>PUFA01000235.1:1261284-1891926 GCA_003508835.1 Eonycteris spelaea
GCAACAATGGTTTTACCTAAAATCTGCCCCATGCAGAGTTCCCGAGATTTAGTAGCCAGCCAGGTACACAGGGAGAAAGACAATGCTCAGGACAGTCAGTCACGGGTTTGAAGTCTCTCTTCCACACTTTAGTGAATGTGGGACCTTGAGCAAGTTATCTCACTGCTCTCAGCCTCAATTTCCTCATTAGAAAATGAGGTTAATAACACCAAACTTAGAGTTATCATGGAGAAAAGAGGAACCTCGACAGACATGCTGATTTTATTCATTATATGACTAAGCCTTCAGAATGGGAATCAGTGAACTGCAGCTTAATTTTTTTCACATGACACTTAATGTGTGTCCTTTATCAAGATGCTGCTTGGTTTCTTCATCTGACAGGTGTCATCTTCCTCATACAAAAAGGTAAGAATTTCTTGGAATAATAAATGTATAGGAGAATATTTATATTGTATATTATATTTACTTTTATTATTTATAATTTTAAAAGAAAATTACAGCTTTTCCTATAAGAGTTTAGTTAGGCAAAATAGAATTCCATGGGATTGACAGCTTTGAAGCTGAACTGGGGGGCAGGAAGCAGTGACTTGTCCAAACCTTATAAAGTGGCCTTTATTAAGTACCCAGAGCTATAAAATTAACCACTTTCAGAAGGATGTGGCAGTCCTCTAATAATATACCCAATTTGAAACAGTACCTTGAAAGGCTTAACTCCTGTGATAAATAAAATTACTTTTATCTAAAAATCTGAGAAATGTAACGCACATCTGATTATGATCCACAAATGCATTGATCAACCAACATCTCTAATACACGTGTTGGGCATTTTACTTTTTATTTGTATTTACTTATCCCTTTGTTTACATATTTATTGCACTCTTGCTTTCCTAAATAAGGATAAAAACTGTCATCTTATTAAACCCGGGAATTTATAGGAACTAACTGCAATAACAACAACAAAAAAGGAAAAATTATCCACAGAAAACAAAAAGTTTTTTCTGAGAGCTACATTAAGCAATATACTTTTGATAGCTTTTATGCTTTGTCAATTTCCAGGCAGACTATTAGAAGGAGGAGAAAGAAGGCAAAAAGACTTCAAAGCACTTGGCTGGTTTTCTCTAATGAGCTTTCTGCCTAACTCTCCAATAAAGACCAGCTCCAGTAATGGGCCCCTGGTAAATTTAAGATTCTTAATCCACATGTGTTGCTCCACGCAACTGCATGAGGAAGAGAGGGACCAGAAGGCATACTGGCCTTTTATATAGCTCCTTAAAGGCAAGGTTCAGGGCCTTATTTATCACTGTATCTCCAGCTTCCAGTCAGGATTAGGTGTTTGAGAATCAATTTAAATATAATTATGTGTTTTTCAGGGTGTTAGATAAAAAGATCCTTTAAATGATTTATTTATGAAACATTTTTTTCCAAACTATGTCAGTTCCAATGACCATGTTAATCCATGTTCATCTGTGAAACTCCTCCATCAAACACATATGTACTTGCTATAACCTGTTATTTTTTGTCACTCACTTATCCCCATTTTTAACTAATCAATCATCCGCTCTCAGACTTTCTTGCCAGTCCAGATTCTTTGACTAGTTTCAACCTTACCTAGGATATTTCATTGGCCAGCCTCTAACATACCCTTGATCGCCTCTTCCTAACTAGTATAGGAGGAAATTGAACCTAAAAACATTCTCCCAATAAACTGGAGTTTGGGTCCACTCCCTCTAGCAGCCTAACTACCTCCAGCTGGTGAAAGAAAGAAGAAAGAAAGAAAGAAAGAAAGAAAGAAAGAAAGAAAGAAAGAAGAAAGAAAGAAAGAAAGAAAGAAGAAAGAAAGAGAGAGAGAGAGAGAGAGAGAGAGAGAGAGAGAGAGAGAGAGAGAGAGAGAGAGAGAGAGAAGAGGAGGGAGGGAGGGAGAGGGAGAGAGAGAGAGAGAGAGAGAGAGAGAGAGAGAGAAAGAAAGAAAAAAGAAAGAAAGAAAGAAAGAAAGAAAGAAAGAAAGAAAGAAAGAAAGAAAGAAAAGAAAGAAGAAAAAGAAAGAAAGAAAGAAAGAAGAAAGAAAGAAAGAAAGAGAAAGAAGAAAGAAAGAAAGAAAGAAAGAAAGAAAGAAAGAAAGAAAGAAAGAAAGAAAGAAAGAAAGAAAGAAAGAAAAAGGAAGGAAGGAAGGAGAGGAAGGAAAGAAAGATAGAAAGAAAGACACAAAACAAAGCAAAACAAAACAAAACAAAAAACAAAGAAGCTGCACTGTGAGCAGGAATTATAACGTTGTGATCAGCAGCCTTTTTTTCAGGCTCACCTGCCCTGCTTCCATCCAACCACAAACAAAGCTCTAGGAGAATTTCATATCTTCCATACTGGGAATCCGCTAGGGGTTGAGTATCATTATTTGCAACATTGCTTTTGAGCGGTGGCAGCAGTCACTAATAAAGGTGGCAATGTCCCAACAGGGCAAGGTCTGAGCAGCAGCACTGCAAGCCCAGGTACTGAAGACTTGGTGTCATGTTCTTTGTTAAAGGTGCAGATGTGTTTACAAGCAGTGATTGTGAGCTCCCCATCACTCTGACACAAGACAGGAGGTGTTTCAGAAGGTTGAGGATCTGAGTGACTGCTCACTGCATTATGTGTCAACAAATCTCTCCCGCCAAGCCTGCTCCAGTTGGTGGCCAGAGAAGTATCTGCTGCAATTATGCTCAATGATGCCATGGCCAAGATCCAGATGAAGCTCCCCTGTAAAATTGACATTTTTAAAGACAATTGGTTTAGAGCAGTTTTAGGTTCACGGCAAAATTGTGAGAAAGGTATAATTTTGCCCCCTTTTCTTACACATGCACAGCCTCCCTCATTATCAATATCTTCCACCAGAGTGGCACATTTGTTGTGATTGATGAACCTACTTTGACACATTATAATCACCCAAAGTTCATAAGTTACCTTAGAATTCACTTTTGGTGTTGTACATTCTATGGGTTTGAACAAATGTGTAATGGCATACATCCATCATTATAGTAGCATAGAGTATTTTCACTGATCTAAAAGAAATCCTCTGTGCTCTGCCTATGCATCCTTTTGCCCCACTCCCAACCTCTGGCAGTCACTAATCTTTTTACTCTCCATAGTTTTGCCTTTTCCAGAATGTCCCATAGTGGGAATAATAAAGTATGTAGCCTTTTCAGATTGGCTTATTTACTTAGTAATATACATTTAAGGTCCCTTCATGTCCTTCATGGCTTGATAGCCCTTTTCTTTTTTAGCACTTAGTAATATTCCATTGTCTGGATGTACGCTGTTTATTTATCCATTCACCTACTGAAGGACATCTTTGTTCCTTGCAAGTTTTAGCAATTACAGAAAAATCTGCTATTAATATTTGTGTGCAAGTTTCTGCATGAACATTAAAATTTTATATTCGTTTGGGTAAATACCAAAGAGCACAAATACTGAATCTTATGGTAAGAATATATTTGATTTATAAAAAACCACCAAAATGCTTCCAAAGTGGATGTACCATTTTGCATTTCCACCAGCCACAAACAAGAGTTCCTGTGACTCTACATGCTTTCTAGCATTTGGTATTGTCAGTGTTCTAGATTTTGGCCATTCTTATTGATATGTAATAGTACCTCACTGTTGTTTTAGTTAGCATTTTCCTGATGATATGTAACGTGGTGCATCTTTTAAAATGTTTTTTTGCCATCCATTTATCTTCTTTGGTTAGGTGTTTATTATAAAAGTGGCATTTTAATTAAATTTAAAATAATCCTCTTCAAGAAGCAATGCAGTAAGCTAATTTTTTCCCTTGCCACCTATCCTTAAAGTTATGTCTCTAAGCCAAAACAACTTCAAAAAGGGGGAACAACATTAAAGAGTAAACATTATTCTGATTTCAAGACTGATTATAAAGCTACAATAATCAAGACAGTGTGATATTGGCATGAAAATAGACACAGGGACAAAGGCATCTTGATAGAGAATAAGAGACTATTCAACAAGTAGTGAAGTACTTGACATCCATAGGCAAAAAAAAAAATGAACTTTGATCTATACATCTATTTTATACAGGAAAAATATAGTACATACTATATATTATATTATGTAAATCCAGGAATGCAAACCAAACCATAATAACCAAAAGCACATCAGTCACTGCCTAGGAAGAGGATAATAGGGAAAACTAAGAGCAAAGGATTACTAAGGGACATGAGAAAACTTTGGGGGTGAAGGGTATGTTCACTGTCTTGATTGTGGTGATGGTTTCACAAGTATACACACATATATCAAAACTCACTAAATTATATACTTTAAATAAGTGCAGTTTATTATGACAGTTATAACTCAAAAAAAGCTGTTTTTTTTTTTTAAAGCAAACAAAAACTCATTACTTAAGTAAAGTACCTATTTCCTTACAAAAGAAAGAAAAGATCAGGAAGATGGGAAGATGAACACAGTGCATTGCTATGTGTGAAAAACAATGTTCAGACCATACTACTACTGCTAATAGCAAACTCATACAGCACTTATTTGTGGCAGATAGTCTTCTAAATGCTCATGTATAATAATTCTTTTATTATTGCTAATATTAATGTGAGGTAGCACTATTCCTTTATACTTTTGCAAATGAGAAAACTGAGGCTTATCCCAATCACACAGCTAATAACTTGTGAACAAGGGCTGTTAATCCAGCAGTCAAATCCTAACCAGTGCTCTTAACCTCTACACTTGCCTACATGATTCTACTTGTGTAAAATAATGTGTATGTAAGGGCAGATGTATTTAGATTAGGGAAGGAGAGTGAAATGGAAAAGGTACTATTGAAAGAGAATTTTACTCTTTAATGTAGATACTGTTGTCTTGTTTGAATTTTTACAATAATCAATCCTGTGTCTGTTAGTCTTTCTAGAAGCATATGCTGAGAAGTACAAGTGGTTTATTAGGAGGTAACACCTATGAAAAATAAAAAGGAAGCAAGATTGGGCAGGGAGAGCCTCAGACTATCAAGCAGATTAGTTGAAGTCTAAACCAACTCAACCGAGAGCTCTGAAACAAAGACTACCCTTTACAGAAGTTCATCTCATATTGAGTAGAAATGGCCAGGCCCCGGTAGTCTACCATGCTCAGACAGTGACTGCGGGTTGCTTAGAACAAAAGCCCAGGAGGATGGTGAAGGTGCTACAGAGGAGGGCTATAAACCACTGGCACTCAGTGTAGCAGAACAGCAACTTCTCTCTTAAAAGGAGATCTGAACAGCTGTCACACTACCAAACAGGAAGAATATACATTCTTACAAAGCTCTTAAGTGCACAGTAAGTTCCCAGAACTGGTTTTGAGACAGTTGGAAAGTCTGCTCTGATGATAAAGCACTGCAAATCTCAGTGAAATAGAAAGGAGCTAAGATATTTATCAAACTACCTCAACTATTGATCAGAAGTTTTAAAGAAACACTATTCCTTTAGTCTGTTTTTCTTTTCCTTCGGAGAAGGCAAAACAAATGTCCAAATGGTATACTTAGCCTTCTCTAGAAGAAACTCCTTCTTTATATCTGTCCACTGTGGAAGACAATTTAACCTCCCCCTCCAATAAATTCTCCTCAAGGAAGTCTTATATTTTGTTTGATAATACTATGTTAAGTAGAACCTCTGTACTAATATTTATTGATTTGTTATGATTTTGTTATTACTATTATTATTATTATTATTATTATTATTATTATTATAACATTGTATCAGGTTCTTATGCAAATCAAGGTGGAATCTAAAGTTATCAATGCAAAAGATTCCAGTTTTCAAATTCAATTGAGTCAGATACACAAGTAAATACTCTTGAAAAGTATATCAATTTGCTATACTTTTTCCCAATACTTTCCCAGTCAAGAAAAATAAAACAAATCTTTAGACCATTGAGCGAAAGAGGCATAGTGAAATATCCTGGCAGTTCTCCTATTTAAAAAGTGGTTGCATTACTGAGCCATATGAATAATTAAGCAAGCACTTGGCACCTACAAGAAACAGAAAATAAAGGATAATATCAAGTACATCTCAATCTAACTCTGCAAAAAAAATAATAATTTTCCCTGAAAATCGTTGATTCCAACTTGATCAACTGGCACAAAATTATTAATTCCTTGTTTTACAAATGGAGACAGCACTTTTTAAAAGTGTGTCTGCTCATCCATGATGATTATACATTCTCCCATATGTTCTCTCTTTTTCAATCAACTCCCCTCCCTTCAACACATACACACTCCCAACTCACATATGCACACTTTTGACATATATACACTATATTTCAAGCTTGTAATATGATTATGGAAATAGATTGTGAATCAGGAGAACAAGGTTTGATACTCATCTGTTACTGAATATTCTGCTTTAGTCAGTTAAATTTTATTTAAATTAATTTTAAAATAATTTTTGCAAATGCCCAAGTAATGTTTGACTAAAATATAAATATGCAAAGATGCTCTTTCTGCAAAATAGACATATACTCTGCCTCCAAAGTACCAGTCTTTCTTCTCAAAGAGTGCTTTACCTAAGAAAAAGCAATAACAAAAATATAAAATACATGGGAAAACACCAAAAATAAAAGAAAACATCCAATCAGGAATTTTTAGCCCCTTGCCTATATAAATGCAATGGCAATAACCAGATAACAGTTTTAAATGAGTGCTTACAAAAATAAAACTGGACCACCTTCTTACACCATATAAAGAATAAACTCAAAATGGATTAAAGGCTTAAATGTTAAACCTGAAACCATAAAATTCCTAGAAAAAAAAAATTAAGCGGTACACTCACTGACATTGCTTAGTAATATTTTTATCTGATATGTCATCTTTGGCAAGGGAAACAAAAGAAAAAAAAATAAACAAATGGGACTATACCAAACTAAAAAGGGTTTGCACAACAAAAGATACCAACAAACAATGAAAAGACAACCTATTGAATGGAGAAGATATTACCAATGATATATTAGATAAGGGGTTAACATTCAAAATATTTTAAAAAATCATACAACTCAATATAAAAAAAAATTCAATAAAAAAAATGCACAGAGAACATGAATAGACATTTCCCAAAAGGACATACAGATGGCCAATACACAAATAAAAAGATGCTCAATGTCACTATCATTAGAGAGATGCAAGTTAAAACCACGATGAGATATCACCTCAACACCTGTCAGAATGGTTATCATCAATAAATCAATAGACAAGTTTTGACAAGGATGTGAAGAAAAGAGAATCTATTGGTGCACTATTGGTGGGATTGCAAATTGGCATAGCTACTACCGAAAACAGTTTGTGGGTTCCTTAAAAAATGAAAAAGAGAATTACCTTGTGACCCAGCAATCCCACTTCTGGGTATTTATCCGAAGAAATCCAAAATATTAAGTTGAAAGGGTATGCACCTCTATGTTCACTGTAGAGCTATTTACAATAGCCAATATATGGAAGCAACCTAAGTGCCCATCAATAGATGATCAGATAAAGAGGTGAAACATATATGAAATTAAATATTACTTGGCCATAAAAAAAGAATGAAATTTACCATTTGCAACAATGTGGATTGACCTAAAGGGTATTATGCTAAGTAAATAAGTCAGACAGAGAAAGACAAATACCATATGATTTCACTTATACATAGAATCTAAGAACAAAATAACTGAACAGACAAAACAGAAACAGACTCACAGATATAGAAAACAAACTGATGGTTGCCAGATGGGAGGGGGTTTGGAGGCTGAGTGAAAGAGGTGAAGGAATTAAGATATACAAATTAACAGTTACAAAATAGTCACGAAAAGTATAACATTGGGAAATGTAGTCAATAATATTGTAATAACTATTTGTAGTGCCAGGTGAGTACTAGTCTAATTAGGGGATCATTTTGTAAGTTATATAAGTGTCTAACCATTATGCTATATATCTGAAACTAATATAAAATAATATTAAATATCAACTGTAATTTAAAAATAAAAAATTAAATGCTCGCTTAAAATTAATTTAATTGCATACATCAAAAACACAGCAAAAATACAAGACTATGAATCAGGATAACACTTAAAATTAATGACCCTTCCTTGAACTTTTGTTACATTTCAGACTATGCTAAGCGCTTTATTGACATTATTCTATTCAAACTTTACAACAATGTTAGGAGATAAGTATGAAAATCTCCATTTTATTGAAGATAACACAAATAAATAAAAAGATATACTGGGCTCATGGATTAAAGAATTAATATTGTTAAAATGTCCATACTACCCAAAGCAATCTACAGATTCAATGCAGTCCCTATCAAAATTCCAATGACATTTTTCACAGAACTAGAATAATCTTAAGGTTTGTATATAACTACAAAAGACTAGGGCTAGTCAAAGCAGTTTTGAGAAAGAACACTGTTTTCAAGAACAAAGATGGAAGTATCATACTCCCTGGTTTCAAACTATATACCAAGCTATAGGTAATCGAAACAGTATGGTACTGGCACAAGTACAGACACATAGATCAATGGAATAGGATAGAGAGCCCAGAAATAAACACACACTTAAATAGTCAATTAGTATACAACAAAGGAGGTAAAAACATGCAATGGGGAAAAGATAGCCTCTTCAATAAATTGTGCTGGGAAAAGTGGACAGCTACATGCAAAAGAATTAAACTGGATCACTTTTTTATACCATATACAAAAATAAACTCAAAATGAATTAAAGACTTAAATGTGGCCCTGAAGCCATAAAATTCCTAGAAGAAAACATAAGCAGTAAACCCTTTGACACTGGCCATAGCAATATTTTTCTGGATATGTCTTCTCAAGCAAGGGAAACAAAAGTAAAAATAAATAAATGGGACCACATCAAACGAAAAAGCCAAGGAAACATTCAGCAAAATGAAAGGCAATCTACTAAATGGCAGAAGATATTTGCAAGCAGTATATCCAATCAGGTTGATATTAAAAATCATAAAGAACTTGTACAATTCAATGTCAAAAAAAATCACAATTTGATTAAAAAATGGCAAAGGACCTGAACAGACATTTCTCTAAAGAAGACATACGGATAGCCAACAGACACACAAAGAAATGTTCAACATCACTAATTCAAAGAAATGCAAATCAAAACTACAATGAAGTACCATTTCACACTTATCAGAATGGCTATTATTTAAAAGATAGGAAATAACAATGTTGGTGAGGATGTGGGAAAAAGAAAACTCTTGTGCACTGTTGGCAGGATTTTAAATTGCTGCAACCACTATGAAAAAACACATGGAGTTTCTCCAAAGAATTAAAAATAGAACTAGTAAACGATCAGCAATCTCACCTCTGGGTATTTGTCCAAAGAAAATGAAACATGAATTCAAAAAATAGATGTGCACACTATATATTTATGCAGAATTATTTACAATAGCCAAGATATGGAAACAACCTATGTATCCATCAATAGATGAATGGATAAAGAAGATATGGTACATATATATCACAGAATATTACTCAGTCTTAAAAAGAGAATTAAATCTTGTCTTTTGCAACATCATGAATGCACCTAGAGGGTATTATGCTAAGTGAAGTAAGTCAAACAAGGAAAGACAAATACCGCATGATTTCACTTACATGTGGAATCTAAAAATTAAAACAAATTAATGAAGAAAAAAGAAACTGACTCATAAATCCAGAGAACAAACGAATGTTTCCAGCAGGGAAGGAAGTGAGGGATGGGTGAAATAGGTAAAGAGGATTAAGAAGTATAAACTTCCAGTTATGAAATAAATAAGTCACAGAGATGTAATCTACAGCATAAAGAATATAGTCAATAATGTTGTAATAAATTTGTATGTAGCAGATGCTAACTGTACTTACCATAGTGATCATTTTCCTAATATATAAAAATATCAAATCACTATTGTGTTGTACATCTGAAACTAATATATTATCATATCAACTATAATTCAAAATAATCATTTAAAAAATAAAATCCCCACTTTAGAGGTGAGAAAATCAAAATTAAAACATTAAATACTTCACACAGTGAAAGAATTCAAAATCAGCTTTGTTTTACTCCTACATCCATACTATAGTGGCTCCACATAAAGCAAAGGAACAGTGATATTGACTCTCAAACATTAGTATGCATCAGAACCACCTGGTCGACTTGTTAAAAGTGAGCCCCACCCCAGAGTTTCTAATTTAGTAGGTGCAGCCAGAGAATTTGCATTTTTAGCCAATTCCCAGGTGATGCTGATGCTGCTGGCCTAGAAACTGTACTTTGAGACACACTGTTCTAAACAATGGCTCCTAGACCTTTAGATTTCAGACAGAAAAAAAAAATAGTATCTCTATAATTTGTATGTATCATTTTTTAAAATTCAGGTGTAATTTACAACCTTAAATTGACCCTGCAAGTTTAATAGACATATATAGTCAGTAACCATCACTACAATCAATATTTAGAACAGTTTCATCATTCCAAAAATACCTCCATGCTTCATTGTAATAAACCCCTCCCCCACACCCAGCCTCTGACAACCACCAATATGTTTTCTGTTTCTATAATTTTACCTGTTCCAGATCTCATATAAGTGGAATTATACAGTGTACATCCATTTGAGTCTAGCTTTTCCCCTTGGTATAATGAATTTGTGATGCATCTATTTTGTTTTGTGCCATTTGTTCCTTTTTACTGATGGAGAATATTCCATTGTATGGATATACCACAGTTTGTTCAACTAGTACCCAGTTAAGGAATATTTGGTTTTTTTCCAGTTTGGAGTAATTACAAAAAAGGCTGTCATAAACATTTACACACATGATTTTGTGTACACACCTAGGAATGGGACTGCTGAATGATATGGTAAGGGTATGTTGAACTGTATAGGAAACTCCTGAACTATTTTTCAAAATTACTGTGTCATTCATTCTACATTCCCACCAGCAATATGAGAATTGTTCCACAACCTCACGAAGACTTAATATTGTCAATTGCTTCATTTGTTTCTAATCTAGCCATTCTAATAAGTGAATAGTGAAATCTCATTATAGTTATAATTTGTATTTGCTTTTTCACTAATGATGTTGAGCATTTTTTCTACTAACTGTTCATTTTCAAAATTGTTTTTCTACTCTAGTTCTCTTGTCATTCCATATCAATTCTAGAAATAGCTTGTTAATTTCTACTTTTAAAAAAGTATTTCTGGGATTTTAAATGTCATTGCATTGACTCTATTGGTCGATTTGGAAGAATTAAGATCTGAACAAAATTGGGCCTTCTCATCCATGAATATGGCATTATCTCTCTAAGTCTTCGATTTCTTTCATCAGTATTTTCTTGCTCTCAGATACAGATCTTGAACATATTTTGTAAGACTTAAACCTAAGTATTTTGGTACTATTTAATGATACTTTTAAAATTTCAATTTTCAATCTTTTTTGTAGTTGCTAGTATATCAATAATTTAATGTTCAAAGATGGTTCATTACTAAAAGTGATATGGGTGCACAGCATGAAGAAATATTTTTGGTTTAGTGAATAAATTAATGATTAAGTAAAATGAGGAAAAAGTCAGAAAGTAGCTTCAGGTTCTAGAGAAAGGAGTAACCTAAGGAAGTAAAGAGTTGAGATGACTCAATTCCATCCTGATACTATTCAGCTATCCACTGAAGCTTATCTCATGTTTTTTAGACCTTCAGATATGTGGCTTCTTGACACTCAGGTCTCAAATTACATGTAACTTTTTCAGACAGCCCATCTCAGTAGCGCTCCTAGTCATTTTCTATCAATCTATCCTATTTTAGTTTTTCATAACCCTTTTTATTGTTTGACCCTTTCTATCATTTGATTATTTCTGGTGTCCCCTCACTAGTTTTATTTACTATCATATCAAAATACTTAAAATAATATTTGACACATAGAAGCCATCAATATGTGTTTGTTGAATGAAAGAAGAAAAGGATGCATAGATACATGAGTGAGCTACAAAAAAAAACATTTTTAAATATAACAAAAATAAAATCCACTTAAAAAAGCAAAATATATTATAAAGTACTAGACATATTTTTAAGTGTACAAACTTCTATGTGAAAAAATATGTAATTGTTGCAGGATCTAAAAGAAGACCTAAATAAACATCATATTCACGACTGAGAATGCCCAAATCACAAAAGATATTATTTTTCCCTAAATAAAATTATAAATGTATTGAACTTTCCAGAGCACTGGAGTGAGGAAAATAAGGCATCTGAGAGTCTTGACTAGGGTACAAAATTTAAAAGGGCACCAAAAAACTCAGTAATCAAGATAAATAATATCTTAACACAATATTTTTTTAAAATCCAAATTAATGCAAAAATTCAGTGATTAACGAAAGTATAAAAATTTTCAATAAAGAATGAAAGACAGGATCGGTCCTGATTTTTCACTTCACCGCTGACTCCAATATGGCTTGGTACGACATTGTTCTTGACTTGGTCTTTATCAAAAATTTTGACATTTTGTTATTCAGTGGCTTTTTATATTAATTTTATTTCCTAAAATATGGCATTAAAATGTTATTTATCTGAATTGTTGAGTTTTTTGGCCCCTTATATTTTGCACTGGAGGTAAGTGCCTCACTCCAATTATTTGACTCATCCTAGTTTGGACCCAGAAAATTTCTATGAAAAGTATACAGAGTTTTATTCAATTTATCAAACTGATTCTAAAGTCTATATAGGTCTGAGAACAAATAATCTAAGGCACTGAAATGTACGAGCCAGGCAATCTTTGGAAAACGAAGTAATTAGTTACCATCACAGTTCAGGGTCTAATGCACCTCAGGAAAGACGAAAATAGGGTACAGTGCCTGGAATACACAGCCAAGGGAACTGTACAGAAGCAGCAGGGTGGAGAGGATAAATACGAAGCTGCTTTTGCTAAAGGAAGCCTTTGAGTGGCCAAACAGATCGCACCTGCAACCCAGAAAAACTCAAAAGGAACCGGAGCCACACAAAAATAGAATGGACAAATACTTGAAGAGTGGGCCTACAGTCTCAGGTAATTCACTAGGTGATGTCAAGAAGGAATGGGATATCTTTAAGGTCCTCCAGGTGCAAAAAAAAAAAAAAAAAAAAAATAAAATAAATAAATAAAAAATAAAAGTCTATTCATGGAGTGGTTGAGAAAAATTACCAACCAGGCTTTCAGTATACACCCCTCACAGATCTCCTTGTACAGCACCCTTGCTATGTGGTGGCTTCGCATGGTCCCTTGGACTTGACTCGATCTGATTTCTTGATTCCTCCTCTAAATTCATCCATATTCCCATGATAACTGAAATTACGGGTTCATCCCTTTTGACTTTCAGCTTTCCCCTGACCCACCTTAACCCTGGCTATTAACTCTACTCACACACTTAACCCCACCACTATCACCCAGTTGGTTTCTCTCTCCTAGTTATAACCTTCAGGTACTGATGCTTCTAGTGTCTCATGAATAGTCATATGCAAAACTATATGGTTTAACAAGGAAGAAATATATGTATTCCCTATCCAGAAAGTGAAATATAAAAATCAGTTAACATAGTGGCACTTACACTGTTACTTTAAAAAAAAAAAAAATGACTAAAGCTGAACTAAAAATTTGAAGAAAAAGATAGAACAGTTTTATCTACTATTAGATTGCATATGGATTTTAAAAGGGATACTAGGATACACAATTTCTACTAGTTAGAAGTTGTGCTAATGCTAAAACATTTCTGAGAAGTGACCATGTGTAACAAGTACACTTTTTATCACAAAAGGGAACAAAGAAAATGAGTCCGTAGTCAAAGAATGATTTTTTTCCTTCTCATTTGGCCATGCCAGACCTTTTTCTAAGCTTCTTGTGAATATGAGAATGAAAAGCAGACTATTTCTTTTCTACTGTCAGATTAAACCCCTAGTTTTTCTAGGTATAGCAGCATCTCTATCTTAACAAGACAAAGCTCTCACATTGGGAAATTTAAGTCAGGTCAGTGAACACTGACATGGTTAGCACACTCATTACTACCCATATCTGGAAACAGTACAGTAGAAAAGAACATTCGCTAAGGCCAACTAACCCTCTAGCAGTAATTTTTCCCGTTGCCTATCTTCCTCAAAATGTTAATAATTTCATTTCTCAGTTATTATACATTACTGGTGGATTCCTCTCTGATTAAATTAACCCTATCAAATCAGTGGTAGTTTAAAAAATGCAAGTTACACAATGAATGCAGTTATAAAGATGATGTCCAGAGGAATTTATTTTCAAGTGTTAATTTTTTGCTTGACATAAATCGTTAGCACGAGTCCTATAAAAGTGCCACATCTAAACATGCTGGATGTTTTTCGATGCCTTATTTGTGATATCCTGAATACATTCTAGAGCTTATATGTTTTCTCATTTCTGACCCCTAAAAGATGGGGTTTTATACATTTTCCACTTTGGGCTGCTTCATTTGTTTGATACTATCAAAAGGAAATGATAATTCTTTCTATAGGTCATTATTTCCTTTACTTCTAACCCATTCAAGACAGAAAGCCCACACATTTTCAATTAAATTCGAGTCACGAGACAAGAGGTAACATTGTTTATATAGACATTGGGCTAGGAATTCTAACAAACTTGACACATCAATTCAAGGTAACATCCTGTAATTGCAAAGTTCACCTTGAAGTTTGCATTGCATCTTGTCATTCTGTTTAAATGTGTGTCTTTGTCAAGGGAGAGTGATGCAGTGTTTTACTTCATCTTATTAGTAACTTTAAAGACCAAAACTTAAAATCAATGCCAAACCATAGTTTGTCAGTATGTTAAATTTCCCAGTGACAAATTATTTTTGGCCCAAAACATTTTTTTCTTAATTTCTTTTCATTCAAACTTGGGGTAGGTACACTTTCTTTAAAAGATACAAAAACTAGTCTTCCAGAAGACATTTCAATAGGGCAATATTTTTGCTTTCTTACTAAAACAGTTTTAATGGATTCACATTGACCAAATAATTGTGTTGGTTCTAAATTGAGATGAATGGTGGAAACAGCAATCTTGCATACGAGTTTTAAAGATTATTCAGACTTAGCAATAACAACAACAAAAGCAGTAATAAACTCATAGATACAGAGAATATTTTGAGGGCTACTAGATGAGAAGGCGGTTGGGAATGAGAAAAAAGGCAAAGGGATTAAGAGGTACAAATGGATAATTACAGAAAGACATGGAGTTGAAATGGTTAATAACGTAATAAATATGTAAGGGGGAAGAGGAGTACTAGATTTAGTAGGGTGACCACTTGCAGATTATGTGAATCTCTGATTACTAGGTTGTACAACTGAAACTGGTATATTATTGTATGCCAACTATAATGGGGGGAAAACCTCATTGAATTATACAATGGAAATATGAGCAATCAATTGTCTATTGTATATCAATAAAGCTGGGGAAAATTTTTTTTAAAAGATAATATCTTATAGTAGAGCAAATTAGAAAACACAAGCAATTGTCTGAATAATTTAAGAATGCAAATATTTTAAGATAGAAATAAAAATAATTATATCAGCTTTTAAGTTATTTTCTCCCAGGTGAAAATCCAACTTTTCTACCATGCTTTCTCATTCTGGAGTCAGAACTCCACACTGTTGGTCAGTTCTGCAATGGGAGCATTAGAGGAAGATTGCTAACATAGAGGAGAAAAAAGGAATCTACCCTTTCCCATTTGCTTATTTTTGGCTTTCTGTGTGCAATTTCTTTCTGTCAGTATCATCCCAGCCTTGCTTCTTTAGCCAAGCAACAGTGATTTCTTCTTGGAGCCTCAGTTGAATTTATTTTGCAGTGTTCCCAATACTTGCAGATCTGCCTTATTATGTTCCCTCGGAGACTCCTAAAACAGCCAGATATCACGCCCTTCCTCATTCCCAGCCTCAAGGACCCCTCCTCTGAGCTTGGAGACATCAGCACCATCCAACAAACACCTCCAAGTCTGAAGTCAGGATTTCAACCTTATGCAGTCCCTTCCAGAATTGTCCAGCTTGTAATAATTCTATATTTTTTCCTTTGCACTCTCATATCTAGGAATGTAGCTACTTCTTGCGATTTGTATTTCCATGATACCATCATGTTCTCTTTTTGTCTTTTTTCAGTTCTAAGTATCTAGTCAACAATTCTTTATATTAAATTTCCTGCATTAAAATAACTTGTATGAATTAAAAAGTAAGTATCAGATGATCATATCCATAGATGTAGAAAAAGCCTTCGACAAGATACAGCATCCATTTATGATCAAAACACAAAAAATAGGTATAGAAGGAAAGTAGCTTAACATAATAAAGACCGTATATGACAAAACCTCAGCCAACATTATACTTACTGATAAAAAACTAAAAACCTTCCCTCCAAGAGCAGGAACAAAGCAAGGCTGTCCACTATCACCACTGTTATTCAACATAACATTGGAGATCCTAGGCAAGTGCAATCAGGCAAGAGAAAGGTATAAAAGGCATCCAAATAGGAAATGAAGAAGTCAAACTGTCACTATTTGAGGATGACATGATTCTCTATACAGAAAATCCTAAAGACTCCACAAGAACACCACTAGAAACACTAAGCAAATATAATAAAGTCTCGATATAAAATCAATGTTCAAAAATACATAACTTTTCTATACTCTAACAATGAAGTGTCAGAAAAAGAAGTTGAAAAAATAATTCCTCTTGCCATTGCATCAAAAAGAATAAAACACTTAGGGATAAATTTAACAAAAAAGTAAAAGACCTATATAATGAAAACTATAAGACTCTATTAAAAGAAACCAAAGAAATGCAAAAAAAAAAAAAAAAAAGGAAAGATATTCTGTGTTCTTGGATTGGAAGAATCAATATAGTTAAAATGACCATATTATCTCAAGCATTATACAGATTTAATGCAATCCCCATCAAAATACCATTGGCATTTTTTAAAGAAATAGAACAAAAATCATCAGATTTGTATGGAAGCACAAAAGACCCCAAATTGCCAAAGCCATCCTGAGAAAAAAGAATGAGGCTAGAGAATCACTCTGCTTGACTTCAGATTATATACTACAAAGCAACAGTAATCAAACAGCATGGTATTGGCAGAAAAACAGACACATGGACCAGTAGAACAGAATCGAGAGTTCAGAAGTAAACCATATTTATATGGGCAAATAATCTTCGACAAAAAAGCCAAAAACATACAGTGGAGAAAGGAAAGTCTCTTCAATAAATGGTTCTGCAAAAACTGGAAAGCCACCTGTGAAAGAATGAAACTAGGCTGTTGTCTATCACCACACACCAAAATTAACTCAAAATGGATTAAGGACCTGTATAGAAGACCAGAATCAATAAAATGCATAGAAGAAAACATAAGAACTGAACTCAAGGACCTTGGATTTAAAAGAGTATTTTATGAATTTGACCTCAAAAGCAAGGGAAGTAAAAGCTAAAATACGAATAAGACTACATCAAACTAAAAAGCTTCTGCTCAGCAAAAGAAATCATCAACAAAGCAAAGAGAGATCCATTCGAATGGTAAAAAGTATTTCAAGCAACACCTCCGATAAGAGCTTAATATCCAAAATGTATAAAGAACTCATACAACTCGACAGCAACAAAATAATAAATGATCTAATCGAAAAATGGGCAGAAGACCTGAACAGACACTTTTCCCTAGAGGACATACAAATGGCCAACAAATAGATGAAAAGATGCTCAACATCACTAGCTATTAGGGAAATGCAAAGCAAAACCACAATGAGGTAACATTCACACCTGTTAGAATAGCTATAATCAACAGGACAAGTAATAACAAATGTTGGAGAGGATGCAGAGAAAAAGGAACCTTCATACATCGCTGGTGGATTGCAAATTGGTATGGGAAAACAGTATGGAGGTTCCTCAAACAACTAAGAATAATCTACCATATGGTCCAGCAATCCCTCTACTTGGTATTTACCCCAAAGACTTAAAAACCCATATCCAAAAAAGATATTTGCACACCTATGTTCATAGCACCATTATTAACAGTGGCCAGGATTTGGAAGCAACTGAAGTGCCCTATGATAAGTGGTTGGCTAAAGAAGCCATGGTACATATATGCAATGGAATATTACTCAGCCATAAGAAGAGATGAAAATACTGCCATTTAGAACAACCTGGATGGACCTCGAGATAATCATGCTAAGTAAAATAAGCCAGACTGAAAAAGTTGAAAATCAAATGATATCACTTATATGTGGGATATAAACCTAAAAGCAACATATGAACAGGACAAACAGAGATTCAGGAACATGGACAATGGACTAGTGGTTACCAGATGGTAGGGGCTTGGGAGGAGGGGAAAGGTAGACGGGGTAAGAGGGTTAAATATAGGGGATGGGGGAGGGTGAAGTGGGTAAAGGGAATGTATGATAGCTGAAGGAAACTGGACTTTGGGTGGTAAACACACAATAAATATATAGATATTGAATTATAATGTACACCAGAAAATTATATAATTGTATTAACCAATGTTACCCCAATAAACTTAATTTTTTAAAAAAGGTTGCAAAATATATTTTGTACATAGTTGGTAAACAATAAACATCAATTAAATAAAATTTAAAAAATAAATAATAAAATAACTTATATGGTTTCTATCTCCTACTGATCCCTGGCTGAAAGACTGCTATGGGGCTATTGATATGGAGAGAGTGGCTTTAAAATAATTCAAATAAAAACCTCAAAGAAAATACTTTTGAAGAATTGCACTTTAAAACAGATCCTTAAAAATAAAATGTATATCATTCACAAATCTAATAAAATAAATTAAATTATTTTAGGAATAAATCCATAAGGACTAAGTCATAAGGAGAAAGAGATGCTAAACAGAATATTTTGTGAAATTGGAAAGCAGATGGAAATGGCAATTGACCTAGATAACCCGAGAATGCTAAAACCTAAGCCTTAGGGAAGAAAAAGCACTGAAGCAAGCCAATTTGTACATTAGAACCAAAGAAATATTTCAGCAACTCGAGGCATGAATCTTCTTGAGCAATGAGTTCCTGAGTTTTCTTTTTGCCTCTTCATCCCAGACTGGATACTGAAGCAGCAGGCAAATGAGAAATACCAACAGTCACAGACCAAAAAATAAATGCCCCCACAGAAAGACTTCCCAGTCCAGCCAAAGATCCAAGAAAGGGGCAACTTACAAAGATATATATTTTTAAAAATTAGATAATAACCACTTTACTCCAGCCAAACAGTACAGATAAACTATGACCCCATCCATACCTCTTCCAGTGAAGAAACTGCTATTATATGCTCACCAGCCTATAAAAAGTCACTGTAATTTCTCTGTCAGGGAGATGTCAGTGATGACTAAGAAAAGAGATGGGACTTCTATCAGAACTGAATGGTAATAAGGAGTCCCTTCCCGTGGGATCACTGGAGACCACATGGGAAACCTGGTCTTCCAGCCCCGCCCCCCCCCGAGATACCAAGGTGTCCTTTTCCTCTCCTGCTGAGTTGGTATCAGCTGAGGTCTAGTGGAAAGTCAGGTCTTTTGCCAACACCTAGTAGTAACCGGCATCACCCTCTGACAATATCAGGGATGTCATGTGGGAAGCAATAATGAGGTACCCCTCCCACTCCCAGCCAGAATGGCATTAGTGGATGCATAATAGAGAGCCTGATTCTCCACCCTTACCAGCAGTAACAAAGAGCACCTCTCCCACACACACATGTCAATGGGAGTCAAGCAGGTAGCCTGGACTTTTACTTCCACCTGACACTAATGAGTGGCATTAGAGGATGTCTGCTATACTAAAACTTTAAATGAGATCCAAAGTCTCATAATATAATAATCAAAATGGCCAGATTCAATTTAAAAAAAAATAAAATCACTTGTCATACAAAAATGAGGAAATTCTCAACTAGAATGAGAAAAAAATAGTCAAATGCCAACGGTGGCTGAATTTTTTTTTTCAAATTTGTCAAGAGAAAATAAGCTTGCAAATTTAAGTAGTTGAGCACAACCTGAACAAAATAAGCCCAAAGAAATCTGTACCTAAGCACATCATAATTAAACTCTGAAAACTAAAGACATAGAAGAAATCTTGGAAGCAAGGGGAAGGAAACGACACCTTACCCATAAGGGAAACATAATTCATGTAGCACCACATTTCTCATCAGAAACCATGGATGCCAGAAGTAAGTGGTACACATTTTTCAAGGGCTGAAATGGAAGGACTTCAAATCCATAGTTCTTTTGAAACAAAAAAATATCCTTCAGGAGTGAAATGAAGAAAACTTTCTCAGATGAAGAAAAGCTAAGAGAATTCATCAACAGAAGAATGATCCTAAAAAACTGGCTAAATGGAGTTTTCTGAACAGAAAGGAATTGTTAAAACAAAACAGGTTATAACAGTAGAAAGGAAGGAAAAGGAAGAGAGAGAGAGAGAGAGGAGAGAGAAGAAGAGAGGAGGAGGAGGAGGAGAGGAAGAAGGAGGAGGAGGAGGAGGAGGAGGAGGAGGAAAGAAGGAAAGAAAGAAAAAGCTGAAATGTCTATATTTTTATCAGAAAAAGTGGATTACGTAATCAAAAATATTAATGTGGACAAATAGAGGTCATTTATAGTGATAAAGATGTTACTTTATGAAGCAGACATAACAATACTAAATCTTATTAGTTAATAAGAGAGCTTCAAAATACATGAAATAAACACTGATGATAGTAAAGAGTTGGCGTTATATTTCAGCCTGCGCATTTACTCACAGAGAGTTATTCAGCAGGCCAGTTATTTAACTTCTCAAAGTCTCAGTGCTTATGTGTTAACTGGAGTTAATAACAGTACACCTATGTCATGCTGAGAGGATTCAATAAGGGTACAACTAACAACAACAATAGCTAACAATTACTGACCAGCCATTATGTGATCAGCCATATATATGTAAAAATGAACAAATACTCACAGGTGAGGCCCATTAATATGCCTGAGAGACTGAGCCATCTTGGCAATGAGTTAGGAAGACTGTCTTGTTGAGATCCCACTGTTTTTTTAATCTTAGAGAGTAGTAATTCAATAAATGCCTGTGTTTATTGGTTATTTGGTTTTGTTTGTTTGTTTATTTTTTGCTTTTGGTCAGAATCAACAAGGTACAAGAGAGTATCTTTGTTTATGGTTTTTGGTTTGGGATCCTTCTATTTTACTTCTTTAAAAGAATTCAAGTTCTCTCTTATGATTAAAAGATTTTATCTAGAAAGGGACAAACTGGAAATGAAAATAAAATATCAAAAAGATAATAGTTAATCCTCTCATCTGATTAATATAATGTTATAATTCATCTAGTTTTTCGTAGTCTGAGAAACCACATACATTAGTCCCCTCCTTATTGTGGTTTAACTTTCTACAGATTCAATTACTTGTGGTCTAAAAACATTAAATGGAAAATTCCAGAAATAAACAATTAATAAGTTTTAAATTGCGCACCATTCTGAGTAGTGTATGACATCTTACATCCTACTCTATCCCACCTGCATGTGAATCATCCATGCTGTATACACTACCTGCTACCTACCAGCTCGTAGTCACTTAGTAGCCAGCTCAGTTATCAGATCTATTGTTGTGTTTGTGTTCAAGTTACCCTTACTTTACTGAATAATGGCCTAAAATGCAAAAGTATGCTGGCAATTCAGGTATGCCAAAGAGAAGCCATAAAGTACTTCTTTTAAGTGAAAAGGTGAAAGTTCTCAACTTTAAGAAAGAAAAATCATTGTGCTGAGGTTGCTAAGATCCAAAGTAGAGCAAATCTTCTATCTGTGAAATTGTGAAGGAAAAAGAAAAATCTATGCGAATGTGCTGAGAGAGACCACATCCAAATAACTTTTATTACAGTATATGGTAATAATTGTTCTATTTTATTATTAGTTATTGTTATTAATTTTTTTCTATACCTAACATATAAATTAAACTTTATCATAGGCTTAATTATATACTTAATATATAGGGTTTGGTACTATCTGCAGTTTCAGGCCCCACTGGGAGTCTTGGAACACATCCCCCCGTGGATAAGAGGGAACTATTGTAATATCCTAAGCTCCCGAAACCCAGCAGCTCGTCAAGAACAATAAAGAGAGATCAGTCAGAATCCTTTTGTGGCCTCCCTGAATTCATGAACTCTAATCACTTTTCTAAAACTGGCCTTTTCTGTGCAGCTCAACTTATAACAAAGGCAACAGCTCTCAAAAAGCATTGGTTCAATCAAATGTGGTTCAATGATTCAAAATGTGAAGCTTCTGAGACAGAGCCTAGGTTCAACCAATTGTAGTCATGGACAAATTGACTTCATAAAATGAAAAATCCAATTCCATAACTACTATCAGTACTCATCTCAAATGAGCGCTCTTCTGATATGTGGCCTTAATTGCAGCAGAGACTTTGTAAGAGAATATGGGTGTTTCAACATAACCCTACATGGCTATGAGAAGCAGGTGCAGCACAGGACCCACAATTTCCCTCATGAGTGCTTTGGGTCAATTTTCCTACCTAAAGGACATAGGCTGTTATTGAACATCTACTTGAAGGTATAGGGATTTACTTCTAGTGTAGAACTGAAAACACTTGAGAAAGTATAGAACAATTTTCAGAGAAAAATTAAGTTAGTTTTAATAATCGAGCCATAAAGAGTTTACTGTATAGCCATCTGTGTCTAAGTGCTGGTCACCTACCTGGCTATATGACACTGAATTAAGGACTGTACAGATAAAGTTGAAGCTCAAACTGCTTAAGAGCTTTGGCTGACATCACATAGTTTAAAGATAGCAAAGTCAGGATCTGACCCAGTTCTATGTAAAGTCAAAATCACTGCTCAATCACTTTACCATACTGTTTTTCCTAATAGAGCAGTACAAACAATGCAGAGAAAACCATAGATCTAAGTCTTCTCATGCAAATAGGATCTTACTGAATGGGACAGTTTAGTTAGGAAGCAGCTTTTCATGTTAAGAGATTATCTGAATCTTCTGTAAGTGATAGCTGCTGCTGCTGCTGCTTGCTTCATGCCTACAGCACCTGGTATTCCTAGGTGTCTTCCATCCAAATACTAATCAGGCCCAACCCTGCTTAGCTTCTGAGATCAGACGAGATCGGGCACATTCAGTATGGCATAGCCTATAAGTGATAGCTTCTGACCAGAGAATTAAATAGTGGACTTCCACAAGACTGATTGAAACAGAGTGATTATTACTTTTCCAAAACTGTCCACAAACCTTGGCAGGTATTCATGTTTTCTCAAATGGGAGAATGCCTGGAAGCACTGCCATGATTCTAAACGCACATGCTTTCAGCAGAATTCTTAGGGGACAACTTCAATAAGTGCCTGAAATAATGACCAAAGCAATTTTAAAAGTTTCAAATACAGTTGTGAGCACAGTCAGACTGTCCCATCTTAGATGCAAGAGAAAGGTAATAATCTGTAAAAAGCATAAAATTTATTATTTTTACTCATCATTAACTCTGAACACCTTTATGCTAATGGATAGAAAAAGACATGCTCTGGCAATAAGGTGACATAGACAGCCAGAATAAGTGAGAAACACAAAACCTTCCTAGCTGAGTAAAATGACATCTCAAAAACCTTGAAGAATCCCTGTGACCGGCCGCAGACTTCAATCACCTGTGGAAGCAGTAAACTATAAGAGAAAACCCAATAAGAGCTAGACACTGCTTTATAGTCATGACCTTGTCCTTATACACTCTACTAAGGTGACAACATACCACATGTTAGGCAAAGAAATAGAGAAACGGCAAAGAATATAAATGGCAAAACCAAATGAGACGTCAAAGTCTCAATCCTCTGAATCCCAAGAATCTTTTTCGATTATTGCTATTCCTCCAAAGGTTCTATATGTGGGGATTCTTAAAGTTTTTTTTAATCTTAAAAAAAAGCATTCTAGTTTGAAATCATCAAACTAGAGTCTTGCTTTTACAATCTATTCGTGTTTTCTTCTTCACGTTCTCATGGAAGCCCAGAAGTTAATGTTTATTGAGTTGCTGCATTGTGCCAGGCAACTTATATACATTATAAATAGAAACACATGTTCACAATAAATCTATTAGTTCTTTTTTTTTCTTTTTCATAATCCTGTCTTCCCTTCTAGAAGCAGAAATTATCAGAGAACCATTGCAAAAATGTAAGCAGAATAAGAGGGCAGTACAAGCCTAAACCAGGAAAAAGCCAAACAAAACATTTATAACTTAAAAATAAAAAACAATGGAAATTTTGTATGAAAGATAATACTTTCATCATAAAATGTGTATTTTTAAAATCCCCAAATATATAACATTTTAAAGAAGACTGAAGCAAGTAGCTAAAATTGCTGCAACCACCATCTACCCTACACTTGCAAACATACAACCACACAGACACATACAGACATACCCACACACAATACCACTCATTCCTTGGAACAAAAAAGAGAACAATAGACTTTCTTACAAAACCAGATTTCAGGGTGGAAAAAATAAGAACAGAACCTAGAATGTACATAATATACATATCAAGCAATAAATAATTAAATACATAATGTGTAGCTATATGATGGGCTATTAGCCATGAAGGAAAACTGTCTCATTTAGAAATACTTAATGAAACGTTATTCTAAAGTTTGAACATATTACAAAGTGAATTAAATATATAAAACAAATAATGTACTTCACACCCATTAGAACAAATTGTACTTCACACAGAAAACAAACACATGATAGTGAGGATGTGGAGACATTAGAACCTCCTGCATTGTTGATGGAAGGTAAACAAGGTAGCTGCAAAAAAAAAAAAAAAAAAGTATGATATTTTCTAAAAAATTAAACAGAATTAAAATATGAACCGATAATTTCCACTTCTGGATATACACACAAAGAATGAACATAGGATTATTCATAATAGCCCAAAGTTAAAACACATAAAAAATGTTCATTGACAGATGAATAACTAAACAAAATGTAACAAACACATACAATGGAATATCCATAAAAAGAATAAAATTCTAATATATGTTACAATTGAATAAACCTTGAAGACATTATGCTAAGTAAGCCATTGTTAAAAGAATATTGCATGATTTTCAGTCATATGAAGTTACCTAGAATAGTCAAATTAATAGAGACAGAAAGTAGAATCATGGTTGCAAAGAGCTTAGGGAGGTAAACATAGGGATTTATTGTTTAATGGTCACAAAATTTCACTGTGAGATGATGAAAAAGTTCTGAAGTTGGGTAGTAGCGATGATTAGAAACAATGAGAATGTACTTAATTCAATGAAATAGTTAAATGGGGCAATTTTATGCTATGTATATTTTACAATAGAAAAATATTATTAAAAAGAAAACAAATGTGGTACACTACAATATGATTTTTGTAAAAACATGCCTAGGTTCTGGAGTGAGCACATAAGAATCCTCCCTCCTCCCCGTCCTTTCTTTCCTTCCTTCAACAGCCTTAGATTGAACTCCTCAGTATCAGATTCTAAATACTGTCTAAAGCTCCCTTAAAGGGTATAAGACCCATAATTTAGTATGAGAAGAGATACTGAAGCGAAAATAGCACCACAATTTGAATGAATGCTCTAATGAATACAAAGACAATGCTGTGAGAAAATCAACTCTGTTGTTACTCTGGCCCCAATTAGGATCTCTGATACTAGAAGCAGGGCTGACAGGAAGCAAGCATTTGCCCAAATATGTTTTTCACAGAACAAATAGTTTTGAGCACCTATATTATTAGGAATATATGACACCTTAAATCAAGGCTTCCATCTTAAAACTTTCCATCTCCTTTGCAAGACAAAATCTATTAAAAAGTAGATTATGAAAAACCTATATATGTTAGAATGTAAAAATGAAAAATATTTATTTTAAAGAGGGAACATGATAAAAATATAGTTGAGGTCAGATACATTGAATTCTAATCCCAATTAGATTACTTAAACCGGGTAATCATGGACCAATTATTTAATTCCCAGAGCCTCAGTGTCCTCATCTATAAAATGGGAACATGGCAGGTGGGAGACATAAGGTCTTTCACTGATATTTTTTCTTGAAATTTTTACATGCATTCACTGTGGCAGCACTGTACTGAATAGCTAGAACGGCGTGAAGCATCTCAGATTTTGTAACATTTTAGGACAATCATTGCAGACATATCTATCAGCTTTGCCATTGGAAGGGTGTTCAAATTTATTTAGAGATAATTAAAAAAAAGAAAAGTTTATTACCATGAATAATATAATAGAAATGATTACTGTTGTAGATAACTCCTACAAGTATGGCACTAATAATCTCAGATTAATAAGAAAATCAAAATCTCTCACTTATGAAACCATTTTTCTTTTTACCTAAAGTATGGATAAGCAAGGGAAAATTTAAAGTTGTTCAATTATTCTTTCGATGGTTAACTTTTTTGCGTCAATGTGGAGAAGCTACAGGCATAACTGTGTGAATACAGAGATGTTGCTATAAAACGTACTTTTTAGAGGTGATTAACATTTAAGTCAGTAGATTTTATATAAAAGAGATTAGTCTCCTCAACGTAGGTGGGCCTCTTCCAGTCTGAAGAACAAAGACTGAAGGGAGAAGAATTCTCAAAATAGCACAACATGAAAGTCCTGCCTGAATTTTCAGCCAGATGGCCACCCCTACAAAATTAGCCCCCACAACCATATAAGTCAATTCCTTAAAATAAATCTCCCTCTCTTTTACTCATATACATATATATGAATTCTGCTTCTCTAGAAAACTCTGATTAATATAATTATTCTTAACACTATCACAAATATTTCACTTTTTGTTGTTTGCTAAGTATAATCTTTATTTTGAATATTTGAGAAGAAAGTTCTAGAAGGAAAAGATGCATCAAATAAGCTCTCTGCTTCATTATTCCCAGCTTAAATTCATGATGTTGCTTGAAGCATACTATTTCTGTATCTCCAAATTGCATTCTTAGACTTGATTTTCCTTTCCCCCCAAAATTTAGGAGATATGAAATCTTAGAATTATTGAGTTGCATGTAAAGAAACAGACTTAATCTGAATAATAACAGTAAAAATAATGGTAATAGAAGTATTAGTAATTATAACATTCAGTTATGGTTAGCATAACTGAACATGCAAAAAACAGACCTGATGTCAAAACTGAAAGGCCTCCAACAATGTCAGCAGGACTCCTGACTTTCATTCTTTTAGTGGACGTTTACTCTTAGCCATTTCTCTAACAGGGCAGCTCCCAGACAATCTCAGTGTTGTCTCTTCCTACATCTAATACTCCCAATGAAAAAGAGAGAGCTTCTAATTCCCCAAATACCAACTAAATTCCAGAAATCATTCTAAACGGCTGGTCTCCTCTTGTCATGTGTCTCTATCTAAATAAATCAATAGTGAGGGGATAGAATATGCTGACTGATCTGGAACAATTTACTTTCTACAACTTGGAATACAGGGAGGAAGGGATAACGTTGCAGAATTGATGTAAGGCAAGAGGTAGGGAAGAGAAAATTCTAAAAGAAAACTCAGAATGCTGTACCGGAAGGATGGCATGGAGTTTTTAAGAATAAAAATTAAAAATAGAGGGTAATATTCTTTCTAGTGGGTGTATTTGAGCACAGAGGTCCGGTGATAGGCAGGTGCTAAAATGGTCCATAAGATATTCCCTGGCTTAACTCTCTCCTCTTGAAATACTATCAGAACCTGGAAATATGGAATATTACTCCCATGATAATGTTCCATTATATGACAAAAAAAGATTTTGCAGATATAATTAAAGTCCCTAACCAGTTGACTTTAAGTGAATCAAAAGGGAGATTATCCTAGGTGGGGCTATTCTAATTAGATGAGGACTTTAAGGAAGCTGGATAGTCATTCAGTCATGAACTGTCTTTGGATGGGGCCATGTGGCTAAGATCTGAGGTTGGACTCTAAGAGCTGAGAACAACCCTAGCCAATATCTAGCAAGAAAATTAGGGTCTTGGTCATTTTATAACTGTAAGAAACTGAATTCTGTTAATGGGCAAAGTGGGTGAAAAAGAGCAATTTCAAGCTACAAATGAGCCACAGCACTAGCCACCACCTTGATGTCAGCCTCATGAGACCCTGAGCATAGAACCCAGTTATGTCTTGCTGGGATTTCTGATCTACAGAAACTATGAGACAACTTGGTAATGTTTTAAGTTTGTGGTAAATTCTTACACAACAATAGAAAATAAAAAACAAGTTCACTTCTTAAATTCCTTTGGGTTTTCATTTTATGACAGGCAACACAGTATACAAAAATATACATAGTATATATTAACAATGATGATTTCAGTGTTAGAAACAAAATAGTTTTGAGTATTTTCTGTTTCCAACAGTGGCAAATACAATAATTTTGAAATTTGAAATGTGTTCTTCCAGACACTCCTGCAATATGCCCCTCAACTGAGCTTTAGCCATACTATTTGGCAAAATAATCCAAGTCTTCATTTCACTTGCTGAGTTAAAGAGAGAAAAATGCTAGTTGTTTACAGTATAAATAGTTTTCTTTGTCGCAAAGAGAAATCTGCATTTCTAAAATCTATGAAGTCCTTTCAAAGCTAGACCAGTTTAGCTCTGAATCAGTAGATACCTCCTGAATCTTTAATACCCCAAAGAGATGTAGAAAATATTACAAAAAGATTTCCTTTCTTGATGAAGTAATCACAGAAATTCTAGAATCTTTACCAAAAATAATACATTTTGGAAGAGACAGGAGTCAGAAAAATACGTTTTATTTCCTCCCTAATCCTTTTACTTTCTGGCCATGTGACCTTGAAAAAAACCTCTTCTGTGTAAAGGATTGAAAAAAAATCCTAACAAATAGATCAGTAAAAGGATTCCCATAAAAATAATGTCTTTTAAGTGCTTTATAAGTCCTCAAGTGATAACTAAAAATTGTGATTAGTGTCTGCCATGGACGAAGTAAACCACTTAAGCTAAAGCCAATCCTGATAACTAAAATTAAAAACAGGGTAATTCTTTGTTAAGTGGAGTTTTCTTTTCTCCCCAAAAATGGTATGTGGATTCCATACACCAGAATACTCAGAATAAAAATCATTTAGGAATGTTAAAGCTTTGGGCATAAATGATCTCTGGATTGTATTGTAAAGTGTGCTCTATTGGAGTGTTGATATTAGAAAACAAATTATACTAATCAGGCTCTTAAATAAAATTTAACCTCTTAAATTATATTGCTTTACACTTTGTAAAATTTATGTATAGGGACACATTTAAATGGTTTAGTAAATTAAAGCAATGATTAAGTTAATTGTTATTGGCCTAAGAGTCGAGTTATTAGTGTAATTAAGGTTGTATCAGAATGAATCTTGGAACAGGAGGATATCTTTTCCTTTCCCTGTCTCTATTTTTTAACTTTCTTTGATCAGACCTTAATAGGAATCCAAAATCATTTAAAATCCGACAGATAGGAGGCCAATGAGTTTGAAATGATTTTAGGAAAAGTAGTGATTCAAACTTCTATTACTTTTGGAATATAAAAATGTAGTAAAGAAACACTGCTCCAACCTCTGGGTAATAGTCATGAGAATAGCTGATTGCTATCTTTACATTCTTCTGGAAGTTATTTTTTGCATTTAGTTAAAATTATTCCTGGATGTGAAGGAGCTGTCTGTGCAGTGGGTCTGATGACTGAAGTGTCTTATTTATTTGCTTTATTGAGGTGTAATTGACCAATAAAATTATGTATATCAAAGGCATACAAAATTTGTTTAAATAAATGAATAAAATAAAAAATAAATTAAATGATTCCTATACCCCATCATATGCAATATAATATTATTCAGAGAAAGGAAAAGAGCTTATCTATAAATATATCTTAGGCAGGGACTTCAGGGGTACCTCTGAAAATTGCGCTGTCTGACTACTTCATGCTGCAGTTCAGAAATCCAGAATAAAATATTCCCTGGCCCTTCCTTGGATATAAATTTGTCTTCCCCTTGTTCTGGATGAAAGTCATTTCTCCCCTACCGGGAGCTCCACTCAGCTTAGAAAGTTGTGAGTTCCTCCTCAGCAGTTTTACCCAATAATACAAATTCTCTATTTCCCAAGAGGCAAATACTTGGGGCAGAAAGAAAACTTTCATTTCAATATCTGCTTTGGTCTATTTTCAGTAAAAGTTCTTAGAGCTAGAAAATCCATTTGTCAAGTCAGAACAACTCAATGCTTCCAGCTCACCAAACATAGATAACTAAAATAAAAAATAAATACAGCTGGTACTGCCTTTTTCCACAAAACAGACTTGGGGTAAGAGGAAAACGTACAACACAGAGCTATACACTTTTAAATTAACTCAATTTAATCTACTGAGTCCCTGTAGTATTTTGAAAGTCTTGGTGATGCCAGATGGCTGTCTTGATTAATAAGATGATGCAGAAATCCAATGTGTCAAAATACAGGGCTGTTTAACATTATTTAAATTAGCTACTTAAAGCATGCTGTGCCTTTTCAAGTGGGATTTCCATTGGAGAAACTAAGAAGGTCAGAGCTCAAAGACTCAACTACTGCATTTTATTAAAATTGAGTTACTAGTTCATTTATGTATCCTTGGGTAAATTATTTCAGCAGTTAAAAAAAAAAGATAATACTCAACAATACTCAACACTAAAAGACTAATATCCTAGTAAACAAAAGAGCAAGGTACATTTAAAATAATACTATTATAATAATTGTCATTTATGCTATTACTTTTGTGTCTAGCTTTCTCTAAGCACCTCTTACTAATATTATTCATCATTTTCAATTGTGTACATTAGGCAATGTGCAAGGAGCACATACGCAGTGCTATGTACCACTCAGAGATTGTTCCTTTCTTTTCTAGCCCATCAATGATACTCTGTTGACTCTGTTGCAAAGGAGACCCCATGGAATGATGTTACAGAAAATGACTCAGGAACTCAGGGACAGCTGTAATAGCACTTCTTCTAAGAACTCTAATAAAGCTAGAAGAGGACTCATTATTGCAGATTCCAGGTGCTGGTGCAATAAGATGATATGAATTAATGTACCAGACAAGGCCATGGACTAATGAAATCTTTTACTAATCCACTGACAGATCAAGGCAGAGATCTGTTACCTTATTTATTCATTCATACACCTGTATCTGTATCATACTGTAGTAAGTGCTAAGATGCAACAGAAATTAACTTATACGTAGGATACTAATCGTGCCAAATTTAAACATTCCTTCATCTCCAGAAGCTAAGAAGATTTTATAAAGATAAGGTACTGGAAAGAGCTAAGTAAACTTTAAAAGAAGGATGTTGAAACAATGTTGCATGACAGAAAGAGTATAGGCTTCTATCAATACCAAAATTTATTATAAATTGATAGGAATTAAAATGCTGTATTATTTTATGCAAAACTAGACAAAGAAGCCAGTGGTACAGAATAGAGAACAATGTCACAAATAATTACATAAATGTAAATGAAAATGACAAGAAAATACCATGTTAGATCAAATGTCTGTCAATACCAAATGCTGGCAAGAGAGGTGAGAAAAGAGAACTCATACAGAAAGTAGGACAAATTAGAATAGGCACTCAACGAGAGCAACTTGACTATATCTAGAAAAACAAATTCTCAAACGCCGTGACCCAACAATTCTACTTCTGAGTATTTATTCTACAGAAACTTTCACACAATTTCTCACACATAAACACTGCTCAAAGCAACACATAAAAATATGAGCAATGCATCATTTCATAATAGCAAAGTATTGGTATTTATATTGAAAATAACGGCAATTGATTAGAAAATGGTGTTATAACAACTAGAACCAAAAATTTACCAAGAATTTACCAAGAATTGTACTGCAGTTAAAGAGGAAAGAAATATTTACTATTCAGAGTCTGGACAAACACCATACCTCAGTTCCTTAATATATTGAAATCAGCAGCTTTATTTAGTATGTAGTCAATTAGAGTATTAGTAAATTCTCTGTGTTTGTGTAAAAAAAAGTCTTCACCCTCATTCTTTGAAAGTTAAACTTAATAAGGACAAAAAAGTAAGTTGACAATTTTCCCTCAAGATTTTTTTGTTACTATTCTTTTGTATACTAGCTTCCATTGTTGTTCTAAAAATAATTTGGTGCTACTTTAATTATCATTCCTCAGTGGGAATTTGTCTTTTCCCTGTGTTTGAGAAATTTTCTTTGTCTGTTGTGTTCAAAAAACTCACTATGATATTCCAAATGTAGATTTATTTTCATTTATCTTTCTTGTTTATACTTTGAGCTTTCTGTATTTGTAAATTCATTTCTTTGGATTATATCTTTGATATTACATTTTACATTGTCTTTTCTGTCTTTTTCCTCAATTATGAAAAATCTGCTCATTCTATCTTCAATATCTTTTAGTCTGTCTTTTACATTCTCTGTCTCAATGTGTTATTGTGTAATTTTTTTTCAGATCTATCTTCTAGTTTACTAGTTTCTAATTAATGTATGTGTCCATTGCTATCTTATTCATCCATTTAATTAATAAGGTCATTGGAAATTGTCATTTCTAAAAGTATTTGCTTTATTTTCAAATCTGACAAACTTTTAAAAATTTACCTAACAAGTAGTTTTATTATAATATGAACATAGTTTAGATTATCTAAACCTCCAAACAACCAGAGCTGAAAACACTAGATTTCATGAGACTAAATATGCTTAAGTGATGATAAATTGTATTACATTTACTGGTCTGTTTCAGGAATATTTATTAGGATTTATTAATATTTATCCAAATTACTAAATTAATAATTTTTACAACTATACACTTAAAATTTTTATTATCCTCATGATTTAATTGTTCCTTAATTCTTTATTATTGATTTTATTTACAAAAAATAATCAGGTTTTGACATAGACTTATAATAAAATGCTGCTTATATTATGCAAGTGCTGTGTATTTTTAAAATAAGTCATATCTACTATTACCAATAAGACAAGAAATAACAAGTGATGGAGAGAATGTGGAGAAAAAGCACTCATATACTGTTGGTGGGAATGTAGATAGAGACAGCCACTGGAAAACAGTATAGAGAGTCCTCAAAAAATTAAGAATAGAGCTACCATATGACCCAGCAATCCCTCTTCTGGGTAACTACTTGAAATTTTTTAAAACATTTTTTATAAATACATGTACCCCTGTGTTCATTGTAGAATTATTCATGGTAGCTAAGTCATGAAACAACCCAATAGTCTCCTTCAATGAATGACTGGATAAAGAAGATGTAGTACATGCAACAATGAAATACTACTCAACCATAAGAAAAAATGAAATACTGCCATTTGTGACAAAAATGGATGGATTTTGAGAGTATCATACTGAGCAAAATAAATCAGTCTGAAAAGGACAAGAATCATACAATTTCATTCACATGTGAATATAAAACAGAAATCAACAAATGAACAAACAAAACAAACAAACAAAAAAACTCATTGACACAGATGACAATATGGTGATTGCCACAGAGGAAGTAGGTCAGGGGAAGTTGAAGATGGTAAAGGGGGTGAAATATGTTGTGACAGAATGAGACTTCTGGGTAATGAGCAAACAGTGCAATATACAGATGATGTACTATAATATTGTGCACTTGAAACTTATATGATCTTATTAACAAATGTCACCCCCAATAAATTTAATTTAAAAAAATTAAGTAAAATAAAATAATCCATATCTGAAATATTTAGCTGAAATTGATTCAAGTTATTTCAAAGAAAGGCAAACATTTTCAACATAGTTTTGGGAAAGTATTCTAAGAGATATGTTAAATTTGTGATTCAAAATAACATATAGATAACATAGGAAAAAATCTATTTCTCTTTTCGAGTATAATATTTATTAATGTTTATAAATTATAGGTTACATGTTCAAAATGCACCATTAGCATTGTGATGTATATATTCAAACCCATCATAAAAGCTGCTTTTGAAAATCATTATATATTTAAAATATATCAAGGTTCAGTGGATATAATATCAACCTATAAATATTAAGCTACATGTCAATACAAGTTTAAAGGATGCAGAGAAATAAACTTATCTAGGACTTCAAAATAATCATGCTGGTATCATACTATATTTAAAGAATGTCTAGATTATAGGATTATAAGATTATGTACAACCTTTTAAAAAGAAATTTGATTTTAAATTAATGATTTAAAGATGTACAAAAAAAATAAAGATACGTGTAGATTAACAGTGTTAAAAAATGTAATGTGAAAAAGCCAATAGGTATATGAAAAGGTGCTCAACACATTAATCATAAGGGAATGCAAATAAAAAACCACAATGTGGTATCACCTTCACCTTTGGAATGGCCATCATCAAAAAGACAAGAGACAACTAATGCTGGTGTGAATGTGAAGAAAAAAAGAACCCTCGTGCACTGTTGTAGTTGTAAATTGGTATAGCCACTGTGAAAAACATTATGAAGGTTCTGTAAAAAGTTAAAACTAGAACCACCATATGATTCAGCATTTCCACTTTGGGGAATATATCCAAAGGAAATGAAAACACTAACTCGAAAAGATATCTGTATCTCCATGTTCACTGAAGCATTATTTACAATAACCAAGATATGAAAACAACCTAAAGTCCATCATTGGATGAATGGATAAAGAGTTGTGATATATATATTCCATTATATATATATATTCAACCATAAAAAAATAAGGAAATCCTACCATTTGCAACAACATAGAAAATAAAAAGGCATAAATGAAAGAAGTCAGACAGAGTAAAACAAATATTGTATTAACTCACATGTGGGATCTTCAAAATGAAAAAGAACTCATAGAAAAAGAGATCAGATTTGTGGTTATCAGGAAGAGGATAGGGAAAGGAGAATTGGAGGAAGATGGTCAAAAGATATCAGCTTGAAACTATAAGATATTATAAGTATTAGGAATGTAATGTACAACATAATGACTATAACTAACACTTCTGTATGATATATAGAAAGTTTTAGGAAAGGAAATCCTAAAAGTTTTTCATCACAAGGAGAAAAACCCTTCTTCTTTTTCTTCTTATTGTATCTATATGAGAGATGGGATGTTAGCTGGCCTATTACGGTAATTCATTTCTCAATTTATGTAACTCAAACTATCATGCTGTACTTATACAGTAATGTATGACAATTATTTTTTCACTAAAACTAGAAAAAAGGATTCTTAAATTAATATATAACCACATGATTTTTCTTTTGGAATGTAAAAATTATTCTAGTCACTCACCAATATATATAAAAGGAAAACACTGAAAAGATTGCCTTTGATAAAACTCAATACACATTTTTAAAGAAAATTCTTACCCAACTATAGATAGAAAGAAACTTCTTTAAGGGTATACTCTAGAAGACCATTATTTTTGTTTTATTTTATTTTTTTGGTTTGTTGTTTTGCTTATTTTGTTTTTTAGATTCAATATATAAGTGAAATCATATAGCATTGTCTTTCTCTGACTATATTTACTTAGCAAAATCTTCAGGTCATTCACTTGTCACAAAATGTACGATTTTCATTCTTTTTATGACAGGTAGACTATTCTTAATGAAAGGTCAGAACTATTCTTGTTTTAGTCAAATCAAAAGAGGAATATCCACTCTCACTAGCATTTACATCATTATACTGAAGATCCTAGCCCTAAGTACACACACGCACACGGAACACACACACACACACACACACACAACACACACACACAATGAGTTAAAATGTTTAGAAATAAATAGACCAAATTCATTTGCAAGTGATCTCACATAATTAATAGTTAAGACAATACTGACATTTATAGACACAAGTATCAACTTTTATGCTGGACTAGCTTTCCAAGGATATCTGTACAGCAAGAATCTCAAAAATATTAGTATCTCTCTTTGAAGCAAAAGAGTATATTTATTTTCCTTTTAGAAAATAGGTAAAAAGTTATATGCAACTTTTTTTTTATTTTGAAACATTTTTTTAAATCTAAAATTATTTCAAAATAAAAAAAATTTAAAAACAAAAAAAAATTAGTTTCTTTAATAAGAGCATTTTTTTTCCTGACCAGAATAATATATATATAATATCCTCCTCCAAGTCAGAGGTTAAAACAAATTTGCTGCAGCCTACTGATAAGATGAGGGTTTCCTAAGGTCAGGGTTCTTCAACTGTGACACAGACTCATCATGTGCATAGCATCCATCTGGCTCATGTCCACACCATCTTCATGAGATTTAGGAGTCAGAAGAACCCAAGATGAACATGAGTCACCCTGCCATGCCATGCACATGATATGCCTTGTCTCTGACCCAAGAATCTATATGCGTCTGCCAGCATCTATGAAACTGTGCAGGCTACATTGTTAGCTTTCAGCTAGCATCAAACCTAACCCTTCACAGTCAATGCAAGTGTGAGCAAAAGCAAAGTAAGAAATTGGCAAAATATGAAACTAGAAAGAAGAGAAGGATATTGTGGGACATGGTCAGGATAATATCTGCAAATATTCAATGACTCTCAGGCCCAGACACCAGCCAATCTAAGTAAACTCAAAGAATCCATGCTGCATACCAGCTGGAATGTCAGTCTTAGCCATTGGCATTTTATTTTTATCTTAAAAAATACAAAATCATAGAATGCTTAACCAGGTCGTAATGTTAACAAATTTGGTTTTTACAGAATTTGCTCTGATGACAACTAAATGCAATTTGTGATTATGAATTGAAATTCTAAATCAGAGGTAAAACAATATTGTACTGTAAAGATATTAGTGGAAAAATTTAATCAAGTCTGTAGATTAGCTAATAGTTTTACATTGTTGCTAATTTCTAATTTTGACTATCATACTATGGTTATGGAAATAATTTATCATTTTTGAGAAATATACACTGAGATGTTTAAAGGTGAAGATGTATCAATTTGCAATTTACCCCTTAAACAGTTCCACTTAAATTGTAGAAATATAAAAAGAGAAAGGTACAAGGGTGGGGGAGGCGGTAGTGAGGAAGGAAGAAAGGAAAGGAGAATAGGAGGAAAAAAGGAAGAAAGGAAATCATAAATAAATATGGTAAAATCCTAAAAATTGGGAAATCTAGGTAAAGGTTATATGAAACTTTTAATTTTTGAAACATTTTTAAACCTAATTATTTCAAATAAAAACCTTTAAAACAAAAGATTAAATTTTTTACAATCTGAGAAACATTTTAGAGGGAGTCATATAATAGAAAAGCAAGTATATGTCTAATCCATAATCACATGCGCAAATCAATCACCATTATTGACTACTTTCCACTTACAACATGTGATCTAGTCATCTGTTTCAGTTGATCTTTTATTATTCAGACATTCTTAATAATTTTTAGCAGTTTTATTACAGGCTTGTATCTAAAAGAGATAAAGGTTTTCCTTGTTCTTCTCAATTTTCAGTGGAGTATTTTCCAAAAATTTCTTCCTGAAATGTATGCCACTTTGTTCTTTAAAATTTCCTAGCCTTCTCTCTACAAAACCATGTTCTTTTATTTGACTTTCATGACCTAACCTGATTTCACACTTAGTGACAGTCTCTTCTACTTCTCCACTGCTTTGTGCCATGCTGAAATTAACTTTATATCTTGTTAGCCTGCCCTGCTTAGTCCCATCTGCAGACTTAATGAGCAATCTCTCTATTCCATTTCTGAGGAAGACACTAGCTAATTATTAAATTATAAGGTAAAGTATGAAGAATCTCTCTCTCTCTCTCTCTCTCTCTCTCTCTCTCTCTCTCTCTCTCTCTCACACACACACACACACACACACACACACACAAATATGGATAGGCTAATTCTAAATTCTAGAAAGATTAGATGAGAGAGGAGACTGTTAGATACTTTCCAATAACAGTCCTGAATGTCTTTATGATACAGCATTTGTGGTTATTCCCCTGACAAAACACCACCAACAAATATATATATTTAAAATCTTCTGAAGCTATGGGAGAGTCCCACACTTGATCAACCAAAGCATGCCATCTGCAGTCTCTTTGCAGCTAGATTGTACCATATTGAAAACTGAATAAGTTGTCCAAGTTTCAAAGGCAGAGAGAGCTCAGCTGGCCTTTATGGATCTCAGTGGAAGTTTCATAGATGCTGGAGGGGTCTGAGTCATCAGCTCATTTTCAGTATAATCCAGGAAACTTAAGTTGAGATAAGCTTTTCTGTAGAAGAAAACACACACATACACACACACACACACACACACACACACACACACACACACACACACACACACACACAAGCTTCAGCTTTGCTTTTTCCCAGTGGAAAAAGTATTATCAAAAACATTTTAGGAGCATGCGTGGGCAGCTTGGTGCCAACTGCAGACCACTACAATCATTCATTTTCTCTCCTTCGCTTCAAGATGATGGGCCGGAAGATGCTCTACTCCTTTTTCTCCCCAGGTGGCCAAGCAATGTATTCTCCTATTCATTGCTATCCTCGCAGTCTGGGCTCATCAGGCCAATTCTCATAAGGAGAAAGGTTGGGAGCAATCTACCCATGTGGTTGTGTCCTGGCTAAATCAGAATTCACATGGCCTTGTCTTCTCGCTCTGGGGTTCCTATGCTCAGAAGGGCAGTGCCACCATGTGCAGCAGACTGCTTATCCCTCCCATTTGTCTGTGTACAGAAGGTTCTTTGGATGTAGACATTTCTCTAAAACCAATGAGCTGCTGCAGAAGTCCGGCAAGGATCCCATTGACTGAAAGGATCTTTGACCCTGACCTGGGGCAAGGGTTTCTCCAGGCCGTTTTCTAGAAGCTGTTATTGAAAATTTGTCAGTTACGAAGTTGAACTGAAAAAATAATTTCCCTAGTGATTTTTTTTCTTTGTTTTTTTTTTTTTTTTTTTTTTTTATGCCTACAGTACCTAGTCTTCCCAGGTGGTCTCCTATCCAAGTACTAACCAGGCTCAACCCTGGTTAGCTTTCAAGATAAGACGAGATCTACACGTTCAAGGCGCATGGCCATAGACCCTAGTGATTCCTAATATCTGTACAAGGGGAAAAAGTTTTGGTAAAGCAGTCATTAGCCAGGCTGCCAGGAGTGGCAGCTTTATCCAGCTGACTCAGCAAAGACTAGCCTGTGACCACATGTCTGCCTTTGCTTTGGTTTAGAATATGTGTCAAAGTTCTTAGAATACTCTAGACTCTCCTCCCTCCTGTTCCCTTTATGGTTTAAGAGGGGAGATAAGCACCTTTTTGGTATAGCAAGCTGCTACTTATTTGTACCTGGTAGGTTAGACTTTAGGTTATAAGGTGTTGGGTGTTTTTATATAGAACACCCCCTTTGCCCAGCCTGCTGTTCCAATCTTGGCCAGATTCATTGCCCCTTTGATCCTTCACAGAGCCTTCAGGTCCCTCCTTGAAGGAAATGACGAGGGTGTTTTTTACAAGTATTTTACAAGTTGCCAGAAATTTGAGATCAATTTTCTGATTGTAGTAGAGGTCAAAATTCCTAAGGAGCAGTCCTTGTGATGCATCACAGACTGGCAGAGGCTAAGAGAAGTGGGCTAGGTCTTGATTATATTGTTGTTCTTAGGGTGTTTCTAGGAATAAGCCCTGGAAGTTGAACAGGAGGGAGGAGAAAAGGGGATTTTTTTTTTTTTTTGAGAGGAAATGCTTTTCTCCTGCATGCATCCTGAGTCGGATTTTCAAGGCAACATAGTGCCAAATCCTGTTTTTATGGACTGAAATTGCGCATATCTGTTTCTGCAGCACTAGAGAACTTTGCTGTTTTAAAAAATACTTATGCTGGTATATATATGTATTTTTTAAATCCTTTGTTTAAGAGACAGTCTTTACAAGGTCTGTACCTCCATCCTAGATTATGTTAGAGATGCTGTTTTGCTGGTAGTGGGTTCAAGAGTTAACTCTGCTTGAGTTTGGTAATAAAAAGTTGTTGAACTTGCAAAAACATGAAAAAAACAAAAAACCATTTTATTGAAAGGAAACAAAAAAGGATGCTGCTAGTTCTAGAAGTCCAGAGTTCCTGTTTCCTCCACAGTCTCTGAGATTGTTTATATATTCACAGGATACACTCACCCTTGAGTAGCAAGACGACCCCTGGATTTTAGGAAAACCAAAGCAGAAAGGATAAGATAAAGGCCAAGTGTTTCTTTAGAAAGAAATCAGATAAGTGTAGCCTCCGCTATTTCAATCACAAAATCAGATCATGTTTTATTAGATGACATTATGGCAGCAGTTATCAGTGTTATCAGTGAAATAAATGTCATGTGATGAAATTTTCAGCTGAGGGACAGAGGCAGGAAATGGCATGCGACCAAGCTCAGCAGAATAAGCATAATTAACATGAGTATTACATTTGGGTCATGGATTGCATGGAGGTCGAGGGATAAAGCAGGTGCCCTTTTGCTCTGCCCTTCAGCTCTACCATTTTCTGATTCTGTGGAAGGGTTGCTTCTCAGAAATAAATCTGACTTTATGCATTGAAATTTGACCTCTAGCTACCATCCATCTCTCTAGTGTCAAGTCCACATCTAAATGTAATACTCAAGAAAAGTTAATACTGTATAAGAGAGGCCAGATGTCCACTCATATTAACTACTTCTAATAAACTATTAGATTATTCATGGATGAAAAGCTGTCACTATCTGACAGCTGTTGGGCACTTAGTAAAGAAATAAATTTTAAAACCATCAAAAAAAAAAAAAAAGTTTTGTCACAACCAGAGGAGAGCATCTAGGTACTGCAGATCTACTTTTGTTAGATTTTAGCCAAGAACCTAACCAGACATCAGGAAAACTTTTGAAGAAGGAAAGCTGATAAAATCCTATTTTTCTCGACAAAAATCCAGAAGTGTAAAAATTATTCCATAAATCACTTTACTTTTGGACCTTTTTATTACCAGTGATGAGAACATTATTTTCTTCAAGCTGGTGAGTTTTCCCACTTCCACAGTATCCCGTGGACCCCTTCTAGCCATTGGTAGAAAAATTAGATTCCAGGATTGTTTTTCCTGTCCCTTCTAACACGTCATTAACCATTGACCCTCCAGTTTTCTAGTCCCTTCTGATTGGATCAAGGAAAAAATCAAGTTCCCTATATTGGCAGCCTGAATTTCAAAAGGGCTATCATCTCTTTAAATCCAGGGCAGGCACTGATAAGCACAGTGAGCATGAGAAAGTCACATGCAATTCTTGTTCCTAACCCATCAGCATGTCAGTGTCTGGACACTTCTGTGCAGAAAATCTCACTACTAGTACATAGGACACAGGGATTTCCTAATTTTTACCTTCATTAAGTTATTACAAACCAATTTTTAAATTACAGAATATTTATCTCTGTTCTCAAGAAAATTACCATTCATCAAAGGAGTTCTCCACCTCTTTCTATGTTTAGATCCTTTTTCAAGTTGACCTTTGTTTTCATCCTTTTTCTTCCATTACTTGTTTAAGTTTTTCACATTTTCAGTCTCGCAGATTTAGTGCCTCTAAGCTGAGCAGCCCCAATGGACAGGTTACTTTTTATTAGTGTCAATCATGTTCTCAAAGGCTCTCCTAGCCTCTCCCCAGAGCCTACCTACCTTTCCACTTCAGGCTGATTTCCCACCAACCTGGACCACGTGTTGCAACTCAGAGGCAGATGCAGATCTTGGAGGCTTGACACTTATGTAAGCAGACTGAGAATACAGCCAAATTCTCAAAGTCAGTTAGGGAAATTGAGTGGAGGACTGTTAGATACTTTCCAATTATACTCCATTTGGTTTCCACAACAGTCCTATGAAGTCAATGAGATTACTAATCTTGTTTAAAGATGTGGAAAGTGAAACTCGGAAAAATAAAGTATTTCATCCCAGGTCATTTGGCTAGTTAAGAGACAAATCAAGTTTCAGATGCAAAACTGCATGTTTTTCTCACCTCACTAAGTGGTGGGCCAGCTCATATTTCTCTTCAATAGTTAGGCCACCAATCAAATTCTGATTTCTGAAAGATTGTATGTGATTTATCAAGAATCACTACTATACTATTGAATCTTATATCCAGACCAATTCGCTCCAGAGTCAGGATTCATGAATTTGCTCCTTCTCACTAGACTATAAATCCCTTGAGAACAAAGATCTTATTTAAACTTTAACAACTTCTGTGGCCTTCAAACAGAGTGCAGCCCAGGATATCCAGTGATTCAATAGATATCAAGAATGTCATGTTCTCAAGCTGACTTCTCTGCCATTAGGCGTGGAAATCATGTTTTCATGTTGATTTCCACTATAATTTCAAATAATCATGTCCTCATTTTTAATTGCTCTATAATTGGCAGTGAAACCCTAATTCTTTAATTTCCTCTGCCTGTTTTCTTTGACAAATAGTTAATGATGTGTAAAATAAGCAGACGTACTTTTAGAATTGGCTTTTGGAAGCAATCCCTTGGCAAATCCATTTAGTAAACTAAAAATCACTTTGGAAAAAATTATTTAACTTCTTTTTTGTGTGCGGATTTCCTTATATCAGTTTTTATAAACCAGGGAGCTCCTGTGGTCTAGATAAACTTCAGTTCCCAGAATGGATCATTTATCTTGTGAGCACAGACCTCAGTGGAAAATGAAAGAAAATGCAAATCTAAATTTTTACAAAGTCTATGAACGAACACTTTAGAAAACTAAATTTTGTTTACCAGGCATTTCCACTCAAACAGCAGGTTGGGGTGCTAGAAAAGTAACACCACAAAATTATATCTACTTGATACAGCTGGTTTAGAACAAAGCGAACTAAGTGTGAAGGGAACACGCTATGTCACATTGACAACAGCAAAGGATATGTCATATGTGCTGGAGAAGTATAAAAGAAATATTATTGTGACTAACATAATAATCAGAAAACTACTTTGCTTTAGTTAAAGCTGTCAGAGTGGATGAAATGAGAAGTGATTTAGAGTTTGATCTTCTTTTTCCCTTCCTAAATGAAAAGCCAAACCTGTTAATAGTAAAAGCCTAATTTACTGGAGTATGTTTTACTCTTATGCAACTTCCAGAAAATTGAAAAGGCGTTTATCACCCCAGTTTCCAGCAGTGTACATTATTGAGCTGTCTCTCTCCCTTTTGCTGTGCTGTAGCAAAAAGTATTTAAATATTGACATTTGCATTTTGATTATAAGTCTGACAGGCAGCTTCATACTGATAGCTCAACTGTCCCCCTCTCCACCCCCGCCAACTTCCAATATTATTAAACTTTGTGGTTGTCAGGATGCTTCAAAAGAGAACATCCTGTCAGTAAATCTTTTATATTTATTCTATGTGAAATTATAAAAGAGGGGGAAAGGGCTAAAGGGAGAGATGATATACGAAAACACTTAGGAAAGTTTCCAGCATTAATTACCGCTCAATAAATGGTAGTTACTAACTATACATTTCATTACTTTAGAGAAATAGGATCTTATTTTGGAAGGCCAGCAATGGGCCTGATTAAGTTTGTAGTATTAGGGTTGGAGAGAAAGGGACAATGCTGCCAGGAGCAGTTGACTCAAGTCCTTTAGAAAAAACAATCTAATTCAATCTGTCTGAATTTAACCTCTAATTCTAAATAAATGGCAAAAATAAAGAGTACACTTTTTGCAGTAATAAAAAAGAGCTTGTTTTGTTGTTTAAAAAATTCAAATAGTCAGTAATCAGTAAATATTTGTCTTTCCCAAGTAACGAGGTGCTGAATTTTAAAATATAAGTCCATCTTATTGTGTGACACTTGCCTACAATGTTCAGAGGATAACTCTTGATTTTAAACTGATTCTGCACTTTAATACATAAAGCCTAGTCAAGTGATCAGAATCCTTTTCGTGAAAAAAATAAATAAATAGAATATGAAGTTTTATCAGTAATAGTAGAGGTGGAAATACACAATACAGTCTAGAAATATGGCCATGGAAACATGTTTTAAACAATTTTTCCTAAGCATGAAAAATGGAGTCAATTCATAGAAATCACATAAAGGAAGTAATTATTTATGCCAAAGGCAGTAAAAGATATTGATTTTACCAAGTTTTATATGATAATCATGGGAAAATGAGAGTTCTAGTTTCTTTAGGACCCATTCTCATAACTTAACTCTCCAGAGCTCAGCCTTAGACCCTACATTAAATTTCAGACTGATGAGAGACCAGACACTGAGGTTCAAATATGCAAGGGAAGCAAAAGGCAGGGAGCAGGTGAGAAGATGGGCTCAAGAAGGAGCAGCAAGTTCAGTTAACAATGATCAAGAGAATCATTGCCAGTTATTGTCAATGTCAAATCATCACCTCCCACTAACAGAAGTCTAGCTCAACTCAGAAGATTTCTAATCATAAAAATACAAACTAGAAATAAAAGTTCATAAGGAAACCTGGTTGCTGAGTAATTTGTTCTAATATGTGGCTTCCAACAAGGATGCATTAAATACCAACATAAATATTGACCAATTTTTAAACTACTGCTATTTCATTTAGTATAGATTCCAATGTCACTCTGTATATCCTAGATTTGAGTATATTACTAGTAAACTGCAGTGAAAATCATGTGAAAATATTTATATTTTCTCAATAAATACCACATTAGAATTAGTCCATCTATCAGAAAATTTCTTCCTATTCAAATTAAAGCATATTAGATATGCATGAATTAATATCGGCATGATAAATGCCAAATAAATTAATAACTATCTTCTACTAATTATATGGAAAGACAGCATAAAAATTGAAAAAGATTAAACTACAGTTTGGGAAGAGGAAGTCCTTACCTTGTTTATTCCACCATGGAGAACTGGGTTGTTGTTTTTTCTCATACTTTTGAGATTTACACAAATTTATATTACCCAAATGTTCAACAGCTCACCATTTAGTTGTGTTTTAATTCTTTCCTGATTGATTTTCCTTTATCCTTTCTGAAACTAAAGCTCGAGTCATATTGAAATCTGGGTAAAACCTTTCAAATATTTTTCTAAGAATTACATTTCTAGGACCATAAATAACTCCTCCCAGCAATAATTACTTAGTACTGTAAAAATGTGTTGTTACGGGTGGCATTAATAACAAAAACAAAAAACACATAGAAAGTCTGTCTTGATAGTAGAACCAATTCTGGGGGTTAGTGGAAGATATAAAGTGAACATCTGAATGTCAAATAAAGTTTTATAACAGTTTATCTTCATATAAATTTTAAGCCTTGGGAAGCAGTAAACATTGCACTTAAGATTCTCAACATCAGCTTCCAAGACAATTTTGCTTTTGGCTGGAAACAGAGTCTCCACACATACAAAGTCCCATTCGACACTCTAAAATAGGCTGCTCCAAGGAATGACTTATACTTATTTTTGCACACTCAAATAAAAGCTCACATATTTTTAAATATATCATTTGAAAAAAATTTTACCAACTGCAAGAATATAAATGTGTTTAAGCACCCACACTGAGTATGCTAAGAATTAACTTAAATCTCAAGATCCAAGAGATGTTTTTAAGTTCCAATCTCCTCAATTCTCTAATTGTATTTGTAATAGAGCTGTTACTATCTCTTTTAAATTGTAATAATTGCTCTAAGATATATACTTAATAATTGGTCTTGGTAATTAAGAAGCAATAAACCACCTACAGGACACTTACAGAGTTGACCTGGTTCACAGAGAATTTTTTCTTTGTGCAATGGGTTGTACAAAAGAAGACACAGAGTGTGAAATATATACAACATAAATAGGGCTACTGTCAGGTATTTATAGAAATTAACTAGCCCTACCCAGGGTGGTATGCACAAATCTAGTATCCCTTAGCACTATTGACAAAATATTAGCTTATATATTTATATATTTAGTTATATAAATATATAAATTTATATATTTATATATTTCACTGTAAATTCAAAAGCTCATTTTTTTTTTCTTCTCAGACACAATGCTTATGAATCTAGTGATAGAACTTTGAAAGAGCCACACACAATTGTCCATGGCCTACCACAGATTTTGAAATATGAAAGCAAGTTTTATCAAAAGGTCACCCTCGGGACAGACTCCAATTTGTAAACTTCAGCTAGTTGTATAAATTACTAAAAAGCTGACACATAGTTACTGTTACATGCTGACATAAATTGTAAAAATTATTTTCAAAATGTAAGTATAGAACTGCTCAGAATTGCCAATAATTCCTATAAAAAGTCATTAGCTTCGTGGCACTTCTGATGCTGGAGCCATTGGGAAGCTTGAAATGTACTTAAATTCTTTAGAGCAAAGATAGCCTTTTGGGGTTCTAAGTGATCACAGAACTCCTCAGAACACACACACACACACCACACACACACACACACACACACACACACCTTTCTGAATGATTTGAACAGCAAAACACCCCCTTCTTTCTCCTCCATGAGCCCTTACTTATGGCTAAGAAGTTGCGAATACATAAGGCCCCTTTTCCATATGGGGCTTCATGCAGAAAGGGCCTGTATGAAGCTGCACCATCATTTGGTTTAAGCAGACTGGGCCCTTAGGTCACACTGCATGAATTTAAGGCACCACTTTGCTATTTATTCTCTGTGCAATCTTGGCTATGTCACTAATCTCTTAAGCCTCAGTTTCCTCTTCTCTACAAAAGAATATAATTTTAACGGTATAGTAAATATAAAAGATATGCAAGCTTATACATGCAAAATGCTTAGCACTTGGTAAATGACAAAAAGTGGCAATGATTATCTTTTTTGTGTGTGTCTATGTATGTACATATATGTACATATATGTATATAGTATAGCTAAAATATATATAATGTATATTTATATAAATATGTATCTATCAATATACCTTTATACATCTATAGCTATAATATATAAAAAAATACATATTATATATGTATATAAGTATAACATATATATAAAGTATATATATATAAAGTATATATATATAAGTATATATATATATAGTGTGTATATATATATATATATGTTAAAGTATATAAGTTAAAGTATATCAGTAGTAGGCAAACTTTGCTGTAAAGATCCAGATAGTAAATCGTTTGGCATACAAGGGCCATGCAGTTTCAATCACATCTATTCAACTCTGGTACTGCAATGCAAAAGAAATCAAAGACAATACATAAACAAAGAAGCTTGGCTGTGCTCCAGTAAAACTTGATTTAGAAAAGTAGGTGGAGGACAGTTAGGTGAGGCCTGCCATGAGGGCTCGGGGCATCTCTGATGCTATCCGTGAGGGAGCTGTCTGCTCTCCGACTGCAGCTGTGTCAACGTGTTATAACTTTAAGACACTGAGCAGAAACTATACCTAAGAGCTAAAGAATTCTGCAGTCTGCAGATGTTTAACAAAACAATGGCCAGGTTGTATGAGTCCACCCCAAAGATGTTAACTGAGTTTACAATTAGCTAATTAGGACATGCTCTGTTTTTCATTTCCTGGCCCTGGCAAAACTTCCTGACAAGTTTTTCCATATGAACTTGAATCATGGAAGAATAGTAATGTTGATTGTATGGAAAAGCAAGAGGTTATTATGTAGTGGAAAAGTGTTGCTCCCACCACCCTTTGTAGATTTGAGCATTTCTTTAAATAGTCTTCATTGTCAGTTTGTGGCAAATGGAAGAATGCAGTATGTCTAATTTCTTATTACTAGGTAATTTATTTAGAAAATATCTATCTTATCTCCTACACGTGTCTTTAACTTTGTATTCTAGTGGGAAAACTTGGCAAAGTCAAATATCACAGTGGGTGCATCACTGTGGGTGTAATATTTATTACTTGCTTTCTTATTAGTAGCAATTGGGAATTTTTTAAACCTCAGAGCAAATTTTCAAAATGTAAATTCTCAATCTGTTCACCAATCCTTGGCCAGCTCTGATTTGTCTCACCAGTAGGCTGGCCCGCATATAATTTGGGTCATTCTGTTCTTTATAAATCAAGATATTCTGCATATTATTCCTTTAAAGAATGGACTTTTTGATGTTTCCTAAGGAAAATGCAGATAAGTGGTTGTAATGCAGAGTTTATAACCCCCTTGTGAGCACCTTGTATTATGATGTCATCTTGCTGAAGATCACAAGACTTGCCCTGGATCCCTAGAGAACTAAGATGGCTTTAATTTGATTTTATTTCTGAACTTACAAAAAATGACTTACATTTAAAAGAAGTTAAGATGTCAAAATTTTAATCTTAAATGTAAACTGAGTTAACTATAAACATGTTTCAGAAAACAGTTTAATGATTATATCCTTGTCTCTCCACCCTCCCTGACCCCACCAAAATAGGTGGAGTTCAGATGTGCCCAGTAGTTTGTAAACTCTGGTACAGTTAATATGTGTAGAATAGATACTACATATACATATACATATAGCTTATAAACAAATATATATGATTTTTCTAAAGTTTGAGTTGGTATATTTTGTTGGCCTGTTAAACACCTGTATGTGTGAAAGGGTCATGTGACTACTCACACAGATGAACCTTGAAGAAATGTGTCTGAGTATGTTACACATAAAGACATTTTTTTTCAAAAGACAATGTCTTCCCTTATTTTTACATAATTTGCCAAATGAAAATGTTTTTTATAATCCTCTGCAGATACAAAGTTTCTCACATTGGTAGTGATAATAAAACATGAGTAATAATCATAGCCAGAAGTTTTAAACACATACTATATGCTAGGGGCTGAATTAAGACTCTAACATACGTTATAGACATGCTAACGCCTATAGTACAAATAGATTATGTCCCAACTTTACAAATGGGAAATGTTGGTTCGACAAATAGGTACTCAAATGAAGTAAGAATTGCTGCAAGGAGCAATTATATTTTCTGTTTATACAATCACAGAGTTTTAGAACTCTAAAATGATTAACTTACTCTCCAGATCCAAATTTGCTCTCTCTTCTCCCCTACTCATTACTCTCTTTTGTATACGAGGAAAGGTAGCCAAGAGAGGTAAAGTGATTTATCTAAGATTCTTCACTAGTAAAAAAAAAAAGCTGGGACTTAAATTCCTTGCAAGGTGTACATGTTATGGCAATAGACTGAGCTCTTATTCAAATGTAATGAATGAATGAAATGAAAATTCTTCAGTCCATATCAAAACTACAAGGTTCAGTGCTTAGCTTAATTTCAGTTAGCCTAAGTTATAGAACATTTAAAAGTGTACAAACATATATGGAAAAAAAATCACTGTCGGATTTTAAGTCCCCTTTGGAAGTCACAGCATCCATTTGAAAGAATATTCCCTTAAGCACACTTTTAACTTCTAAATGCATTTATTTCTTCTACATCATTCAAATAGCTGATCTCCCATGATTAGGACCTTATACAGAATTAATTTAGCTTCTTGGCCTGACCATCCACACTAGTCCCTCTACTCAGGTCTGAGCATCCATTCAAGGTCATCATTGTCCTTTCTCAGCACCCCCCTATTCTCCCCGGCCTCTGGCAGCCTGGGAACACCAGACCTACCTAAACTTAAGTCTCTGCAATTAGTGGCTAAGCAGATTTTGGCTGAAAATATTTCCTAACAATCTGCATGCAGACCTTTAACACTCTGTCATTAAAAAATACCAGCACACAAAGAAAAAAATCATCATGTGGAAGAAATTCAAATATTGAATTTGTTGCCCCTTTCTTTATCTAGTGATTGAGAGTTATTCATTTCTTTGATATTCATTATGATATTATTAATTCAAACATATCAAAAATCATTTAATTAAAATTGAAAGAGCCCATATATATACGTGAATGGCATAATACACTATTAATCAATAAGAAATAAATACTTCCATAAGAAGAACTTCCAGTATATTTAGTTATTAAATGTACCACTATATGAAGCACACAAAAATATATAGTCTTTGAACTTTAAATAATATTGAGAATTAATTGTTTTTACATGGTTTATGTTTTATTATTTTAAAAAATAAATTTAACTTCCCCTATATTTCTTTTCTGATTTTTTTATCACAAGTCTAACTATTATTGTATCACAGTCATTATTTTTGACTTTATAAACTGGGCTTTTTTTTCTTTCTATAAAAGCATCTAGTTTTTTAATGTATACACTTTATAAAATAAAATGCACTTATTTTAAGTTTTCAGGTCAATAAATTTTGGCATAATGTATATATTTCTGTAAGCACCACCACTATCAAGATTTTCAACAGTTTCCATCATTCTAAAGTTTTCTTATGCCTCCACCAGTTAATCACTTCACCCTTATTTAAAGGGAAATACTAATCTGATTTTTATAGGTATAGGGTAGTATAACCTATTCTAAAATTTCATACAAATGGGATCATATATATTATTTTGTATCTAATTTCTTTCTCATGTAATGTTTTTGAGATTTATCAATTTTTCTTGTGTCTTGGTAGTTTGTACCTTTTTATAGCTGAATAGCATTTTATTTCTAAGTTATTCCATTTAGAGTTCACAGAACTTCCATGCACTTTTCTAAAGTTCCTTTTTGACATATCTTCTTCCTTTCCAGAACTATGCCCTACAAATTCCACAATGAGATATCACCTTACATCGGTCAAAATAGCTATCATCAATAAATCAATAAACAACAAGTGTTGCTGAGGATGTAGAAAAAAGGAAACCTTTGTGCATTGTTGGTGGAATTGCAAATTGGTGCAGCCACTATGGAAAACAGTGTGGAGGTTCCTCAAAAAGTTTAAAATAGAAACTACCATGTGACCCAGCAATTCAACTTCTGGGTATTCATCCAAAAAAAACTTCAAAACACTTTTGAAGTTTTGAAGATATATGCACCCCTGTGTTCATTGAAGCATTACTTACAATAGCTAAGATATGGGTATTCAACAGATGATTGTGTCCATCAATAGACAATTGAATAAAGAAGAGGTGATACATTACGCAACAGAATATTACTCAGCCATAAAAAAGAATGAAATCTCACCATTTGTGAAATAAGTCAGATAAAGACCAATAACATACGAGTTCACTTATGTATGAAATCTAAAAACCAAAATGAACAAACAAACAGAAACAGACTCAGATGAGAACAAACTGATGGTTGCCAAATGAGAGAGGATTTGGTGAAAAAGGTGAAAGGATTATGAAGTACAAGTTGGCACTTACAAAATAGTCATGAGGAGGTAAATACAGCATAGGGAATATAGTCGATAATACTGTGATAATATTGATATGCCAGGTGGGTATCAGAATTATTGGGTGATCATTTCCATAAGTTATATAAATACTCACCACTATACTATTCACCTGAAACTAATATAATTAACTGTTCTTGAACAATAACATTTTAAAAACTATGTCTTAAAATGTGAAATGATAGAATTAGAAAAGCATTTGCAGACATTAAAAAATAATTGATGAAAAAGTTAAATGAAAGTTTGATGGACAACATATATGAAAGGAACAGACTGTGACAATGTGAATTTCAATGATGAATTAATAAAGTGGGACAATCAGAAAATACATGCTTCCTGATATGAAACATATGGAGCATAAAGTACCACTTGTAAAAATTTTTTTTCCAAATAAGTTGAATTTAAATCTAATCCAAACTTTAGTGCTAACTCCAGTTTACAGTAAATTACCAGGGATAGAATAATAATTTAAATGTCAGAATAGCTAATCTCAGAATATGGGACATTCACAGGACAACAAATTTAGTTTCTTCAACAAATTCAATGGCAAAAAACATTTTAAAAAGATTAAAGACATAAAAGCCATATGCAATAGGTAGACCTCATTTTAATATGTGTGTGAATAAATTGACTAATTAAAAAATTATATGAGACTGTATTTTGAATATGGGTTGTTTATTAGAAATTTTACATTTGTTAAATGTATTAACATAGTGGTTATATATTTTTTAAAAATTATATATTTAGAAATATTCTAAATTATATAGGAGAAATAGCACGTCTGGGATTTGCTTTAAAATACTTTAAATAAAGGAGGAAAAAAATGAGAATAGAAGTGTAGTAAATCCTTTTTTTTTTTTAATTCCTCCCACACACACACACACTCTTTACCTATGCATGTTGCTGTCTCCTCTTAAAAACTGGATCTCTGAAGGGGGGTGTTTCCTCCTGCACACCTGGGGCCTGGCACAGGCAAGGGCTCGGACCGTGGTTCCCCTGGGGCTTGAACCCAGGAACTTCTGCATGTAAAGCAGACATGCTAACCACTACTTTATGGAACCACCCCACAAATTCTTGATAATTACAAAACTTAGATGATGAAAATACAGGTGTTCATTATAGTATTCTCTCTACTTTTCTTGTATATTTGAAGGTTTTTATAATTAAAAAAAAGTCATTCTGTACCCAATCTACTCTTCCAATCTCATCCCTTCTCCCAGAAAATCCTTCTTGCCACTTGTCCCTTTTCATACATTCTTGATGCCAGGCCACAGGAAATTCACTATTCACTGATTTTGGTAACTTGTGCCTCCACATAATGTTTCTGTCCCTATTATTGCCTACAACCACCTCAAAATTTCCTAGAGACCCTTCAAAGCCCAGCTCACCCATTAGTCTGCAGTTCCCCAAACATGCCAAGTGGCTCCTACTTCAGGTTTTTCTATTTCCTGTTCCTTTTACCTAGAATCCCTTTCCTCTAGATAGATAGTACAGTACCTTCAGTTCATTTGTATATCTGTTCAAATGTCATCTCATCAAAGTCTTTCCATGCCCCTACTCTCCTCACTCCATGAACCTTTCTCTATTCTTTTGTCCTGCCTTATTATAACTAATAAACATAGTGTGTGTGTATATATTTGTTTGCTTGTGTGTGTGTGTGTGTGTGTTTATTTGTTTGCTTATGTTTGTCACACTCCACTAGAATATCAGCTACAGGAGAGTGTACCTGCTTTGTTAACTGTATTCTCAGTCCTGTAACAGTGCCAGGGGCACAGTAAGAACATAGTAAGAGTTGAATTAATGATAAAATACCATCCTTCTGTGGAGTTTTCCTTGCTTTTTTACTGGAGTTAGACACTTCTTCCTTTGTGCTCTTCTGGAACCTGTATTTATCTTTACTTTGATATCTACTGTATTACAGTATTTGAAGTTAATTGTTGATATATTTCTATATGACTAACACAAGGTTCTTGAGAATGAAACAGTGTTTTATTTATCTTGATGACTCTAATAGTGCCAGGCACATAGTTTTGAGTTAACAGAAATTTTCAGAGCTTTGCTATTCTGTTTTCCTCCATCTTCGAGATTCTTTCTTGACACCAGTCTATGGGGGATTGAAGGTGAAATTTTGAGTTCTAAAAACACTACACACAAAAACTTACCTTCTGGCACTTAAGAAAAGAAACATTGACTTTACTATTATTTTTTCCACTGCTGCATACATTATAATACTTTAAATATATATATTAAAGGATGTGTGTGTTTACGCATGTGTCTGAAAGAAAAAGGAGAAAGCTGGAAAATATTTTGGCCTTAACTTTGAAGTTGAAGATGTGCAAACCCATGAACAAACATTTCTACTCTTACATATCCACCCTTAAATTACAGCACACAGGTACTGGAACCATGCACAAATATATTCATGGTAGCACAGTTCGTAATAGCAAAAACTTGGAAAAATGCAAATTTCATCAACAGAGGAATGGATAACTCAAAAACAATGTATTCTGGCAATAAAATACTCTATACCAATAAAATTGAATGAACTTCAACTATACACAGTAATATAGACCAGTTGTTCTAAACCGTAGGTGATTATGTCCTCCAGGGGAAAACTGACAATGTCTGAAGACATTTGTGATTATCTTAACTAGGGAGCAAGGGTAGAGACGAGGGATGCTGCTAAACATCCTGTGATACATAGAGCAGCCCCTCATAACAAATAATTATCCAGCCCCAAATGTCAATAGTGCTAAAGCTGAGAAACTCGGACGTAGATGAATGATGAAGACATACTGAGCCAAAAGATACTGAGCAAAAAAACAGATTACAGAAACCTATCTTATCACTTTTACATCACATATTATAATACCATTTACATAAAGCTTTAGTAAATAGGCAGAATTATAAATAAATGTTTTAGAGACTATTATTAAAGAAATATGAAGAAAAGCAAGAGAATAATAAATTCCTGGAGGAGAATTAAAAGGATGAAACTAGGCAGAGCTGCATAGGAGCATCAAAGATACTGGTAACACTCTAGTTCTTTAGCTGGAAAATAAGCATATTGATGAATGTTTTATTATTTTTCTTTAGAGTTTATTATATGCTACATGTATTCTTCTGTATGTTTAATCATCACATAGTTTCTTAGAAGAGAACAATATCAAGAGGGCTCTAGAATAAAAAGGAAATAAAGGCAAGAAACATTTCCAAGATCCACTTGTGCAGGCTATATCTACTTTGAGATAAATATACTTATCCTACAATTAGAATGATCATTTACATTCTTCTATATATTTTTCCTTTAACATGTTCTCTGCTTGTGGCAAGATAAATTTTATAATTTCCTGACTATTTTGATAGGTCCTAGTAAGTAGCATTTCCTATAATTTGTCTTGCCAAACAAACTGAATATAGTTGTAATAATACAGAGAAAATACATGAATTAAAAAACATATCAACTGTAATGATAACATCAGCAAAATCATGTCTGTAGGAATCTCTACAGAACAAACTAGTTTTTGCCACAAAATAATTTGCAAGGAAATTAAATAAGTGAATGAAGGAGGAAATAATAAAAGGAAGATGAAAGGGAGGGATCTACTGATTAAAAGGGACCTAAGAAGCAGATTCACTAAAGCATAGCAACTTTATTCATTCAAAGAATTTTTTAAAAAAAGAGAATGAATAGGGAAATTTTTAAAAAAATTATTCACTTGATAAATTTATTATACTAATTACTGTCCATTTCTTATTAGTAATAATGGTATTTTTAATAAACATATATATGAATAAAATTTTTGTCTGGAATTTGTTTTAAAATAACCTAGAATATAACACAATGGACATAAATTCATAATTATTGAATTTAGAGTATAAATATATATGAGTCATCCTGTGTGACTGACATATGGGTTTGTATATATGTGAAATTTTAGAAACTGTTTTTTAAAATTATCTTACTTGTCTAAAAGTATTTTTGCACACACCTCTCCCAACCAATGAGAATTAAAAGGATTCACTAATTTGACCTAGAGGAAAAAAACCAAAAGGATTAGTATCAACTTTGCCCAGGTAAAAGTGAATGTCAATTTGATTAAGTATCTGGAATGTTTGTGTAATAAACAAACTTTGCCTTCTTTCTCATTCCCCAAGTAATTGAAGAAAAGGAAATTTTTCTTCCCTGTTGAAATTGCTATAATATAATAATGGTATGGAATGAAATGGAATGGAAAGTAGCACATGTAATATAATCGAATATAACTGCTATGTAGGATAAAAATCCTGTCGCTTAAGTCTCACAGCTTTCAAAACAACCTACCTACAACCTAATGTGAATGTTCATTTCAGACCATGTTTGAAATAAAACTTAGCTGACAAGATAAAGTCAAAGAGGGTTGTCTGTTAAAATTTAGCCTTGTGTTTTGTTTACAATTTATTTGTTTTTATATTTATGAAGGGAGTTATTTAGGGAACGTGTTTTTTTTCGCTGTGAATAAAAATAAATCTCTCTTTAAAAACAGTAACCCTTCTGTTTTTGAGCAATATTTTATAGACAAGGCACACTAATCTACCTTAGAGATATCCCCAAGTTTAGTCACTCTCACCACCACCTATCAGAGGAATGAGAGAATGCCTAAATCATATGTGCACCTTGTAATGGTGATAGATAATTAATTAGTGCTTTTCACCCCAGAGACATCATTAACTTTATGGCAAGTTATGGTGGCCCAAGTCATGCTGAACCCTTCCAGAGGAATTATGTCAACATTGTGAGCCTGATAATAAACTGTTTACCTGGGATTTGAAAGTGTTTTGTGGGTTGTAAAGCTTTTAAAGAAACAAACAAACTCTTATATCTTAAGGGGTATATGATAAATTCATATTAATATTTCAACCCAATAACCATCCTCCCTTCTTTTGATAAAAGAAACTCAATTTTTGTTTGGCAAATCACTCCTTCTTGCCAATTAAATCCACGCGGTTTGAGTAAGGATGAACTTGATCCCCTCTCCAGTTCTGGTGGCCCAAGTCTGACCATTAGAATCAGAGAGATTGATTGTAGATTAACTGTAGAAGGAGCATGAAATGTAAACCCTGTCAAAAATAGTAATCCTCAGGACTCTTGAGAAAGAAGCACTGATTGAATTTCAGCTCATTTGGTCATTTGACAGTGACAATCTTTTTTTCACTTTGTAGGAAGATCTTGCCTGACAAAGAAACCAATGCAAAGAGATTATAAAGCCTAGGGGAAAAAAGCCCTAATGTCATTGTTTAATGCGTACTTTCTTTTTTTATTTAAGTTAGAGTTGATATTATAGCAAAATATTTGTCCCCAAAGATGTTCATGTCCTGATCCCCAGAATCTGTTTGTATGTTGTCTTCATGGTAAAAGTGACTTTTCAGATGTGATTAAATTAAGCATCTTGACAATGGAAGATTATCTGGATTATGCAGATAGACCTAACGTAATCACAAGAGTTTCAGGGTCAGAAGAGGAGAGAAGCGCAGGCAGGCATGATATGAGGCCACAAGTCAAGGAATGCAGGTAGCCTCTAAAAGCTAAAGACAATGAAACCAATTCTCCCTAGAGAATCCAAATGATGCCTTGATTTTAACCTGAGATTAATTTTTAGACTTCTAACCTCCAGAACTGTAAGTAAATTTTGCATTGCTTTATGCTGCTAAATTTGTGATAATTTGTTACAGAAGCAGTAAGAAAGAAAGTAGTTGGCTTTCTGACACATGATTAAAAGTCTCCTAATCCAACAAACTATTCAATACCAATTACATAGTAAGGAGATCAACTCTCTGGATGAATCCTCCCACTTACCAAAATATGCAGAGCTGCTGGACTTAAGTTTTTAAAAACATGAATCCACTTTTAAATTTGATTTTAAAATTAACCTTTTAATGGTGTTAACTTTTAATGGTGTAATTATTTAAAATCTATTAGATTACTACAGAACAAGTGTTCATCCAAACAAAATAAAGGTGTTCTTATTGGAAAAAATATAGATTTTCTGTGGATCTCTTAAATGTCTACACTGATAACTGCCACAAAGTCAAACATATAGAAGAACATTCTTAGAAGGGAATCCCTCGAAAATATTGTTGATTAAAAAAAAGTCATAAGAATATGATATGAATCCAGGACATGAATTTTTCTGTAAATGACCTCAAGGTGATTTTTAGTTATTTTTGTGTGTGTTGACCTGCCTTTCAAAGAAAAGTGAGCCAAATTTTTAAAGTAGAATAAGACAGGTATTAGGAGTTTGAAAACAGTCTTAAAATGTAAGAAACATGAGAAAAAAGTCAGCATGGATTCATGGCTTGAAGGGAAGAAAGGGGAAGTTAAAGGAAAAAGGACCAAAATTGTGTACCTAACAACACTGAGCATGAGTGAGCATGAGTCCTCTACTTGACCATCTGTTCCCTTCCTCATCTCCTACAAAAAAAAAAAAAAGGTAAAAAAAGAAGCGACATGATAGAAGAATAACTAATTAATTTCACCCTTTCCAATTTAGACAAGGCTGCCCCTACCTAAAGTACTTAATTGGTTGATAGGAAAAAGTGAATAAGTAAACATCAACTTGAAAGTAGAAGTATAAAAGAAAAAATTAACTGTCTCATACAGTCTAGAAACAAAGAATCTAATAGGAAAAATCTATAGATGTTATTTTATTTATTTGTTTAGTAATGCCCACTTGCTGCTAGTCCAGATTCTGGGGACATGGGTGGTGAAGGATTGAGATCGGGGGTGGACAGGCTAATCCTTCTCTGGAAGGAGCTTACATTCAAGTGGAACATGAATAACTAAAAAAAGATAATGCCATCACTTTTTCTCTCCCCTTTGCCCTATACTCTTTTCTTTGCCTTATACCCATATACATTATTTAAATTAGAGAACCCTATTAAACAGTCAGGATCAATACCTGATAGAAGTAGAGTTTTAGGACAATAACAGTTCTCAATTAACAAATTAGTTTTTAGTTTTCCTAGGTAAACATACCAAAAATTTTTCAAAATCATATTTAAATAAATTGTCATGTAATATGTGTTAATGTAACCTCAATGAGAGCAAGAACTTGATCAGTTTTCTTATCCAACAATGAGACAGTGCTTGATGCATAATAGATGCTCATTAAATGAGTGCTAAGTAAAGAAAAAATACAAAAAAGTCAAGGACTATCAAGTCTTCTCATGGGGAAAAGACAGAAAAGTAGTTGATAAAAGACATGATACTAATCAAATAAATGATACAGAAAATGTTTACTTTGGGATAGGGAGAATTCTGTTCTACATTGCAATAAAAGTGTTTAGTAACCACTCCCCTACAGTGACTGTTAACCTAGAAGCTGTTCTCACCTGTCCCTAGAAAGGGAGTATTGCTGGTATGTCAGTGTCTAGAATTGCACTGTCCAATATAGTAGTCATTTGCCACACATGGATATTTAAATTAATTTAAATTAGTTAATTTAAAATTTGGTTACTCATTTTATTAGCTACATTTCAAGTTTTCAATGAGTCTAGTGGCTACATATTAAAGAGTAAAGATATAGAACATTTCCATTATCACAGAAAATTCTATTGTACAGCTCTGTTCCACATCATGCTTCATTAAAATATAAAACTAGCCAGAATTTTATAAATGAGAAAAATAAGACACAGCATGCACAACACATACTCATGCACAAATATGCATAGAATTAAATTGCTCCACATCACAGCATCTAGAGGAACCAGATCAGTTTTGTTTCTCATAAATTTTACTTTCTTTCTAACACTTTTATTTATTAAGTTAGTACAGATAATTGTGTAATTAATACATATAAGTCAGGCAACCATTGGGAAACCCCAGCACTATTTCATGTTCAGACATTTATTTTTATCTAGTCTTTCAAAGCCCAATAACATTACATTAAGCAATACCTGACAAATCCTGTCATTTGTGGACTTGCATGTTTCTCTTATGAGCACTGTTTAAAAATCTTATAGCTAGCTGACAATTCACCTTTAGAATTCGCTGTGTGCTGGAATTTAGCAACACATCTGTCAAGCCACAATTACCAAGGCAAATTTTAATTTTATTTCTAAGTGCCCATAGAAGAGTTTTTACCCAAACTGGCAAGTCTCTGGTGTAAAATTATTCCTTAGACTCTGCGCTTCGTGGGGTTAGCTAATAGACAGAGACTGATTCACCAATTAGATAAAATCTGCATTTTCCTGAATTAAAAAAGAAGCTGACCGAGGTTTATTTAGCTGGAAATCCCCTATTAAACTATAAAAAGTGAGACATAAACAGGACAAATACTATTGTATGGTGACTAATTACAAAAATGAATGATTTTATGATTTAAAAACTTATCTGAGTATAAAAAAAAAAAAAGCTGAAAGTAAAGGGAATATAATGCACCAACTTGTATATATATATCCCTATGTGTACTATAACATCTAGGACTCGACAGCTGTATTTATTAACTACTATTGACCCTAAGAAGAACATACCTGCACAAAGTGACTCCTTGTGGTTAACTGAGCTCAAATTCATAAATAGATTCTAGCAGCCATTGTTTTCCAAGGCACCTCAAGCACACTGCATTTCAGTGAGAAGTCACAGATTGAGTGAGATGCCAAGATTCCTGCACTATGTACCTACCATCTGAGTCAATCTTTATAAGAGAGCTCCTATGATCAAAATTTGACCAACAAGACTTGAGACTTTCCTCATCCAATCAGAGCTACAGAGTTATATTCTCATTTACATCTTTACCAACCAATCATAACAGCTCCATTCTGACCATTCAGGATGATGCTATTTAGACCAATCAAATTGTGAAGATTTTGAGTCCTCATTTGCACAGAAATAGACCAGTCAGGGCCAGGAGTGGGAACTTCTCTCTACTGCAGTCAGCATCCCTGCTCTCAGTGGAGCACACTTTCAGTTTCTATCCAAGACTGTGTTTCCCTGGTTGGAGCAGCAACATCATCCGGAGCTTCAGTGTTGGCTGAACTACAACAATGGAGTGAAATTGTCTCACTGGACAGCAGCTGTAATACTAGAGATATAACACTGGAGTTGCCTTGCCCAGGCAACTGCCTCACAGCTGTGCTGTTTAACAACAGTACTGTATCATAATTGAGCTGTATCACAGTCATGCTATTCTACAGATGAGCTGTATCACAATTCAGGTGTCTACACTAAATAAAGTCATCTCCCCTCACTGCACCTCAAATTGAGGACTCCTGTTGATGTTGAATTGATGATGACAACTTTGGTTGGCATTACACATGAAAAGAGGATCAGACTAAGTAAATTTGGATACAGTTGCCCCTTGAACAATGCAGGTGTTAGGGAGACCAACCCTCTGTACATTAAAAATCCAGGGATAACTTTTGACTCCCTCAAAACTTAACTACAATAGCCTACTTTTGCTAGGAAGCTTTATAGATAACATAAACAGTCGATTAACACATATTTTGTAGGTTATATGTATTATATACTGTATTCTTACACTAAAATAAGCTAGAAAAAGAAAATATTAAGCAAATCATAAGAAAAAAACATTTACAGTATTTACTGGAAAAAAAATTGCATATAAGTGGACCCGTGCAATTTAAACCTGTGTTGTTTTAGCGTCAGCTGTACATGCATATACTCTTTGCCCTAGTTAAAATTATCTCCATAGTGGGTATCAGTGATTTTTCTCTTCTTGATAAGAATTATATATGACCATGAAAATAAACTTGGGAAAGGATATGACTTTGGAGAAAGTAGTACTAAATGACTTACAAACTGCCTAAGTTAAAAAGAGTAGAAGAGAAATAATTTTAATTATGCAAAAAAGATCAGTAGCTCTTTTGCAAACATGGACATTAAAGGACTTTCATAGAAATTAGCAAATTCTGGACCATTAAACATCATCTTTAAAATCTAAAACCTTAACTATGCAAAAGGAGCATCAAGTGGTAGCTCTTAAAAAGGCACAAGATATCATATTTTCAAATGGGCAATGTAATTAATAATTTGATAAAGGTTTTTCGTGCCTTACTAATTTTGATGACATGTCACATTTGATTAGCCAGGTTAAGTGTCCATTGTGAAAAGCAGCTTAAATAGAGGAAAATGTCCTCTTACTGCCAAACTGTCACTTAGATTTATTTAGAAACTCATCCATGTTTAAGGATCTCTCCTTAGGGTACAAATTAACTGTTATACAAATAACTCCCCAAAATGTTTTAAATACTTGAAGGAAGCTCCAATGTAGCATTACTGGAGGTAAAAAGCAACTTTTAAATTATTTTCTAAAAATTCGATTTTGTATTTCTATCAAGAGGCAGAAGCAGGAACTTTCTGCCAATGATTTGTTGTTAAAGTACATAACATACAATTTCCTTTTTTAAATTTTATTAAATTTGGTGGGATGACATTGGTTAATAAAATTATATAGGTTGCAAGTGTACAATTCAATAATACATCACCTGTATAATGCATTCTGTGTTCACCACCCCAAGTCAAATCTCCATCACATCTATTTGATCTCCTTTACCCTTATCTACCTCTCTGCCTTTCCCTCTGGTAATCACTAAACTGTTTTCTGTGTCTATGAGTTTTTGTTTGTTTCTCTTGTTCATTTGTTGCTTTCAGATTTATATCTCACATATGAGTGAAATCATATGGTTCTCGACTTCTGATTTATTTCACTTAACATGATAATCTCAGGATCCATCCATGTTGTCACAAATGGCAGTATTTCATCTTTTCTTTTGGCTGAATAATATTCCATTGTATACATGTATCACATCTTCTTTTTCCAATCACCTACTGACAGACACTTCATTTGTTTCCATGTCTTGGCTATCATAAATAATGCTGCAATGAACATCGGAGTGTGTACATCTTTATGGATAAATGTTTTCAATTTTTTTTGGTAGATACGTAGAAAAGGGATTGCTAGGTCATATGGTTACTCTATTTTTAATTTTTTGAGGAACCTCCTTACTGTTTTTCATAGTGGCTATCAATTTATATTCCCACCAGCAGTATGTGAGGCTGACATAAAATTTTCCCAGCAATGGACCTACTTAGATAGCAGGGGAAAAGAAATAACTAGAGATCTCTCCATCCAATATTTGAGGCTAACTTAAATAAATATTATTGTCATATAATGAAACATATTAGTACTTTATGTTCAACCACTAAAACAACTTAAAAAGAATAACTACCATTCATTGAGCAGATAGTTTATGCCAGGGATTGGAGTAAGTGCATTACAAGTATAATTAATGGTTATATCAGATAGGTATTATTATTGTAATGTTCAGATGAAAATATTAAGATTTATAGAGTTTAAAAATTATGGAAATGTCAAGGCATTAGGAACTAACAGAGATGGGATTTATAATACAGTCAAATTCTAACTCTAAAATTTGGATATTTCTATATCCATCTCAAAGTGTCCTCGTTACACACTTTAATAATTTCTTTTTTAATTTGGGAGGAAACAGATTTTTATTTCCCAGCTTTCTTACTTTAAAATAGTACTGGTACTATATCCTTTGATTGAATTACATTATGATAGGATAAAATTAAAGTAGATATGCTTTCAACCTGCTTTGAAAATTAAGTTTCTTGCAGGTCCTATGAAAGTCACCTAAATTTCCCTTCAGGAACTGGTAACATTAATCACCTCTGGGAGGGAACCAGCATTATGGAGAAAAGAGCATGAGAGAATTTTCATTACACACCCTTTTACTCTTTTGAACCATGTAACTACATGAACTAATCAAATAAGTAAAATTTAATTTAAAAAAATTATTGAATGACCCATGTAGTAATGGATTATAGTTTGAAAAATCAGCCTGAATTCATATTTAGCTTAATGTAGTTACAGATGGTAACATAGAGAAATGTTTATAGATGTGTGTATATACATAAGCTAATATATACACATATATTTTTTGCTCTGTCGACTTAGAGAACCTAAAAAAGTAAAGATACTCCTGCAGCAACAAATACACCTAGTGCTCAAATCTTTGTTCCTAATATTCTTTTCCAATAAAATGAACTAGGGCTCCTTGGAGAAGCGCTTGGTTCAAAGACTGGGGCAAGATATACAGAATATAAGCCTGGAGCATTTTTTACTATGAGAAAGTAAGAAAGTCCTAAAAAAACCAAAAAGCTACATTGATGAGGGTATTTCAGATGAACACAAAAGCCGCTGAAAAAGCTCCCAAAGGCTAAAGCTGAAACAATTTTAGCAAGAAAAAAAAGTAATATTGTATTGTAACCCAAAGTATAAAGTAAATATCGGAGTCCATACTAACATAAATAAATGGCTGAATAAATTAATAAATAAAGGAGACTAGACAAATCTCCTGAGCAGAAGAATTTCAAATAATTTATATAGATATTCTGCCCTCAGAGAAGGGAAATATATCTCTCCATTCCTTAGATGAGGACTGCAACTAGTGGCTTCCTTCTAAAGAGTACATTATGCAAAGGAGAGAAAAGAATAACTTTATAGTAGAAAAATCTGACAAACACTACCTCAGGTAGGTGACCTTGGTAAATACTGACAGTCATAAATTATGCGGAAAGTATGTACCTTTGACATGATGATATGAAAATAGCACTGTAATTCTGTGGTCTTCCTCCTCATAACCCATTACCATACATAAACGAATAGGGAGAAAAAGATATAATAAATATAAAAGACTTTAATTTTAAATATTATAAAAGATAATTGACAATTTAAAACAAAAATAATAGAGCATATTGGAGGATTTAAGTCATATTTAAATGTAAAATGAGTAAAAACAATAGAAAAATGCCAAAAAAATATACTGTTTTAGAGTATACACTACGAGTAAGCATATATTTTTTGATAAAGTAGTATAATATCACTTGAATTTCAGACTGCATCAATTTAAGACATAAACTACAAACCATAAAGAAATCACTAAAAAAATCTATAGCATCAATATAATATCAATCAAAATATAAGCAAGAATCTTGTGGAAACTGACAAGCTTCCAAGTTTATATATGGAAATGCAAAAGAGTTAGAATACCCAAAACAAGTTTGTAAAAAGACTAACAAAGGTACAGAATTTAATTATCTAATTTAAAACTTACTATAAAGCTGTAGCAATATTGACAGAGACATATACATCCACAGTATAGAATACACACATATATATGCTCAATTGATTTACTACAAAGATGCCAAAGGAATTCAATGGGAAAGGCAACCTTTCCAACAAATGGAGCTGGAACAATTAGAAAGTTATATGAAAAGAAAGGGGTGGAGGGAGGAACTGAGGAAAGTAGGAAGGAAGTTGGAGAGGAATAAAGGAAGAGAGGGAAATCTAATCATTTTCTTATCATTTTCTCAAACTATATACAAAATTTCCCATCATTTTTTCAAACCATGTATATATGGTTTTGAGAACAAAATCATGTATAAAGCTATTAAACATATAAGAGAAAACAGAAAACATAGAATGAAATCTCAATGATCTTAGATTATGCAAAGATTTCCCAAATAGGACACAAAAAGCACAAACTATAAAAGAAAAAAAGATAAATTGGACTTCATTAAAATTAAAAACCTTTATACTTCCGTAACACTATTAAGAAAATGAAAAGGCAAACTATAGACTACAAAATATTTGCAAAGCATATAGTCTGACAAATGACTTGTTTCTAGAAAAAATTCTTACAACTCAATAATAAGAAGACAAATGACAATAAAAACATGTAAAAGATTTGAAAAAAAATCACTTCACCAAAAAAATACATGAATGGTAAATGAGACCACAAAATAATGTTTAACATCATTAATTAAAGAAAAAGCAAATTAAAATCATAAAATGGTACCATTATGCACACTCTAAAATGGCTATAGCTAAAAACAATTGACCATGCCAAGTATTGGTGAGGACATCAAACGATAAAAGTGTTGGTATACTGCTGGGGGACTCTAAATGGTGCAAACACTTTAATGATTTAGCAGTTTCTTAAAGCTCTGTATAAATCTACTGTGTGATCCAGCCATTTCAAGAGAATTAAAGAATATGATCATATAAGGATGTGTACACAAACTTGTACGAAGACCTGTGCTTGTTCATAGCAACTTTGTAATAGTTCTAAACTAGAAAAAAAAATGTCCGTCAATATGTGAATGGGCAAACTGTGGTAAATGAACACAATGGACTACTACTCAGCAATAAAAAAAACGAGCTAGAGATAGACTCGACAATCTGGATGAATCTCAAAATAATTACACTGAGTGAAAGAAGTCAGAACCCTCCAAAAATAAAATATTATATATTTTCATTTATACAAAATTCTGGGGGGGGGGGAACTACAATGTCAGAAATCAAAAAATGGTTTCCTGAAGATGTAGAGAAAGTGAGAGAGATTGAATTCTCAAGAGGAACAAGGAAATTGGGGTGGTGAAAATGTTCATTTCACTTATTGTGGTGTGGTTTTCTCACTGTATACATATATCAGAACTCAAATTGTACACTTTAAATGTAAGTAGCTTATTATATGTCAAGTATATTACTCAATAAAGTTTCTATAATAATTAATAATTATAACCATTTCTATAAAATAAAATTCATAGTCCATACTTAATATAAATAAATACAAAGAGAAAGCTCTATCTTACAATAGAATGTCAACTAATAAATGTAGAAGGAATGATAGAAAGTAACATTCAGCAAACACCATTATAATAAATGATTTAAGCAGGAGATATCAATTAATATTAAATGGGTAAAATTTTAATGAGAAAAAGGATATGTATGTATACAATTTCAAAGTAAATCCCAACAAAATATCTATTAAACTGTGAACTTTGCAGTGGAGAAATATCAGACATCATCTTGACCAAGTGACAAAAGTTAATATCATTAGTACTGAGAAAGATAAATACTGTGTGCTTTCCAACAGAGGCATGGAGAAGAAAACAGCATCATTTCTGAGGTATTCCTATCCTAAAGGTATATCCTAAATCCAGTCATGAAGAAACATCAGAGAAACCCAAATTGAAAGAAATCTTATAAATAACTGACCTATACTCTTTAAAAATGTCAAGATCATGAAAAACAAAGAAAAACTAAGGAATTACAGATTAAAAGAAACTAAATACAATGGATAATTCTGGATTGGACCTCGAACCAGAAAGGAAAGAAGGGAAATGCAGTAAGTTGGTTATTACTATTTTTTTCTATAAGTGACATTATTAGAAAATTGGGAAAATCTGAGTAAAGCTTGTGGATTAAAGTGTTGTAGAAATGTTAAATCCTGAATTTGATGATGGTATTAAGGTTATGTGGGAGAGTGTCCTTGTCTTAAAAAATTACACACTGAGGTATTTAGGGGTATTTTGGCAACATGTCTGCAACCTAATCTCAAATGTTTCAGAAATAAAATAATAATATGTGAGAGAAAATGAAAAGACAAATGTAAACTGTTAATAATTAGAAAATCTGGGTGAAGCATGTAGGGAGTTCTTTATATTGTTATTTGTAGTTATCTTGCAAATCTTTTGTAAGTTTGAAATTATTTTAAGATAAAATGTTAAAAACTAAAAAAAATTCTTAAAATATTGGTGATTTTGGGTAAAGGGTTTATGAGAGTTCCTTTTACTATTCTTTCATTTTTTTTTCTGTAGGTTTGAAATGATCTCCCTCGCCCCTCGCCCCCAAGAAAAACATAGGTAACAAAAAAATTGGGAAGATGGAGAATGTTTTTATGGCCTCTGGTCTAACTCATTTATTCATATATTCAACACATATGTATCAAACACCTAGCCTGTGCCAAGAATTGTACCAGTTTCTGGGTATTTAGACTTGAATAAAATGGGCACAATTAGAGCTTATTAGAATTAGGGAGTCCAAGGTAACCAGCTGACACAGTACTAAATTGCTTGATAAAACTAAACAAGAAGAAAATAGAATCAGTAGAAGTAGTCAGCCTACTTCAATCTCTGGATAACAACATTGTTATTGTTTAAAGCCCTTAAATACATCCAGTCTTGTCCTGAAACACTTGTGCAGCATTTCATCTGGAAGGGATTCATCATCATAATTCCAAATCACTTAAATTCCTATGTCTAATAGTGTCACTAATCCAAAGAAATAACATCATCATCAACAAAACTTATTCTAAAAGCTATGTCCCCCCAAATTCATGTTTTGAAACTCTTAACTCCCAACATGATGGTATTTGGAGGTAGGGCTTTGGGGAGTTGATTCGCGTTAGATTACATCATGAGGGTTGAAGCCTTCATGAAGAGATTAGTGACTTCATAAAACGAAGAAGAGAGAGGAAAGGCCATATGAGCATGAGCAAGATGGCCGCTATCTGAAAGCCAGCAAGAAAATACTTACCAGGGGATGTGGTTCCATAGCGTAGCAGTTAGCACATCTGCTTTACACGCAGAATGTCCTGGGTTTGCGCCCCAGTGGAGCCACAGTCCATGGTCTATGGCCACGCTACTCTGAACAAGCCCAATGTCTGATCTCGGAAGCTAAGCTGGGTTGGGTCTGGTTAGTACTTAGATGGAAGACCACCTAGGAAGACCAAGTGCTGTAGACATAAAAAATATATGTATATACTCACCAGAATCCACAATGCTAGCACTCTGATCTTGGACTTCCAACATCTAGAACTGTGAAAAAATAAATGCCTGTTGTGTTAACAACCCAGTCTGTGGCATTTTGTTATGGCAGCCTGAGCTGACTAAGACATTTCTTTTCTCTCCTTCCCTTTCTAGTTTAGGGTCCAACTTAGGATAGTGTTATATTTGTCATGTCTCTTGGAATAATGTCTCTGTGTCAGCATTATAAACAAATAAATGAACTAGAAGGGAAATTGCAATAAGAAAAGTTTAACAAAAAAAGTTTCCTTCTTTTGCTTATAAAATAATAATAAAAACAATAATAATAGCTAACTTTTTTTAAAAAGCACTTACTAGGTGCCAGCCAGTGAGTTAAGGGATTCAGAGGTTTACCTAACTGAATCTTCCCAATAATAGATGAAATGAGTTCTACTATTATTCCATTTCCCTCATTTGCTAATGGCTCAGAGAAGTGAAGTTACTTTTTTCAGTCATAGCAGTATTTAAGTGGTAGATCTAAGGAGAATTCTCTAGAATGGTGCCTCTTAAACATACATACAAGTAACTGAGGGATCTCGTTAAAATGCAGATAGTGATTCTGCATGTCTGAATAAAGACTAAGATTCTGCATTTCTAATAAGCTCCCAAGTGATGCTGATGCTGTGCTCCACTAAACACATTGAATAACAAGCCTCTAGAAGTATATAACATCTAAATATGTCTGGCATTTAAGTGCTAACTAGATTTTTTTTTAATTATTTAACAAAGGGAGAGAAGAGAAGAAAAAAGAGATTTAAAAATATCTATTGTTGATTTTGTTATATGTTAATCATATATTGTTAATCAGCAAGTCTCGATTATTGTGATTTTCCCCCACAAGGATGTTATTTAAATCAAACATTTCACAGGATGTCTGGAAGATTTTCAGGCATGAGATAATGCACAATTACAGAGAACACAATGCTCAAAAACTGAAAGCAGACCATCGCCATGTAGGGAACACTTTACCTGTAGGTGTGTCTACTTAGTTGTAGCATAATTTCAACAAGATTCTATTCCCTTCTCCACCCTTCCTTGCATATGCAAAAATGCTATTAGGGAGAGGAGATTCACTGGGAACAAAGCTGAAGGCCAATGCTAGCTAGCAACCCAACTTAGGGTATGTGGGTAGAAAACCTTCATATCAAACTAAGTCCCTGATGTGGCAACTGCACCTTAGTGTTAAAGAGTAAAAATTTAGTATAGTATAAGTACAGGTTAGTGTGTAACACTTCTAGAATGATATAAGTTTGAGACTCTTCAATACTTCTGTTAATAGTTATAGCCTTAAAAAAAACTGCTTAATTGAGGTATAACTGGCATGCCATAAACTATACATCACATATTTAAAGTGTACAATTTTACATTTTAAAAAAGATATAAATCTGTGAAACCATCATCACAATCAAGATAAGTAAAAAATACATTACTCACTCGCCAAAAATTTCCTCATGACCCTTCGTAATCCCAGCCTACTCCCATTCTGAGCCAACCACTAATCTGTTTTCTATCACTGTAGATAATTTTGGGTTTTATAAGTATTCTTTTTTATCTGGTTTCCTTAACTTGGCATAATTACTTTGAGATTCATTCATGTTGTTGCATGACTAAGTTCACTGCTTTAATTGCTGAGTAGCATTCCACTGTATGGACACTCCAAGGTTTGTTTAGCTATTCATCTATTGATGGGCAGGTGGGTTGCTTCCGGGTTTTTTTAGCTATTAAAAATAAAGCTGCTATGGTGACATTGTCACTTTCATCTTCAGAAGTCCGCTTTGGATCTTTTTTTAAAATTATCTTCCATGTCCCTATTTTACTTTTTGAATATATGAAATATAAATAATTTTTAATGTCCTTCTAATTCTAACATATGTATTGGCTCTTGATCTGGGTCAATTGATTTTTCTCCTCCTTATGCATATTTTTTCCTACTTCTTTTTTCTTTCTTCTTTTTTTTTTTTTTTTTTTTTTTTTTTTTTTTTTTTTTTTTTGCATGACTAGTGAAATCATGAATTTCACCTTGTTGGGTCTTAAGATAGTTTTGTATTTCTATAAATATTCTTGAGTTTTGTTTGAGGATACATTTAAGTGACTTGGAAATGGTTGGATTCTTTTTGGTCTTGTTTTGAAGATTTATTAGAAATGATAAGAGCTGGGTTTAGTCTAGGGTTAATTACTTCTTTCTACCAAGGCAAAATTCTTCTGAGTATTGTCCCCAGTGCCCTGTAAGCTATGAGCTTTTCCAATCTGGTTGGTGGGACAGGCATTCTTTCTGGCTCTGTGTTATGTTCTATTCTTGCCAATCCTTCCAGGTGTTTCTTCCCCCAGCTTGGGTCATTTCCTCACGTGCTTGTGCTGACACTATTCTCCAGAAAACTCGAGGAAAGCTATTTGTAGATGCCAGAGTTATTTCTGGCACAGCTCCTTCACTTCTGGCACTCTGATTAAAAACTCTAGCTGCCTCAGTCCAAGACTCTTGGCTCTGCCTGGGTTCCCCTTCCAGTGCTGTAGCCTGGAATGTCCCTCAGGTCACTAAGCTGGTTCAATCACAGGGCTCACCTCATTTGTTTCCTATTTTTTTTCAAGATTACTGTCTTTCATTGATGGATTTCCAGTGTTCCATACATTTTTGTCTGCTTTTCTGTTTTGTTTGTTTTCAGACAGAAAGGTAAATCCAGTTCTTATTCTATTTTAACAGAAGCAAAAGTTTGTATCTTAAATTCATGTGGTCATTTATATTTCTGAGCTGAGACTTCAGCCCCAGTTCAACTCTCCTATTTCCTTGAAGGTCTGAGTTTAGTTCTGCAGGGCCCTTTCTCTAAGTTTTAATGGTTAATAATTCCAAACTTTTCCCTCTGTTTCTCATCATAGGAGTGTGTTATGGGATAAATTATGTCTCTCCCCACTCCCCCCAAAAATGTGTATGTTGAAGTCTTAGCCCTCACAACCTCAGAATGTGACTGTATTTAAAAATAGGTTCTTTAATGGTAGTCATGGTAGACCTTGCGAACTAATACAGAGTGGTATAACTGTGTCTCCATTTGCTACATCTATGTTGCCTTAGAGGGTTATTTTCACCCCTTTACTTACCTAGTTATCTAGTTACCAACTTAATTCCCAGCCAACAATTCTTTGTGTTAAATTCTCTGTTCCAATAACTTATGTGGTTTCTGTCCTCTGACTAACACATGTGTAGAGCAGCCATCTGCAGCCTTCACTACCATAACCTACCTGCCCACAAAAAGAAAACAGATAGATTCAGTACATTTTAGATATTCCTCTTTACTAATGCAGACAGCTAGAGTGCTCCAGCAAAGTCAGGTCTATGTAAGTTTCTGGGCTCAAAGGTACTAATGTGATTATTTCAAAATTTCTAAGAAAGGAGCTATTACTACAATAATAGAGAAGATTTAGAAAGATAAGTGAGTTCTATATACAATTATATGCCAAAATATTCTGCAATAAAAGTAAAAAAAATGTTAAAATATCATTAAAATTGACTCAGAATAAAATTAAAAATCTAAAGAGACCATTATAAAGAAGTTAGAAAGGTATTTAAAACTACTCTCCTCTTTCCTCAACTTCTACCTCTTAAAAGGCAACCCAGATGTTGTTATTGGTGAATTCTATCAACTTCCACAGAATTCCTATACTATATAAACTGTTCCAGGACATAGACAAATGAGAAAACTTGCCATATCATTTTATGAAGGAAGCAAAACCTTGATTCAACACCTGACAAACACGCTCTACTGCTCTCCCAATGGAAAGACAATAAAGATCACTTCTAAAGGTCATTAATTTTCATGTACATATTAGAGAAAAGTGAAGTCAAGTAGTTGGGGAGAGAATGTAAGAACCTGAGAATGACTTTCAGATTCTCTCTCAGAGGGAATGTAACCTATTCCATCCCTTTACCTTTGAGATAGATTTCACTCATTTCTGAAAGCTGGCACCATCCTACTATTAAAGATCTTAAGACTGAGAGCCACTGTGCTCTTTCAACAGTCTGTACTGGGGCTTTGCCTAATGTCATTAATCCCAACCTGTTTTTCCAATGCTGCATGTCAGTCTGTTTCCTTGTAACTTTGCTTTACGCCATTTTGGTTTAAAAAAAGATTTCATAGGAACACTCTACTTTTGGATAGCGGGGAAAACTGGCAGGAAAAATGTGTATTTTGTGAATTTTTTTACATTTTAAAACAAAAACGTATATAAATACAATATAGTATAGTACCTAAATTACTCCCATTTATATGCTATCACATGTTTTTATGAACATAGAAAACAATCTGAAATAATATCTCAACATTTGCTTTTAGGAAATAAAATAGGGATAGATTAGCTGACAAAGATGACTATTAATTACTTCATATATGGTGGAATATTTTTTGTTCTCTAATGAGTTAATATGATACTATCTAATATTAAAACTGTATTAACATTGTGGCGAGAAAGGTTATGGGAGAAATATGAGTTAATGCCTATGCCATATGCCTTTATTCAAAATCAAAATATATAAATAACAATAACAGCCACTATAGAAAGATGGGTGGTATAGTTAAAGAATAAAGCAAGAAGGAACAGGAAGTCATTGAAACATGCTCAAGTATATTTAAAGCCTTCACCAGGGAACAATAAAATGTCCATCTACATTAGGATGAAAAAAAGAAATATGTCACCTTTTGATGATGGTATTTCCTAGGAAGAGAACACATGTACCTTTCTGGGCTGCTGGAAAAACTCTATAATTTTATCTAGGTTGTAGATAAGAGTGTTTGTAAATGTAAAAATTCATAGAACATTTAAGGTTAGTATACTGTATTGTATATATAACAATTTTTTAAAAAGGAAAAACAAAAAAATGGTAATGTATTTATTGTATAAAGCACACTCTGGACTTTTGTCTTGCTTAGTAAACTGGAACTGGTAGTAAACGGTTAGCTTGTAGCCAAGAGGGTGGTAGCAAGAAAACTACTAGTGGCCAATCCAGGTCTGACCTCTAGGTGGAATCAGAGGACAAGCTGCAGCCCAAACCCTCCTTGGTTAAGTACAGAGCTCACATCCACCTTCCCCTCCTACTTGACTGTGTGTGCCTCCTGCTGTGGTGACCACGAGAAGATTATCTTGGCAACAGCCCAGAGCAGGAAGTAATTACTTCAGGTACAAATCCTCACTTAGAAAAAAAAGGCTTTGAAGGATATATTATGTTGTAAAATAGAGAGATCACAACCATCTCCCAATTTCTTCTTCTCTGGTCTGATAATGCCCTTTCAGATCACATTCAACCCCAAATTGGGCAGCATAGGTTGGAAATAAGGAAGGCTCACCCCTTCAAAGCTCCCTACTTTCCATCTAGTGAAGGTCACATCTCTTTATGAGTGGAACAGGATCATCTACACATAGCACAATCTTCCCAACACGTATTCCTGCTTTCTCTCAGGCCCTTCTAGTTTTTAAAAGACTACTTTGTTTCTGTTTCACAGCTTGTCTTCTTTCGGGTTCTTTCTAGAATTCCTCCTTCAGGATTGTGGTGAAGGAAGAAGAATATGGGGATAATAGAGATGTTAGAATAGCTCCATAAAATCACCAAAATACTGTCTGAGTTTCAGCTTTAATGGAGTAAAATGTTGACTCATTAATTTGAATTTTATGGCTCTGCTATTCTCAGAGAGCATAATCAAAAAGATATGTAGTCACTTGCAAGAGAAATGATAGCAGTAAATCCCTGAAAATGGGGATTACGAACAAACCCAATAGTTCTGCTTCGTTCAGTAATGTAATGTCCAATGAGTAATACCGCCATGAGGAGTGGCTGGAAATAATTTTTTACATGTAATCTGAATATGGTCTTGTGGGAGAGGAGCAAACTTTCCTCATCCCTAAAGGTTCTTTTAGCTAGTCTAATAGTCAAACAGACACAGGCAGATTAACAAGAGAAAATAACCAAATTTCTCATACGCACATATGTATGGGAACCCTGCATATATGAAAGTCAAAGACTCCACATGCAGGAGAGGTTCCAACATAGAAAGGGAACATGGGTTTAAAGACATTCTGGGCTAAGGATGAAGTAAAGGATACTTTGGGGGCTTCAATGGATCATCTCAGGATGATAAGAACAGGTGTTTAGTAAATAAAAGTTTGCCCTGACATGTAGATGGGTCAGAGCCCTAAATCAAATCCTAGGAAGTTAAAGAGAGCAGGCCTCTGATTCAAGTTTGTCTAGAAAGTTAAAGGGGGCGATGGGGAATGACAGAAGTTTCTCAAGCCTGAGGCTAAAATGATCTTTAGCTCAAAACAATCTGCATACCACAGAAGTACAACATGGTTTGGCTCTCAAAATTAGAGCATCTAAGGTCAAGCTTGAGAACTAAGAAAAGGCTGTGCCCCAAGTGTAGAAATATTTATTACCTCCTGTTTTTCCAGTGATTACCCCCATCAACTCCAGTTACTTTTCCATTACTTCTACTTTCCCCATTTGCTTTTCACAACCATTTCCTCAACATCACTTTACTTCTCCTGCCTCAGGGTCCTTAATGACCCACCCAGCTTTGTTATGTTAGTGAGAGGCGTTAACAGAAAACATTTCATCCCTTGTCTGTGCCTGGCCTGCGCAACAGTAGACAGACCATGCAGTAATGGTGAACCCCAATTTTTTACTAGCTAGTCAACTGTCAGGAAGCTCTTTAACCTCTCCAAGCCTCAGTTAACTCATCTAAAAAGATAAGGATAAGATTAAGATTTATATTAAGATTTAGATTTATAATTACTATAAGCTTTTATTTTAGTTCATTTAATCCTTACAAAAACCCTATGAAATAGGCATTATCCATCTTATTTTACAGATGAGGAAAAGAGGTAATCAGAGGATCAGTGACCAGCCCAAAGTCACACAGCTCAAGATCACAGAGCTGAGACTTGAACAAGTACATGGCTCCTGAGCATAAACTTTTATCTTTCTACTTATATGTGTGTTCAGTTAATATTAGCTATTATTTTTACTGCTTGGGAATTTAGGGCAGTGATATTATAACTGTAATGACAAGCTAAAGATGGGCCTAATGTTTACATAGAAAGAAAAAGGTAGCAGCTACTGACCATCATTGGAGTGACTGATTTATTGATATATTCATTTAATAAATATATGATGGCTAGGCACTGTTCTAGGGAATGAAAACACAGCTATGGTTGAGACAGAAGTTTATGATTTTATCTCTGAACAGCCAAAGTGACTCCATCTTAGGTATAAGACTCCATCTTAGGCACAGGCCAGTTCCCAGAAAAACCACAGATAGCGAGACAATCACCCACCCTAGACACAGCCAATCAGAGCAACTATGGAAAGTAGAAAGACCCTAACTCTCCAAATTCCCTGCCTTGTTCCTTGGTGCTATCACCCAGCCAATCCCACTAAAGGTCAAGCTTGTTGTACCAATCCTGTAAGCCAAGGCATTGCTCCCCGTGCTTGTGGTTTTTCCCTTCAAATACCCCCGAAGCCCCATGTTCGGGGCCGCCTCTTATTCACTGCTGCATCTGTGTGCGGAGTGCGGTCCGGACTCGAGTCTGAAATAAAATCCCTCTTGCTCTTGCATTGTGTCGGCTCCCTGGTGGTTCATGGAGATACAAGTCGGGGCACAACAATCTCTGTACCTTTTCACATGAAATTCTTTTTACCAGGAATGTGTACATGTGCATGTATGTACACACACACACATTATAATCTGGTAAATCCTCATTTTTTCCCCCAGTGTGGTAAAAGGCTGCTACTGCTCACCCTACTCTCGACTCCTACCTTCTGTACACATCTCAGATTCCCCAATTAAAATCAGAGAGAAAAAGAAAAACATAAAAGAGAAAGAAAAGACAAAGATGTATTTGGGAAAGTGCCAAAGGAAAGAAACCAAAAACAAAAATTAGGGATAAAAACAGAGAATTCAATAGTGAGACCAAGAGGCAGTTTTAATACTTTGTAATGTAATATTTTGTAGTACATGAAGGACTTTTTTACATGGAGAATACTAATAGGCTCTAATTTTGAGGACGTCATATGGGAGGAAATCATTTTCTGTAAAAGTGGTAGAGGCAGAGTCAGCTAGTTTTATTGGGCACTTAGCATAGGCAGGAACTTAAAATTTAACCAGAAAGACAGCTTCACATAAAAAGATGACTAATAATCAATTTAACGGGACAGATTACAAGAGCAATTAATTCGGAGAAGAGAGAGATCTCTATAAATTCATGAGCTGAGAAAGAAAACACTTCATTGAAGAAATGAAATGGTAGAATCCTATTGTGAATAAAAAAAAAGGGGCTATGTAATAAACGTGCCAAACTATGGAGGTGGAGAGAAGCACATGGCAGGCCTGACAAGCTCAGTGAGCAAAAGTCACCACACAGGATGGTATGATCACAGATCTCTAATTGGGCAGGCAGGTCATAGCAGGTCCTTAAGGAAAGGTCAGTCTTCACCTTAGTGAGCCCTGTCCATTGTTCTTATGCATCTAGGATGAAATATCTTTGAAAAATCAGAGTGCTTTTTCATTCCGGACTTCTTGAGGGCACAACTGCAGGCACCAGAGCACAAGATCAGAGAACCCGTCATTGTTACCGTGTTCCCAGCATACTGTTACCATTGGACCAATCAGAGTTTCAGGAACTCACACATCTCTAAGTTCTTTTCACTGCTGAAAAAGTGAATTTCAACTCAGTGAATATGAGAAGTATTTGTTTATTAAAAATTCATTATGAGAGAGAAGACAGGTCAAGCCTAAAACCTGCTGGCCAAGTGGAAATGAGGTTATGTACCCCTAAGGAGAGAGGGCGGGGGTACAGGTTACAGCCAAGGAAGATGGAGAACTGTAACATTGGGGAAAGGAGAGGTCTGCATTATATTTGCGGGCAGTGATGGGGTGGTCCTATAGACATTCCTAGGTGATTGGCAAGTGAGGTCACCTTGATTGACACTTGGCTGCTATATAACTTTACCTAGCGTGCATGTTTTTACCCAGAATTCATTGTTATAATCAGGTTCATGAACTTCCAGGCATAGTTATGAGATTATAATGAGGTATAATGAGGCCGAAGTGAGGGGCAGTACTCTCTGCACATGAATTTGTAGCCAGTTTAGGCCAGTAGCTTTTATGTCCTTTGTTCTCTAGGATTCGGGTAATTTATAACCCTAAAAGAGAGGTATTTCTGGGAGTGCTTAAAGGTCTTTGAGGGAAGTTTATTTGGTTACAAAGCTGGGCCCCTATTCTTTGTCCCCCTGTCATTCATGTCTGACTAGCTACCTAACAATACCATCTCTATGTGCTGTAAATGTTAATTATTAACTATCCTGTACCCACCAATATAAAAGAATGTATTTCTCCACTTTGCTTGTTATCCAGTCCTAGAGATTTCCCCACTTCTCTTATTCCTGCCACCTTAATCTACTACCAAAGAATTTCATAACTTTCCTTATGTCTTCTCCCTTGATGCTAATGTATAAAATAAGCTGCAAAACTACTATTCTCCAGAGCATTTTCCCAGTCTGTTGAGATTTTGCTTCTGGGAATGTCCTCAAAATTTGGTTCAAATAAACTCCTATAAGACTTTTCTACAGGCTGAACTTTCATCAACACCATCAACGAAAGAGAAAAAGGACTGAGGCAGACAGAAGTAAAGAATACATAAAACATGATTGGAATGTCTGAAAAATGCATTTCGAGCAGCTCCTTGATGAAGCCAATTTCTTCACTTCCCCAGCAGAACCTGTACCAGCTTTGGCAAATCTCTCCTCTCCGATTTTTTCTCTTTCTACTGGATAATTCCATAAACATTCAATTTGTGTTTCCATCACTTAAAAACACAAAAACAAAATTACTTCTGCTTTAGCTATTGCTCCATTTCTCTCCTTTCTCTCTCTCTCTCTTTTTTTTTTTTTATGGGAAAATTCCTTGACATTGTTTATTCTCTCTGCTTTCTACTCATCTCCGTACGTTCTCTCAAGATCAGACTACAATCAAGGCAAACTAGCACCAAACTGCTATCAGGCCTCCAGTTATATTCACATGATTAAATTCAGTGGTCAATTATCAGTCCTCATCTTATTTATTTGACACACTTGATGCCTGTCTCTATGAAACACTTTCTGATCTTGGCTTTCCAGACACCAAGCCTCACTTCCTTGGTGATGTAACTCAGTCTCATGGCTTTAAATACCATCTATATGCTAATGATTCTCACATTAACATTTCCACCTTAATTCCACACTTGTAAATCAAACTGCCTATCAGATACCCCTCTGTAGATATTTGCAGGTGTCTCAAATTTAACATATTCAAAATTTCCTCACCCTCTTCTCTTAATTCAACTCTTTTACAATATTCCCGGTGTTATCCTTTGTAAGTAGCAGCTTTTCCTCAGTTGCTCTGGCCAGAAATCTTTCTTAGAGTAATCATTGAATTCAGTTTTTCTCACTCTACATTCAGTTTAGTGAATCATGATAGTGTGCCCTTCAAAATATATGCAGAATTCGGATTTTTAACACCTCCTCTACAATTACCTGAGTTTAAGTAAGTCACTCTCATTTCTCACTTAGATTATTACAACCTGTCTATTTCCACTCTTCCAGTCTAGTCTCAACACAATAGCCAAAACACCCACATAGAATACCAGGCAGACCAGGGAGCATCTCCACACAAAAGCCTCCAGTGTCTTCCATGTCTCTCAGAGAAGAGCCAAGGTGTTTTCTCTGACCTACAACACCCACTTGAGCTGCTCTGCCTGTTATACTTCTCTGACCTAGTCTAACACATTTGAATTTGTTCACCCAATGCCAACTTCTCTGACCTCTTCTCATTCCTTATGGGCCTTTGTGCTTGTTTGTTCATCTGCTTAGAATGTGCTTCTCTCAGATATACACCTGAGTAGATTCCTCACTTGTTCCGGGCTCTACTTAGGACTTACACCTTGACCACCTGATCTAAAATTTTGAAGTCTTCCCAAAACTTCCTATCCTCCTTCCCACTTTATTTTTTCCCTTTGCAGTTATTAGTTATCATATAATAGGAAGTGAGGGCAATCTGGCTGCAACATCTGTCACCCATTGATCGCCAGGGTTGATTCGGCTGATCTGGCTGGCTAGGTGGGTATCTCCTTTCTTGCTCACGGCTCCATGTGAACCCCTCCCCAAGGTGTGCGCTAGATGGAAGAGAATGACCTTCTCTGACACAGAGGACCATTCTTCGGTCAAGGGTATACCAGTAGCCATGCTCCCCTGCTAGAACCTCCAAACGAGCTCTCATACAATAAAATTTACCTATTTATCTTATGTATTATCTATCCTATTAGAACCTAAGGTCCTCGATGACAGGGCTTTACTGTTGTGTCCCCAAGTACAATGAACAGTAAACAATAATTTTTTAAAAAGAAATTGATGTTATCAAATGTATTGTAGGCTATACATATAAAATAGAACTTCTATTCAAGTAGAAATTATTTCATGTAGCCAATAAGCCACCTGAAATTGAAGAGTTTTGGTACTTTTTCTATGCCACATCTTCAACTATAAAACAAATTGTAATGCTTTAACAGGCTACAAAAGGAGTAACCTACAATATAACTTTATTAATACATTATCACTATTGCCTATCAAAAGTAATGAAATTTTGTCATACATAAAAAACATTATAATATTTATATTTTAATAGCTATAGTAATAAAGCATATACACATATAAAACTATTAGAACTGAAAGTTGAAGAATTTTTGTAAAATCTTTTCAAAAAAAATAACCCATAGAATAATCCACATACTCCCAGAATAATAATACTATTACACTAAGTTTAAGTGCCATCATAGTATAGCTCACTGTTATATTATCCACCACTAAGAAAGAAAAAAGAAAAAAATAGCATGCATTAAACTAAAACCTAATGTTTTTCTATCACCTAGAATTTTATTTTATGCTTATTGAAAGAGCTTCTCACCTAGCCTTATATTGAAAGAAAATTCTAGCCTGTATTATTCGTGTGCCTACATAAAAGGAAAAATGTACGTGAAATAAATCAGTCAAGGTATTCCTAATCCTTCACATTCAGAGGCTGATTTGTCTGAATTGCTTCTCAATTCAGTTTCATCTGATGCCCACGTTTTTCCACCAATTTCATCTGTTACACCATCAGAGCAAAGGAATACCCCACCATGATCTCTGGGGGCTTTTCTGACCTTACTGTAAAGTGTCAATATATGGTTTCCAAACCACAAGTAGGACTTAGAGTCTTCCTCAAGTGTACTGAAATAGATGTGAAGCCTTGAGGAGTTGCAGTTTTGCAGTCATGCCACTAAGGAATAACTACCGAGAGCTCTCATGTCCCAGCAATGGTAAGTAGGGCATGTCTGCCCTCTTGTTATAGTTATTGTAAGATGCACCCAATTTCAAAAATGTGACTTAAAATCTATAACATATGGTAAAAATACTTTGCTTTTGTTAGGTATTCATAGGAAAATCATCCTATTTGGTTTGGTATAGGGCACTGTTACTCTCTCTGCTAAGTGCTGTGACACACAGAATCTATCCTTTACTGTTTACTACTCAATAGCATGGAAGATTTAATTTTAAACAATAGACCTTTGAACCCGTGTGGAGGCTGCTATCAGAGGTTAATAGAAGAAAGGTGAGGTCAATTAAAGCAGGAGGCTTGTTCTGGTTGGACCACGTGCAGATAAAAGGTCACAGGTTCACTTAAGAGTGATGTCCCGAGTCAATCTGGTTTTGTTTGACCACTTGAAAATAAAAGATTTTGTGATTCTTCCAGATTTTTTTTCTACTGGACTAAGCTATAAGAGTAAATGGCTAGGAGAAACTTAGGAATTCACAGTTTAATATGCTTTTGTTAAAAAAAAAACAACTCACATTAAATCATTATTAAACATTTGCTGAATACCTTAGGTCTTATAATAGGTTATGAAATACAGTATTAAAAGTAATTCTATAATCCTCAGGAAAAAGATGTTGGCTTTTTAAACCTCAGCATGAAAAGAAGGGTCTGCCTATAAGTCAATTCATACTCTTGGAAAAGGCATTAAAATAGCTGGATATTATGTTCAAACCTCTTAGACTCCTTTGGTACAAAATGAGGATTAGAAACCTGGCTTTAGAGACTGTTCAGACCTGTGCATCATTAAACTTACTCTTAAATTCGAGGTTGCAAGAGTCTTCCTGTAAAGAAGAAAGCATTGTGTGTGTTGGTTCCCCCCCCCCCCTTCCTGGTGTAATAGTAATGCTAAAATAATTAAGCAAAAAAAATTATAGTTAAATTATAGTTTATCTAACAAATAAGTGCCTCTTTGTATTCTGGGGGAAGAAACTACAGAAACTACTAGCATTCTGCTAGGCTTTCAACAGGATCACCTCATTTAATTCTCAGTGTATTTGTGAGGCGGATGATTTTGGAAACCAAGGTTTGGAAAACCTAAGTAATATATCAGATCGTGAGGCTAGTGGAAACGGGGTGAAAGTGAAATCCAGGCTGCTTATCCTTCTCATTTTATGCTCTATACCCTGACGCCTGCTAAAAGATTGTTAGTCTACCAAAAGTGATGTTTTCTCTCTCCATATAATCCTAGATTTCTCGAAGAGAAATTGCTAAGAAAGAAGCCAATCCACATCGAGACACAGGCAGAGATTCGATTTCTATCTGCCTAGGAAAAAGCCAAATGGTCTGTTTACTGAACACAGTTTATAGAATGCTCTCTGGCTATAGGTTACTTTGCTGGCACTGCTAATTCACAGGAACCAACTGAGACCTCTTGGGAACTCTCTACCTCCCTTCTTTGCTCTACCACTCCCCTTTTTGCCTGCCCCACCACTGCCCCTCCTCTGCCCCGCTCTCTCTAAAGTTGGATAACTAGAACAACAACAAAAAACTAACAGAGGGGGTGGCTCCATAGTGTAATGGTTAGCCTTCTGCTTTACATGCAGGAGGTCCCGAGTTTGTGCTCCAGGTGCAGGCGCTCTAGGCTCCTGGAGTGAACCGGGGGTGAGCCATGCTCTGCCTTCAGAGATCCAGTTCTTTAAAAAGGGAGACAGCAACATCCATGATAGCCATAGGCCAGAGGTAGAAGCAGAGGAAGGGGGAGAAATTGAAGAGTGGGGGGAGGGAACTAACAGAGGAGGCAGAGCTCCTCCTACCCACTCACTAGTTTTAGAGCCTAAAGTCTGGGGTAGCTTTACAACTGAGTTTTAACCCTGAAAAGATCAAGCAGTTTCCTGCAGTTTCACCCATAATTATGAGGAATCCCACAAATCCAACCAGAATTCAGGGTATTTTAACTACAATGCATACTACTAGAGCCAGTGGCAGTCCATGCCTCAATAAAACAGGCCCCTAATTCTTTTCCAAATGCGACTTTGTTCTCCCTTCTTGAAAGACTGTTTCACTCACAGCATTGAAACTACAACAGGAAAACTCTTCAGCTTTCCTCCTCCAGCCTTGCCATTCTATTTATAGTTCTAAATGTTGCCAGGTGTCAGCAACAAAATTAAGGAGGGACCATTAGAGTCTCTTCAAGCTGTCGGTGTTACTTAGGGTGTATCTACTATTTTACATTAGCAAGTTTCAGTGCAGTTGCATTTGTTTAAATGTTCTGGACATTTTAAAGATGCCAAAAGATTTACTTTTTTCCAAGCCCCAAACAAAGCCTCTCTCTGAACCATACACATTTAAGCTACTAATACCAAAAAATTGAGCCTGGGGGAGTCATGATTCAAGCTGAAACTCTTCACAGAAAGTGCTTGTGCTAGCTAGAGTGTACTCAACTTCATGTTGTGATAAAGCAGATAAGTAGCTATGCTTTAACACCAAGGAAATGGAGCAAGCACTTAAGATCGTAATTCCCATGCCTTTAAAAGCAGGCGCACTCCTTCATCAACAGGTTCAACTCATTTATCTACAAAATGGAAATGGTTTTAATTAAGAGAGAACTTCTGGAAGGAAAAAAAAAAAAGACTGCTTTCTCTATTGCTCTTGCTTAATTAGCTTTCTCACAGAAGAAAGCTGAAAACTCATAGCCGACTAAGTTTCATAACCATGACAGGAAGCATCTGTGGGTGGGTGTGTAAAGAGGAGATCATAGAAGAAAAAAAAAAAGCAATTTTGCTGTAATTCTCAAAATAACCCATTCTGAACAAACTCATACTTTGACCAGTGAGTTAGTTAGGATATGAGGCATATAACCAGGTGCCGCCATCTGCTCCCAATCCTGCTGGTCAGTAGAAATGACAGTTACAGTGAAAAAACAAAGAACCAAACCACAAAATGTAACTATGAGTTTTCCAAAGCATAAATGGTCATGAGGGCCTAATTATAATGGAGACAACTGATATTTGGAACTTAGACTCATCAGGTTTGGTTTGAAAGTTAACCCAACATTTGTAAGACAAAGAAAATGAAGGGGATAGAGAAAGATAAGGAAAGTAAATTTTTCTTCTACTGTTTGCTTTGAGCAATTCTACATGCTTTAGAGTTAATTCTAACCAAAGCATTTGGGAGATAAATATTTGAATATTAATTTGAAAGATAATAGAAAATGGGTGGGGTATACAGAGGCTCTGAATTTGGTCACATACATGCACAAGGCTAACAAACTCCAAAACCATGTAGTACTAATGATTATATGCAGGTAGAATGAACAAGTTTGTCTGGCTTCAAAGGCCATTCTCTTTCTACTTTGCATGTTCAGGTTTTTTTGTTTGTTTTTGTTGTTTTTGTTTTTGTTTTTTAAGCACTATTCCTGTAGGGGAAAAAATAGCCTAGGTAAATAATGTTTTTTAATATGTTTGGTTATACTTAAAAGTTTTAGTTCTAAAAAGTATAGAACTCCTAATATCAAAGAAGGTATGACTAGCTCCAAGAACGAAAGCAAATCAGTATTCTTTGGAATTAGAAGAAACTCTAGAGATCATTTGTGGCCCTCTACCAAAATTATCAATTTATTAGATTAACAATTTCTTTTATTGTATGCCCAAAGAGAAATATCAACAGTTACTTCTAACTGTGTTAGAAGTTTCCTCAGGTTCCTACCACTGAACTAGGAACTTAACCATAAAATCAAATATCTCTAAAATATTCCAGCCTCTAACCCCACTCTCACTGTACAGTCCAAGTTCAAGTGTACCAGCCCACTTTTGAGTAGTTGAGGACTAGGCTCAGTTCCCAAATATCATTGTGTTGACTGTTAGTATAAACATTAATCTACCTAGAATCTAATGACATTTTAATTGCTCCAGCCTTGGCTAGCCTGGGGCATTTACTCTCTATTCCTTTTTGGTAGTCGTGGTAATTGTGTTGATGTGTATATGGAGGGCTATTGATAAAAAAAATGCTTCCAATTTAAAGCTACAAAATCTCTGAAGAACTTTTTCTTGAACAAAAAAATAGTCTTTTAGACAAAACAATTTTTATAGTCTCAAGCTTTTCACGCTTGAATTTTTATCTCCTTTACAACTAAAATCAGTGTGTAAATACTTTTATTAAAATGCAGGCTTGTGCGGTTTGAGGTTTTTCAAGAGCTTAGAGAACAGTAGGTTTATTTGCAGCTATCTCATATTGATTTTTCTGTCATTTTCAGGATTGATTTGCTTCAAATAAGATTTTTGTACTACCTGCATCAGAGAGAATTTCAAAACCTCAGTAGAAAACTTAAAGAACTAGAAAATACATAAGAAGTATCATACCAAATAAATATCTCTTTATTTTACTTTGCAAGTTATTCCAAAGAGACTTCTAAACAGTACAATGAAACACATGGTTGTGGAAATAAACTGAGATTAATCAAATGAGAAAAGCAAAAGCTATTTCTTCAGAGCTTGCTATAGCAAGGGAGTGTTGGTTTGCAAACTCCTGGGTGAAATGCACGACTGGCCCCAGAACATGGAGGGCAAGAGAGATAAAGAGGCAGGCCACTCCAGATTGGTAGGCAGCAGATTTAACAAGCAAGGGAACTTATGCACGAGGCTTGTCTTGGGCACCACAACATGAGTAGATCTCCGCACTCACTCGCCAGAATCTTAAAGAGTTTATATAAAAAACTTACCTGCGTACGGTCCTGTATTCCATTCAGACGGCCTGGAAAACACTTAGCTGTTTCAAGGCTGGGTCCTTGAAAAAAGGCTCTGGCTGTGAGAACAGTGTGAATAGCATACATTCAAGGACAAGGAAGGGCGTGAGGAGTCTCCAATTGACCCAGATGGAGCTCTCAGGTCATCAGTAGTCACTTTCTCTTGATGACCTTTTTCAAGACTCTACCCCTCATGACTGGCTCTTACAATCTTATGCACCCCCCACTTCTTCAGCAATGTGCCTTGAGCAGTCAGCAAGGGGTTTCACTAGCATGGAGGTGACTCTTGGTGACTGGCTACACGGAAGGCAGATACAACTACAGCACAGGCACATGAAGAGGAAACAGATCAAGATAACGAATGCAAAAATAACTAACCATTTTCCCACCAAGAGTCCATTATTTAAACCACTGATTTATCAAATATCTTAGGGATTAAGAATTTGTTGGGGTGGTTCCATAGAGTAGTGGTTAGCACATCTACTTTACACACAGAAAGTCCTGGGTTTGAGCCCCAGGCAAGCCAGGCCCTGGGTGTGCGTGGACACGCCCCACCTTCAGAGATCCAGTTCTTAAGGGTAGAGAGCAACACCCTTATGTCAGGGGTGGAAATGGGAGGGGGGGTTAAAAAAAAAAAGAATTTGTCGTACCTGGGGACTGCCCCTTTGGCTGGCTTTGTGGTGGCTGTGCTATTGCTTTCCTTTGTATTAGGTGTACTGAACAGCCCAGTTGGGACTCCCATAGTAGAAGCCTCACAGTGAACCACATCTCACTTTTCCTCGCTCTGCAGCTTAACCATAGATTGTCCCCAGCAACTTGACCCCAGAGCTTGGAACATCCCCTGCCATATAAAGTTGCCCCGAAACTTACTATTAATACCTTTATGCTTACTGATCACAGTCCTTCTGGTTTAGCATTGTTTGCAGACTACTCCCACCTTTGTTCCTGTGGTGCTAACGCCAAGAGGACCACATTGCCAGTGGAATGGCTCTGTGAAGCACAGCAGGCACCCTTGGAACAGTCACGTAGCCCCGGGAATAATGCCCAGATTTTCCCTTAAGTAACCTAAGCCATGCTGAGAAAGTATGGCAGTTTTTGTAGGTGTTAACCTGCCTCCTTCTTACTTATTCTAAATGTCCCAACTCCCATAGCAGTCTATTGGCTGAGCAGCACAGGCAGCATGAGCCACGGACTTGGTTGCCCTCCAGTTTCAGTACTATGGCCTGGGGCATTTTGTCCGTTTGACTCAGAATCACCACAATATTCTCTTCTTTGGTCTCCTCATTTTCCCAAATATTCTACCTCTTAGTGTCCCAATCAGGTAGCTTCATATCCTAGAAGATGCTGCTTTCAGTCAGGTAAAGAAGATCCAAGAAGCCTTTTGAGCCACATCTCTTGCTCAGGCATGCTTTTACATCTAGAAGTATTCTTTCCCTCTAATATAGCTTTATTTTCCTGCTGTAAAAAGAAGAGGAGGAGGAAGAGGAGGAGATAGAGATCTGTTGAATCGCAAATGTCTTCAGTTTAAAATAATCTCAATATCAACTCTGGAGTTCCAAGTGGGTCCCCATGACTTGACATAAGTGGCTTTCTGGGTGCCTTATTATAGATAAGGGGATTAATTTCCTGAACAGGTTGCTGCAGGATGTGGGTAAGAGTTCTATTTGTATATGTAGTCCAGCCATATTCAGTCTCTCAAGGTCATGTGTAATGTCATTTTGCAGGGAAGGAAGGACAGACCTTTTTTCTCATCCTTTTCTTATAAATGCATACTGTCATGAATATAAGAGTATGTGTCTAGGTATAAAAGGGTATGGAATACTTTCAGATAGTCAGCGTCACCTTTTTGTTTCCAGTTTAATTGTGCCGCAATTAAAACTATTTTTGGAGAATTGCATCTCTTAGTCAATAGACACAAAGAGAATGTAATAGAAATGGATATAAGGGAGAAAAATCTAAAGGCAAATGAGGATGACTCAGAAAAAGGGGTCAGTGCTTTTTCATTGGGAAAGACTTGAGGTGACTGGGGGATATTTGGGAAGGCGGTGAACAAATAGGAAAACACAATGAGACTTACTAATTTGAATTAGCATCTAGCTTTCTTACTACCTAAAGTCATTAGAAAGATCTCCATTGCCACAAATCACTCCTTCTCTTTCTTTTTTCCTTACCAACTCTAAATTGGGTTTTTCAATTATAAGGCAAACTATAAGATGTCATTCTCATTAAGAGAGAGTAAAGAGACTTACAGCACAAAATGGTTGACCCAAGTAAAATAATAAATTGCAAGGAAAATAAAATGTAGAAAAAAATATTAAAATGATAAGGGAAGGGGGGGTGCAATGAAAACGCTGCCCTTTTTACATGGCATAGTAGGCTAGAAATTTCCAAATCTTAAAATCTTAAGTTTTTTAAAAAAGTAACTACAGCTTAATACACATAATATGCACCATCTACACCATGAGAGTGGCAGACAAGTCAAGACTGACGGGAAGAAATTGTTGAAATATGATGTAGATAAGGAGCTCTAATTGGCATCCAACTTAAAATATTTTTAAAAATTAGTCTACACTGACTCACCATTAGCTCTTAGTAAGAAACAATGGAAGATAGGACATACATGCTATGCTTGAAAAGGGCAAAAGTTATGTTCATTTTTAATGAAAAATTGTGACAGCCTTGTAAATTATAGACTATTCAGCTTCACTTGGATTTCCGAAAAGATATCGGATTGAATCTTCACATTATTAATACAAAAAATATCAACAATGTCACGTACATAATGATAAACCTGACTCTGTGAAGAGGAAATCTCATCATCAAACCCATTTACTATTCTATGACCACATGCCAGGCTATGTAGATAAGATGGACAAAACTAATGGAATGTTGTGAACTTTAATAAGATTTTAATTCTGCAATACCTTTTTCATCAACAAAAAAAGTTCAGCTTCATAGTACAGGGTTCGTAAAACTTAAGTAAAGGCTTGTATCCAAAGCGTTCAAAAGCTAAAGAACTCAATATTGCCAGAAGGGCTTTTTAAGGAGTGTCCTCACCTTAAGACAGATATTTTGATTACCACTTGCAGCCTCCTGAAGCCCCACCAGGAAAAGGCACCTTTCTCCCCAGCAAATGGCTGGGTTTGAGCCCCTCCTTATGCCTTACCAATCATCCTTGTGCAGAACACTGTATAAGCACAACTAGATAGCCAAATTACAATTCCCTTCACCCTCTGCTTTTTCCCCTGCTTTATTTTTCTATACTATATATAACAGTGTGTAATATTTATATAAATTAGTTTATTTATTTTTTTTGTGTCCTCACACTAGAATGAATGAATATAAGCTCCATGATGACAAGGACTTTTATCTATTTTGTTCACTCTCCTTGTCACCAGCACCTGGTGTTTCTAATTAATCCTGACAATGCTCAATAACTATTCGTTGAAGAAACTATAGAGGAAATGGATCTGATCAAATGAAAGAAATAAAGGAAAATAAAATAATTTTTGAAGGCGAAAAAGAAAAAGATATCCTTGTTGTCATTTGCCTTGTCAATAGTGTCTTACCATTATAGTCAGAGTCAAGAGATAATCAATGGAGACTCATAGCCTTTGATCTAAACCTGAACATCACCGCATAGTGTTAAAATCTTCTCTTTTCCTTCTTTTTGGTCTTTCTCTTTGCTCTGCCTGAATTCACCAATATCAACCCCATTTCTAAGGCAATGTGACAAGAACGCCCTCTAGCGATATGTCACTCTGCAAAAGTCTGAAGCCAGAATGAACTGGGGAGACTGGGCTCATCAATCCCCTGTTTAAAAGCAGCACCCTTTTTAAAGGATTTCCAGGAAACCATCACATAGCAAAAGTTACCATTAAGTAGCACTATTTTAAGTAGGGGGATGGTAAAGAGAGAGGTAAAGGCTTTATTCAAAGACTATCATCCCCAAATCTAACCACGCCTCTTCTAAAAAAGGTGTACATTTTTGTTCTCTTTAGCAAAATAAACAATGAATTGTCTTCCACTCTAAAAAAAAAAAAAAATTAAAAAATTACTCACCTCGAGTGTATTGTACCCTTTCCAGATGACCTAGTCTCTTGTCTTCCTCTCACAGCCACATTTCAGGAGGAAATGGCCTTGAATCATTGTATGCCCTTTCTTACCTCCAAACACCATACATTTTAAGTCACTTCACTGAGCCTTCCATCCACACTCATATTCTCCCAGTTCTCCTTCTTTCCCCATTCTTTTGCTGGATCTTTTTGCTCAGCTCTTAGATAGTGGTTGTCTCCTCTTAGCACTCTCTTTACATACTATTCTTGAATACTGACATTTACTCCTTGAAGTCAGCTTATGAACCCAACCCAAATCTTTCTACAAAACTCCAGATTAATATCCCACAACTGGTCATCTCCTAGACAGCCTTCAGTCACATCAAAATTAAGTCTACAAGACTGAAACCTTAAACTCTAATACAAAATCTGTCTTTATTTTTCCCTCCCTAAACTACTCATCTATAAATGGCATTATTGTCCACTAAGTTAAAGCAAACCATCTCAGACTTGCACTTGACTCAGCTCCCACAACAAAAAATGTAAACAAAAGCACGCTCTGAGATTAGTAGGCAGTAAGCTTAAGGAATGCCCTTGGGACCAATGCCTGTAAAGGACAGGGGACTCAAGCAGAATTAAACAGGAGAAGTGAAGTCAAGCTTTGATACAGGCCCTTAGTCTACAGCCATGCCACACTGAACAAGCCCGATCTGGTCTGATGACGAAAGCTAAGCAGGGTCGGGTCTGGTTAGTCCTTGGGTGGGAGACCACCTAAGAAAACCAGGTGTTGTAGGAGTAATAATAATAATAATAATAATAATAATAATAAATAGGGATTATAAACTGACAAGGTCCTTGCAATCTGTGAGGTCAACCAAGGGTTGCCTCGCCTAAAAAAAAAAAAAAAGTTTGATACAGGCCCAACGACTGCCTCAACTGACTCCATGGGGAGCTCTAAAGCTAGAGGGACGTTTCAGAGTATTTTGAAATGGGCCTAAATGGCAAGTCATTTATACTCCCATATAGCAGTACCAGCTTATGATTTGCAGGTTCCAGTACAAAATGAAAATGCAGAACTCCTTAAAAATTATGATTTCCAAAAAGGTGACAGAATAGCATTAACCGTAGCACTAGGCACCTTCTGTGCATGTGACTGCATAGGTCACCCAGACATGTAGTTGGGTCTGTTCCTCATTAGTCACTGGACATGGGCAAGTCTCTCTGCAGTTGAGACAATCCCTGAAGGAGCTGGCAGCTGAAGGCTGTTTGTCATGGCACTCCCAACAACTAGAACTGAACATCATTCAAGAGCGATCTGGCCATACTACCCAAAGCAATCTATAGAGTGAATGCAATCCCTATTAAAATATCAATGGCATTTTTCAGAGAACTAGAACAAATAATCCTAAAATTTGTATGGAGCCATAAAAAACCCAGAATAGCCACGGCAATCTTGAGAAAGAAGAACAAAGTTGGAGGTATCACACTACCTGATATTGAACTATGCTATAAGTCTACAGTAATCAAAACAGCATGGTACTGGCATAAAAACAGAAACGTCGATCAATGGAACTATACAGAGAGCCCAGAAATAAATCCACGCCTATACGCTTATGTAATATATGACAAAGGAGGTAAGAACATACAATGAAGTGAAGACAGTCTCTTCAATAAATGGTTTTGGGAAAATTGGACAGATATGTACAAAAAAAAAAAAAAAAAGCTGGGCCATCTTTGTAGTCCATATACAAGAATAGACTCAAAATGGATTAAACTTAAATGTAAGACCCGAAACCATAAAACTTTTATAAGAAAACAGGCAGTAAACTCCCTAATATTACTAACAGGAATCTCTTTTCAAATATATCTCCTAGGGCAAGGGAAACAAAAGAAAAAATAAGCAAATGGGACTACATCGAACTAAAATGTTTTTGTACAGCAAAGGAAACCATCAACAAAACAAAAAGACAACCACTGGGAGAAGATATTCACTAATGATACATTTGCTAAGGGGTTAATATCCAAAATCTATAAAGAACTTATACAACTCAACAATAAAAAAAAAAAAAATTAAAAAATGGGCAGAAGACCTGAAGAGATACTTCTCCAAAGAGGAAATACACACAGCTAACAGACATATGAAAATATGCTCAAGGTCGCTGATCATCAGAAAAATGTAAATTAAAACAACAATGAGATGTCACCTCACACACGTCAGAATGGCTATCGTCAATGAAGCCAAAAACAACAAGTTTTGACAAGGATGCAGAGAAAAAGGAACCCTGATATGTTGTTGGTGGGATTGCAAATTAGTACAACTGCTGTGGAAAACAGTATGGAGGTTCCTCAAAAAATTAAAAATGATATACCTTTTGTCCCAACAATTGCACTTATGAGTATTTATCCAAAGAAAAACAAAACAATAATTTGTAAAGATCTATGCACTCCAATATTCATGGCAGCACAATTTACAACAGCCAAGATATGGAAGCAACTTAAATGCCCATCAACAAGTAATTGGATAAAAAAATTATGGGTCATATATACAATGTAATATTACTCAGCCATTAAAAAAAAAATGAAATCCTACCATTTGCAAAGACATGGATGGACCTAGAGGTTATTACGCTGAATAAAATAAGTCAGACAGAGAAAGATAAATGTCATATGATTTCACTTACATGCGGTATCTAAGGAACAAAAAGAACAAACTAATCATAAACAGACTCACAAATATAGTGGACAATTTGGTAACAGACAGAGGGGAGGGGTTTGGGAGAATGGGAGAATGGGGTGAAGGGTTAAAGAAGTGCAAAGTAGTGGTTGATAGCTGGGCATAAGGAGCACGGCAGAGGGAATGCAGTAAGCATTAATATGATGGCTAAATGGAGGGCCAGAGGAGGGAGGGAGCAATGGAGGGATCATTTTATGAACATTATAGATGTCTAACCAATGTACTGTATACTTGAAACTAATTTAAATAAATAAATGTATTAAAAAAAAAAAAAAGAGTGACCTTCAGGTACAGGCCTCAGTAGTCACCACAAAGACGAAGGCATGAATAGAGAGAAACTACCTACCTCATGTTTAGACTTGACAAAAATTGTACAAATAATACAAGAATGTAGAAAAATAATTGTTTACACGACTTTTGAAGATTAGGTGCGAATACACAGAAATTTATGTTTTGGGAAAAAAAAAAAAAGAGTGATCTGGGCATGGATTGTAGCATTCACCACAGTCACGAAGCCTGTCAGTTTTATCACCTTGAAATTTCTGGCATCAATTCTCTCTTCTCAACTGATCCCACTGGTCAATAGAATTAAGGTTCTCATCATCTCTTGCCTTAACTGCTAAAACAGTCCCAAATCTATTATTTCTCTTTTACTATCCTGGCTTTCACATCTTCAACGACTGAATGAGATCGTCGTTTTCAATCTTAAAATACTAAATGGCTTTCCATTCCCCATAAGGTTAAAAATGAAACTAACATATCCCAAACTGTTTTGTAAAGCACTAGTCTTCAGAGTAAAAAAAAAAAAAAAAAAAAAAAAAAAAAAAAAAGTGATGCTTGAAACTTTTCTTCTGAGTTATTTTTAAAATATGTTTAAAATGTTTATTTCGTATTTTAAAAATATTTTTAAAATATTCATTTAGTATTTTTTAAAAAATACTAAACCATTTATATGGTTATTTTTATTATTTCATAATAATCACTCACTCCTAAGGAATGGTGAGTTACAACCCAGAGCTCCAGAAGTAGCAGAAAAAAATCTCCAAATCAGAGAATGTTTTATTCCATCTACATATTGACCCCTAAACAGAATTTACAACTTAATATCTAGACATATATCATCTTATTGATGATCATCATACTTTTTTTGCATTTTACATCCAATTTTAATAATATCTGTGATATTATTCAATGCTTTTGTATTATACATGGATTTTATGAAATGTTTTCCTCATTGGGTCCACAGATTATAGGAGTTAGTCTGTCATTACCTTTTAGTACTTTAATTCTTTTTACTAATGAATATTTTATTTACTTACATATTACATACAGAAGTAGTACATGCAAAAAATACAAGCTTCATAACTATAGAGCCTAATTAATTATCATGCAACCACCAACAAACTCAGGAAATAAAATATTAGTCTCTCATAGCCTCCCTTATGCCCTTAGTCACTATTCCTTCCCTACTCCACGGAGTTAACCACTAACTAGCTTCTAACAATTTGTGATCTACTTGAATTCAAGTATGACTTCCCTGAGCTCCTGTGAACATCTCATTATTTTGCCAACTAACAATGGAGTTGGGATTTGAATTTGACCCAGTCTATTTATAATGCCTATGCTTTTGGAATATTCTAAATGGTGTTATCATTCCCTGCTGACACAGCAGAATTGCTAAGAGAAAGAAAACATACTTATATCTTCAAATTACAGAAGTTCTCACACTGTACCTTGAGGAAAGAAAAATACCCTTCACACAGCCAGCAAAATATCTGAATGAAGATGCACATTAAGTCAAATCGTTTATTAAATAATGAAACTACCAACTCCAACATCTTTGGATAGATATAAGAACTATATCTGTGTATAGAGGAGAGTGTGTAAACACAAATATTTATATATAATTTGTGCATATAATCCATATCCACAATGCAATAAAATATATTTTTAAGTTTGTCACAAACTCATTTGGCAGTAACACTTGCCCTGAACCTATATGAGGCTAAATATAGTCTTTATTGTATAAATATAATAAATATATTTTGCTGGTGAGATATTAATATTTTGGGGTAAATTATACCATCCCAGACCTCCTTAGTGTGTCATGTAAAATAGCATATGTATATTATTATCTGATTCTAGAATCAGACGATTTCTAATTTCTGAAACATCTAGCCCCTAAAGTTTGGACAAGGAATAACGAATCTCTAAAATGAAGATATGGCATCATTGGTATAACAAGTAAGTTCTCTTTCCCCACTGTCTACCTCAACCAAAAAAAAATTAAAAAAAAAAAGAAAGAAATCTGAAGAAATGATAGAATACACATTGGTTTTTATGTACTTTAAAAAAATGTGCCCATGGAAACTGAGACCTACTGAACTATTATAAGCAAAAAAATAATGATAATAATAATAATGCAACCAATGTCCTCTTCTACTAAGAGATGACCAAAAAATAAGAATATGGCATTGGAAAACAATCACCATGATAAACGGAAAGCTTATAAAATTTCATAGTTTAACAAGCTGTCCTTTTATTATCCCTACCTAAGAAAGTAAACAGAAGTTTTATTTCAATATCATATATATTTTACTTAAGACTTTTTGCACATTCGATCATTTCTGAAATTCAAATGTATCTTATAATTAATGTGTACAAATAGTGTATAAGCAAAATAGCTGTGAATAAGTCAGGGATGAACTTAGAGTCACAGGTATCTAAGAAATAAATTATCTCTAGTCATGTTTGAAAATTTTACTTTTTCTACTAGTGGACCATAATTCAATAAAATGACAAAGTATCCATTGGCCCTCTGACAAAAAAGTCACATAATTCCAAAAGATGTGTCTCAAGTTATGAGATTTGACACATACATACCTATTTCAGCAATCCTTTCATAAAATGTAAAATAGCTTTAGGAGTAACTCCCTCCAGTTAACAGGAAAACACATTTATTTATTAAGCACAGAGTTATATCATTAAAGTATAAATATTTAAAAGGTCCAGTTAGATTGCAAAGATACCATAATAAAAAGTATCTAACTCCTAATCATTAGATATTGATTATACACATGAAAGTATCTATACATATTTATTTACATATAAATATATATTTATGTGTAACATTATTATGTGTGTGTTTAAAAGGAAGATATCACAATGATTTTTTTTGTACAACTTGCTTTTTAAATTTCTGCATAGTATACAAAGGGTGCCTATTCCACAGACATTTTCCATACAGATGAACATTTTGACCGTTATTCATTTTAGTTACTTCAAATGTGCTTCAAAATATCTCTAAAGGATACATTACAAATTGGTACATCCTGGTTGCCTCTAGGAAGAACAAATCATAGAACAGAAACCTGCCTTGAGAAAGACACTTAATTTTCCCTGAACATCCTTTTATACTATTTGATTTTTTTTCACATGAAAATAATAAAAATGACAAGTTTAAAAAAAAATAGATTTAAATATAATAGCAGTACTATGTAGTCATTAAAATTTAAAAAAAAAAGCAAAGTTGCAATGAACTTGCCTTCTGTAGCATATTTTTTTTATTACAATCTACCAGACACTGTGTTAAGAGCTGTACATATATTGCCTCATTTTGCCTCATTTAATCTTTATAGTAATCTTACAAGACAGGTGTTATTTTCCCCACTTTACAGAAAAGGAAATTGAGTGTGAACAAGTTAATTAATTTTCATGAGTCACAGAGAGAGAAAGAGAGAATAACAAAACGAGGATTTAAACCACACCTTTCTAGTTTAAAATTTCTTGCTCTCAGCCACTAAAGCTATAATGTAACAATAGCTTCTTCTCCAGAAACTTCTCTTAAACTCTACTGCCTCTGAATGTGCCACATCTCTAGGAGTCATTTATAGAACTCTAGTGAACAAGATTTTCTCATGCCCCTGGACTTATGTACATTCTGTCTTTTCTGTTAACATAGCTTCCCCTCCTGGTTAATTACTGCCCAACCTTCAGCAATCAATTCAAGTTTCATCTCTTGCAATCTCTTCCTAAACCTCGACTGAGATGAATGCCTTTCGTCTGCCTTTTGCAACATTCTGTGCTACAAAGATGTTCAAAAAGCTGTTAGATCACCTATGTGCCTCCAAGCAGACAAATCCTTGGGGACAGGGAATCTAAACATTCCTCATATTATTATTCCCGGTGCTAGTGATATTTAGTATTTATTAGGCCCTCAATGACCAAGGCAAGGACTAATATATGGCTGAACACTGTAACTTCAGGAGCTTTTAAAATAGATTATCTAGCCTTGGACTAGAACTAATAAATCAGAGGATTTATAGGTAGAATTGCACAATATGTATTATTTAAAAAGCTTTCCAGATGATGCCAAGTTTGAGAATCTCTGATGTAGTCTTCTTGCCTCATTTTATGAAATATGGATATTGAGACTTAAAGAGGTTAAATAACTGGTCAAGATTACACAGACAGGTAAAGATGGGACTTGAACCCTAGCCTATTGACTTAACACCTGCTGTTACTTGATCACTTAAAAAATATTTGTTAAATGATTCTTATGTGAAAGGCATTGCACTAGGACTGGAGAAATGGTGGTGTATAAAGTAGACATGGTACCAGTGACAGAGCTGGCATTGTAATGGGAAAGAAAACATTGAACATGTGATCTCGTAATTAATGGCTTAACTCTGATTGTACTAAGGAGTATGTGGTGGTATATATACATATAACTGGGGATCTGACTTAGTTTGAGGGGTGGGGTCAAGGGCTGTCAAGTAAGTCTTACTTGAGCTGAGCCCTGAGGAGTATATATACAGAAATAATTAGACTTGTGTTTCTCAATCTAAAATATTCTTGGACCCATAGGTCATAAGACTTCTTTTAATATCACATTTCCATGTTGATGACAATCTTAAAAATTAACAGCAATATTTTCTGGATCTTTTATGACTAAATTCTACCTAAAGCTTTAAAAGCTATGTTGAACATGTGTGTTTTTGATTGAGTTGGCCACAAGTAGTACAACTCTAATTGTTTTAGGTAATGTGAAAAAAAGAGATTTAATTAATATGGATTATGTTGCATTCCTGACAAGTGAAGATCAAATGCCTATCATGAATGCTGCAAGAATGAAGGATTCACAGTCGTTCACATAGAGGAAGTGGTGGATGTAATGTGTCATCCCACAGCATCTGTGGACCAGTCATGCTGAACTTCAAAGAACTTGGACTGTGAGAGTCAGGTGTAGTTGGCACTGTTCAATTTTGACTTCAACTAAGAATCATCTATCCCGCTAAATTAATAATGTGAATTGTTATTTGAAAAAGAATGCAGCAATTGATATAAAATAAACATTGAATAAATAACATATCTCTGGTGATATATATATAAATAGGAAACTATTTATATATATATCACCAGAGATATATGTTATTTATTAAAACTTCGAGTTTGGGACAATGGGTGTGAGGGAGAATTATTTTTTACTTTATACCCCTTTGTACACTTTTAGTAATTACATAATTTCTTTTTAGTTAATGTTTTTATTTTGAATGTGATGTTATATGAGCTGTCAGCATAAGGAGTTACAATTCTATATTTTTACTATTTTATATTGTAATAAAATAATTTAAATCAATATTTGGACACTAGAAGAAACTTTTTTTTTTTTTCCTTTAGACTGACTCACATATTACTCCCTAGGCAAGGTGGGAGTGTACATGCATGTTAGGGGTCAGCGGGAGGAAGCACTCAGGTAGAGCTTTGAAGGCTAACAGGAAGGAGGTCCCAGAGGAAGGACTCCCAGACAGCCCTGAGAGTGGCTGGTGCAGAACCAGCAGGGGGCAGGCAAGGCAGACAAGTTCATGCAGTGGGGCCACAGCAAGAAATTCAGTCTTCTCCCTAAGAAGCCTTTGTTCTTGATATATAAATATTTTAGAAATCAATTTCTGTTGTAGGCATTTGAAATTCTAAAACCACTTTACTTTAAATATAGCTTCTCTCCAAATTCATCCAAACTATTAACATCTAATGACATCTAGGCGAGCAAGGAATGGTGTCATTTGAATAAAAGAATTGACAATTTATGGATTGATATGTAGATTTCCTCTGTCCAATAAAGTAGCTAGGGGGCACTTGAATTGAGGCTAGTCTCAGTGGAGGTATACTATAAACATGAAATGCACATCAAATTTCTCGCTCTCTCCTGATTCCCTACCTGTTTGCTTTCACTTAGTGTATGTATATTCATTCCTCTGTCAGACCCTTTTTCTAGAAGCTGAGGGTGTAGCACTGGCCTAAACAGACAGCGGCTTTATTGTCATGACTGATATTCTTCTGAAAGTAGACAGAAAAGCTGTAAGCAAACAAATAAACCAATTTCAAATGGTAAACAGCCTTTGTGGGGAGAAGGTTATGAGATAGAGAGGTGGAGGGATAGTGGCTTACTTAGAATGGGTGACTGGGGAAGGGCTAAGGAGGTGACATTTAAACTAAATGAAGAGGGAGCCAGCCATGAAGCTTTGGAGTGGGGAGACATTCCAAGCAGAAGGCAGAATGAGTATGAAGGCCTTGAAGGGAGAATAGGTCTGGTATGTTTGAGGAGCAGCAAGAGTAACTGTGTTCTGGAGCCCACTGAGAGCTGTGGGGTAGGTATCCCCAGAGACCTAAGCTACAATCAGTGTTACATTAAAAGATTTGTAAGCCAGAGTCACAGCTTTAGATTTTATCTAAATTTAACGGGATTTCCAAGATTTATATTTTTAAATGTCTGGCACTCAAATGTTGAGCGCTGGCTTAATGGTAGGCAGTGAAATCATTGTTCAGGATCAGCTGGTGTCCAGAGTTAATATCCAAGGGCTTGTGCTGCTCAGCATGTATCTCCCCAACTTCCTGCCTCATTACCCCACCACCCACACACAATGGTTAACTCCTGGGAGCTGGGTTGAAAATGCAGAACCTTAGGCCCTGCCCCAGACATACAGGTCAGAACCTGCATTTTAATAAGCTGCCCCAAAGTTTCAAGAGCAGTTTAAAGTTTGAAAACTGCTCCCTAAGGCAGGGGATCTGGATAGTGATTGAATTTTGGAAATCCTATTAAAAATACTGGTGCCTGTGTCATCACAGAGAGGCTGGTGCAATAGGTCTGGGGTGCAAGTAGGGCCTCGGGAACTTTGAGAGCCCTTGTGGATGACGGAGGGGCCTGCATGGTGAGCCTCACAACTCAGAAACCAAAAGTAACGACACAGAATGAACACAAAAATTTCTAATTAAAGGCGGGTAGCCTCTTCCTTGGCCTGTAGCTTCCTTGACAAATGTCAATCTTTACCTTAAGGGAGGCTGCCTATATAGTCTTTTAGCATCTAAGATACACAGACCCTTGGAATGTCAGAGTAACCCCTTTCACCTAGACCCTCAGGACACTGCACCAAGACTGGAGACCACAGAACCCCTCTTAGTTATTTTAGCCCCTCAAACCATCTCTGCATGCTGTAAATGTTCATTATTAACTCTCCTATACCCACCAGTGTAAGTTTTACTTTTTATTCAATCCCAGAGATCTCCCTGCTTTGCTTCCCCCATGCCCTTTACACTCCCTCCAATGGATTTCATGTAATGCTCCTTATGCCTCCTCCTTTGATTCTAATGTATAAAATAAGCTGCAAAACTGCCATTCTCTGGAGCATTTTCTTAATCTGTTGAGATTAAGAAACTGTCAGTTTGGCTCAAATAAACTCATTAAAATTCTCTACAGGTTTGGCTATTTCTTAAGTCGACGCTCCTTATCTTTCAAAGTTGAAAACCACTGCCCTAAAGTCCCAGTGGTGACCACCAGCTGTTTTTCAAATCCAGCTGAATTCCCCTGCTCGTTTTTCTTTATTTTCCCCTGTAGCAGTTTCCATGGATTTACCTTGTTTTCCTTTCTCTGGCCACCAACAGAAGTGCTTCTCTCCCTGAGGATTTAAAACTTACCGCACTGAGAAAAGGAATGAGGCTCACTCTGAAGATAGACACACTAGCTTTTAATGTTAAGGATTAACTGCCCTCTCTACTAGGCCACAGGCTGTCAAATAAAACGACCCTGAACAAGTTACAAAACCCATAATGTTCTTACAAAAGTGATCCTAGTCTCTAAAATTCATAATTCCTTTCAAATGGAAGGTCTAGAATGAAAAATTCAACTCTCTTGTCAGTTCCCAGCTTTTCAAGTTGTCAAGCATTCAGAAAAGGCCTTTTCTTCAAACTGAATAATTGCGGTAGAAAAATAGGTTGTACTCTGCAGTTAATTTGCATCTCTGAGGCATTGGTTCCTCCCAAATCCTGCCCAGCACAGAAATGAACTTTCTGGGCATTTCCTGCCAGACCTTTAAGTCAAATCCCAAGCTGTCCTGAAGCACACAATCAGGGTACCTTGACTGCTAAATTACAGCAAAAGGTCTAAAATAGTTCTCTCCCCTTTAATAAAGTAATTTTTTCACATAAAACTTCTGTTGGGACAGATGAATATAAGGAAAAAGAGAAAGAGACTCCAAATTTTCACAGAGCAATTTAGCCTCATGTGTCAACGTAGTACAGCAAAAGTTTTAGCTTAAATCGCCTTTCTGAAGTATCATTACTTCCTCAAGATATTCATGCTAAGCAAATAAGCCGGACAGAAAAAGTTGAAAATAGCATGATATCTCTTATATGTGGGATATAACCCTAAAAGCAACAAACAGAGACTCAGGGACGTGGACAATAAACTAGTGGTTACCAGAGGATAGGAAGGTAAGGGGAAGGAGGGAGGTAGTTGGGGTAAAAGGGGTCAAATATGTGGTGACAGAAATAAATCTAATTATAGAAGGTGAACACACAATATAAATATATATATGCCTTACTGTTAAAATGTAAAACTGAAACCAGATTTCGTTAACCAATGTCATCATATAAAATTAAATTAAAAAATAATAAAGTATCATTACTTAAGAAAAAAACTATGAAGATCAGAATCTTTTTTCTCTTTATTTTACTTATTTATTTTTTACTGATTTATTTTACATTATAATTGATATACAGTATTATATTAGTTTCAGGTGACTCAATGTTTATATACCTTACAAAGTGATCACCACAATAAGTCTAGTAACATCTGTCACCCTACATAGTCATTTCGATGTTATGGACTCTGTGCTGTACATTATATCCCCGTGACCTACTTTAAAATTGAAAGTTTGTACTTCTTAATCCTCTTGCATTTTTCCACCCCTTCTCCCTATCCCCTCATTTCCTCTTTAGGTTTTCTAAACTTCAAGCTTCAAAGAGTAGTTATTTTGAACCTACTGCTTGACAATTTGTTAGCAAAAGTATTGAGAATACCTACAAAAAAATCAGACTAAAATGATAAATAACTTCATAAAAATGCAAACTTCATTCAAAAATAATCTAAAAATAATTACATCGGGAGGGAAATGGAAATATAAGACTTATTTTTCTTACTAATGATAAATATGAATATTTAGCGACTAACAATGCAAGAGGACTAAAAGATATTTTATGAAATAATTTGCAAAGCTGTCTCAGAAGGGCTTTAAAAAAGAGAGAAGGGGTTTTACAAATCATCACTTTTTACAATGATGGTGTTATAGTCTGCTTTCTTCCTAACGTTTAAACCGTGAAAAAAATATGCTTTGAGTACATTTGGATGGTGTTCTTATGTTGGCTTTGAATTTAAGCCAAGAATAATTGGAATTAATTCAGGAATTAAGATCGTTCATTCTGTAACATCTGGGCCTTTGAAAACTGGCCTCGCTTATTCTTGCAGTCATATTGCTATCATCAGTACCACTCTCAGATACTTTGAATTTAATTTCCCGCCTAAGGACTAGTTTTTTTTTACTATTACTACTGTCATCTTAAGCATATGTAATGCAATCAGTAATTTCATTACATACGCATTATATTGTCCATGCTTTGTTCCTGATCAAGTTTATATCTGCTCTAGGGCCTTAGCACTAGCTCTTCCCCTGCCTAGACTGTTCTTGCCTCAACTTCGTCATTTAATTCTCAGTTGATATGTTCCTTACTCAGAGAGCCTTAGCCTGACCACTCAATTTAAAGTAGTCACCCAAACGCTTCTATCATATCACCCTGTTATTTTTCCCCACCATTGGTCACCATCTGAAATGATTTGGTGGTTTATTTCTTTGTCTCTCCTTCCATTAAAATGAAGCTTCCTGTGCTTGGGGTCTGTCTACTTAGAGTTTTATCCCTAGCACTTAGAATTGTAACTGGGACACAGTGGTTGCTCAATAAATATTGCTGACTACCTTTCAGAAAAAAAGTTGTAGATTTTCAGTTATCATTTCATCCAGTTGTGGTAACTAAAATAAAACATCATGAATCTTTACATTTAATGCATCAGAAACATTTCAATACATTATCGTGTTTTAGAATACTTGAAAATTACCATTTTTCAATAATAAAACATCAAATTATGGAGGTAGAATTGCAAACCTGAGTTTTTATGCCACCCCCCCCCAAATTCAGAGAATAACAAACAAGAGATTGGATCTTTGATAGCATTTTAATTTCTGTCACTGTGACTAAACTCAGATTCACTGTTTCAGAAAGATATCAAATCATAGTGATATAGAATATAGAAAGAAGATCAAGAAATCTTGACATGAATGGCATCTTAGTTATATTGTTAACTCATAGAAAATTTTATAAGTAAATTTATCTCAGAGAAAAGTTTTATTATAGTCGTGTATCTGTAATTGGTTACCAACAGATTCTGTTTTCTTTCTAAAAAAATATTTGTGTATGCTTTGCCTCGTAAGCACTGCTGATAATCCGATACACCATAGTAATTTTAAGAGGAAGACAAATTTGCTACACTTTATATCATATTCCACTGCCAGAGTTAATATACCATTTAGGTTTTCTATAAACTGCCTTTTCCTTACACCTAATTGCCTTAATTTGAGCTACATATACCACATCTGTTTAAAGGAGGATGGTATTTTTTTAAACTACCTCTGGTTTTCACATATAACATAACTTATTATTGGCTGTTATATTCCCACACAAAGTTGAAGAAATCATTTGCTACTTGGATTTTTGTTGAGCTTGTTAGGTATTTCACTGACTAATGTGCCAGATGTTATCCAGTTGGCAAAACAGTGCTTTCTTAACCATCTGTGTACTCATCTCTCCATTTCATTCTCCAGCTGTATTGCTCTCTGCTTCTTTGTACAAATAACAGTATTGAAATATTTCCCAAGAAAACATGCCACTTCCTAGCCTTTACTTCCTTATCCCCAGGGAACTTGGAGTCATCTGCTCTTTCTTCCCAAGACCCTCTGGATCTCCTTCCATAGTACTAAAAGTAGCATAGTTACAATACTGTAACTTACTTTACATCTGTAAGGGTAAGACAGTTCTGAAGCTGACTTAAGTCAATTGGGATTATAGCTTACTTATAAATTCAGCTAGGAACTGTGAAGAGCTTTAGCAAAGATGTTTACCTTTTCTGAAGAATGCACATAGATTATTTATGCAAACTAAGAGCAAGTCATGCTATGCCAGCATCAATGAATAATAAAAGTATGTTTGTTTTAAAATTGTTTTCCCAAGCCCCAAAGCCCATTGAAAACATTTTGATGTCATTAACAAATGCTATGTATTTAAATAATCTTTTAAGTTTATAGATCAAGTATTCCAGTAGAGTTCAGCACTTTAAAATTAATTTAGACAAATCCTTACTACTAGTTAATATTTCCTTTACAAATTCTCAAACTGGGAAGAAAAGAAAGTAACTCTTGATTTGCTAGAAAAATAGGAAAGAAAAATATGCTTATACAGTAATGATCACTAAAGTTTATTCAGTGGTTACTAATGTATTAGACCCTGTGTTAAAAGCTTTACATCCATTATCTCTTTTAATCCTCATAAGGACCTTAAGGTAGATACTATTTTTACTACCACTTAACAGAAAAGTAACTTGATAATTACTTTGCCCAAGGTCACATAGTGAATGAGCAATGTAGACAGATTCTAAATAGAATATCGGGAATATGTATCATGGTAATTACATTACAAGGTATATAAATATTGAATCACTATATTGTATGCCTGAAACTAATATAATATTGTATGTCAACTATACTTTTTAGAAAAAAGAAAATTAGGTAAATAAAATTTTAATTTGGATTTTTAAAGCTATCATAAATTAGGATTAAGAGAAGAAAAGCTATAGAGGCCGTTTACTCATTCCAATGTTTTTTATTATGATAACTTTAGACACACACAAAGTAGAGAGTCTACTCTAATGCATTTCCATATATCTGTCTTTCAGACACTATACTCATATGACTTTTGTCACTTAGCTTTGTCTATTCTTTTTTTTCTTTGTGAAACTATTTTAAAGCATACCTAGATATCATATTACTTCATATCTGCATGTTTCAGCATGCATTTCTTATTGAAAAAATGTCAATAGCCACCAAACAAAATTAAGAATAAATCTTTGGTGTCGGCTAAAACCCAGGCCATGCATGTCCCTGTCTTAAAATATCCTTGCATTTAGCTTGCTCAAACCAGAATCTGAAAAGGTCCACATATCACATTTGCTTCTTACATCTCCTAAGCCCCTTTGAATCTAGAGTAGGGTATTCTAACTTTTTCCTCTATGGAATTGATTAAGCGGTAGACTACTCAATATTCTGTTGGATGTGTTTATTTCCTTCCCAATGCCATTATTTAACGTATTTCTTTCTTCCATACTTTTTGTCAATGGAAATGAGCCATAGTCTTGATTAGATTCAGGATCACTGTTTTTGGTAAAAATACTATGTGGCATTTTTCATGTTGGATCACAATGTCTGTTTGTTTCTCTATCTTTATGTTAAGATTGATCAATGGATTTACATAACTGCTGATTCCCTCCATTGTAAAGGCTACCATAGGCTTTTCACCTACTGATTTCATCCATTGATAATTGTTGTCTGAATTATTACATTAGGATTTGCAAAGTATGACTTTCTGATTTTATCATTCCTTCCATTCACTATCTATAACCTTTCTGTAGAAAACTTTCTGGCACTTACTGGGGTTATTGCTTAACTTTCCTTGTGTAAGAAAAACTTAATTCTTTCCATTGAATTATAAAATTTAGAATTAAAAGTTTATGTCTTAGCAATTACCAATGCTGTTCAATGAATTGAAAGGGATGAGGTTGGTGGAGACCAACCAGGGGGTGTGTACTTGTGAGTTCTCTCCCTCTCTCCTTCTTATTTGTTCTATTATACATTCATCATCCTCTATTAATAAATGTATATCTGTATAATCAATTTCAATGTGCCTAGTGTTCTATTTCTTTGCTAGATTAATGAGTCTCAAATGGATCCCTAGACCAGCAGCATCAGCATCACCTAGGAACTGATTAAAAATGGAAATACTCCAGCTCCACACACCTATTAAATCAGAAACTATGGGTGAAGCTCAGAAAGATAATTTTTAACAGGACTTCAGGGTGGATCAGATACTCACCAAAGTTTGAGAACCAGTGGGCTAAATTATTTTTGAATTAACCATCATTTATTATTGCTATTATAACTTTGCTTCACAACTCTCATACCTCTCAACTTCATCTGCTTTACATTAGAATAACAAGATTGTTTTATATCCTTTTCTACTGAGCTTATAATTGTGTACTGTACTTTGGGCCAGGGGTGGGAGGGGGATTTGATTTTTTTCACTGTTTCCAACTTCAGTAAGCTCATCTCAGGGTTTGGCAAACTCCATTTTATTTCTTTTATTTTTCTTACACAATTTCTAAGTGAGTGAAAAACAGTAAAATATTTATAAAAATAATTAAAATAGGGATCCAATTTCATATAAGAAAAATATGATGCATTTATTTCTCAAATAGGTATACATGGGATATTATATTGTATTGAAAAGCAAGAAAGCTATCAAAGACTCACTGGGCATGCTAACATGAGCTATTAGAGAACAATGCAAGATAACTTACACTCCAGGACTTGTTCTTTGTATTTTATAACCCAAAACTTAGCACAGTGGCTGGGACATATTACCTCTTAGGTACTGATATCTGAGAATTAGGAAAGTAAAATCAAATTTGATCAGAGTAATAGAGAAGTATTTTTGGCTAAAATACCTTCTTAGATGTCTTCTATTCTATTTTTTTTTTCCTACACCCATCATGATGATACCTGCCCGCAACCTTATACCAAAAACTATCACCACCATCATCACCAATACTTGCCAACCAAAACCCTAACTTGTCACACATATCCAACACCAATATAGCCCATCTAGAGGAGTGATTTGTGCCAACGTCAGGATTCCTGTGTCCAGACACCCAAACTTAGCCTCAGATACAATGAGAAGGCCTAAATCAAGTCCCTAGAACATTTTGTTTGTTCATTTTTCATTACTTATTAATTCATTACTTAGCCAATATTTGTGTGCTAGGCTCTTAGACTAAGGTTGTCAATACAAAGTTAAATTAAGACGCAGTACTTCTAATAAAGAAACTTCTGATCTAGGAAATCATTATATAGTAGAACAAGAGTGCAAGATCTGCAAAAATCAAGAAGGGAGCAATTAACTGGGGTGAAGCAATTTGTCAATCAACTAGGACATGTTATCAGGCTTGTTATACTTTGGAAGACTAATCAGACTCTAGAATTTGCAATTCCAGGTGCTTTAACAAAGGAAGATATATGATGTTTCTCTCCTTTACACTGTCTCCGAAATCTTGGCCAAAGCTAATAGGTACTTGATTACATACCCTTGGATTCATTTTCTGCCAGGTTGAGGCATGGCAGGAAATAACAACTATCAACAGTTACTAAGTACTACCATCCCTTTGCGTCTATGACATATATCTTCTCTTTCTCATCGTCTCTGGTTTAGATGTGGTGCTCCTAATACTACCATCATCCTGGTACCCAAATTTAAACCTCACTTTTATAACAAAGTTAATCCCTTCCCCCTATATCTAATAAGCCCATGGGTTTCTACTTTTGTGATGCTTTATATAACCTTCATTGCCTTTTCAGTCTCAACAACCACCTCATTCTGGTCTTCGTGTCCCTTGGAGAGTGTTCCACAATAACCCCTTATTGTAGTAAATTTTTTAAAACACAACTCCCATCATGTTCCTCTCAAGAGCACAACTCTGATCATCATCAATTTCTCACCAGTGTTGATCCTAAGAGTCAATAAATGTTTGTTGAAATTGACCCCTGATGCCTGCTAATGAACTTTCCAAGGTAAGCAGAGTAAATGATCTTAGTATCTGCTTCACTGTAGCATCATAAATGTTCAGGTCCATTAGCTTGGAGTTTCTCTCTCCTTTAGACAGTTGTAAAGAAATTCGAGCACTGGCATATTTTTTTCCTCCACCCTACCATTTGGTTATCATAGGGTATGACCACACTGTCTTTCTTCACTTTCACTGCTTTCAAACCAGGTTACAGTTTTGAAGTTTACAGACTCTTTTACATTTATTGCATTTCAGGTTGACTACTTCCTAATAATATAAAGGGCCAACATTTTATCAGAAAATTGCCTTTGAATTATATCAAATGAGTTATCATACCTATTAAATGATTTTTTTAAAAAGATGTATTCCGTAAGCATTTTTATGATCTTTTACATCTAGGACAATATTTATGTGATTCATCTTACTTGTGCATCAGAACTGTTGTTAACTGGCTATATAGGATCATTAATCTGTGTTAATGACCTAATTGGTATTGTGGGAACTAATATAAAGGTCATGCTGGTTGAATGTTCTCATCTATTTTTTTAAACTAACTCTACACATAGACAACTTGGGAAGCTTCCTGGATCATGTGTCCTACACAAGACTGCACTTATTCCCATATATTTTTAACACCATTCTGCCAAACTTGTGGCTAGTCAAAGTGCATTAGTAGCACTTCTTAGAGTTGAGGGATGATCCAAAAGAGAACCATAATCAGGGATATAAGGAGACAATAGCTGTGCCATTCAACATAGCAGCCACTAAACATATGTGGCTATTTAAATTTTAATTATAACTAAATAAAATTTAAAATGCAGTTTCTCAGTCACACTAGGTGCATTTTAAATGCTCAATACCTACATGCAGCTAGGGCAAACTTTTTAGACTGTGGATTGTATAAAACATTTCCATCATCCCAGAATGGTCAATGGTACAACTCTGCTCTTTAATTTCGGGCATTACTGTGTTTAAAACACCTGCAGGGCATTTTTAAAATACCTTTCTAGTCCCAAAGTTTCTTATCCCGTAGATATGAGGTAGAGATAGAGAACTCATTTCTAATTGTTCTCAGGTGTTGCTGGTGCTGCTGGTCAGGGTCCGCATTTTGATAACCAACCACAGGATTAGGGGTTCACACCTCAGGTTACTGAAACAGAAACATCTGAGTCTGAATCTTAGGCTCACCTTTCATTGACTGTGTAATGCTGAGTAACCTTCTGATCATCAGTTTTCTCATCTGTAAAACAGGAATAATAACAATGCTAACTAATGAGATAACGTAAATATAATGTTTAGCACACATGTGCTCAATAACTGTTAACTGTTATAATTATCTATATGTGTCTAGAGTTTTCCTATTACGCAATGGATTCTCACAGAGAGCGCTATAGGAAATCAGTTAAAAAAAAAAAAAAGGCGGGTTTTGATGAATCACTTGGAAGCAAGTAATAGCAATCACTGTTAGGGTTCTCAGACTGGTCTCTAAGTAAAGCGCCCAGAGTGTAAGATTGGGGTACTGCCTTGTCACTGGGTAAAGAAGATTGGAGGAACCAAGAACATCAGGGGAAGATGCAACACTGAACGGAGACTATATGCATCTCATCACTTTCAAAGGATGCCCTCACTCTCACCCACAATAAAATTTAGGTTAGCTATTCCATTCAGAGATATTGCCTAATAAATTGTAAAGTTATGTTTTTCCTTTCTTCTGGTGCACCTGGATATGAGCTCTGAGCAAAAAGGGAAGATCTTTCACCCTTTGCACTCTCATTAATGTTGTACATAACAAATTAAATCTCTTTTTAGTGTAGGTTGAATGGCAGGTGGTTAAAATATTCTTAGTAAATATTTTAAAATACAGTCTCTTAACACATAAGACAGTGATTAATTCTTTTTAATGTTTTTATTTTCTAATTGTTAAAATAATGCGTGCAAATTGCAAGGATTTAAAATATTACAGAATTGTCTACATAGAAATGACAGTGACCAATAATCGTTCCCTCATTCTCCACATTATTACTGCACAAAATGATGTCATACATACACATTTCTTTAAAATTCGCTTTTTTACTTAAAGTACACCCAAGTTTTCTTTCCTATGTGAGAGTACATTGGTCTATCACATGATTTTTAGTGGCTAGAAGCACTGCATTGTATAACTATATCATGAATTTACCTAACCAGTTATCTAGGCTGATATTTGGACTCTTAAGTTTTTCACTGTTTCACATTTTCTAAAGAAATTCCACATTTTAAAACATTTTTAGCTATTGTAAGTTATATTTTCTTTCCATAAACTTTGATTCATTTTTTAAAGTTATTATATTTACATGACTTTAAAAAATATTGTGTACTTAAGATTCTTCATTCAATTGAATTAATCTTATTCCATAATTCTGAATAAATAATATGAGTGGAAAGAACACAGATGAGAGGAGGTGGAAAAATAGTAAGCTGTTGGCCAGGTGTACCTCTTCTGTCACAGAATTCTAGGGCTGTATACTTTAGTTTACAAGCCTGGAAATCCAAGTTCTTTGCCTTTAAGTGAATAATCTTAGTAAGCAATTTCACAAGAGACAGAGAAGTAAAAAAGAATGATGCCAATTTACAAGGACAAATGTAATTCTCGAGAGAATCATATAACCCCTTTCACTCCCTCTTTACAGCCAAATGTTTGTAGGAGGACAATTTACAATTGGAATGTAATTCGATGATTAAGAAAATGCAGCCGAAGAATTAGTTGGAGCTTCTCCAAGGCTTCTGTCATCATGACCTAATAGTAAATAGCACGTATCTTTCCCTTGCTGCACAGACTGAACCATATTGGACAGCTGGACAGCAAAACACTCAGGAATCAGGAAATTGCAAAGTTGTAGTATTCAACTAATTTTCAATGTGTTCATTATAAGAAGTTAAACAATACAGAAGTATATTGACATTGAACACTTCGTCCCTGCCCTTTTTTTTTTTCCCATGTGTTTTTTTCTTCCTTGTTTCCTTGCTTATATTCCTCCCTGAAATTCTTTCATTTCGTGCTGCTTTTCTTTGCTATTTTGTCTTTGAGTTTCTCTTGCTGCTCCCACCTTCCTCCTATTCCCTCACGTTCACTAACAAGCAATTCTCCAACATCAGCTGGGTGTCCTACAAGTTAACTCAATTCTGACATTATCCTCTTGAAGATAGTGTCGTATCCCAGATGTTTAGGGCCCAGTTCTACAAAACTGTCCCCCACCCCACTTCAGACACTGGTTGCAAGTCCAAGTAATCATCTATGCTTCTTCCCACCAGCTATAGATGGAGGTTCCAATGACTTACTTAGGTTTGATTGATGTGCTAGAATGGGCACAGAACTCAAAGAAACATTTTACTTGCTAGATCACTGACTTACAATGAAAGGATATAACTCAGGAACAGCCAGATGGAGGAGATGCTTAGGGTGAGGTATGGGGAAGGATGGGGAGCTTCTACACCCTTTCCAGGTGTGCCGATATTCCAGCACCTCCATGTATTCACAACTCAGAAGCCCTCTGAACCACTCCCTTTTGGATTTTTATGAAAGCTTCACTACATAGACATGATTGATTAAATCATTGGCCATTGGTTTTTGATTCAACTTTTAGCCCTTCCCGCTCCCTAGAGTGGAGGTGAAGTGGAGAGCTGAAAGTTCTAATCCTCTAATCACAAAGCTGGCTCCATAGGCAACCAGCCCCCATGTTTAAGTGCTTTCCAAAAAAATCACCTCATTAACATAAAAAAAGATTCCTTTACTGTTCTCATCACTTAGAAAATTTTAAGTGTTCTGGCAGATCTGTTCCAGAAATAGGGCTGAAGACCAAATATGTATTTTTTTATTATAAATCACAATATCACAAAGAGAAAGATACAAGGTGCCTCCATTTTTGAGATGCCATGTATATTAAAAAATTAAAAAATGACAACATAAATTTACAGAAAATATGTACTTCTAACAAAGTAGCATAACTGACATACTTTTCTTTTAATCTTTATAGTAATCACTGACTATATGGATAACCTCATTGGAAATCATTTGAAGTGTCTAAATATGAAACTATTTGAAACTGTGAAGCCCGGACCTCTTGGTTCTCTTTATAATAACATCTGGTGTTAATTTATCATAAAACATTTTAAGTAACTTGAGAAAAAAAAATATTGTTTACCTTTTATTTATATTAGCATTTCTGTGAATGACCTTCAAAAAATTTTTCTTTCCATCTATTTAGAGGTTTTGAGGCTCACTATTTAACTTCTCTTATGTCAGGAGTCAAAAGTGTATGTGCCTATAGATAGGTATTGTATGAGAATTTAAAGCCACACACACACAAAAGTACAAGGTCATAACTTTACAAAGAAAAGGTGTGTAAAGAGGACTAGTAGCAATGTTTTGGGGGATTCCTAGACCTACCATTTACAGTAGTGAATTTCAGGACTCTGGTAGGAATAATCTCCATTTACACCACAGAGGAATCCTGTAAATCTTCTGCTTCAGCAGAGTAGACAGGCCAGTTCTCTGATGCATTCTTGAAGTGTTTGTTAGTATCATGTTTGAATTGATTCTGGGAGAGCAGAAAATGTTCTGCCCATCTTCACCTCTGTATGTTTGCACCACAACTTTAGAATAGCTCATAAGGATGTCTGTCCATCCCTTATCATTATGTTTTCTTCAACAGTAGTAAATGCTTCAAAGCCACAAAGATAATTGGTCCATCCACACCTTTCCCACTCTGGGTTGATATCAGAGAGGTAGAAAGAAAGAGAGAGAACCCTGTGTTCAAAATCAATACACATTGAATTCCAGAGATGCTTTTTAACTCAGTATCATATTTGAGAAAGAAAACACTTTTAGAATAAGAAAACTGCAGAGTTGTAATTTCCCACTTTAACACAGCATCAGCTACATTTTTGCCTTTCTTTGAGATACTCAGATGAAAGGCAGGCATGTATAATGCAAAGTGTTATTACCTATCTTTTGAGGCTGTGGTTATTTAGCAATCATTCTCTTATTGTTCTATGCACAGTTATGCTTCTATCTCAGGAGGAAAGCAATTCTTATCATAAAAGCTACCATATTTCAGAGCCAGATAAAATTTAAAGCCACAAGAAAATGAATTATATTGAACAAGAGTTAAAGCTTCTGAGCAAAAATGCATATATACTGCATAATTAAATTAAGTGCTTTTATCAACTCTCACCGCTAAATTCTTTGAGATGGTTAAAAAGCCTCATGTACTCATGCTTTCTATTCTGAGCCATTTGGCTGCCCAGGTGGCACCATTGAGGTCATTCCCAGGTTGTCTGGGGTGGACAACACACCTTACATAGCAGGCCTAGTGAGGAGGATGGTGGGAAAGAGGAGCCTGAATGAAAATACAAACCTCACAAAGGAGGCTATTACAGGGTTGCAGATGAGAAGACATGAAATCTTGAACTCAGACAGTAGCAATGAAAATGAAGCTGAGGGATCAGCGCTGTGAAATGTTTAGGAGGTGGACTCAGTAGGACTTGATGGGTGATGAGAAGTCAATAAGGATTCTGCCCTCCACTGGGAACTGAGGAATGTTCTCAGTCCCCACATTTTGTTTAAATCTTTGTGTTCTCCTTCCTTTATCCCAGGTAGGTCGTCGTATCTAGGTGAAATTTGATGATCACAAAGACTAGTATACAGCCAGATATTTCCCCATTTTCAAATAAAATTGGTTTATTAAGGCCTGCAGGCTCACGGATGCCTGTCTTCCCCAGCAAATAATTGGAGAAATCAACACTAATTAATCTATAGGCACTATCAGTTGGCTTGGTGAAGAACAAACTTTAGGAAACATCAATATACTCTATGGCAGTGATAAATCTCTTGGAGTATTGATGGATACAATTTATCTTGGCTTCAAAAAGCATTTGCATGCATCCTCAGTAACATATCTGAAACAAACTAGGGACACAGAAAGGCCATGGTAATTGCACAAGTTGTGGTCTCCATGTGAAAGCTCCAGAGAAAGGAGATGAATTGAGACTGAAATAAAGGTCATACACCGCTTGCCAAGACCTGTGACCTCCCTCAAAACTGCATCAGCTAGGAGGGAGTGGCAAGCAACTCTTTTCTAATTGGTCCACTTGAGGGGATGTTTATTTGCAAATTGTCAGACTCAAAGTATTATCTTTTTGTAATGTATATTAAATGTTGTGAAGGGGACAAAAGTTTTGCCTTTTGGGATATTGATTTTAAGCTGGCAAATAAGAAATAAGACGCACAAAGAAACTTTAACCCTCCCCCGCTTCCTGCCCAAGAGATTCAGGTAGAAAAACGGGCTTCAGGAAGTAAATCTTAGAATATTTGCCTTAGACTAATTTGAATTAAGTATGGTAAATAGAAAGGCTTTTGTCAGGGGTCAGTTAGATAGCCTTGTGTCCCACTGTTTCTGAGTTAGCCTAGCAAGAATTTTCCTGTCAGGTTTGTTAAGGCTCTTCCTCAACTACCTGTAAATCGCCCATTCTCACTTTTAAAGTCTAAGACCCTGTCTCATCCCCTTTTCCCCTTTGCCTAAAATGTCATATATACCTAATATTTCCTCACTGTCTTTGGAATTTTCATACTTATGTGAATTCTCATGCACGTGTATTAAAAATTTGATTTTCTCCTGTTAATCTGCCTCCGGTAATTTGATTGACCAGCTAGAAGAATTTAGAAAGTGAGAAAAGTAGTATAATTTTTTTAGTCCCCACATGTGCAAGTAATGGCCCTGGGACACACAATTACTTCTGTATTTAGCACATACAAGAGGATCAGAAGCTGGAAACCTGTTAACCTAGTAATGATTTTGTTGTTGCACAGGAGGAGGGTGGGAAATAGTAAAGGGAAGCGAAAAGGAGAGCATATTAGGTGAGATTTTCAAGGAATGTTATTGTTTTATACAAGCATTTCAGTATTTATCATTATTGGGGCAAATCTGTAGGCCTGAAGCTTATACAACTATGGAGGTCCCTCTAAGAAAAAAATATATAAAGTGATGAGTGCAAAGTGTCTAGGGTCCTCACAGGAATAAGTCAACACAAGTAAAGTACTTGAAGCCTTAAATTTCCATAGCTTCAGGGAAATCTGCCGCCGCCCCCTCCCCCCACCGGCCCCGTTAACACATTCCATTCTTTAAACTAGATGCTTAAGGAAACTAGATACGTAATTCTGTGATAAAATGCTTGCTCATATTTTTGGAACCCCACCTATTGTGACATAATTAAGCACCTTTTTACTGACTCTTGCCTAAGCACATGGTGGAAAGAAGGAAGGAATGAATGGAGGAAAGGAAGTTGAGAGGGAGACAGTTTATAAAGAAACCGCTTTTGTTTTTTTTTTCCTTTTATATCAGTTCCACCAACCTCAAACCTTTCCCCTTTTTCCCTGATGGGCCAGCTTAATATCCTCGAGATTTACTTCTAAATGACTAACCTTTTTCTTAAAATAGCCCCATTAAGAGCAATGATTTCCCACTATAGGAGATACTTAACAGGTAGATTGTTATTAATTAGATGTGTCAAGTTCCAGTGTACTCGTTAAAATACCAATCTCTTAGATATGGAGAAAGAGGTGTTCTCGTACACTGTTATAAATTGGTAAAATCATTCTGGATTTGAATTGAACTATATATAATTTTAAATAAGCCTAGCTTTTGACCCAGAACTTCTAGGAATCCACAGCACAGAGATTCAAACGAGTGCTCCATACAGCCTCCGCAGTCACAGCTCCCACCAAGTCTCTGTTCCACCAAATATGAAATGGTGGCTATATATGATATGTTCCTGTTTTGTCTTCCGTAAATGCAGATTAATGACTTTGAAAGATTCATTGCCTCCAGGTAAACAACTAAAGGCCTCATTAACTTAGCTCATTTTATTCAATTACTCTTTAGGAAGATAAAACACACACACACACACACACACACACACACACACACACCACACACACACACAAAGGAAAGAAAAAAGAAAACCTGGCAGGAATGCTCCACATCTCTAACCTGTCTTCCTCTCTAACACTCTAATAATAGAAACTTTCATATTAACCCCACATGCACTATGCTCCAAACACTGTTTATTCAGGATATGTGAGAATTTACTTCACTCACCCACAACCTTCTGAGTAAGGGCTATTATCATCCTCATTTTACAGGTGAGGAAAGAGAGAGATCTAAATATCTTAGATAACTTGCTCAAGGGAAGGTTGGGATTTAAATACAGTCTGGCTTTGAGCCTGTCTTTTAACCACTGCTCTACATTACCACTCCTGTCACCAGTATCTCAGGCCTAAATCTGCCTCAGTAGCTTGCTAACTCACCTTCCTCTGTCACCTTCTGAATTCATTTCCTCTGATCCATCTCCACTTTTTCCTTGTTGCAGCTGAGAGATTTTTACAAAATGCTCATGAGAGTCAGCCCACTCTCACCCCCACTTTAAATTTTTTCATAGCTTTCCTTTTCTTTTAGCTTAGAGATTAAAAGGGCAGCCTATCCAGACTCAGTTTACCTTTTGCTCCCTCCCTTCCAAGCTCCAGCCACACAGTCCTTTCAGTTCCTGAATTGAACTGGGCAGACCACTTCTGGAGTGCAGCCCTTCGGGCAGATGCTCTCCTTCCTTTATTCAGTTAGTTCAGTTCACCTGATCCTTTCAGATCTGATACTTTCCTAACTTCTTGATGAGATCAAAATACTATTGCAAGACACCATTGTTAGGGAGTTTTCCTGTTTTCCAAGTGTCATAATTGAATAGTTTACATTTGTTTTGCTAATACATATAAATAAATATAATGCTTTTAAAAGTCATGTAAAAGAACATTTGCTTATGTTATTAGTTATTGATATTATTTGCTTAATGTTTATTCTGTCTAAGAGACTTGTAAGCCCATGAGGTCAGAGTCCTCATCTGCTTTGTCCACCGCTGTATCTCCCATGCCCAGCGCATAGTAGATGCCCAATATGTTTTTGTTCAACAAATGAATGAAAGAATAAATTATGAATTTTTTTAACTTAGGATAGAAAGGACTTTAGGCATTGACATAATAATATTTTAAAAAGTGGTAAACAGTTTTTCTTTTGACTATAAAACATTTGTAAAAATTTTACACATAAATTTGTGTTAGCTATTTCTCTAAAAGACACAATAAACACAATAAAATTATTTCCATTTTATATTTAAGAAATTAAAACCCAAATACACTCCCCTTGCCCAAGATTGCTTATAAATTATCACAATTTAATAAGCACAACAAAAAAAATTGACTTTTTGCTTCATTCAAGAACTCAAAAGTAGTATTTCCAGCTATGCTCATATATTTTAAATTAAATTATATATAGGACATCGCTAACCATTTTAAAAAAAAAGGTTGGTGCAATTTTTTAGAACTGTGTTTCCAAAAACGGTGATGGGTCTAAGAATTTCTAAATCATAATCTCAACACACACTGTTACTGTCAATTACACTGGGAAAAGACAACCGAATCAAACATTTTCTATATAAATCCTAAGTGGTAAGTCTTTACTGGTTTTTGTCTATGAGCCAGAGTAAAAACCTGATCAGCCAAAATCCAAGTACGACCTCCAGAAGATCTGGACTGTAAATATTCGCTTTACTCTTTGTGCATTGTGGTTTGTTCAGTCCACTTCCTTCTCTACTCCTAGGTCCCATTTACTTACTTCTAGCCTGCGAACAGATTATCAACACCACCTGGGTAGAAATAGATTTTCATCATTTTAGGGCAAACAATGAAATGTAGGGAAAACAAATAAACAAAGGAGCAAAACAAACTTTGTAATCTGATAAAAAAAGATTTGGATCCTAACAGTCACTGATTCTTAACATAGGAAAAATCTTCACTTCACATCTCTAATCCTGGACAGTTTGGCAATGAGGAGTGATCTCAGGAGGCGTTTTTCGAACTATTTTTTAAAGAGAGAATCTTGATCTTGTTTAGGGCGATAGATTGGGGGGAGCTCAAGAGGTAGAACTGGGCTGACCTAGACTTGATTTCTAGTTTTCTCACTTCCTGAGCCAGTGAGCAAGATATCAATACAGATTTACAAATAAGTTGTCATCTATAAAATGGAGAACAATAAAATAATAGCTGTGAATTTTTAAACCTACAATTTGGTACATAACAAATATTCAATGGAGTTTAAAATTATTATTATTTATTGGCAGATGGTAAGGTGCTAGTTATTCTTAGTATAGATGGAAAGCTGGAGTTTTAAATAGGTTGAGTAAGTTGCTTAAGAAATGAAATGTATATGATATGGAAACAATTTGCTTTCTTCAGGCCACCATCTGGCCCCAGAATTCGATTTCCACAACTTCCAGCATGAAATCCCTTCATTCATCTTGTTCAGAAGTGTAGAAACTTGTTTTTTCCTAGTTCAGCTTCTCACAGTCTCCTGAGCCACACCTTAGATAATGGTGTTAAAAAGCTCACAAAGAGCCAGAGATATTAATTCATTCATACAACAGGCCTCCCATGAATAAAAAAGTACACACATTTAGCATTCACAAATTGTGGGGGAGGGAACAGAGATGAGGGGAAAAAAAGGTGCCTGTAGGTGGCAGGAAGTGGGAGGAGACTTTTAAAGAAGCAATCTTGGGCCAGGGGCCATTTCAGAAGTTAGGTTTTCTTTTTGTCAATCTCAACTTCTTTTCTGAGTATGGAGAATGCAAAAGGCAAGATGGTAAGTACATTTTAGTGGGTTTGTTTTCTCTTTTTGAGACTCCTCATGTTTCTCTCTCACCAGGAGCACACTTCTCCTCTTGAGGAGAAAAGAATGTGCCTTAGAATCTGTTTCTCTTGACTTCTTTAAGAAAAAGTAAAGTCCTGGATATGATTGCAGCCTGGTATACTAGAGTGAGAAAATAATAAATGGGGTTTCTTATTTTGGTTTTGAAGAGATGTTTTATCTTGTCAGAAATCAAGTACCAGGGCTAGAAGGAAATGGTAACAGGAGGAAAAGAAGTGAGAGAAACTTGTTAGAAAGAAATAGTTAAACTGAGGCTGGGAAAGAATGAGATGGTTTAATTTTCCTTTGACAGACACAGGTCCTAAACCAAAGGTTATGAGTTTGAGCTTTTTTATTTTTCATACTCCCCCCCCCCCCCCACCCCTCGCTCCACAGAGGGTTGTTAGGGCCAAAAAGTCATTTGCAGCCAGACATACTGATGAGCTCTACAGACAGAAACTAAAGGTGAACAGGCTTTGAGGCTTGGTACAGAAAAATTGAACTAATGTGCTAGGGAAACTTTGGCATTCTCAGGATCTCTTTTCTAGAACCAGATTCTCTGTTTGCTCTATTAATTTTAAGACTTTGTGAGTCCCCGAAGTGAGTATTTTGCGAAAGCACTAGGCAAAAGTAAGATTTGAATAAGTAGAACAAACTGCTACAGAGATGTAAAAGTATCATTCAAATGTTAATTTCTCCAGTACTCCCACTTTAACTGATAATGAGAAGGATTTAGATTTGGGAGCTAGTTGACCTTGAGTTTAGTTTTTACCTAAAATGCCTTTAGTTATCTAACCTCTCAGCCTCAGCATCTGAAAAACAAAGTAATAAATGGTCACCAGACTTCTGTGAGGATTACATGAAAGACAATAAGGAATGTGTCAAACAACACCTAAAACAGAGGCTCAACAAACGTTAGTTTCTCCGTATCGAAAAACTTTGATCCCCACTGTTTTCTTGTTTCTCTTGATTCAATAAGTATTAAGTGCCTACGATGAAAGGGAAAGAAATTCCACCCTTTTGGAGCTTACAATCGAATGGAGTAACAGGAATTTACCCAATCACACAAGCAAATGTAAAATTGCAACTGACAAGTGGAGGGAATGAGTAAATATGTAGTAGATTTGACTTAATCTGTAAAGACTAGAAAGGGTCACCAGATGAGCTAATACTAAGTGAGATTGTAAAAGGAGTGAGACTTTAAAATGTAAACCGAAGAGTAGGTTGGGGTAGAGCTGATGATAATTCCTTCAGGTCAGACTAACTAGGTTGGGAAGGAATGCTGTGACCAGAATTGGGGCAAAGGAGAGTAGTATGAGAAGCAGCTGGAATAGAAGTTGGAAGACTGGTATAGGTTGTATTAAAGATGTTTGATTGTATTCATATTTTCCTGCTAAGAATAATAAACCGTTGGATGTATGTATAGCATTACTCTGGGAAACATTTGTTTGGAAGAGGTCAAAGATAAAAGAATGGGGGAAAAATCGTCCAGGTGAGAGAGATAAGGATATAGTCCTTCAAAGCAGAGCGTGGTTTCCTCTATTTTGTTTGTATCTGTACTTTCTATCTTTTCCTCATACATTCATATTGGCCTTCTCCCATTTCCCTATCATTGCTTTGCTATCTGATAAATAAACCTGGGAATTAAGATGATACCCAACAAATACACACTGCCAACACAGAGTTCTGTGACTGTCTTGGTGTCTCCTCTGTGGGTTATCTTAAAGGCAAGTAGTGTTAGTGTGATGGGTCAGACACTAGAGGAATGACTGACTGGCTCCTCTACCTACAGTGGAACTCCACAAAGAAAGCAGGGGAGAAAAATATGACTTGTAAATTCCAACCTGTGTCAGTGGAAGCTGAAGAGGAACAGCGAGCTGCTGGCGAACCAAGTATGCAAAAAACCTCAGGGAAGGGGACCAAACGAAAAAGACCTATTGAAGATGACAAAGGTAAGAGGTCCAAGTGCTGATATTCTATTTCCTTGGGTTTAAGAAGTCTGAGGGATTTTTCTGGAGTAGAAATAGTCAAAAAGAAATTTTTGTCCTCTGTTTTTAAGTCCCACAATTCCTTCGAAGCCCAGCTTAAATCTCACCCCTGAAGCCTTCTTTCAGTCACTTCTATTAAATCTTGTCACTTTCAATCTCCAAACTCTCACAGTATACTTGTTTTGTTGTTGTTGTTGTTGTTGTTTTTAAATAGCAGAAAAAGAAGAGTTTTATTAGAAGGGAAAGTACACTTCCAGACGTGGAAGCAGGCCTGACTAAGAGAATGTGGCTCAAAAGGCCAAGTATACTAGGTTCTGATCATCGTTTTGCAAGAGAAAATTCTGAGATCCCCTAAATTAAATTACAGCAGCCTGAGAAAGAGAGGAACGGAAGGGATGGAACTGCTAGTCTGTTAATGACCGCAGGCCAGCTGACGAAAGGAAGCCTGCTGTCTGCTTCTTTTACACATGGCCTTTATGGACTCTGCACCTATCCAGAGCGGGCCCCAGTTCACCTTCCCCCACCCCTTTGCCTGTAGCTAATGTAAATTCTTTCAGACGGTTTTCATCTTTCTTTCCCCTCCTCAGTACTCCATGTATAAAGATACCTGCAAATTCTGAGATTATGGATATGTATATCTTTTCCACCTAGCCAAGTTTCTGGTGTTTTGGAATTCGTGCCCCAAGATCTATCTTCTTTTTGGCTAGCATTTTTGGCTCAATAAAACCTTTCTTTAGAAGTCTTTCAGCTGTGGAAGTTAACATTTTTGTTTTAACAACTTGCTGCTTGGCATTCAGGATATCAGCATGCAATGATTTGGGGACAGACCGATGTAAGTTTGAAATCCCATTCTTGAAACTCCGCTACCTATTCTAAAAAGAGTGAGGCTAATAACCTACCATGCTGAGTTAGAGTGGTGTGGTAGGTCAGTTGTAATTTATGTAGAATAATTGGGTAAAATGCTTATGCTATCTATACCTGACTAGTAATGTGGACTCAGTCAAGCTTTAGGATTATTAGCATCAGCATATTTGTGTCTATTCTGAAGTTGTGTTCTGCCTTTTCCTGAATGGCCCTGTGTGTGAGATGCATCAGGAGGATACTGGTATGCAATGGGAACTGAGTGCTACGCTGATGGAGTGGGCTGGCAGAATTATGGGTAATAGTGGTTGTGCTTGTAGCATTACTGTGTGGTTTATTTGTGTTGTGGTGAGAGAACAAGGCACCACTGAGTATTTATGATCTCAGCTCTAAGCAATCTCTAGTGTAACCTCTTCGGCATTTATGGATCAAGCTCACAAGTGTGTATGAGTAGTACAGAATTTTAGGAAGTAAAAACCCGATTCAGAAGTATTAAGTCCTAGGTTTGAGGTTCTGTGCCTTGGAGGTTTTTGTGGTGTTTGGTAAGTCATGGGGACTGAAGTATGAGAACTAAGTGATTGTACTTTTGACATTTTATTTTTATTTAATATTTATTTTTTAAAGAGTTTATTTGAGCCAAACATGCTAGGGAATAAGATCTCACATGCTCCCATACTTTTGACATTTTAAAAAGTTACACAAAAGTTAATTATTACTAATTTTATACCATTCTCTTTCAGCTTCCTGTCCACAAAAGATGGCACAAGATGATAAAAAAGTAAAACTTCGAAAGAAGATACCAATTCCTCCATTACCCTCCAAACTGCCACCAGTCAACCTGCTACACCGGGACATTGTGAGGGCCTGGTGCCAGCAATTAAAGCTGTGCACCAAAGGCTTGGTGAGGGCCCAGTGTGTTATATAGCATTTTGGGGAGGAAGGGTAGGAAACTTACTCTCATTATTAACTCTTTGATCTCTCTTGTCTTAGAAATTGGATGTATACAGGAGACTCTGTGAATATGCTTATCCTAATCAAAAGGTGAGTAATTAGTGGAAAATTTGGCAGAGTGGAAGTTTTAGTTCTCATTCTAATTACCTATTTTAGTATCAAAAATTGAGTAGAGCAATTGTCCCAGACCCTTCTTCCCCTCCACTCCTCCTTCTTAGAAGGAACAAACAACTCCCCCCACCACCACCACTTTTCACCAACTCTACGAAGAGTAATAAAAACGAGGGTGCACTTCTGATAACACTTTAACCTTTTCAACCCTATTTGTAGGACATTCCTATCACAGCAAAGGAGGCCAAGATCCTGACAAAATCGCAAATAAAATTAAAGATGAAAAAGGGAGAAATAATGCTGGAAAGTTCTGATCCTTCTGAAATGACTGCTGTCCTTAAGGAAGGGGCATCTGTTCTTGAAGGGTCTACTGCTCTCCTTGATGAAATGGACAATGTTGTCATGACAAGTTCCACCCCGAATGCTGTGTTTGCTTCCTGGACCAGAATTGCAGCCAGGGCTGGGAAGATAGAGGCAGTGAAATCATCGCAAGAGGCCTCTCGTAAGCCTAATATTAAGAACTCATTCTGGATTAGATGAGCAAATAAGTTTAATTTTATTAACCTCTAATCAATTTTAGGATGTATTAGAATCACCAGATGGGCTGGCGATTCTTGGGTCGCACCCACAGTTTCTGATTCAGGTCTGAGGTAGGGCCTGAGAATTTGCATTTCTAACAATTTCTCAGGCACTGCTGATGATGCTACTTGGGGGGACCACTCTGAGAAACCACTGTTCTAAATTACTGATGTCATCAGAAAGAAATAGCAATCCGTTTATTTTTGGCTTTATTTTCTTTTCTCTTTAAGGATTTAGAAGTAAAGGCAGGTTCTAAAATCAACTGCCTGAGCCTAAGCCAGGGAGGCCTGGGATGTTGTAGCATCTATTAAAAAGAGTGACACTGATGAATTGTTTAAACTAGTTCCCAGTTTCCTTACTGTAAAATAGGTTAATAATACATACTTCATAATTGTGTAAGAATTACAAAGATACAATTAAAGACCATAAACTGGTTAGCACAATACAATTCCTATTATAAGAACCTATTTCATGAAGGCCATCTCAGACCACTGTGGTTTTGTCTATTTCTATTGAAGAAAACTAGGTCACCCACAAATATGCCTCTTTGACATAAAAATATATATATATTGAGCTGAAGGTAATTGAAAAGCAATGCCTCCCCTCCTCACCACCCCCAAAATTTCCCCTTTTCTGCCTAAAGATAGGATATGAATTCTTTTGCTGGAGACACTCAGCAACGAAGAGATGGCATCAGAGGAATCTGTGAACTAATCTCAATCCATTAGTTTCCTCCTATATATTTACCATCCCACAATTGGGCACCCTTGAGGGCTTAAAACTGCTTTCCTCTGTCCTGTCATCCCTCTACAGATTTATTGTTATTTGTAGAAGATGTTAAAGAAGACGGAATTCTAAACTGCCATTTTGAGTTTTTGTCTTGTGTTTTCTTGCATGGTGTACACTTCATACATTAATAAACTGCTTTTCTCTTGTTAACCTATCTTTTTGTTAGAGTCCTGGCCGAAAGCCTAAGATGGGTAGAGGTAAAGTTTTGCCTCCCCTATACTATCTATTTAGTTATTGCAGCTATACCATTCCTAATGATACTTTTTTGTTCCTTTTTAAAGTTGTAACAGGAACTATTTTGCATTATTTTTCAAAGAAGAACAGAATAAAGTTAAGTTAGAATTCCAGGGTTCATATCTAAAGAGTTGGCACTTGATAAAGATAGTAAAACCCAAAGCCATGATGTAATCTCAGACATGATAATTTGGTCTTGCTCTTCTTTTTCCTTCCCCAGGTGTCATGTGGTGTGTGGTCCATGGGCGAAGTCTCCCTGCAGACACGGAGGGTTGGGTCCAGCTACAGTTTTACGCTGGGCAAGCCTGGGTTCCTGAAAAACAAGGGAGAGTGTGTGCACTATTCTTGCTACCTGCTTGCACCTTTCCACCCCTACACCTGGAGGATAATATGTTGTGCCCCAAATGTGTTCATAGGTAATTCACCTAGTGCTTTTCTACAGACTAAAAGTATATACCTGGCTTATAGTGAGGGAGAGGGGAGATGCATGCTAATTTTAATTAGCTCTGTGAGAGTTTCAAGAAAAGTGTTACCCATAAGTATGTTTCTTTAAAAAAAAAAAAAAGAGCAATATTATGTCAGGGCTTAATGCTTCTACCTGGAGACCATTAATTCTAAGAAATAAGTCCTTTATAATTACTATATTGCAGATAGATATACTACACAAAAAATAATGACTAGCCAAAAAACCTTTTAAGTAGCCTATAGTCTAATGGGGATGGTTGGTTTGTAAACAGCTATAGTACCATATAGTAACTGGTATCACTTAAGGGAAGAATTGACTAGGTTTAAAGAAGTAAAGCCAATTTTCAGTATAGGAACCAGAGCAAAGGCTGTGAAAGAACTTGGGGCAACACAGAAATTAGAAAGTAGTACAGTATAACAATATGGTGATATGTGTTAGAAAATAAGCCTTAGTTTTGTCACTTAACAAAATAGGCATAATGATGCCTATCTAAAAGTAATGTGAAATTTAAATGAGTAAACAAGAAAAAATGTACATCTGCAGAATTCTGCAAACAATTCATAGGAATCGGAGGTGGACAAGGAATCTAGAGTTGGGCAGCTCATCCTTGGGTGATGAGCCACTGAGAATTTTTAAGCAAGTAAATGGGCTGAGGGCTTATACTGCCAAGAGGGAAGGATGTGTAAGGTCTATCAGAAAAATCTTGGAGAAATTTGGTTTTCATATGTTTAAAGAACCTGGCACCTTCTATAAGTGACAAAAAAAGAAATCTGGCTACCAGGTAATTATTTGGTAGTTATTTAAATATTGATAAGGTTAACAGTTGCACTGAGGCTGAGGACTTGAGGACAGAGCTTTGAGGAACAGCAGTATTTGGGGGGGGGAGCATGTTAAAGAAGGCAGAAAAGAAACAAGAAAAGCTAAAGTATAACGTTAATAGGAAAAGTTTGTATGAGGTAATTGTCTTAAGTAATGGCAAATAAAGCTGAAGAAGGTACGAATAATATACTTGATTGGATAATAGATTTGAAGCAGTAAAGAATACAGAAAATTAGGTGTCCATTGACTAGGGGAGAAGCTGAGACTGCAATTGAAGATTTTTTTGAAAGTGCAAATGGACAGTTAAAGCAATGGGGCACTTAATGGGAAGTTTCATTTGTTTCATATTAGAGGGCAGAGGCCGAGTATGCTTCTGGGCTTAGAGAATGAAAACATAATCTCTCTGAATAGGGGGATTTGGTGCAGCCCCATCTTGGCTCCCAAAGGGTCCGTTTCCCCATTCCTCTGTTGTCCAGGACCATCCTGGGCTCCTTTTCAAGCTCTCTGTTTTGCAGCGGGGGTATTGGTGTCACACCTATTGAACACCACAGGTCTAGGACAGCCAGCAGAGGATAAAAGTCTAAAGTGAGTAGGACCCTCTAGTCTAGACACCCCCTCCACCGTCCAGGAGTGGCAGTGCCCTGGGCCCTGGGCCCTGGCCCATTACCAGCTCCCACAGGAGGAAGTATGTGAGTATGTACTTGTCTTTTCCCCTTTCGCTCTCCTGCTTCCTGCCACAATTCTGTGCTAAGCAAGTTGAATAATTGAGATCACACTAGATAGCCCATATTTGGGCCACTGGGCAAATGATAAAAGATCCATTCTGGGGCCTCTCCTGCCTGTGGGCTGCAGAAGATGGGAACATGTTAGAGACGTGATTTGGCTGATAATGTCATTCCTAGAGGAAATGACATTCCCACCCACTATCCTAAAGTTTAATTTATGATATTCCAGCAATGGGTTTCTTGGCTATTTTCAAGAATGCAACTTGGTATTTCTTGATTATCATCTTTTAGAAACACATTTCATTTGTTTTGTAGGAATAAGATGTTGATGAAAAGCCTCCAATGAGATTACAATGCCAGGAAAAAAGGGTACGGCTCTGATTTAAATTAATGGTAGAAAGATGACTGCAATCAACTTGTGGTGCCCTTGACATCTGAACTCCAGGCTGCTCCCCACCTTCAATGCTTCCTGCTTACAGGGCCTACAGCCTGCAGGTGTTAACCCTCAGAGTCCCAGCAGTGCCTGCCGCTTGTCTGTTGGAATACAGAGGCTCATGTTTTGAAGTGAGAACCTGAGCTGAGCATTGTGAAGGGGCCGAGTGAAGGAACAGTAGTAGTGTGCTCCCAGTCAGTGTTTCCACCTCAGAGTTCTGACACCATCAGGGACTGTTGCCTTCTAATTCTAAGTTCAATGACCTCAAATGGTTGACTATGTTAAGTCAAAGGGAAACTATTCACTCTCCAAAACACATTCTTAATAAACAATGCAATATTTTTTGAAGTTTTCTTAACCCAACATTTCTATAATGTGTCTGAGATAAAAACACAGGGCACTTTGCTGGCATTTCCATTTGTAACGGTTTTGTATGTTTTTATTGATTAAAAATGTTCAAATTTACTTTTGAATCGTACGTAATGTTTAAAATGTATATATAAAATCTCATGTATTTAGGAAATTTGTATACAAATTATTGTTAATGTTCTTAATAGGATTAAGCCAAAAGGCATGATTATTAGTCAGAATTTTTCGTTGTATAAATAACATGTTTTATTCCTTACATTGTATGTATAGTTTCTTTTTTAAACTTCTCCTATTTTTACTGGATTGTTCAAGTTTCTATTCTTTCCTTCCTCTCTGCCTTTACTAATTTGGGAATTTTAGTTTCTGATTCTGCTTATAGATAGCTCCCTGTCCCTAACATACTAAAACTTAAAATTCTCTCTATAAAATAAATCATTCTACCACTAAAATGGTATATTTACTCCTCTTTACTGTCCCTGGCAAGATAAAAGTTCTAAATTCCCATTCCCCAACTCCCTAAAATTCATATGCCTCCCCCAAATTTGTATATATTAATTACCTTACTCTATTCTCCCCTTACTGTCTGTCTCAGAATATTCAAAAGAGACAAGTTGGGCCTATATTTTGTGCCTCATAAATTCCATGGCGAAGAGATCCTGTGACATGATCTTGATTGCAGGGAGCCGAGAGGAGCCATTTTCCCATCCAGAAATAACAAAATCCACAAAGATGTTCCCACAGCACTTTTATGATGTATTCTTGTGTGTATGCGTGTGCACAAATGGCAAGCTGTAAGGTATGACAAATGTGAGACATCTAGGGCCTGCCCTCCCTATTCCTTTTGCTCCGAAGGGATATTTAACACTTCAAGAGTTGATGCTGAATTAACAGCTCTGGAGGCGGGTCCTGGCAGACACAGACTGAAGCAAAGCTATCTGCATGAAGAAATCCTGTAAACTTACAAAGTGGAAGTGGGCACATCTGCAAGCACCCCCATCCCTGAGAAGCAGAGGTAGGAAGAAAGCAGATGAAAAAATTTTTTTAAATATTAAATCATAGAATTGGAATTAATTTTTCTGAAAATGCCTCAAGTAAATTTCTACATTTGGCAAGATGGGGCTTATAGATGAAAATGTATTCAAACTTATCAGGAATGTTAGGAACAAATGTATTTTCTGACAGGTTACAATATATGACACTTGCCAAAAAGATCTAACAGGAGTCTCACAAGGAAGCTATTGGTCCTGATATATACCAGTTGACTCAGCATAATCAAACAAGCTTTCTTTGTGTTGTGTGGCAGTTATATGAGTGTATCCTTATGATAATTCACACAGCTATGCATTTAGATGTGTGAAATTTGCTATATGTAAGTTTTATATTTTTAAGAGTGATTTGAATGATAAAGTATAGTTCTTGTAGTCAAAAGAATGTTTTTGAAATAATTGGAAAAATTTGAATATTAATTGGAAATTAGATAATACTACAGCCATGTTAAATGTCTTGGTTGTAATAACAATTGTGGTTATATAGAATTATATATGTGTATATAATCCAACATTGTTTTATTATGATTATTATAAATATATATACACACCTGAACAGAAAATACAGAAATAATATTGCATTAACCATTGACAATTAGTTCATGAGGCACAAAATAATGAGTGTTGCACCAACGTCAGTGTTTGAAAATTTTAAACTAAAGCTTTAATTTTAAAATACAATAATCAATTATCTATATGGAAAAGATCCTTTTGAAATACAAGTCAGGTCATGGCATTCCTGCTCAAAACCCTTTCATTGAGCTCAATTTATTCAGAAGAAAAATCCAAAGTTCCTTAACAACTTCCGAGGCCTTACCTCAAGTGTACCCTACTTTGTGAGTGCTCACCTCCAACATCTCCAGTACCCTGCTTTTGTTGTTCCTTAACCATGTCTAACATGGTCCTACTTTAGGACCTTGTCACTGGTTAAAATGTTCTTTTCCCAGATATCAATATGGTAAACATCCTACTTTTAAGTCTTTCTTCAAATATCATTGTCAAAAAGTATACTGTGACACCCTGTTTAAAATCACAAGCAATTTCTCAACCCTTATCAGCACCATTTGTCCCCTCACCCTCCTCTAGCTTTCTAGATGAATAATGAATGAAAGGTTTGATGTGAATTTTCTGAAAGGAAATGGATTGCGAGTTACTTAGGAATCAATATAAGAAAACTGATCTTTGTCCTCTCTATCTAATGTATTACTTAATGCATGGTTAATATAACACAGCTACAACCTGATGCGATGACCTTCGGTGCGGAGGCTCCAAAACACAAAAAGGGCCAGCGTGTATGTTGGGTGAAATGCTAATGACCTGCAAATATAAAGGCTGTAAGAAGTCATGGCCCAGGTTTGAGGACCACCTGTGCTATTTTTGTTGCTGGTTGATTTTGAGTATCTTACCTAAATGGCAACGATCACATTGATTTCACAAGATTGTAAGAATTAATGAGAATATATGTAGCACACTTTACAAATTGAAGGTTTATGCAAATGTTATTTATGACTATTTTATTAAATTTTTTTCTTAGCTTCTTATCTTTTCTGTTCTTCAATGTTAAGTTTCCCCAAACAGAACATTCCCTTATTCAACTAGTCTGCCTCCAATGGATGGACTCTCTTGACACTTTATGTAGCTGGTGCCAATGACAGAATTTGAGAGCTACTAGCAGGGTTAGGAAATTGGGAATTTGTGCTGCTCAGAACAAAGATGGGAATGTGAGTCCTTTTATTAACTTTTATCTCTCCCTAATTTTTGCAGAAAAAATAATTTGAGAGACTGTAAAAAAGCATTTTTAAACAAGTCACTTGTTGGGAAGGTAGTAATGGTATAGTCATAATTCTTATATTAAATCTTTTTTACCTAATTTTGATATAAAGCAAGGTCAGAGAAAGTAGGATAGAGAGGGGGAGGATGTTATTCTTGGTCTTTATTCCATTCGTTACTCCTTCCATACCCTCTCCCACCTCCACCTGTTTTTGAATTACTGAGATAAGTAACATTCGTTTTTAAAACATGATCACAGTACCTCACTTTTGGACTCTGATTATGAGACCTGTTTGCAGAATATGCTCACCTCAGCAGAAGTGGTCTTGAAATTGTCATATTCAAGAAGAAGCAATGCCTTAGCACAGAGATGAAAGAGGGAAGAAGACTGAAATGGCCACTACCCTTGACATGGCTAAAAGATTTATGATGAATAACTCAGACCATATTCGAGAAAACGACCAAGATATGACAACCCTATAGCAGTAGGCTCACCTATCGTTACTACCACTTGTAAACAAAAAAAGGGGGGCCTCTAGTAAGACTGAAAATGGTGCTGGTGCAGAAGAAGAAACAGCTCATTTTAATTTGCTTCAAATGAAAAAAAAAAAAAGTGATGGAACAAGCCACTTACCTTTTAACAGTCCATAAGTTGGAAAATGGTTTCTTGCAGGTTATTTTTTTTTTGTCTGTTGGTGGTCGTCACTTTCTACCGGCATATGTTAACATTTTTCCTAAATTAATTTCTAAGCCAAGCGATTTGGCCCTATAGTGGTAGCTTCACCTATCATTGAGTGTAATTATAATTTCACCAGTGACACATAAAATATCGAAGTAATCAGAAAAGGATTCCACTCACTGAGTATACTTTGTCTTCCCCTTCTTTAAGGCATTCAGGCAAAGGAGGTATAGCATTATAATGTGATCATGCAAATGTGCTGTTTAGCTCTATACTATAGGAATAGTAATTGGTCAGTGACCCCAATTTTAACTTTGTCACTATGTTCACGCCTACGCTGTAACTCCCATCTGCTACTCTCAGCCACTCAATGTAGCACAGATTCTAAAGCAGGGCCATTCTTACGGTCAAGACTCAGAGGACTCCTCATCAGCCTTGCTTTAACTTTCTTAGAATTGCACTGCAGTTCAAGACTCTTCCTACACAAACTCCCTTCCTTCTCCTTCATCAGAAGTCAGACCTATATCATGGTCAGACAGCTCTCCCATCCTCCAGGCTCCCTTCTCATTTTCCTTCACAGTTGTTTTCTATAATAAATCTCCTGAGCACCTAATTCCACCTTGGCATCTGCTTCTTGGAGAACATGAACAAATACCAGGAGCAGAGAGAAAACAAGTAATAAGAAGGAATTCTAGAAACAGGCTCGCTGACCTGCTGGTGGACACAAAGAACATTTCTGAGTGCTATGTAAGGGTTGAACAGTTCCTGACTCACAATGGTGGTCCAATTGCTGAAGATTTCCAAGGACATGACCTGAAAAAATGCCCTGGTATAGGGGAATATCCTTGCAAATGCAATAATTCAGTCATTTGGAAAATATAGGTGTAAAAGAGTCTACAAGATAGTGGAGTTGGCTGGTTATTGGTAAGTTCTATTAATGTTTGTCAATAGGATAATAAGAAACCTAAGGCCATTAACAAGCATTTAAAGAGTAAGTATGAGAAGTGAGAACCAGGCACCCTCTAGCAGTTTACAGAGGCCCATATTTCCTGTTTCTAGTAGAATGGGCATAACTGAACAGTAAACAGAAGCTCTAAAAGCTAAAGTTGCAGAGCTATGGAGATGTAAAATTTTAGCAAAGGCAAGTCTATTATGCTAAGGTCAGCAAACTAGTTGGGAAAATCATGGACCCTGAAACATTGGGTTGGGACATTGGAAAAGAAGCCCTGGAGAGTGGCAGCTCTGTAGATCTGTGTGAAGTCTCAGAACTTGCAGAGGTGGTCCATAATTCCCAAGTAACAGCTACCACTACCTCCATGCTGAAAGATGCTGCAAGGGCCCTCCCTCTCGGAGGCAACAGGTAACAGGTGCTACCTCAAAAACTCCTCCAAACTCCTCCCAGCTACTAAGCATATAACTGAGAGTTAAATTCCAGCATAATCCAGCTGGGAAAGTGATGAGTTCCAGCATGATCCAGCTGGGCAAGGGAAGAGAGAATATACACCAAAGATTCTGCAAACACTTGCCAGTATGTATTGACAGGAGCTAGGGGAGTAATTCTTGAATTAAATTTTGAGAGCAGTTGATCCAAAGAACTGGAATATGACACTAGATAAGCAAGAATTCATCATCTTGGGGGATACTTCCTCCTTGCACAGGGTTTAACAACCTCTCAAGGATCCCAAGAGATGAAATAAATTCACTGCTAGGGTGATTCTTAGAGGCCCAGAGAAAGTGATTGCCAGCACTGAACAAGGTATGACTGCCCAAGCTGCCCTGTCTGAAGGTAGAGGAGGGAATAAAGAGGCTGAAGAAAGTAGGCCTGCAGGGGTGGATATGGTATATGTGAGGCCAGACATACCCACCAGAGGATGTTCCTCGGGTGGGCCAGAGGACCCAGCATTCACCAAAGCCATCAGGAATGTGCTGGAGAGGAGGCACAGCATTGCTGATAGGCACAGACAGGGCTGATAGTAAGTGAGGCAGTCACAGAGCTGGGCTCCTTAATGTCATGCTGGGGATGATGGTCTCTGAAGTAAATGAGCCAGATGGTGGCACTTAACTAGCAGAAACCAAGAGGCTGCAATTACCAGGAAGGTTGGAGGACAGCCAAGGGATTTTGACTCACAGGGATCTGTGAGATGTTTAATAAAGTGTGATGTCCCTAGGGGCAAAGGAGATGGGCAGCCAATGACAGCCAATAAGGATGTGTGTTTGTGCATGTACGTGTGCTCACGGGCATGTGTGTGTGTATAAATCTGGAAGTAAATAATTACTTTTATTTTGTTTCAGTTTTATTGAGATGTGATGGACATATAACGTACAAATTTAAGGTGTAGTACAACATAATGATTTGATATATGTATACTTTGCTTCTTAACATCTATAATCGAAGTCAAGATTAGAAGAGCAAGAGACTGTGGGTAGTCACCCTAGTTAAGAGTCATCATCTCTGGCTCAGCTCTCAGACCTGAACTGATTTTTAAATCCAGAACCCACTAGCTGATAAAATGCCTTGCTTCCTGGGAAGAAGGATCCTGTATTACCATGACAAGTATTTTTATAAGCCCCCAGTCCCTCCCCAAAGGGATCTATAGCTCTTTAACCATGTGACTGTACATTTGAAAAGAGAAAAATATTTTGGAGATTAATGGACACAGGGTCTAAATTAACATTGATACTCAGATTATCATCATGACCTCCCCTTTGTTAGATTGGAGGCTTACAGGAGCCAGGTCATAACTGGAGAACTGGCTAATGTCTAGCTCAGGAAGGCACACTGATTTTCTGAACATAACCTAGGGATCATTTCCGCAGTCTCTAAATGTGTAATTGAAATTGTTACACTTGACTGGTGATATAACCTTCACACTGGGCCTATGGCCTACAGGGTAAGAGCCACATCATAGTGGGAAAGCCAATTCAAAACTTCTGAAACTACTTCCTATCTCACTCTGGTGTGTATAGATTCTAAATTCCATACTCGTGAGACTCTTCTTGATGTAGTATATAATCAGTATTTTGTAGCATCAAGAATGGGTTGGCTGGGAGGTAACATGATAGTTCAATAACTGGTTAGAGATGCTTTAGACAAGAAATAAGGCAATGGTAGTAAAATAACAGGGGAGACAAAATCAAGCGAGATATATACATATTTTACTTCTTAGGACTTTGGCAATTTGGAGTTTAAGAAAAAGGGGTGTTTTAAGGTACTGTTATGTTTTTGCCTTTAGATAACTGAGTGGATAATAATACATCCCGAAAGAGAATAAATGCAGGAGGTTGGAAGTTGGTGGGGAAGACAATGAGTTTATTTTTTAATATGTTCTAAGTGCATGATAGGATATGCCAAAACTTGGGTCAGTAATACAATCAAAAGGTTTGGGCTAGAAATACACATACGAGAATAGTCAGCCTATAGGTGGTAGTTGAAATGAAGAAATGGGTGAGGGTCTCTAGGAAAGAATGATCAAGAGCAGAGAGATAAACCCTATGGAATATCAATGTTTTAGGAATTAGGTGAGGAAAAAAAGACAAAAAAAAAAAACTTAAACAAAACAAAAAAAAACGAACAATAACAAAAACCTACATTAGACCAGAATGAAAAGGAACTAGACAAAGTAGGAAAATTTTGTTCAGAAAGTTGAACTGTGAGAGAAGAGAATAGCAGTTTAAATAGAATGATAATGTTAAAAGAGATGTGCGTGTGTGTGCGTGTGTGTGTGTGTGTGTTGTTTTAAGTGGGACAGGCTTAAAAAGGTTTGTGTGTTGGTAAGGAAGAACTTGTAAAGAGGGAGAGGTAGAAAACTCAGAAGGAACAAGTGACCACGAGAACACAAGAAGGAGTAGCCTGGGTTTATCTTATTTGGCTTGAGTCCCCATTTTCCTCATCCACAATCCTCAGATAATAGGGCAATTGCTCAGGAGTCCAAAAGTCTAACACCAATCTTCAGCCACATCAAGAGGACAACATGAATTGAGCTTTCCACTTCCAACACATTCCAGTTTTCTCACGGGAAAAAGATCTTGATGAAATGCAATATGCATTCAATATGCAAAGAGGAGGACAAGAAAGAACTTGGTTTGACCAGGAAGGTGTTCTGCTGGTTTGGGTACCAAAATTTGGGGTGTCCGGTTCTGGCAGCTGCAAGAATACGTGAACAGCCGTGGGCAGATGTGACATAGCTTTATTAAGGTGTAGCAGGATACAGCAAGGCACAGGCACAGCTCCAGCTCCAGCTCCCCCACCTGCACAGGCAGGGCAGTTCTCATAACAGTGGCTTATGGCCAGGTACTATAATCAATCACAATCAATCATAATGCGCATGCATTCTACAGGTTGTATAGGACACTGTATCTAAGGTCACCTGGGACACTGTAGCTAAGGCCCAGCATCCTTGCTGGAAGGGAACCTGACTGCACCCATTTTGTTTGTCAGTCCCCGCACCCAACATAAGGATACTTGTTGGTGGGATTATCCCTAAATTTGAAACTATTATTGGAGAACCTGTAGCCAAATCAATTCCCTGTCCAGTCATCAAAAAGTTGTTTTTCCCACCTCCTTCCCCATGACTGCCACTCTGTCCTAACCTCACCCTCTGAGTTATACAGAACGGAGGAGGATGGACCGTACTGGTCTGGATTCTGAATTTAAGATTCTCCTAACAGTGGCTGTTGAGTACAGGTTTAATATGATTTTAAATGCACTTGTTTATGACTTAAGCAAAGTTGTTTTAATCCATTTGTTTATGATAATAACAGCAAAAAAGTTATTTTATTTTTAGAAGTAAAGTGGTTTTGACATAAGTAAGGATGTCATCATTGTACATCTGTTATTGATAAGCAGTCAGCAGCTCGGCAACTGAGGGGCACCGCTGGGGACTTATGGTTAAGAACAAATAGAGAAGCAATTATGGCAGGGATATTTAGACTAAATATTGAGAATTTTTGAAGACTATCTGGGAGTTTCTATTTGGGCAAGGTGACTCTTCGCAATCTAAAGACTCTGAAGACCAGTGAGGCGCTCTCTCCTGTAACGGTGTGGCATTCCTGACACGGCAGTGATAAACTACGCAGCTGCCAGGAAAAACACATCAGCTCACCTACCAATACTGAAGTCTTCGTTCCCTAGCAACGTGCTATAGCAATTGGGACTTTTACTTTTTCATTGGCAGCTGGAATCAACTCTAGGTTCGATCCCATCTCTCCTGAGTTCCCACTTGGATAAAAAGGTACCCCTGATATTATATTTAGATTTTGTTTCTTTACCTCCCCTTACCTAGAAGAATAATGTGATTAATCTGTCATTTGTTTGGAGGTTTTTTGTTTTTTGGGTTTTATTTTTGTTGTCGTTGCTTATTAAATGATATTATCCCGTATGTTATTGGTTGTGAAATTGTAATTCCCAAAGCAAACCTGTGCTGAACAAATTGCTGGCAAAGACAACTCAGTCTCTGAGCATAACTTTTGCTGCTCCTCAAAGCACAACACAAAACTAAACACTGTTTCTCCATGAGTCAAAAGATATTTTCTTCAAAAGAAAAAAAAAAAGCAAAAATGCCCATTTATTCCCAGTCAAAATGTTAAGATCTGTAACTATTGCTCTAAAGTAGAAGTTACAGTTCAATGGTCCTTTTAAGTGGGAATTCCTTGAGATGAAGGTTGTGGCAAAATTGGAAACATCTTTCAGGGTAATTTTTATTTTCCTCTTCAGAAAACTGAAGAATCAGTAGCTGTTCTTTCAACCTGAAAGTGATAATGAATCATAGTTTCCAAACCTGAAGGTTCTACAAGACACCTTATGGGTTTTACTTCTCAACTGAAGTTGTTCCACTTATATCTATTATATACTGGTGCTTCATAAACATTTACTCTTTAGAGCACATTAGTCTAATTTAAAAAAAAAAATTTTTGGAAAACACTTATCTAAATAAGAATTACAAAGCATTTGTAAATGTTTAACTTACAATATAGAAAATAAGATATGTTTGAAACAGATAATGCATTTTTTATTTTGAGAACTCTAATCTGTTATTGGAATAAATTTTAGAATGTTAAGTGTTTGACATGTAAATATATGACATGATTAGAATGTCATAAACAATTTTCTTTTAAAAATATCTAGCCTAAGTTGTTTTTTTAGCTTTACATTCTTTTAGCAGCTGCTTTTGAGCTTTGAGTTTTATACTGAGCCCCAAACAAGTTGGTGTGACCTAATTTAGAGTAATTTGTTGCACCTAATTAAGAATCTTTTCTGAACCAGGCACTTGTTGAGTGCCAGGAGAATAAAGATGACTTTGAAAACTTAAGAGTGGCATAGTCTGGTAGGAAAGAATCACCTCAGTCTGTGGTCAGTATTTACACTATATTCTTTAGCAGTAGCTCAGAGGGGACATCTATTCAAAAGGGGGTTGGGTGGGTGAGGAAGACAGGTGGAGGCTGATGCAATCTGGATAACTAGCATTGATTGAGTCTCTATTCTGAGCTAGACACATTGCAAGTCTCTAGGTAGACCAAGGAGGACCCAAACATATCTAGCCACTGCCTTCTGGAGCCTGCTCTTTAATTGGAAGATGAAGGTAAATAATTAAAATCACACACACACACACACACACACACACACACACACACACACACACACACAGAATTACACATTCAAATGGATTTTATGAAGCAAAAGAGTGAGAGAATAACAGGAGTAAACTCCTTTAGGAACACTCCAAGACTTTGACATTTAGGCTTAAAGAACATGATAGAGGTGCTAATTATCATTATAACGGCAATGGTATTACAATATATCAATTGATCAAATTAACATGGTGTATACCTTAAATTTACATAATATTGTAAGTTGAATGTACTTTAATTTTGAAATATATATGTTTAAAAATTGAGCAGTCAGATGAGTGAGGAGGGAGTAAAAGAGTTCTTGCAAAAAAAAAAAATAAAAAAAGCCATCTCCGAATTTAGCCAAACCACTTTATAGTAAATATAGATGATAGAAGAATAGGCTAAAAAGAGGAAAAAAATGAAATTAGCAAAATCCAGTTAGAAAACTATAGGAGATTTATACAGCTTTTAAAAGCAATAACAAGAACAACAACAAAAAATTGTAAGGAAAATAAAAGATTAAAGGAGAATTTACAGATTTAAAAAAGGTATATATAAACAAATGACAACATGTAGACCCTACCTAGCTCCTGATTCAGATTGTTAAACAAGAAAATGAGAGAAAATATGAGACAATTAGATACTTAAATACAGCTAGATATCTGAGCAGACTGAATAGTTTGATAATATTAAATAATTATTTTAAATTATTTTTAGGTATGAAAAAGATATTGTAATTATACCTAGCAAAAATATCCCCAGCTTGCCCCCCAAATTTATAAATAAAATGATGAGGTCTGATAGTTTCTTCAAAATAATCCAAGGAGGAAGAATAGGTGAGATTTACATTAAAAGAGATTGGCTGGAAATCAAGAGTTGTTGAAGCTGGATGATGGATACATGATGGTTTGTGATATTATTGTCGGCTTTGTACATGTTGAACTTTCTCCTAATACAACATTTTCAAAAAGAAAAAAAGAAAACTGAGAAACCAAGTAAGATAATTATATTGTCATAAATATTAAGAAAAAATGGTAATAAAACTGTTTTCCCACTAGAATTCTTGTCTGAGCCTAAGGCACTGAGATCAGTCCAGGCTACTAGGTCAGCTCCTCCCTAAAATACTTGGAAAAAGCCCACCAGGTGGGGCCACTCCCAAGTAAGCAGTTGGAGTGCTTTCAAGGCTGAATTTCCATGGGCCAATTCACTTTCTATCCTGGAAGGGAGGATCCAGTTTTCCAAACTTTACTTGCCTAACCCAAAACTATCTGGTCACACCCTGATTTAGCCAATGCCTCTAGACTTTAGGTAGTAAGAACTACCCTGAAGGCTTGTTTGTGGAAGCCCTGATTCCTTGGTCGCCTCCCAAGCATCCAATTGTGAGGCATGGGGTGGAGTCTCATAATTTATTTTTCTAATCAGTTCTTCAGTAAACAAACTAAGCCCTTGCAGATCACACTGTGAATATAGTACCTATGCCACTAAATAAAACTGACCTGGGCTCCCTAGGTTCAGAGACTAATGGATCAAACCATTTTTCTAGGGCAGAAGAAACCCCCTGTGACACCGCGGGATATCAGTGTTGCCATATTATATGTTAATATTTCTTTTAGTAGCTCTGGCTCCTTAGAGTAACATGAAAACATCTGTGACCTCTCTAACCTCATCTCTTGTTACACCCTGCTTCTAACATTATGCTCCAGCAATTCTCGTGTGCTTGCAGTTTCTTCTGTATACATTAGTCTATCACTTGCCTTAGCATTTTGGTTCCTGCTGCTCCTATTCTGAACAGCCAAACCCTTTTTTCTATCCAGCCCACCAGTGTTACAAACTTAACATTTTTGTTTAGAACTAAATCCAAGAGAGATCATGTCAATCAACCCTTACAATTTAAATCTAATCTCCCAGTGGGTGACACACCCATGGGCATAAATCAGTCCTAAATACCTCTGTATCTCTTTTCTTTCTTCCATAATAATAACATCATTTAATCCATCACCACTATTGTCCCAGATATGTTTAAAAACTATTTTGTTTATTCAATTGTAACTTATCTGTGAGAGTTTTTACTTCCAAGTCTCACCTTAAAAGAATAGAGATAAAAATCTCCTTTTTTATATAAATTAGGAGTGATATTAACTACGCAATAATTCAAAGCTCACCAAATAGACAAGATAGGGTATAGAACTTTTAAAATTATCACACTGTCAGATAATGGGGGCAGGGGCGGTGCAGGGGAAGAGGAGAAAGAAAAGAACTCTTTTGAGAAACAGGAAGTAGAAGGAGACATTTGCTTATAAAAGGAGAAATCAGGCTAGAAACCCTCAGGTTAAAAGGAGTAAACGGCGGGTATCCTGAACAGTGCTGGCTTTGCCTTTCTCTGAGCGTTCCTGGAAATGGCAAATCCTGACAGCAGCAAAAAGGTGAGTTTAGCTCAAAGAGAATTAATTTCCCCACAGATTCACTTTTCAAAGCCTTTCGGGAGCTCACTTGCCGGTTTCCCTTTTGCTACGAATCTTAATTTCTGGATAAAAGAAATCTCCATCTTGGAATCTCCTCCTCTTTGCGGTGGATTATTACTTTTCTTTCACGTGATTGTGGCTCCGTGCACATTTGGTAAGAGTAAAAAAGAGAAGTAAAGATTCTTTTTCCCTGTGCAAAGTAAGAGATTTATTTTGTAGAAAGATGTTGTAGCTGGGCAAGATAAAAATGGCAAAGAAATGGAGAGCTAGGTTAAAAATAAAGTGGAAAAAATAATGTGGATAAGGTCAGAAAGTGAAGTGACCAATTAGTTTCTTTCCTCCAAGAGTAAGAAGTAACCTACTCCCAATGGCTTTGGTATCAAATGGGTTTCCAGACTAGGCTTGAGTAGTTTTGGACTGGAGAGAAAAAAACTGAGGTTTCTTAGATATTTACAGGGACTGCTGTACCGGGCTAGTGGATTGAATTGGCCGATATTAAGTGCATGATTACGGGCAAGCTGTGTAGCTGCTTTGAGCCCCGACTTATCTCAATTAGTATTTCCCCAATAACATCAATGTTTTTTTGAAGCTGACTAGTGAATGTGTGTGAAAGTGTTTTGAAAAAGTGGTATACAAATGCAAAATCCCTATATGCAAGCTAGGAATTTGAGAGCAATGGGAAGCCATTAAGATGATTTAAATAGGGAAACGAGGTGGCTGCATCAGATCCCGCTTGGCTGCTGTGGGGGAAAAAAGTATTACAATGGGTCTGGAATGGAGTTTTTTCACCCTTGGATTTGAGAGGAAAAGCTAAGTTCGGCAATCTACTCAAGCATGTTATTCAGTGGCATTGATCATTTCATTTCTGAGACTCAGTTGCCTAATTTGTAAAGTAGGAAAACTAATAAATTATTACAAGTACACTATGGGTATTAAATGAGAGAAACACAGAAATCAGCTGGCACAGTGCATGTGTACTGTATAAAACCAGTAAGTGTTAGTTCCTTTCTCTACCTATCCACTTAACCTTTCAGTCATTAGTTCATTAAAAGAACTAGAATGCCCAATCTGTGCTGGGTACTGTGTCAGTTACTGTCATGACAATGGTAGTAAAACAAATACATTCGCTTCCCTCAGGTCATTGGGCTGAAATAAGGCCATTGTGGCTGGAGCTCAGAAACCTCTCAAGCTGGCGTGGTAGGCAAGGGCCAGACTGTCAGGAATTTGTGGGCTACTTGAGGGAGTTTTACCTTTAGCTCAACTAACAATCATAAGCCACTGAAGTATTTTACACAAGCAGGACAGCAATCTGAAGAAAGAGTAGAGTCAGAATAGATTTTGGAATAATACGAAACAAGGATAGCATAAACTGTGAATCATGTGATAGAAGATGGGAAAGCAGAAACATATTTCATACAGATTTAGGCAATAAATGTTAAGTATTTAGTGTTTTAGCTGATGAAAAGTAAGGCCATGAGGGAAACGGTTTCCACACACCCAAGACCTACTCTTCCATTTTTTCTATCACCCACTTGTAAATTTTTTTTGTCCATTTCCTTATTGTTTCTCTTATCTGGTAAAGGGTCTACTAATCAATATCAAGTTCAAGGAACTCTCAGTAAGTCTTCACTCCTTTCACTTTCTGTTTCTTATTCATTAGTAGTGATTTAAAAGTAAAAAGTTTAATTGTAAGCATCAAATGAGAATCAGTGATGAATCCTTCCCTTTTCAGGATGTTTTGGAGAATCAATTAGATGAAGAAAGTGTGATTCTCACATTGGTTCCAGCTTATGAGGAACCTAATGAAGAACATCAAATGCAACCAAGCGTTTCTTCAGCCTCAGAAGCCAGTCTGAAGACTGATAGGACTAATGATAAAGGTATGAGGACAAGGAATGCTCAGTTTGCTGCCCCTCCAGCTCTGGGAAACCCAGGAAAAGTATAAATTTTCTTCTCTATCCTTTGACTACACAATGTCCAGCTTAAATCTCACCTCTGTTACCTGCGGTAAGACTTTCTCAAACTCCCATACTTCTCATTTGCTAAGCACGATGTACTGCCTTGCTTATAAGACCAAAAACAAACAAACAAACAAAACAAGTGGGGAGTTTTAGGCAGAGCATAGTCTCATGAGGCAGCTAGATATCAGTTTAAATTTCCAATCCTTGAGGGTCTTCTCTTCATTTTTGTTAATTAGTACTTTATATACCTCTTATGAAGACTGATTTTCCCTACTTTGTAGAGATATAATTGGCACATAACATTGTGTAATTTTAAGGTGTACAGTATGACGATTGGTACATGAGTATATTGTGAAATTACTACCAAAATAAGGTTAATTAACACATGTCAATTCACACAGTTACTTTTTGCTTCCTGTGGTAAGAACATTTAAGATTTACTCTCTAGCAACTTTCAAGCATATGGTACAATATTGTTAGCTATAGCAACCATGCTGTGCATTAGATCCCCAGAGTTTATTCATCTTATAACTGAAAATTTGTTCCTAGAGATAAACATTTCCCCGTTTCCCCCTGGCTCTAACCCCTGGCAACTACCAGTTTACTTTGTTTCTATGAGTTCTGCTTTTTAAGATTTCACATGTAAGTGAGTCATAAAGTATTTGGAAGACAAAGTAATCTTGAAAAACACCTAGTATTTTGCTTGGTAATTACTTGATCAAATATCTAACAGTTCTTTACGTCATGACCCTTTGTGTCCTCAGCGCTTCATATAAAGGCATTGAATAAGTATTTTCAGAATGATTTTATTTTCTGGGCCAATAACAAGGACTTCAAGATGAAATAGATAATACAGGTTACAGCTAAACAAAGTGAATTGAAACAAGGTGCTGTAAAGAAAAAAATGAGGCAGGCTGACAGAATGGAAGACTATTGTTGGTTGGGGTACATTTTGGAGGAGCAATCCAATATAATGTTCTATCCTGGTGATTGTTGACGTCCATAAAAACAGCAGGTGCTGGAAGTAGTATAAAAAACATAGAATTTAGAATTTCAAAATGTAGGTTTGAGCCCCAAGTTTGCCATTTTAATGGAAATGTGATCTTGCACAAGTCCTATAATTCTTGAGTCTATTACCTTATTAATAATAAGAGGAAAACTATTTGATATGTATATGTGTAAATTGGGTTGTAAGAAATAAGTGAGAACTTTGTAAAATTATATAGAATCTTACAAATTTTAAATTACTTTTACTTTGATTTTCTTCTTTCTCAGTTTATCTTCCTCAAGTGCATGAAACCTTCAAAACTTGCCCACAATCAATCCTTCCCTTGCCAACCATTTTGCCTTCAATTAATAAAGTGCGTTGGGACACATTGCGAAACTGGTGCCAACAATTTAATTTGAGTACGGATGGTAAGGTGAGTACCTTGGTGGGAATCTGTTGCTTAGAGCAAATATGGTAAGCTTTGTCAACTTTTAATTTTTTTTTGCCCTTTATTAATTCCCTTAGAAAATAGATGTTTATCTGAGGCTCAAGGAACATGCTTACACTGAAGAAAGAGAAGTGAATGAGGTGTATGAAGACAGTATAAAGGTAAGTCAGAACTTAACCTTTATAGGTAAGTTGGTCCTCTTCTCCCAGTATCACTCTATCTGTTGTACCTCTAAGGCAAGATTTCTCAGCTAATACTACTGAAATTTTGGGCCAATTAATTTCTTTTTGTTTTGGAGGCTGTTCTGCATATTTTAAGATGTTTAGCAGAGTAAATAATTCCTGTCTTCTACCTAGATGTCTCTCCCCACCCCACAGTTTTAATAATCAACAAATTCTTCCACTGAGAACCACTGCTCTAAGGGAACTAACATCTCTAAATGCTACCTACATTGACCTACATGGGTCAATGTATAAAGAATGATAAAATTGACACAGAAGTTATCTCAGCAGTAGTGCTTCACTGAATATTCATTATAAATATCATTTCTAGGATGTTCCCGAAACATCACAGGAAGCCACCTTGCAGTCAAGTTCAAAGAAATGCAAGATGGTAACCAAGAGAACAAGGAGTCAGAAAAGTTATAAGATGAGTGAGAGAGAGAAAGGGACCAATACAGTTGAAGTGATAACTTCAGCTCAAGAAGCCATGTTGGCAGCATGGGCAAGAATTGCTGCAAGAGCTGTTCAGCCTAAGACTGTGAATTCATGTTTCATTCCTACTTCTGCAGAGAACTTTCTGCTGCAAACCTCTGGTAAGATCAACCTTAAAGAATGAGTACCATTTCAGAGAAAGAAGGTTAACTTTTAATAGTTCAATACTGAAAGGTAGTAAAAGGAAGAGTGAGTTAAAATATCTGTAGATTAGATACTAGGTCCTTAGAGGGCTTATCTTTTGATTGATAACCTAGTTTTGTCCAGATAGATCTGCTTTTATTTATTTATTTTTAATCCTTTAATGTCACTACATATTTGACCCCTTTTACCCCATCTACCTTCCTCCTCCCTCTCCCCTAAGCCAGGTGATTTCTTAGACTAAGCAGAAGTCCAAAGTGGGAAGAAAGCATAATCCAATAAAGCAATCAGCCACTACCTGAGATCTTTGCCTTTCTTCCTTTCTCAAGGCGCTTATAGAATCTGAATAAGAGTGTGGATGATAGAATTGAACAACCTTGGTTTAAATCCTTGTCTTACAACTTCCTAGGTATGTAGCATTGGCAAGTTACTTAGTGTAAGCCCTGGTATATTCTGATTTATAAAATGAAGATTACAACTATTCTAGTTCATAGAATGATTGTAAGACTCATGAGAAACAACTTGAACGGCACATTAAAAGTAGGCAATAATAATTAAAATGTTTGGGGCCCCTGTCTCTTTAAGAAATCTTAAGAATAATTCAGCCTCACCTTTCTCCAAATCTTCCTCTCTCTTTGATATTTTTGTTTTCATCTCCAGCAAACTCTATCTCAGGTCAGCAAAGTCACTCTCCTTTTTTGCTTGAGTTCTTTTCCTCTCTCCAGCACATTCCCAAAAGTGTGGATTCTCTTTTATTTAGGGCTGATTTGTATGGCAAGGCATATATTTCATTACACGAGGAAGGCAACCAAAAGGAAGACAGAAACTGAAATTGACCTACTATCTGCTCCCCAAGCTGTACTCCTTTCTGTGAAAATGAATGGGCACCTTTTACTAATTTCCAAAAGCACTGTCCAGTCACAGAGCTGTCTCTGAAGGCCTGCTTGCCCAAAGATAAAGCCTCTTTCTAATTTCTATTAATACGCCATATGAGCTAGAAGCATCCCACACTTAATCATCCTTTTAGTTCCTCTTCATTTAGTTGTTATTAAACACCTACTGTGATTCAAGAGTGTGCCTAGCTACTGGGTATAGAGAGCTAACCACATGTAATCTCCACTCTTGTTTTACAGTCTGGGGATATTTAAGCCCACAGAAACTGCTCCTTTCTCTCAACTTCAGATCTTTAGGACTTACTGTGTTTTCTCTCAAATATCTCATCTCCTTAATTAGATTTTCCTTAGGTTTTTTTAAAAAAATATTCTTTTGCTTTTCTATATTTGAGACAGTATAATAGTTATGCAAATGGGCTGTAAATCAAAATATCTGGATCTATATCTTGGTTCTGGGAAAATTATAATATTTAACAACATAAGCTTCAGTTACCTCGCTTATAAATAAGAAAAGTAAATAGAAGGTAAATAGTAATGTTCTTAATAAATGTATAAATACAGGTAAATGCTTTGCAATATCCTGGACACAAAGCAAGCATTCCAAAAAGTTCATTGTTATTATCCTTTATGCTACATAATTTGTAAAATTAGATTATAGTACCTTTTGGTCTACATTTCTCATGCTTCCATTCAGTTGATATATCAATAGACTGTAAGAGCAAAGTCAAGAGTGACTTGCTGAGAGATTGGATTGGGGTATGGTTATGTGATCTCAGCTGTTTATTTTTGCTTCTCTTTCCCTCCCCAGGTGTCAGGTGGTGTGTGGTCCATGGCAGACCTCTCTTGGCAGACATAAAGGGTTGGGTTCGGCTGCACTTCCATGCAGGTCAGCCCTGGGTGCCTGACACTCCCAGGAAGATGATCTCTCTCTTCCTATTACCAGCTTGCACTTTCCCATACCCAGACCTAGAAGATAATATGTTATGCCCTGAATGTGTTAAGAGGTAGGTAACATTTAATTATCTGTATGGCACACATAAAAGTAGATATCTAGATGGGTTTCTGAATAATTTAGTAGGAGAATGCAGAAGGCAAACATACTGTTTTCTTAATTTGCCATATATAAATCAGGCAGAAATAGGAAGGAAAAAGAACTTGGGAGTGGTTTAAACTCAGATAAACGCAGTTGATTCTTAACAGCCCTGGCAAAGTATCTGACAAGTTAGAATATTAATTGCCTCAATTTTAGAAATCTTTTTTAAGAAAAAAAAAAGTTTTACCATATGTTGGATACTTAGACTGTGATACAAAAATTAGTAAGACAAAATCCATATAGCATGCTGGAATGGAAATGAGTAGGATGCTGTGAAAATATATGGGTAGCACCTACATTAGGGTAACTTAGGTAACTTCAGTGCATGTACTTAGGAAGAGCTTACCAGTTGGAAAGTAATAATTTGGGTATTTTGGTAGTGGAGACAGCCCATACAGATACATGGAAATGAAAAAAACATGACATACTTAGAAATTGCAAGTAGGTCAGTGTGACTGAAGCTTACATTTACAAGTCTCGGAAAGGGAAAAGGAGACCACTGAAGGTTTTATATCTGTATTAAAGGTCTCATTATCCTGTGGGTCATAATTTCTCAGTCACTTTTGAGACATAGACTCCTTTGAGAGTATAATATATCTACATACCCTATCTGGAAAATATACATTGGGAATATACATAAGCACTACTTTAAATTTTATATAGACTATAGAATTCCTAAGGTCTATCCATGAGTATAAAATTCAGCTTTTGGTGATGGAATTGTTGGAGGTGACATCAGATAAATGTGGAGGAAAACTAAATTTTTTTAAGGAAGTGAATTGAAATCTTATAATAGAAACTAGGTTGGAGGGTAAGAGATTATTATTATAATAATCTTGGAAAGATACTTTATGACCTTGGCAAATAATTTAAATGTGAATGGGACAAATTTAAGAGATGTAAGAGTAAAAAGAACAGGATATACTATCTTATTAGACAGAGGTAATGTAGAAGTCCAGTTCAGTGATGTTACATGGAACATGCCTGACATAGGTATTGAGTTCCTAGAGCAGTATAGATTAAAGAGAAACATCTTTGGGAGTCATTGGCATCTAAATTATACATAAGAGTATGTAGGAGTTAGAAGGAACATAGGAAAGGACCCTAAGAAGAATCAGTATATCAATGGCAAGTGAGCAATGGAGATTTAAAAAGTACAGTTAGAGGGAGATAAGTGAGGAAAGGAAACAATGAGCAGAGTTTCAAAGTAAATGATTGGCAGTGAGATGGCCATGTAAGGTTGTGATGAATGCAGTCCTGTTGGAAATGTCAGTTTAGGACACAATTGGTGGCTTTTTTGAGAGTAGGTTGAAAGGATTAGTAGAAGCAGAAATGTGATACTGACAATTTGGAGCAGAGCTTGTGAAGGACTAAGACAGGAATTATTGATAATTTCTACTACCTGTGCAGGAAGGAGGTGATAGCAGTTAGTGGAAATGGTAATGGGAGCTTGTGTCCTTCCTTCCTTCCTTCTTTCCTTCCTTCCTTCCTTCCCCTCTTTCTTTTTAAATGAGAAAATCATGAGCATATATGAACAGAAAGGGAATATGGGGGGAAGGGAAGGGATAGTATAAGAATAAAAGAAGTAGAACCAATTGTATACAGAATATGAGGCCTGATATTAAATATTGTTTACTACATAAAATCCCTTACTCACAGTTCTTAGGTAAGAATTCCAGAAGTGGATTTCTTTTCTTTTCTTTTCTTTTCTTTCTTTCTTTCTTTTTTCTTTCTTTTTTTTTTTTTTATCAGTCATTTTCAAGGGGTTGGTAGGAATGGTCAATCTTATTCTGACACTTTTTCAAAAATTTTTTCTAACTTGTTTTATAGGAATAAGAGAATAATGGAAAGATTAATTACAATGAGGAAGAAGAAGCAACCTGCTTTGAACAAATCTACATCTTTCCTTTTGGATGGGCCATGTCTTAATAAAGAATAAATGGTGCAGATCTCATAGATAAATTGACTTTTATCCCAGTGATTGCTATGTTCTGTCCTGGCCATCCCCAGTGTTGCCTGATGCCTTGAGTACAGATGTGAATGTCTAGATTTTGTAATTGAGGTTTGCCAAAAAGTGACTGACACTACTGCTTCAGGTATTTAGCTTAATATAGAATATAATTTGGTTTTGTTTTAACTAATATAATTTTTTAGCAGTTTGAGGCTTTCAGGAAAAATTGAGCAGAAAGTAGAGCTCTCAAATACTGCCCCCATCCCTTAGTTTTCCCTACCATCAACATCTTGCACCAGAGTTGTACATTGAACCTACATTGACCCATCATTATTACTGAAAGCCCATAGTTTACTCTTTGTGTTTTACATTCTATGGTTTTTAACAAATATATAATGACATATCCACTATTATAGTGTCATACAAAATAGTTTCACTCCCTTAAAAATTCTGTGCCCACTGTTCAATACTCCCTCCCGACAACCCCTGACCACTGATATTTTTTTTCTGTATCCATAGCTTTGCCTTTTCCAGAATGTCATATAATTGTCTTTTCAGACTGACTTCTTTCACAGTAATATGCATTTAGGATTTCTCTATGTCTTTTCATGGCTTGATAGCTCACTTTTTAGCATTGAATATTTCATCATCTGGATGTCCCATAATTTGTTTATCTATTTACTTACTGAAGGCCATCTTGGTTGCTTCCAAGTTTTGGCAGTTATGAATTAAGCTGCTATAAACAGTTGTGTTCAGGTTTTTGTGGACATACTTTTTGAACTTTTTTGGATAAATAACAAGGAGCATGATTTTTGGATCTTATGTTAAGAATGTGTTTAGTTCTATAAGAAACTACCAAACTGCCTTCCAATGTGGCTATACCATTCTGCATTCCTACCAGTGATGAATAAGAGTTATTCTAGGTCCATATCCTCAACAGTTTACTGTTGTCAGTGTTCCAAATTTTGGGCTTCTAATAGATATGTAGTGATATCTCATTGTTCTTTTAATTGGCAATTCCCTAATGAGATATGATGAGGACAATCTTTTAATATGCTTATTTGTAATTTGTGTGTCTTTGGTGAGGTGTCTATTCTTTTCTTTTGCCCATTTATATTTTGATAAGTGATGTTTAAAATGATTGATAGAGAGGATGAAGATATTTTTCATTGCCTTTATTTTTTTTTTGTCCCCCTCTTTTCCTTCTCTGAGTTTAATTGAGCATTTTATGTGATATCCATTAATAGAATAAAATAAAACACATCTTGGTGCAGAAAAGCATTTTAAAAAATCCAGCACTCTTTCATGATGAAAACATCAATAATCAAAGAATAGAAGGGAACAACCTCAACATGATAAATGTAATGTATAAAAAGCCTACAGCTAACATACTAAGAGGTAAAAGGCTGAAATTTTTTCACCTGAAGTCAGGAACAATACAAGGATGCCCATTTTCTCTACTTCTAAACAAGGTAGTACTAGAAGTCCTAAGCCAGAGAGGTTAGACAAGAAAAAGAAAGGTCATCTAAATTGAAAAGGCAGAAGTAAAACTCTATGGCTGATGTGCTATTACATAAGGAAAACTCTAAATCATTCTTCAAAAAACTATTAGAGCTAATTAACAAATACAGAAAATTTGCAGAATATAAAAATCTCAAAATCAGTTGTATTTCTGTATACTAGCAGTGATTATCTGACAAATTTAAAAAAATGACTATAGTATCAAAAATAGCATATAATACTAAGGAATAAACTTGAAGTTACAAGATATTTAAGTACACTGAAAACTGCAAAGCATTGCTGCAATAAATTACTTCTGCCCCTTAGTTCATCAGTGGTAAAAAACACTGATCAGTTTTGAATGTTGAAACATACTTGTGTTTTTTATACTGCTAGCTTATGATGTATTTTGTTATATTTTACATATTTTATTTGAAAAACTTTCCACCAAAGTTGAAAGACTAGGAACGGTTCACCATTAACATTTTTGCCACATTCGATGAACCTTTTTCAATTTGTTTTTGATTGGTTACCTTACCATATAGTGTAAGCAGACACATTCTTTGCCCCTTAAATATTTCAGCATGCACACTCTTAGAATAAGTACATTCTTCTATATGATCACAGTATCATCAAACCTAAGATACAGTCATTTCATAATAGCATCTAATATCTAGTTCATATTAAAATATGCTTAATTGTCCCAAAAATATGTTTGTACTTTTTTAAAAATCCAGAATTAAATAGAGTTTCAGGCATTCTATTTGACTATAATATCTTTGCAGTTTTCTTTTAATCGAAAAAGATATTTTTATGATATTGATTTTTTGAGGATAAAACGTCAGTTTTTTTTGTACAATATACCACATTTTGGATTTTTTTCCCATGATGTTCTTTGACTAATTTTCTTATTTCATGTAAACTCCAAATTAAGACGAGGCTTTATTAGGTTCAGAGAGAACATTTGGAAGAATACTCCATGCATGAGAAAGTACATAATTTAGATTACCTCATATTAATAAGGTGATGCCCACCTTATTTCTCCAAGGTCTAGGTCTGGTTTCACTTTGGATTTATAACTGCTTTGTAGGGTGATACTTTGATACCATGTTACTATTTCGCCCCTTCCCAACAATTCTTCATCCAGTGAATTTTAGCATCCAATGGTCATCTATATCTGAATTACTTTGAGGGTTGCAAAACCTTGTCAGTTCTTATTCATTTTTTAGCTGGTATTCTACTGTAAAGAATTCTTTTTGAGTACCATTGTGGCCTCATGAGTTTAAAATATTTTTAAAATCAATTTTTAATATAAAAATTGATTTTAAATTTAACTTTTAGTTATGTGCTATGACCAATAAAATACTTTGCATTAAAATTCTTGGATTCAATAAGCTCATATTTTATTTAAAATTATTGTATTACATGATTGGCTTTATTATTTTTTACATACCAATTTACCTAGTTTTATAATACAGATAAATTGGTTTCCTTAACAGTTTGGAAATATTATCTCCTTTCTATTTCTGGAATAAGTTGTATAATAAGGAAATTGTTTAGTTCTTGAAAGTTCATGGCATTCAAATGTAAAAATATCTAGGCAAGGACATATATCGAGAGAAGTATGTGATTATTTCAATTTCTTTATTATTGATTTATTCGTTTTCTATTTTTATGCTACTCATTTCATCTTATATTCTTCCAGAACTTTGTTTCTTCCAAGTTTTCAAAGTTATCACTATACTTTTTTATCTGCTATGTCAGTAGTTGATTTCTTTCTTAGATTTGATATTTTGTTTATTTAATTTTGTCTTGTTTTCTTATTCAGTCTTGTCAAAGATTTGTTCATCTTACTAATCTTTCCAAAGATCAATGCCCAGGTAGGGTTCTTCAAGAGGCAGACTCTGAGAGTGTAGGGTGCAGAATTTTTGGAAGCACATTGAGATTAATACCCATAGAAGGGAAGGGAAGAAAGCAGGATTGGGGAGAGGGAGAAATCAGACCAATACAAGCTGGAATGGAAGCAAAACCTTGGCCAACCTGGAGGAAGTTCGGAGCTAAAATGTCAGGGTTATCCCACCTTGGGTCAAATATTTGTGTCTTTATTCTACCTGGCCAACTTAGTCACTGGTTGTGGGCTGGTTAGAGAAGGTCATGGTCTGGCATGAGGGCATTCATCCTCAACTGAGGGTGGTGGTCTCAACAGGAGCTGACAGCTGGAGGCTTTTTCCTAATAACATTCATTTCCTTGGGAAGAGGAATCTAGGCATCTCCTGTCAAGTTCCCTCCAGTTGATTTCTGGTTTTGATCACTCTCTGCCCTATTGTCTTGTTTTGTGTTTCCTTAATTTCTGTTATCTTTATTTATTTTTCCTTCCTCAGTTCTTTGAATATATTCATAGGTTCTTTTCTTAGCTTGAGTTGTAGTCTTCCTTGAGTTAAATTCTTGATTCATTTATATTCAGTCTTGTTTGCTGATGAATACTTTTTAAAGCTAGAAGTTTCCTTACAAGAACTGCTTTTTCTAATTCTGCAAAGTTCTGTCATTATTTCTTGAAAACATTTTATTCCTAGTATTTATTTTTTTCTCCTCTAGGGTTCTTAACTAAATATTGTTAACTCTCTTCCTTCATAGTTCTCACTTTTATTTCATAATTTTATCTTGGGTTTGAGTCTCAAAGACCAAAACTGGCACTGCTAAGGCAATGCTGAACAAGGAGTTCCTAGATTCTTCCTTCTCTTCTGTCAGATAGCCATGTAAATGCTCAGAGTAAGTATATGCTACCATTAAAGGCAAGTAGCTCTGCTCCTTGGCAAGCCAGCAGGATTCCACCACCTCTAGGAATACCCAAAGATGGAGACAAGCCAGGGCACGTCATCGTTACTCTGTCTAAGCATGGTCCCAAACTACTTTGCTCTCCTTTTCTATTAAATTTGTATCTACTCTTGACAGCAGAGCAAAGTGCTTCTCGTTATTGTACTCTCTCCAAAGACTTCTGTTTCATATCTTTGTTTTTAAACCTAGTGGCCTATAATTTCTCATATTTGTCTTCAGCTCTGTGAGGGAGAGAAGTGGGGAGGAGGACAGGGAGAGAGATATGGTCCGGAGTAAACACTTAATCGCACCCTTTATTCTTTTATTGCTTACATTTAGAATTCTACAAGCTTGAGATTATGAGTGTTTGTGACCTGCAATATATTTTGTAGAATTAAAGTGAGGCTACCCTGAAGTCAGGCTATTGGTGGCTAAGGGCATAGTTGTCCAGTCGTCATTTTGTTTTAGAGAGAACCCAAACTGGCAGGGAGACTAGAACTGAAAGGTCAAATGTGATTGGAAAGCCTCCTTTTAGAGTTCTTAGCTGGACTTTCAGGACAAAATAGATTTAGGACAAAGTGCTATGTGTTCTGTCTTTTAGAAGCGTCGTAAATGAATTAACTGGTAATTGAAAATGAGTGGTTTCAGAGTTATATTATTAATCTATAATATTAAACATGTACTAGTCAGGGAAGGAGATAACAACTATGAAAACACCTTCTATTTATCGTCTTTTGTATAAAGGCAAATTAGTGGATATATGGCCAAAATTGTAAACTAACATTATTCGAAAGTGACTTTAGATTAAAAAAAATGGAGGCTTTCTAAAAAGCCCTCAAGCACTTTCCTTTCAGCAAAATGTACTTTCTGAAATTCTAAATATAAGCAGTTCCATAGAGTTAAGGTCTATACCTATTTTTAAAAAAATTAAGCTTGCCAACTTCAAATTAGACAATGATGTAAGAGGTAATGAAATGCATGTAAACGTGTGTCATTGGGACATCTCAAGAACCTTTTCTATCTTCATTATTGATGATTAAGCTCTCCCATGCCTGTCTTCCTAAGTCTTCTTGGATTTTAATGGCATAGTGAAAAGAATATTGATGTTGGAATTAAACAGCGCAGGGGTCAGATTCTGATTTTACCACTTAACAGTTTGAGAAAGTAGAGTGCTCTTACGCTTCATCAGTGAAAGGATAGTGATGTTTCTCACCAGGCGGGATGTTTGGTGACTGCCTATAAAACTTGCAGAAAACAGATCTTTAATAAACGGTAGCTATTACTTTTATTTTTAGTAGACGGGAGAAAGTGTGTAAAAGGGAGAACCTAAGTCATTATCAGGCAGGAACCTTGGAAAATTATAAAGGGTTCATAGAAGGAACTGAGTGGCACTTTGTCTAGTACCTCCAGGAGCAATTTCCTCCAAAATCTCCCCTGCCAATGTCCATAATAGGAAGTTCATGTCTGTTCATAATCTGTTATTTTATTTCAAGTTTACTTTTGAAATTTCCCAATGCTAAATCTCTATTCCTGCTGACTGGCACTAATGAGAAGGTCTTTTTCTTGTCTCCCATGTTTAGGCTGACCTCCTGTGACCTTGCCCTGCCATCTCCACTCACCTTTCCCTGCCTTCCACCCCCTTCTTTAAAAGGAGTAAGCAGCAAAGTCCTCCTCACATTAGTTGAGATCTGCCTCTCTCTTTTTTTCCCTCTCTTTAATCCCTCCCACCCCCCCCCCCTTTCGACCCGTTTTCCCCCAAGAGCTGGATCTCTGAAGGCGGGTCATCTCCCCCATGCACTCTGGGGGCCTGTCCCAGGATCTATGGCTCCACCTGGGGTGGGAATCCAAGACCTTCTGTGTGTAAACCAGATGTGCTAACCACTGCACTATGGAGCCACCCCCTACCTCTCTTGTTTTTGAAGTTCATATTGTATATACTGCCTTTCATTGTAATTTAACTGCATTAGGAGTATTACTTGTCTTTTCAATAAGAGTGTTTCCTCAAGATAGTGATTATATTGTTATATTTCTTGTGTTCAACCAAGACACTAATATCTGTCATTTATGTTCCTTAGAGAATTCTACGGAAGGGGTCTGCGGGTTCAATTGCCCCTTCACTGATAATTTTGATAATGCATCTAAGGAATTAAGACTTATTCAAAAACCACATGGGTCTGCAGTTCTCTCAGCTATTTCTGCCTCAAATAGCATTTTCTCCAAGTGATTATTTCACTGTAAATCATCCTATTTCAGGAGCGCCCCCTATTGGGCAAACGACTGTGGTTATATATGCTACCTGAAATTTAGAGACAGTTCTCAATACCAAAGCTTCAGTTTACAAGCAAATACAGGATTCTTGAAGCAATGATGCAACTCCAATGTAAATTAGTAATGTTTTTTTCCCCTCCTAATCCCACTATGCCTCAATGGCTCTTGATGACTTTTTAAATAGAACACTGTTCAAATCATGTCTTTGAAACACATGGATTCCTATCCTTGTTATTTTCTTGGCTTCAAAATTTGACTCATGTAGAGACCGGATTCCAGTCTTACACTGCACTTTTAGTCTCCTAGGACTGTGTAGTCAATTAAGCTATTCTTCCAAGAGTGCTAAATACTCGTTAACATTATTAATCATTTTAAACATACCAGTGGTTTGATTTCCTCTGGGAAATGCCATGTACTGTTTTTGGGTGTTTCTCATACCAGGTCTACTACAAAAATCTTTCCTAAGGCCATATCCTTCAGCTCCATTTTCAAATGTGCCAAAGCTAAGACATGCCTTTTGATGGAATAATGACTTTGGGTTTTAGGTATGGTTTTATGGCTTCATAAATCACGTGAGACCCAACATCTAAATATGGTACCCTTTTAAAAGATGGTATTTTTAATTACAGAAGCATAAAAATACTCAGGGACTAGCACTAGAGTATATCAGAAAATAAGATATACCATTGCTTATTGCAAACACTCATTCAGTCTTCATACCATCCCCATTTTACTAACAAGGTAAATGAAGCTCAGAGAAGTTAAGTAGTTGACCCTCGGTCACCCAATTATAAATGGCAGAGCCACAATTCAAACCCTAAGGCACTGTGGACCCAAATTATTTCTCTTAAAAAAATGCTGGAAGAGAGCATATCTGTTTGTGAGATAAGTTGCTGACATTGAGATAACTCTGTAATTTAACATGTATTACACAAAGGTAGCATTGAGGCTTTCAGACTACTTCAAACTTTGAGCGGAGACTTTAAAGAGTTACCCTTCTAGGGGGAACTGATTTAATTGAAAAATCTTGTTCATGGTCCTGCCTCGAAACTTTCAATAAACATATTTGGATATGCCAGGGGACTGTGGTAGGTATTAAGTTTTCTAGTACTTACACTTAGAGGTGGGGTTGAGTAATTATATGACTCCTGCAACTCCTTCACGCTCAGCATCGAATTAGCACAAGTGTTCTTACTTCTCACTAATTTTCTTAGTCAAATCTTAGGGTGTGCAGAGTTTTATAGATAATTTGTTTTTTGACATCTTATTTTTGTATTTGTTTATTATATTAGTTTAGGGGATTATGGTAATTAGAGTAACTTTTCGTCACTCATTGTCCCTACTGTAAGTTACAGGAATGTTAAAAATATTACATAATAGCATCCAGCTACTAAAAGATTGAGGTGGATAAGTACACACCCTACCACCACTACTGCTACCAGTACTACTACCTCCACTTCTGCTATTGTTACTAATAGCGAGCACTTATATGGCATTTGGTTTGAGTTAAGTGATGTTTTAAGCATTTCACATATATTAACTTAATCTATAGGCTTTCTCTGAAAGGATGTGCAAGAAACCAGTCATTGTGGTTCCTCTGGGAAGGGAATCTAGGGCAACTAGATTCTGTCTTAGGGACTTAGTTTTCACTGTATCCTTTTATATTGGTTTGAAATTAACATATTATATTGCATTTAATATTAATAATTATTTAAAAATAATTTTAATATAATCACTTCTTTAATATTAAAATAATATAAAATAAACAACATAGCTAAGTAGAAAACAGCAGCAGTGCACTATGTCTGCAATTTTTTAAAAAGAAATGTACTATGGTCAATACTCAAAAGCATAGCTAAAATTGTCTCCCTTCAAGAAAGGACTAACAACCCAGCTACAAGGAGAGAGGTTAGCTGACAGCTCTCCAACGAGGCATTCCAGCTGAGGTCATTCTCTTTTCCTTGCTCTGTGTTGATGATTGAGTGAGGTAGTGGAAAAAGGGCCAGGCCACTTTCCCTCAATGTCAAACTCCCCTAACCTTTGCTCCAGAATTTCCCACTGGGTTTGAGGGTGACTGTTAGGTCTGCGTGGCAGTCTAACAGCTCCCTCTGTCTAATCCTGTGTTTTATTATTTTTTTTCTACAAGTTTTCCTCCTAATTTGGTCTCAGTTTCTGCTTGCCAAAGAACTGAACCAGCATGTACATTCATGAGAATGCAGCATAAGAAAAATTCTCTACCCTCTTAGGATATCTGGCTGAGTTAAATAATTAAACTGACATAAGACTAATAGTAGAAAGGTGTACAAGTTTTGTTAATTTTTTGCATGTGTGTGGGGGCCTTCATAAGGAAATGAAGACTTGAAGAAATGACCAGAGTAGGAAGGTTTTATACCTTTAGACCAAAAAATATATAACTGTGAGGAAGCAATAAGACAAAGGAGTCTGGGAAAGGAGTAGTAAATTGTAGGGAAGTGGTGAGATGTTTTTGGGTTTTGGGGTGGACAGAACTTGTGGAAGATAAGGATTGTTTTAGTGACTTTGTTTGTACTGATGCGTTTCAGTGTCGATTTCCAGTCTCTAGTGATAAGGATGTTCTTCTCTTCCTGGTACAGAGAGGACACCTGTACGCTCATGGGAAGTTTTCATGGACTGTTTTTAGGTAGAAAAGGGTAGGTTCAGAGAGTCCTCCCTGTATCTGCTGTTTCTCAAATGTCTTTAGCTCAAAAGAATATGCCAAAGTCCTGAACTCCTTCAAGGACAAGAACAGGACTGAAAGAAAATATAGGTGAATCCTCCCTTTCCTTAAAATGTACTTTATTTTTTTTTCTGCAATTTTTATTTAATTGTTCATCTATGTAGTTTAAATACATGCATATTGTTTAACTGTGTATATAAAGAATCAACCAGTTCCAAGGACTCGCTAAGATCAACAGAAGTCTCTAGTCCTTCTCCTTCATTTTCCTTTCCCCAGAGGCCAGCACTTTCAATGCTTTAAGTTGATTTTTTTAAATTTAGCCTCCAAATTGCTAATTAACCTGTTTGTATTGCTGCTTCTTGGTTTTTTATGTTAGACTTTATTGGCTTTCTTCTATAAAGATAAGGGTTTAGCTCTCCTCTCTTTTCCTTGCTCCACTGCATGAGCACCCTCCAAATATTTCAATATTTTAAATACCACTATATCATAATATTGGTTAGATAAGTATTTAATATTCATATTTGACTGTGAAAATGTCATTCACTGTACAATCATGTACAAAATAATAATTTCCATTTTTTTGGTCATTTTCTGTTTTTCTGAAGTTGATTTTTCTTTTCTTTTTTGTTTTTTCATTGGTGGCATTTCCATGCTCTTGGGGGAGTCAGTATGGACTAATGGTTACAAAAAGTCTCTGGAGTCAAATTGCCTGGGTTTCAGCCCCAGTGCTACTTCTTTCCAGCTGTTTGACCTTGAGCTAGCTAGTTGATTGGCTTTGCCTTCTTTTTCTGTAAAATAGGGACAGATTACATACATCCATTGCATAAGGTTCATATTTAAAGTGTTAGAAGAGTGCCTGCCCACATAATAAGCATACCATAACTGTTATCTATTATTAATCATTAATTCAACCCCAAAGAATTTGCCTGAATCTCTTAATATGTTGCTCAAATCAGGGAGTTTATCTATTTTGTCTTTGGGGACGTGTTTCTCAGATACTTCCAACTTGTACCATGGAGGAATGTTTGCCCTCTCCATCTAGGAGGGACAGGGCCAACTCTTATTCAGAATTTTCTTTTATCTTTTTAAAATTAAGATTATTGGGGTGACATTAGTTAACAAAATTATATAGGTTTCAAGTGTATAATTCACTAATATATCACCTATGTAATGTATTGTGCGTTCATCATCCAAAGTTGAATCTCCTTCTGTCACCATATATTTGAACCCCTTTACCCTTATCTACCTCCTCCCCCCCCCCTTTCCCTCTAGTAATCACTAAACTGTTGTCTGTGTCTGCGACTTTTTGTTTGTCTTGTTTGTTGCTCTCAGTTTTGTATCCTACGTGTGAATGAAATCATGTGATACTCAACTTTTTCTGTCTGATTTATTTCACTTGGCATGATAATCTCAAGATCTATCCATGTTGTCACAAATGGTAGTATTTCATCTTTTCTTATGGCTAAGTAATATTCCATTGTATATATGTACCACTTCTTTTTATGTGATCATCTATCAAAAGGCACTTCAGTTGTTTTCATGTCTTGGCTACTGTATATAATGCTGCAATGAACATGGGTGCATATATCTCTATGGATAAATGTTTTCGAATTTTTGGGGTAGACAACCAGAGAGGAATTACTGGGTCATATGGTAGTTCTATTCTTAAGTTTTCGAGTAACCTCCATACTGTTTTCCATATTCCCACCAGCAGTGTATGAGGTTTCCTTTTTCCTCACAAACTCTCTATCACTTGGTTTTTTGTCTTGTTGGTAATAGCCATTCTATAATATCCTGTTATCTTCATCTTCCCGTGCTCCTTGTTTTCATCTCCTAACTTCTGGACTCCCATGTCTCACTCATTTTTGGTTTATGCCTTTATTTTAATGAAGCATATCTATAGCTTTCTAAGAAAGAGTTTTTTGGAAGGTGATTTTTAAAAAAGAAATCGCACATCTAAAAAATGTCTATAGTCTATCCTTACACCAGTTAATAGTTTGGTTGGATATAGAATTCAAAAATAAAAGTAATATCTTTAGAATTGGGAAGGCATTCTCTCATTGTCTTTTTGTTTCCAGGACTGCTGTTGAGAGGTCTGAAGCTATTCTAATTTGTGACCCTTACAGATGACCTATTTTTCTCCCTTCTGTAGAATAGTATAGGTCCCTCTCTTTGACACTGGTATTTAGAAATTTAATGGTGAAGTGTTTAAATTAAAAAAAAATCATAGGTTTCTTCTATGACATATAACTCACTTTATGCATCATTTCTACTAAGAACTCAGCAGATCAGCTTCCTGGCTGAAAAATGTCTCACAAAGCACAGCATGAAGAGATAGCAATGCATTCTTAGGAAAACTCATCATGAGTGATGGTGGAGTCTTTTTAGATACCTTTAAATAATACAGACAATTTAAATTATATATTTAGTTTAAAAGATGATGAACAAATTATACGCACTAACTATAGTCAGTTATTTATATATTAATTATACCTCAGTAAAACTTTTTTAAAAAACTTAGGGATTTGGAGTTAACTTTAGGTTAGACTAAATTTGATTGTCACTGTTTCTGTCTTGAAGGTGACTGACAGAGTCTGCATAAGGACCGTAAGTTCCTACTCTGCCTTTCTTGTCATTACTTTTCTTGTATTTGGATTATAGTAGTCCTCCCTTAATTGCGGTTTCGCTTCTCAGGGTTTTAGTTACCACAGTCCAAAAACACTAATGGAAAATTCCAGAAATAAGTAATTCATAAGTTTTCAGTTGTGGTTTGTTCTGTGGAGCCTAAAGAAATCTCATGTCTTCAGCTCCTCCTGCTTGGGACATGATCCATCCCTTTGTTCAGTATATCTGCACTGTATATGCTACCAGCCTGTTGGTCACTTAGCGCTTCAGTGCATGATAAAGTGCTTAGTTAAGATGGAAAAGGCATTAAGTTTATGAGTGAGAGATATAAAAAGAAAATGTATTGCTACTGACGGCAACATTGGAAAGCATTGAATCTACATGGGGACTTCAGCAAGGGATCCCCTAAAACAAGTGACATCAAGCCATTTACTGTAACTAAGAGATGGTTACATAGATTCAGAAATAGGCACAAGAAGAGGGATGAGTACCATACAATAAGATATTTGAGAGAGAGAGAGATATTCTCACCACATTCATGTAACTTTTTTTACAGTATATTGTTACAATTACCCTATCTTCTTACTTACTGTTAATCTCTTACTGTGCCTAATTTATACATTAAACTTTATCATAGATATGTATATATGTAGACATAGAAAAAAAACCCCAGTATATATAGGGTTCAGTGCTATCTGAAGTTTCAGACATCCACTTGGGGTCTTGAAGATTTCTTTCATGAATAAGGGGGGACTACTGTATCTTCATCTGAATTTTCTTGGAAATAAATGTTTTGAAATCATTTTCCATTGATTTACATTTGCTTAACAAGGCACACATAAACTGTGGAAAATTTCAATAAACTGAGAGTGTCACTACTAATTTGATGGACTATCTAGCATAATGAGGTAGGTAACAATGTCAACTTGAATATTAAATGTTAGTACACCTCTTCTAAAAATAAAAAATGTAAATAAAATTCTAATATCCTTTTTCCTGTATTTTATTGGATTATTTTGCACATATTCAGGGTCAAACACCTCACTTGGAAGATAAGCGTGCTAGACTATTCCATTCTTTTGGCATATAATTATTGTGGATTCCCGAAAAAGTACAATATTTCTGATATGTGCGTGTTATTATCATGCTTCTTTTTTCTTTCTCAAACTGTTTTCATGTTTTGTCTCAGATCCATATACCTGATATATTTACAATTTATGAAGTCTTTGTTTTTTAAGAGTAATTAACACATGTAATGAATCTTATGGGGCATAGGCACTATGCTAGTGTGGTAGAGTAGTTTTTTTTACACTTCAGGGTAAATTAAAGTCACTTGGAGATTTTTAAAATGCAGATTCAGATTCACTATGTCTGGGTTGGGGCCTGTGATTCTGCATTTCAAATAAGCTCCCAGGTGACGGTGATGATGTTGGCTTATGAAATACACTTTGAGTTCTAGGGCAAAGTTGTGATGCAAAGATGTACATATTCTGGTCTCATCCTTAAGGGATTTATGCTATAGTCAGGAATGAGCCTGGATCTGAGTAATTAAACACTCCAGATCTATGTAAGTATAATATAGCTCTCCATTTTATAATGTTTGCATAGTCCTATTCTTCTTTAATTCACCAAATTTTCTCTTTTATAGTAACAGCATATGTCATGCATTTTAAAACTCATTTGTACTCCATGAGTATACTCTTCCTGAGGCTTTTGCCTTTGAGGAATTAACGTTCACTCTATTACTTTAACATATGTTAATATGTATTAATGTCTAATTCCTTTCAGATATTATACTAAAATTTGTACCAGGTGAGTAAAAATTAGTTACTTGCTCAACTTAAATTTTTTAAAGGGTTATATATTATCACATGACACAAGCCAAAAAATGTGTGCAAAAGGAGAAAATGTTGAAAAATAGATTATGAAATAGTTCTAGGAGTTGGGGCAAATCTGCTGTGCAGTTTCATGATTGATTAAATTACTCATGAACTATATTCATAACAGACCCAGACAGTAAACATTTCCTGAATGAGCAGGACTATGGGCCTGATACACAAAGAACAAAGGATGCAAGAAAAGAGCTCCGTTAACCTCAAAATGGACTCATGAAAAGATTAATCATTAGTGATAAATGTTCATGGTTCCCAAAGAGCTGAACGTGTTATGCTATTTTGAGCAAATTCCATCCATCACTGTTGACCCATAATAGCTATCCATTTATTATGTTGACTGGTAAGAAGCTACCCCTGACGAGGTCAGCTTATGACTGACTTGCTTAGCTCTAAATTGCCACAGTTGCTGTCACACCATTGCTATTACCAAGCATCCTTCCCTTCACCATAACTGCCAACACACAAACATACACACTCACTTCTTCATTCTAAAGTGGAAAAAAAATATAGAGTCATGATTCTTTCTCTCAAGGTCTACCTGCCAAATTTAACTGAGCAATTAAAATATAGGCTTTCAAATCTAATCAATGATTGAACATTGATTGGGTACTGACTTTATAGATGCACTCTTTAGGTCCCTTGGGGGGATATAAAGATTAATAATGCCTGTTCACATCTTTACAGAGCTTACAGTCCAGTTGCTCTGATAATACATAGCCTTTGAAAAACTTGCTATGAGCAATTGACCAAAACCTTTGCGTTTTCTTACCTAGAAAAAGTGACTGGCAAATAGTAGGTGACCAAAATGTGGTCACCTGAAGAATGGTAATTAAATGATGATATTAAGCAACAAATTTAGGCAACAATAAAGAACTCTCATAGGACATGTTACAACTGATTTCAGAATGAACTATGCAGACAATGATACAAGAACAAAGTTTCTCAAACTGAATCCACAAGTTTGCTTCAAGAATATATCTATATCTATATCTATATCTATCTATCTATTTATTTATTTATTTATTTTTATTTTATAGATATTTGATAATCATACACTTGAGGAACTGGTATCTGGTTTTATGTTTGCATGTATTTAACCAAGTATAATTAAATGATTTAAAGTAATATTAGGAATCCTCAGAAACATTATCCTTATAATGGAAAAAAAAATTCAATGCTATGTATGGATCTATTTGAATTCTCTTTCAAACAAACAGCAAAATATTTTTAAAATGATAGAATAAGGGAAATCTAAATAATTACTGGATAGTTGATGATCTTAAGAAACTATTTTTTTTTAGAGATTGTTGTGATTTTTCAATTTGATATCCTGATTAGAATAAGCAGTAAGAAAATTATGCTTTACAAACATTGCATTGTTACTACATCATTATGATATGGCTTTACATTGATTGTATGTAGAAAAAAATAACAGTGGAATTAAGGCAATAACCACATGTGCAACCCAAGCACAATACTCTGCAATGGTCCCTAATAAAAAGCTCTTTTGGTTAAGCGATGGTGATATTGCTGCATGCAGGTCAGTCACTGCTTTGAAAGATAAGCTTTGACTAGCTTTATTTATTTTAAAAAATCCCTCCTATTGGCCAACAAAGGCCAGGAGAAGCCTTTGGAAATCTCTATTCGTGTCACTTACAATCATTATACCAAGGGTCTTCTGATACATCTGATTGAACATCTGTTTATTTGTACAAGATCAATCTTACTTTGAGTGACCACAATCCTGACCAGGGGTTGAGTCACCTGTGCTAGCACCTTTAATAGAATAGTAGAGCCTCTCAACAAAGAAGGCAGAGCAGTTCAGGGCACACTGCAAGATGATATTCAAACCACTTTCAACATTTCCAAAAACTCACGACTGACACTGCTTAACAAATCTCTATTAGCCATCCTGGAATAGGCCTCCATGATACTTTCAGCTGAAGAAAGCTTCTACTGGCAAGAAAAATGTTAAAGTTAGGTTCACCTGTCCCCAGTCTCCCCTTGCCAGCTTGAGAGAGCTGCTGAGCATCTTCCTGAGCCAATTGGTGGTTAACATCCTGGTTCGTGCCATGATTTCCCTGGCACATGGATACAACTAAACATTCAAAGTGCCCTGATGTATCTGAACTAATGTCCTTTTCAAGGTCTCCTCTAAATTCTAATTAATAACATCTGATGATTTCTCGAATTTCCTGATTAGTTCTTGTGCATAAAATTTCAATCAATACTCGTTCCTGAGTTCCTGCTTCTTTCATTGCATTCTGTAAATTCCAGGCATCAGAATATGCAGTTGACATGAACAGGGGAAGGATCAGTTCTTTCATATTTCCACTTAACTCTGATTTGAAATCTTTGATTAAATCCTTGTCATTCATGGTTTTAAAAGCTGCTTGAATTTTTTGCCTGTGATCATTGGAATGGTTGGCCACAACATCCACAATTGCCTCTTCGTCTGTCCCAAAACTCTTCATTGCTTTGTGAAGAATTGCCACACCTCTCACAGCATCGAAATTGGCAGCTGGTCAGATTGTTCCTTGAACTCCCTGAGTCATCTCAGCAGGCTGGCTGGTGGTATGGACCTTGTCCTCCAGGAAAGCCACCAGGTAGTGCTAGGCCACCTCCATAAGAACGGGAGGTGGCTATGGTTAGCCAGAAAAGCCGGCTCCAGCTGGTGGGGTTCCAAACCCTTAGACTGGAGGAACTCTGGGATAGGAAGAGCTCCTTCTGGCTGTGGGGCACCAGGATAGCCTCCAGGGGCTGGATAACTGCCAGGGGCAGGATAGCCTCTAGCTCCTGGGTAGCTACTACTTAGCACTGGTGGGTAGGCACCTCCTCCCATTGGAGGAAAGCCACTAGGATAAGGATACTGACCAGGAAGGGGAAAAGATGACTCCTGACCTGCAGGGAAAGTGGGTAGCCTGTGGGAGAATAGCCTGGATATGACATTCTGACACCAGGGAGCAGTGCCACCAAGAAATCGTAATTTTTAAGTGTAATTTTTTCTTTTTTTAAATGAGTTATTTAAAAATGTGTACCGAAATAGTTAAGAAATGAGATAATAAGAAGTCTAAGATTTGTTCTGAAAAAATCCAGGGAGTGGTTGCTAATATGTGAACATATAGATTGTAGTAGGTAGAATAGTGGCTCCCTAAAGATGTCCATGTCCTAATTCCCAGAAGTTAAGGTGGTGGATGGAATTAAGATTGCTAATCAGTTGACCTTGAATAAGGAGATTATTCTAGATTAAGCACATGGGCCCAGTATAATCACAAGCGTCCTCATATGAGGAAGAAGGAAGCAAAGGCAGAATCAATGATGAGACATGAAGAAGACTTGACCTGTCATTGCTAGCTTAAAGATGGAAGAGAGCCACAAACCAAAGAATGCAGACAGCCTCTAGAAACTGGAAAAGGAAAGGAAATGGATTCTCCTCTAGATCTTCAAAGAAGGAACTCAGTCCAACTGACACCATTTTGGACGTCTGACTTTCAGAATTACAAAATAATAAATGTCTTGTTTTAAGGCCAGCATAACTTGATACCAAATTTAGAGTATTTCCTTTTATTCCCACTTTTAGAGTTTTTATTTTTTAATCACAAAAGGTTGCTGAATTTTGTCAACTTTTTCTACATTTGTTGAGATCAAAAATTTATATTTTATTGTTATTTTGATTTTCAAAAGTTAAATTTTCCTTGCATTCTTGGGATAACCCCAATTTTGTCTTGATATATTATCCCTTTTATATATTGCTAATTTTAATTCATTTGTATTTTATTAAGGATTTTTGTGTCTGTGTTTTTGAAAGCTTTATGCTGGCCTCGTAAAATGAGTTAGTACATGTTTCATCTTCTATTTTTCTGGGACAGTTTGTGTAACAGTATATATCTTGATATAATAATTGCTCAAACTGATGTCTAGGAGGGGACAAATACTAGAAATCCCTACACCACCATCTTGCTAACATTACCCTCTTCTCTCTATTGGCTTTTAAAAATACTTACTTGTATTTTACATTTTAGTAGCTGTTTAGGTTTACGTTATACATCTGTAGTTTGTCTCAATATCCCTTGGGTTAATATATAACTTATACTAAGTTATGTATAATGTAAGAACTATATAACACTGTATTTCCACTTACTCCACAATCCTTTGTAGTATTATGATCATATATTTTAAACCTAGATATGTTATAAACCCCCAAAATAGCATTATAATATTTGCATTAAATAATCTGTTGTTTTTTAAAAAAGAATATTTTTAGTGCTCTTCACTTTTTCTACAAAACTATCTGGTGTCATTGCTCTTCAGTCTAAAAATTTTCCTTTAGCATTTCTCGTAGGACAGGTCTGCTTGTAATAAAGTCTCCCAGTTTTGTTTTCTTTTGTTTTGCTTTGTTTTTTGCTATTTTTAATTCTTCAAATGTATACTGAGGAAAAAATATGAGCAAGACACTAAATAATTGTCTAATATATTCTTCACAAAGGAAATAGATGTTTTGAAACAGTTTTGAAATTCTATTTTAAAATACTTTGCTTTTAGGCAGCAGCAAGTCAGGATCAGCTAAAACTATTTAAAGTCATCCAAGAAATGGAAATTCAAGTAATTTCATGGAAAAGAAATGTAAGTAGCAAAAACTTTACTAAATTATTAACATTATCACTATCTTTATACTTAGACTGTAATTTAGAATTATAACAATTGTTTTAACAAAGTTATTTTCAAAAGGAAGCAGTAAGAAGCTACTGGCTTAAGGCAAAAATGGCAGATGATTGGTTCAATGTTTCTACAATTTTAAAGTTCCTCAAACAGATTTGTGTAAATAAGAAATAAGTTAGAAGTTTCAAATTATATGTTTGTGAGAAAGACTGCTCCTCAAATATAAATGGGTCAAAAATGTTCCTATAACACCTTGTTTATAGGTTAAAAAAGTTATATTTTTTTGTTTTGTTCTTTTTTTTTTTTAATAAATAGATTTTTACAAATGTTTGGCTTTTATCCCCTTCTAGACACTGTAGAAAATAAACAAGCATATAAGTCATGACAATAACTATCAATTTTGGGGGAGTCCAATTAGTTCTTCATTAAAGAATAAAGCCAAACTTGAAAGTATCTAGTATTTTATCTTGTCATATATATTTCAGTTTGAAGTAAAATGGAAAAGGTTTATAATGCAGAAGTTTTCTTACACATAATCCCAAGAATGCTGGCTGCTTGCCACTACAGAGAGTTTTAGAGATGAGAAGTGACTGGGCAAAAATTATAGCTAATAAAATTATAACCTAGGTTTATCAGTATTCAATAATCATAGACACATGTTTATTTATCTGTTTATAACAGATAGATTTATTTACAAAAACCTACTTTTAAAAATATCTTTGAAATTTCTTTCCTCCTCATTTTTATGATTATCCAATTATCCATTCCATTATTCTTTTGGTAGCAAATATGTTGAAATTCTGATTTAATTTATGTATAAAGACTGATCCCAAGTATTCAAATGAATGTGCCTTCTGACATAGGGATAAATTATGCCACATAGTGACTGAAAATAGAACTAACCTGGAAAGTGATTTTGACATAAGACCTCATTTTTTACTTCCCAGAGTTATTTCAATTCTGGGCTTTGTGAATGAATTAAACAGCCCAGAGCAGGAGGTATGGATGGTGGGGGCAAGTTCATACTGAGTAAATTCATCAGTATCCAGGCAGATCAATTATTAATAGAAACATCTAAAAAATCAGATTATGTTTGTCAATCTACAGATATTTAACGACCATCTCCTCTTTGCCTGACACTGTTGCAAATATTGTGGGAAATATAAAAATATCTGTAAGACAGAGGACATACATAATCATGCTGGAGAAACAATACAACTGTTAAGAAAAATTAAATGCTAAGTTTCATAATAATATACTAATCGTAGGTTTAATAAACAGAGGCTCTTCATAGATTGGAATAATTAATAAGGTCTTACCAAAGGAAAAAGGAAATCAACTGAAGGCTTATTAACCTTGTTTCTATTCTTGTGAGATGATTATAAAGCAAAAATAAACAAACTACCAAATGGATTTTTTGGTGGAAATAACTTATAATGATGTACATAGGGTCAGCTGAAGCCTTCTGGGAATAGATCAATAAACGAAAGGGTAAATTTCAAGAAGATCTGATTTTTATTTCATTGGGATAAAAGAGAAGCAGTATCCAAAAGATTAAGTTCTGATCCATGCTTAGGTATTGCATAGTTTTCTATTGCTGCATAACAGATAACCACAAATTTATCAGCTTAAAAAAACATATATTTATTGACTCATAGTTTCTCTGGGTTAAGAGTCTGGGCATAGCCTAACTCTGATCAAGGTTTAAAAAACCTACAATCAAGATGTTGACCAGCCTACATTCTTACCTGAAGGCTCAAGTAGAGAAGAATCTGCTTCCAAACTCATTTAGGTTGTTAGTATTTTGATCCTTGCAGCTATATGACTGAGGATGCCAGTTTTTATTGGCTATTGATTTGAGGCTGTTTTTGGTCTTAGAGGGCACTCGTAATCTCCTGCCACATACATGAACCTTTCTATAAACAGTCACAATACAGAAGTTTTGCTTTTTTAAGACCAGCAGATCTTGGCCTTGGTCTGCTAAATCATATATACATACACACACGCACATGATCTTTGGGGATATATTTATCTTTCTAAACTATATGCAACAGGTCTCCTAAGATTAGATAGATAGATGATAGATGATAGATAGATGATAGATAGGTTAGAGTAACCTAATCATGGGAGTGATGTCATCACCTTTGACATATTCTTTTGGTTAAAACCAAGTCGCAGGTTCTTGGATTCAAGGAAAAGAGATTAATTCATTAGATGTCACTTTAGGATGAGTCCAACTAACCATAAAATATTCAACACTATATTTGTATTATATTTTATTGTACTTACTAAGAACTCAGCACTTTAGTTGGTGATCTTAAATAATTTTTTTTCACTAAATCTTAGTGTTGAGAGACAATTCTTTATATATCTCACATTTCTGTGCAAAAAATCTGAGCAAGAAGCACTGATATCTTTGTCCTGTTTGCACAGGTGTTTGTAGAGCTAATGTCTCCCTCCAGGACAGCTAACAGATTTGTTTCCTGATCAGGGTGATAAAGATAATTTTTCCTTCCTAGAAAATATCAGGTAGATTTACTAGCATTTTCTTATAAAATTGAGGGTCTCCTAAACTCAAAATTCCTCAGCTGTGACACAAATCCACTGTGTGTCACAAATCCACATCCTCATCTCTGGATAGGACTTGGGAAACAATGAGAACCAATTTGAACATGAAGCTCATGTTGCCTGCTGTGCCCTGTATACTAAAGTCTTTGTCTCTGACCCAAAGGGTCTCACATTTTCTGCCAGCATATATGAGACTATGGGCAGGCTAATGCATTAGCTTGAAAACAGAACAAAATCTCATACCCTTCACATTTTTTAACACTCAATTTTCCACTATGTAATTTAAGAGATTAGATTGAGATTATTTCTAAGATTCCTTTCATGTTTAATTTTCCATATTTTAATACTCTAATTGACTCTCATTTTCATCATGGTTATAGAAGAATTTAACCATTTTTGTATTTGACCTCCTTAAAGGGTGTTTAACTAAACACTCTACAATAGTCTGGAGATAGTAAAGATTATTTAGAATCACTTTTTGCAAATAAGTAAACCAAACTTATTTTAATTGCTGGTACTGCTAATGTGATGCATTGACCATTTGGGAAACAAATCTGTTAGGACATTGGTTTGACTGAGAATCAGATGCATATCCCTTAGCTCATATCTTTGTTGTAGTTTTTGTTTGTTTGTTTGTTTGTTTGTTTTTATGGCAACAATATAAAATTCCGTCCTTTGCATTTATTTGAGTCAAGTTTAAATATGTCACTGAAAAGTTCCACATTTTGTGTTTTCTTCAAACTTTTCCTCTCTCACATTTCTAAACATTAAATTGTCTATTGTTTATTAGTATTCCTTAATTGACCTTTTTTGTTAGTTATTAAAAAATGAAGTGCTTTGAGAGGAGATAGAATTTCAGGGAACTATAGAATAGGGTTTGGAGCCTAACACAGGCAGGCAAAGTACAGGGATGTAACAAGTAGGTTTTCCACAAAGCAAAGGACAACAACTGCAGGAAACCATCTTGGTTTTGCTATGTTCTTCAGCTATAATTGAAAGAAATAAGCTCAAAAGTTAACTTTTATTGCATATGCAACATTTATAGAGATTTCAGAAAAAGCTAATAAATGTTTTTCATAGAAAATATGTGGCCTACTACTTTAAAATGAAAACCCTAGCATTAAAAATGTCCAACATCCTGATATCAGAGTTTGTACCACACACATAAGCATGCTATAAGTGCATGTGTGTATGGATATGTTTTTGTGTAATAGGTCAAACTAAAGAGACAATGTACCCCTACCTTCACTTGAGGGGACAAATTTTAGGCTAAATGACATTTATTGGAGGTATCCTTTCTTCAACCCTCTCAGCCTCAAATGATGATGATGAAGATGATGAAGATAAAGATGATGAAAACAATAGCTACAACAGCTAACATTTATCAAGTCTTTAATGTTTATCAGGTATTATTCTTTGTGGTTTACTGTGTTTTATTTAATTCTTAAAACAGTTTGTGGGTTGAATATTTCTATTAAGCTCATTTTCATGAAACTATAGCAAAAAGCGCTATGTAACTTACCTAGGTTCACCTAATGTGTAAGTAGTGTCAGAACTTTACCCTCAGGATAAATAACTTCTCAGTAGACAGAAAAAAAAAATTTTTTTTCAGTTAAGAAGAGACCATGCAGAAACAAACAAAAGAGTCAAGTTAGTAAAAATGAAACTAATTTAGATTTCTCAAAATCTATTAAATGATCCACTCATTATTAATTTGGAACAATGATTAAAATAAGAAAAAAATTATCAAAGAAAGATAATGTTGAACAAAGAATAATAGAGACCAAAAATCTAGATTTTTTGCCCTACCCCACACCCCCCTTTTCTCCACATCAGCCCCTCTGGTTCTGTCTGGTCAGTTCCAGGAGCATTCTGCATGCTACAGTTCCTTTCAAGGTTTAACACTCTCTCAATTGCACATTTCTCTCCAGATATGACCCCATTTTTGCTCCTCTTACTAGAAAAAATTCTCTAAAGAGTTGCATATGCTTACTATCTCTACTTCCTTGACCTCCTTTCACCTCAGTGCAGTCAGATTTCTTGCCTGATATTCCACAGACACTGCCTTTGCCAAAGTCACCAGTGATGTCCTTGTTGCCATCTTTAATATATGTAAATATATTGAAAACATATATGTGCATACACACACACACACATATATACACATACACACATGGTTCTTATCACACTCTACTTTTCTCTTTAAAAATTATTTATTTATTTTAATTAGTTTCAACTATATAATGCACTGGTTAGACATCTGTATAGTTCGTAAAACGATGCCCCCAATTGCTCTCTCCCTCCCCTGACCCTCCACTTAGCTAACGTATTAATGCTAACTGCATTCCCTAGGCCATGATCCCAATCCCTGTGACTATCCATCAGCTACTAATTTGTACTTCTTTAATACTTCACCCCTTTCTCCCAGCACCCCAAACCCTCCTCCCTTCTGTCCATCAACAAATTGTCCACTATATTTGTGAGCCTGTTTTTGATTAGTTTGTTCTTTTTATTCCTTAAATTTCTCATATAAGTGAAATCATATCGTGTTTATCTTTTTCTGTCTGACTTAAATACCTTCTAGGTCCATCAAAGCAATATCTTTTCCCATCCCCTTCCTTTTAGTCTGTGCATATCTTTTAATCTGAAGTGAGTCTCTTGTAGGTAGCATATGTAGGGGTCTTGCTTTCTTATCCTTTCAGCTACTCTAGCTTTTGTTTTGTTTTGTTTTGTTTTTTTTTTCCATTTGAGGTGCTTGTTGATAAGAATGTAGTAAATACCATTCTTTATTCCTGTTTTTGATACATGTTTTTTCTTCTTAAAGAAGTCCCTCCAACATTTCCTGTAATACTGGCTTGGTGGTGATAAATTCCTTTAGCTTATTTTTTTCTGGGAAGCTCTTTATCTGTCCTTCAACTTCAAATGATAACTTTGCTGGATAAAGTGTTCTTGTTTGTAGATCCTGGGTCTTCATAATGTCAAATATTTTTGTGCCAAGCCCTTCTGTCCTGCATAGTTTCTTTTGAGAAATTAGCTGCCAGTCTTATGGGTGTTCCCTTATAGGTAACTATCTGTTTATCTCTTTCTGCTTTTAACACCTCTTTCTTTGTATTTAATCTTTGGCATTTTAATTATGATGTATCTTAGTGTGGGCCTCTTTGGATCCTTGATTTTTGGAATCCTCTGAGCTTCCTGGGGTTTTATGCCCATTTCCTTCACCGGGTTAGGGAATTTTTTTTTTATCATTATTTCTTCAAACAGCTGTTATGCCAATCAGATATAGATATTTGGACCCTTAATAGTGTCCCATATTCTCATTAAATTATTTCTATAGTCTTAGTATCTTTTTTCTTGCCATTCTGATTGAGAGTCCAGATTGCCTTTCCTCTCCTCTAAATAGGGCATTTGATCCTCTTCTTTATTCACTTTGTTTATTCTTTTGTTTATTCCATTTAATATATTTCTCGTCTCAGATAATGTGTTCTTAATTTTAGACTGGTTCCATTTTATGATTTCCATTTCCATTTATATGTTTTTTTTTGAAGTTCTCACTGAATTTATCTACATTTCCCAAAAGTTTATCGAGCATCCTTATAACCAGTGTTTTGAAATCTGCATTTGTTAGATTACTTGACTCCATTATTTCTGGATCTCTGTTCTGTTCTCTCATATGGTTTCTGCTTCTTGTCTTCCCATTTTGGCTGCCTTTCCTATTAAGTCTCCCGGTCTTATTAGTGTAGATTTGTGAAGTAAGTGTTCAGTGGCACAGTCCTGAGAGAGATTCAGCTGCAGGCCAAATTCAGTCCAAGCCTCTACCCCTCCGGGACCACCTGCTAAGATTCAGCAAGCAATTCACAGATGCTATGCTTATAGTTGCCTCAGAAGGCCACTCCAGAAACCGAGGCCAGCTGCCTCTTCCAGTATGAGTCTCAGCAAAGAACACCTGGCTCGCTGAGGATATACCTGGATGTGGCTTGGGTGAGGCCACAAGTTGGGGGAGGTGGGGAACCATGGATACTGCCAGCACATCTGTACAGAGCGAGTCTTGCCTCGGCCCTCACTCTGACAATTTCTCCCTGTAGGTCCCTGGTGCCCGCTGTGCGCAACTGAATTGGCACAGGTGCTCAGAGAGAGCAGGTCCGTCACCGTGAAAATCCACTCATGGATGCAGCCCCTTTAAGAGACTTCTGCCATGCTGCAGCCTCCATCTCACTCAGCTGCTGGAGACTGGGCAGCCCCACGTCCTTGCCTCATCCTACCTTCTGCTGTTGCAGGACGCTTTCTTGGATTTCTCCCTAGTTGTATGACTTGTTCATCAAGATCCCAGGTGATTTTTTCTTGCTGCTTACTCCTTGTTTCCGCCACAACTTTGATTTGGTCACCAGAGGAATGAACAGAGCCTCTATCATCTATGTCATTTTTTTCCCCTTCACCTAATACTCTACCTTTCAACATTATATAACAAAGTTGATTATCTTTTTGTTCATGAAACACTTGTCCCTTGCTTTGTATCATCCTTGACTAATTGAACTTTCTTACTGGCCTCTTAGTCTATTTTCCTGGCTTCTCCTGCATGAACAAGTTTGTTCTCTTTATCTTTGTGCTTATCCCAGTGCCTGACCAATGAAAGTACTCAATAAATATTTGCTAGATGTGTGAATGAATGGATGGATGATTTAATAAATTAATAAATGATCTGTTATAGAAGTGCATTGGTAGGAAAGTTTAATTTTGCCTGTGGCAGTCAGAAAAATTTTTCTGGCAAAGCTAAAAATTGACCTGTCTTGAGAGATGAGTTAAGATTTGTCTAGTGAACATGTTCTGGCTGGAAAATTACTGCTTAGCTATTGCCCATGGGAACATAGGCTATCACCCATGGGAACATAACATTTTAACAATAAGCTTTCTGCTTCTGTACCCCCCACTTGCACAACCGACCTGTGGGTTGACAGTAAAAAGAAGCAAAATAGACTTGTGTGTTCAAACAGAATGAAGAATTGGGTTTAGGGCTTAAAAATCCTGTACCTTTACATTTTGGGGCTGCTTAATTTGGGGTCTGCGTACCTCTGGCAGACCCAGCTGGCTGAATCAAGAGTGTGTTTCCTATAACTCACTGATTTCTGGTGGTCTGTGTGTCTATCGGGGGGCCAAAGCAAGATAACAAAACAAATAAGGCATTCACTTCTGGAATAAGTATTTTTACAAAGTTAACTTGCAGTGTGACATTTCTCAGGAAGCTTTGAAGGAAAGGGCCTTTGGAGCTGTAATTAAGTTAAGGATGTTAAGATGAGATCATCCTAGATTCAGGTGGATCCTAAATCCAATGACAGGTGTCCTTATAAGATTAGAGAGGAGGAGGAGACATGCAGGGGAGAACATCATGTGAAGACAGAGATAGAGATCAGAGTAATGCACATATAAGTCAAGAGACACCAAGGACTGACAGCATCCCACCAGAAGCTAGAAGAGTGAGGGGTGGAGCAGATTCTTCCACAGAGCCTCCAAAGGGAATTAAACCTGCCTGGCACATAATTGCTACACTAACAAATAAATGAGTACATGCTAACTGAGATGGTTGGAGGACAGGGCAGTTCAGATGGAAGAAATGGCATCAACAGAGAGGTACAGAGTGTGAGAGAGGAAATCGTCATCTATATTGAATGCTGTCTTCTTTACAGTTTTGCTGGAAGCTGATCCTACTTATGGATATTTCAGGGATGCCCATCTATGTCAGATAAAAGAAGCCCAATCATAATAGTTTATAAAACAGAGGGAATTTTTTTCCCCTGAAAAGTGAAACTCGATATAGGTAGCCAAGGGCTGAGTCATAAGTGTCTCAGTCTTCCTTCCTTTTTTATTCCACTATCCTCAGAGAGCAGCTTTATCCATGAATTACTTTGTAGTCAGAGTGCAACTTCACACCTGTACTCTAGGCAGCACAAAGAAGCAAAAGGCGCAGTAGGGAGTGTCATGCCTATATCAAGAAAATAAAACTTTCTTAGAAATCCCCAACAGATTTCTATCTGTTATTGATGTTATTGATTAAGTGTGCTATTGAACAAAACAATACATGTGGTCACTTCTAGCTGCAAGGGAGGCTAGGGATATTCATTTTCTAGTGGGACACCTTGCTTTCATAAATATAATTGAAGTATTTAATGTGGAAAATGAATATTGAATTGGACTAGAAGAGTTGGCTACAACGTGAATGGAAGTAGATAAAGGCATTGCATCACTGCATAAGATCTAAGATCAGAGGCAACACTGATTTTCCTGTCTCAATCCAGTTCAGAAGGCCATTTACCAATGGCTCTTGAACCTACCGGCCTCACTTCCACAGAATCAAAGCTCTTTGCAATTATGTGGCTGCAACCCTAGTCCAAGAGTCATGATGGAGGAATTAAAAAATCTTTACTATCTTTGGAAATATTTTAAGTTTGGCTCACTGGAGTTTTTTTTTTTTTTTTCTCAATATCATGAATAATGGGATAGAGTCTTTGTGTTCCCTTTAAGGAGATTTCTTTTAAGCTCCAATACTCCAGAACAGGAAAATGGTACACAGACCAAATCAGAAGAAAGGACATGCCTTTATGTACACTAAATTTTTCCAATCTATCATATGGGTCATTATGCAATCATTGACATTTCCCAACCACCAATTGACTTCTGGTATTATTCACAAGAGGCCGTCATTGTTATAACTTCCCAGAATTGATTAAACAAAACACATACACACACTTATTTTCCAAATGTGATATTGATAGTCTAGGATAAAGCTAGTTTCTCTGGTTTCTTGGTGTATGTTAAGTATTTTTTTCTAAGTTCAAAAAATTCGAGACCAACAAAAAGACTTGTTTATGACACTGCGAATTGTTTTATTAATGGACTATGGAAACATCCTAAAATAGCTATAGAACCCTGAAAATGTCACAGGTAATTAGTACATATTTTCCTTTACATATGTGGATTCTTGCCCTTGGACTCCATCATTCTTTGTTAATTATATTTCTTATGTCTTTAGATAATGTATATAGCCCTTTAAACCCTCCTAAAACCAATTTATTTGCAGCAAGAATAGTGTAAAAATGGTTTCAATGCATTTCTCTCACAGGTGATGCACTTCTCAGGAGGAAGCTATAGTATCATGAAAGCTTATCAAAATAATCATAAATGTAATATCAATTATGTTTTGAGCATTGACCACCTTATTTAGCAATGTCATGTACAATTGCTACCTGATTCTGAATGTGTGCTGTGGATTTTCTTATAAGATACTCTTCAGTATGTATTTTTGGGTGAAAGAAAATATTGGTTGCACTAGTTCCGCTAGAGTGGAGCCTGCAAATGGGAAGCTGTTGTTTCTGTAACTATCTGAGCAGTATGTGAATTAGTATCCAGTTTCAACATGCCTAGGTTCAAATCTCGTCTCTAACACTTATCAACTATATGACCTCAGGCAAGTTTTTTTAACCTCTCTGCCTCAGTTTTATCATTGCAAAATGGAGAAATTGAAAGTACTGGTGTGATTATGTTGTTATGAAGGTAAAACTTGGAAGAACTGATATAAAGTATCACATATACATTTTAGTTTTATAGATTTAGTCATTGTTGGAAGATACAGAAATGTCCATTGTAGTTTATAGAGGTGCTTGACTCCTTTGAGTCTTAGCCATTGTGGGGATGCAAAAACTACCTCCCATGCTCTCTTGGGAAAAGTGCCTCGGGATATGCTCAGGACACACTAGAATGGAGGTTTTTATGCAGTCCTCTAAGGTAAATTTAGAGAAATATACATGGGAAAGAGAAGTAGGAATCATGTCAAAAAGTTAGTTGAAGTGCAACATTGAAGTAGTCTAAGCACTTGCTTCTTGCCTTCAAAGCTGGAGGCATAGATTTAGACACCTGTATCATTTAGGAATGTTTTCAGTTGTAAATATCAGATACACAGTGGCTTAGTCAATCATCATCTTTTATTATGATATGTAATCAACAATCTGGAGGTAGGTAGCAGGATATTTTGTCTTTCTGCTCTGCTACTATGAGCACACTGGCTTTCATTTGCTTTATTATGCTGACAACAAGGCTCCTATAGCTTTAAGCATCATCCCCACCATTGGCATTTCAAGCAGGAATAAAAAGAAACAAGTTGGGGGAAAGGGAACAGGGTTTCATTCCTATTTAGGAGGTGCTATCGATTGAGCTGTGTTGCCTCAAAATTAATGTGATGAAGCTTTAACTGCAAATGTGATTTTATTAGGAGATGGGGTTTTTAGGTTACTAAGGTTAAATGAGGTTATAAGAATGGGGTCCTAATCTGATAGAATTGAAAGCCTTAAAAAAAAGGAAGTGAGAAAGAAAGATCTCGCCTTTTTCTCTCTGCTGTATGAGGATACAGCAATACAGCAGCCATCTGCAAGCTGACTGTACCTTGATCTTGGACTTCTCAGCCTCTGGAACTGGGAGAAAAAAAATTGATGTTGTTTAAACCATACAATCTATGGTATTTTGTTATGGCAGTCCCAAGTGACTAACCCAACAGAAAAAGTAGTTTCCTTGAAACTTCCTAGTGAGTTTTCCTTTACATTTAATTGCAGGAAAAAAGTCATAGTTTCACGGAAAGTTGGGAAAATATGTGGAAAAATACAGTGAGACTGACGCAATTGGCTTATCAGTCATGATTGATCATGTGTGGCTGGATACATCATCATCACTAACAAAACTAGGGTTTTGTTAACAGAGAATGAGGGCAATAGCTGTCAGATAGGCAAATGATCTTTCTGCCACAGAGCTTGCAACAAGTAGAGAACTATACATAGAAATTACATCCAAGTAGATATTCAATTGATATCTTAGGAATTAGAGAGGCAAACAGACCATGAGAAATTACAGGGAAGACAGCACAGAGCAGATAACACTTGTGTGCTAGAGGATCTTGTTCAGCTTCAAATGTACCCATGAACTCCAACCATGTGCATATGGTTTATTCTGCATTTTCAATAGATGCTGCATCCATCAACTCCTTTGTACATATCTCTTCATTCTCCAACTACTCACAGTGCCTTAAATAAAGTCCCTCCTTATCATCCCTACTTACCATATTTCCATCATTCCTCAAGCTTTCTGAATAAGGCCCAATGCTTTTTATCTTACCCTAGTCCATTTTCTCTCTTAATGCCATCGTCGTTTATCCAGTCATTTGGATCTACTCGCAGTTACCTCAAAATGTCCAGAGCTCATGCTGTTCTCTCTCTACATCTGTTGAATGTAGTCACCAGGCTTCTTTATTTGGTATACTCTTATTTATTCTTCAGGATTTATTTCGTGTGTCATCTGGTTCTTCATATTGAGTTAGGCCTCTTTATTCTTTGTTTTTCTGTTTCCAGCCATAACTCCTGGCAAAAGCCTTTATTATAGGAAAAGAAGCTTTGTTGAGAACATACTATATGCTAGACATTAGGTTAGATACTTTTATAGACTATCTCATTTAATGCACACAACACTGCACTATAAGAATTATTCTGGACAAATCCCATTTAGCACAGAGTAATCCCATTTGACATGGAAAAGCTAACCGAATCTGGACTATATGAGATCTGTACAGCAAAGGGCCATAGGAATGTTCTCCCCAATATCACATATTGACAATCACCATTTGCTTCTTTTCAAATCTGAGATTGTACCGTATCTCCAGGCATAATCTCTGCAGGTACTATACAAATAACTGTTGACCACTTCCTTCAAGACTATTTAAGTTGATCTTCATGTCAAAGGACCTCCAACAACCCTGATTGACCGCTAAACTTTACTATTAGTTACCACCACCATTTTTTTGAAGGTGTTTGCATACCATAAAATGTGCATTTTAATATTTATTGTGAAACTTTGACTTAACATCTTGCAGCATCTTCAACACTTATTAATTTGCTTGCCATTCATCAGCCATTAAGAATTCATACTGCTCAACAAAACATGAACTAATGGCAGAAGGAAAGATCATGTTAGAGTAAGCAAATAAATTGTCTTAGAGCATATGCTATTGCTTACTATGTATGCTGGTTGATGAGTCATGAGAATAATATATATTAATTTTACTGCTCAGTGGAGTAATAACTATGTTCTTCTCTTAAAAAATACAAAACTATTTCTGAGGAAAAAAGCCTGTAACAAACCAATACTATATGGGGCAGAACTAATCAAGAAATGTTGTGCTTATAGTAGATATAACTGAGTCAGAGAGACAGAACTAGCCCAAAGCCACTTTCTTAGGAATAAGAGCCAGGATTTGAACCCAAGTTTGCCTTGTTCTGTGGTAGATGTTTTTTTCACTATATTACCTTCTCCCTCTATTGCATTTTACATATGCTGTTATAATCATTACTTTTTAAAAACTGTCCCCCGTTTTGAAGCTGATTGAGGAAATCTTAAATGTCAAAATTTTTATGTTAACCAAAGTTGCATTTTTTAACACCTGATGATTCTATTTGTTAAAATATGTTAGTATACATCATCATCACACTGTGTATATATTTTATTGTTACAGAATTAAGTAGAGAGATTGTCTTGAGCTGATTCAGGAAGTAGGATACAGCCAAGAGGTACAGAAGAGAGTTTCTGAACAAATCTAGTAAAAGATTATTGTATTTTAGGATACTTGACAGATGAATAGTCAGTTATATCTTTCAATTGCAACTGGTACATTGAACCAGCACAACCTACAGGATGTAAACATAATTAATCTTTAATTATTTTATTAATTTGTCTTCAATTATCATTACATTTATTCATTGGAGCGTCTCCTTTCCCTCCCCCTGAAGAAAATGTTGGTTGCGCTAAAATATTTTTAGTCATTCATACATAATGTAATACAGAAATTAAAATGTCCACTTCCATTTAATAATACAAATTCCAAATTTAATTTAAAATGAAGCTTTCTCTCCTCTCTTCTTAAGGTTTATTTCAGTCAGGAAGCCTAATGTCAGGAGGAGGTACAAAATAGGCTTATTTTTTCATATGATGCCTCTACTTTTCAGCCAACTCTCCTTATTCAGCCAATTAACTGGGGTTTTAGACTCCTGGAGACTGGGATGCAAGGTGAGAGGAGAGAAGTTAAGGAGACAGAAAAGTTTTTATTTGACTAACACTCTCAACGGTGGGCTTTTAAGTCTCTGGAGTGAGCAGTTATATAGTTCCTCATTTTTTCATACACAAGTGTATAATACAATGTGTGAATTTTACTGCATGTAAATTAAAATGTAATAAAATATTTTTAATTAAAAATCAATATGTTATTTCTTTTAATTACTGAATACAGTATTTAATTACTGAATACATTATATGAATACAGCACCTATTATTTACAAATTCTTCCATTGATGGATTATTTTGTTTGCACTGTTTAGCCATTATAAATGATATTGCTATGAACATTTGTGTGTAAATTTTTGTACGCACTTAGGTTGTTATTTCTCTGGAGGTAGAGTTGCTTGTTAATATAGTAACTCTATGTTTAACATTTTTAGGAACTGCCAGTATGTTTGCCAAAGTGGCTGCACCTCTTTGTAATTCTACTACCAGTGTATGAGGGCTCCAATTTCTCCACATTCTCATCAACGTTTGCCATTGCAGTTTTTATTTTAGCCATCCTAAAAAGGCAGGTAGTACTGCTGATTTGTATTTTCCTAATGACTAATGATGTTAAATTTTGTTTCACGTCTTTGTTGGCCATTCATATACCTTCTTTGGAAAACCATCTATTCAAATCCTTTGCCCAGTTTTAAATTGGGTGATTTGTCTTTTTATGTTAAGTTGTAAGAGTTCTTTATATTTCTGACAAGTCCCTCATCGGATATCTGAGTTGCAAATATTTTTTTTCCTATTTTTTTTTCTCAAAGTTTTATTATGCAAAAGTGCCAAACCTCCCCCCCGCCCCAATTAAAAAAAAAAATTGTACGGTAACTTGTATGCTCACCACCTAGATTCAACTATGCTTTACTTTTTACCATGTACTTTTCTTTTCTGTCCATTTGAAAGCAAGATATAGATATCATGATACTTCACTCCTGAAGACTTCTCCTAAAAATAAGGATGTTTCCTTACATAATCCTAATACAATAATCAAACCTAAAATATGTAAATTCCAGTATAACTTTTAATCTACACATTGCAAAATTATCCCCACAATGACTTTATTCTGGACTACAAGCCAATCAAATTCGATGCATTATATTTGGCTTTTATATCTCTTTTATCTCTTTTAATCTAAGAATAGTTTTTCCTTGCTTTTCTTGACATGGATTTTTGAGGAAACTGAACCAGTTGTCTTGTAAAATTCCCTCATAACCTGTATTTGGCTGTTTACTTGTGAATTTATGTGTTACTGTGATCCTCTGTTTAATGAATTTGATATAAATTTGAAGTTAGTTCTGAAGTCTCCATTTGATTTTGAGTAAACATTCTGGGCAAGAATAGTTCATAAGTGATCTGACTACAACGTCTTTCAACTCAGGTTGTGGAGGAAGATGTTAGTGATGCCAAATTTAATCATTTGATTATGGTGGTGATGGTAAGATTTCTTCATTATAAAAATAATTTTTTTCATTTACAATAAGCAACTAAACTGCAGAACTACTTGTTATGCAAAGATTCTTTTACCCAAAACTATTTAACCTAAAGATTTTAGCATTTATTAAAAATTATTTCTTGTATCAATTATTTTATGGCACATTACAGGCTGAAGATTTTCTATTTTTATCATTTTTCTATATTTATTAGCTGGTATTCTTCTGTAAAAAGGGTTTTTTCTTGCCTCTAAAAAGTCAGGGTAGATGTTTAACTCCTTTTGTTTAGTTATCAATTTTCAGAATGTGTAAGTTTCATAATCACCCCATCTTTTCCCTACTTTCTTTCTCTTGTTTTAATTTCTACAATTAACTTCACCTATTATTATTTGTAATAATTATAGGCTCAAAACTTCCACATTTGATGTGTAAACACTTCTTAAGCTGTATATTTTTAATATGACCCCATTAATATTTGAAACATCCTTTGCCTGCGTCATAAGATATCCCTGACTGACTTTATATGCTTTCTGACCCAGATTTGAAACCTGTCAATCTTAAAAGAGACCAGGTTTTCATTATAAAGAATAATGTGTACAAACCAATATTTGGGCATTAACTACCTTAGTTATTCCAAAGATGTCATTGCTTCTTGGCTTGTGTGTGTGTGCCAAATATATATGTATATGTGTGTGTATACACACACACACATTTTTTGTACACATATATTTTTATAGTCCAAGATTTTTTTCATTATTACTTAATACCTGCCCAATCTTTAAAACACTAAAATTGATTGTTCCATTCTTTAATTGAATGTATAGTTTTAAAATATTTAATGTCTCATGCAAATCTTTTCTAAGTTAAGAATGGAAATATTGTACATTATATAGTGAAATCTAATAGGTCTAAATATCATTAAATGTGTACTTAGCAAAGTCAATCTCTGTAGTTGTGTCAAAATCTTCAATTAAATATTCAAAGTTGTTGTCAAAAATGGAGAAAAGAATGGAAATCCCCATTACTTTTAAAACCCATATATACTTACAATATCCCCTGGAGTTTCAGTACAGTTCTTCAAGATTATCAGCAAGATGCTTTTCTCTGTAATAGGGTTCCCAGGAGACAGATGATATTGAGAGGAGGCCTGATGCTTAGATGCTTTGGGGTCTCCTAGAGCTCTCTGACTAATTTAGTGACTTCATCAAGTTTCTTTTGGAGCATTTCATTATCTTCTGTCAAAAGTTTCACCTGAAGTTCTTTACCTCACTACACTCAGTTCTGTGAGCCTGTCCTGATTATTTGAGTCAAACAACTTGGATCAGTTTCTATAACCTCCATCTCTTTTGCTATGTCCTATTCTAGATTTCATCTTTAGATAATGGTGTCTCTAACTCTTGGAAAGTACTAAAATGCCTCTTGTTAGAACATGTACTACATTATCTGTATAGCACATGGGTAGTCTTAGCATGTGGCCAAAACTCAAAGATACTGAGATCACTTGGGAGATGAGTCTCTCCATTAATCAAGTAGATTACATCAAAAAGATTCTTGCCAGTATTTGCAAATATGTCATAGTGTGCTCCACAGAAACTTAATAACATTAGAGTAACACCATTTCCCTTATCTTTTTGCAAATTATTCACTCCAGACTGAAATATCTCAGTTGTCATTCCCAATCTTACAGAGTCTGATTCTCTTACCACAGGATTTCCAGAACAGAAAAAGTCTCTTTCTCTGCCCCATCTAGTTCTTTCCTTTCTAACTCTGATTGTTAAGAAGTTTCCAGGTCAATTTTACTCTAGGTTCTCTGTTTGATTTACTCCTGTTCTCTTTCTAAGTTACTGCTTCTAATTTATTTTTGAGCATATCTCTGTCATTTACAACTTAATTTGATTTAATTTAATTTAACTTTGTTTTCCTTACAAAAGCTTTTGAAAACTTTGGCATCAGTATCTTCATTATCTCTTGTCTTCCATAGTCGGCTAGGTTTTCCTCTGTTTTTATTTTTGAGTTTTCTGCAAGTTTGCCATGCATCTGTTCTCTATTTCAGGCACTATATTCCTGACTAAGAGCAGATTGTCTGTTGTATTGCTTTTCAGTCCCCATCACAAGTCCCCATCCTATCTGTAGTCCTTGATATGAGCAAACGCATCTTCACTTCATTGGTCCTTCCTCCAGCCACATGGAATTGGTGATACCTCCAGCTTCTCTTTGCTGAGGTCTCTAATTCCTTTCAAAGACCCTCTTAGATAGATTCTAAGCTAACCTCACACTGGCTCTTTTGCATATGACCTACATCAGGCCCACAGGAAACACCCCTTCATATTTTATCCTATCATATTCTAAGATTTTAGATTTTCTAATACCATATTCTCTCATTTGGCTTTTTCACCAGCCTCTAGATGGTGTGCTTCTTCCTACTGAGATTTCCCAGATGAGAGTCCAGCACTAGTCCCCTGGGTTCCTCAAACTGAGGGACATAGAATAGGCTTTCCAAGTTGTTCCTTAGAACCCTATATCCAGGCTTAATATGAGAATACCAGTTTGTGCCTTTCATGTAAGTGAGAAGTTTAGGAATATCTATGTAGATTTTATTTCAAATTCTACAGGCTGGACTATTTTCACATGTTTTTACTGTTTATTTTGTCTCCTGTCTTAAGTCTCAGCAGAAATTTCTGCATCAATATCCTCTTACATACTCAGTCATCCATTGCACAATTCAAAGCTTGAGATGAATAAAGTGACATCTTCCCTTTTCACTTCCATGCATTGGAAGTAAAATGGCCAAATATGAAGATTAGTAAATTTTACATTTCCTTAAATTTTACATTCTTCAATTTATGATATGCAAATTCTGTGATTTTTCCCCCCTTTTTTTTTCTTGAATTGAATTCTCTGATTTTTTCAAGGAGAACACTGCATATATTAGACCCTATTAGCAGTTTTTCACTTGATTTTGCTATTCAAGAAAACTTTTCTCCTTCAAATGAGCTCATAGCCTACTGCAGTTTGCCCAGATGCATGGGAATTTCAAATGTCCAATCACATGCCTTATTCTTACATATTGAGTTTATGATTTCAGTTTAATAGGATTTTCTGTTTGGGTAGGGGGGATTCTCACATTATGTATTTTTCCAGGTAAATATAAATATTTTATTTGTATAAGATTAGGATTACTTTGTAGAAAAATGCCTCCCAAATGCACTGGTAACTATGAGTTCTAGATAATTGTGAGGACTCCATATTGACAGGCCAAGTCACTGATCATTTCAGCTTTACTTTGAAATGATAAAAAGTTTACAGTTTTCACAGTATGTCATTACAAGTGCTTCTTAGCAATATTAGCAGCTTTCTTTTCCATTCATAGAAATAACTCCAATATTTGCATTTTCAGTAATGAGAATTAGTGTTGCTTAGAAGAGTTTTTGCCTTTAATCCAAAGCTTTTAACAGATTACCCAAAAGGCAAGAGATAAGTGCATTGAGAGAGAATTAGACCAGGACTCGAGAGACCAGGATGAAAGTTCAGGAATGCTTACAAGAGACTAGGAAACTATGTTATTATCCTAATTCTTAATGTTATTGTTAATGGTTTAAATTATTTTCCTGCATAAGCATATTCTCTTTCAGAGTACCTCAAAATAATGTGGAATATTATTCATCATTAATAGAAATAGATAATTTTATAATTTAAGGCTTTATAATTTTCAAAGAACTTTCATAAGTATAAGAAATTAAAAATATCAAATCCTTTTTTGAAAGACACAGTATTTATAAATCACAACTTAGTCGAACATACTCTTTATTTAGAAAAAAAGTCCAATTCAACATTACAGAAATATTAACTTAAAAGATAAAGATTATCTGTAACCATCATATTAACCACTGTTTATAGTTCAGTGTACATTTCCTTAATATTTATTTTTTTAAATATGTACATATTGTGGTGCTTTTTTTCCTTTTTAAACAAAATAGAGTCACATTATCCATGCTCTTTTACAACTTTTGTTTATATGTCAATAGCTTTTGAATATCTTTCCATGTTTACGTTATGTCAGATCCACATCATCTTTTAAATTGCTGCATAGTATTGAACAGTTCATTCAATCAATTACTTATTGATAGACATTTAAATTGTTCCCAATGTTTCTGTAATATAAACAACACAGCAAGAATATTTTCAGATATCTTTGAAACTTTTGCAAGTGCATGTGAAGGATAAATTCCCATTTAGGATAGCTGTACCAAAGAATAAGAACATTTTTAAATTTAAGAATCATTCCCAAATTGCCTTCTAAAAGGTTATTTATACCAATTTCCACCCCTATCAGTAATGCATAATGAGACTTTGGCAAACTACTTATTTTCTTATCCTCTTCTCCACATGTGTAAAATGAGTGAACTGGAGCCTATGCATTTATATTCTAATTGTCTCCCACCATTGATGGCAAGCTCCTGGGGTCAGGCACTGTGACTGGCTCAACATCAATTCCTTAGTGGGTCAGCCATTCCCAAGCATATAGTACATCATCAATAAATGTCTGTTAAATAAACACGTCTGTAGATCTCTTCAGATCTCCTATTTTATGGCTCAATGATGATATGAGGTTGACAACATATCTTCATGTGCTTTCATGTATAGATAAATTTGAAGTATTATAAACTGCTGGAAATAAGTGATTAGGGTGTCTGAGATAAAAAAAAAATTAATACAGTTGACCTTTGAATAATGTGGAAGTTAGGGGTGCTGCTGCCCTTGTGCAATTGGAAATCTGTGTATAACTTCTGACTCCCTCAAAACTTAACTGCAATCTTTTTTGTCTGTGGGTTTCATATCCATGGATTCAACTGACTGTAGATGGAAAATAGTATTTTAGATGTGTGTGTGTGTGTGTGTGTCTCAGTGTTTATGTTTAATCTTCTTTTTATTCTAATGAGGTGACACTTGGTGGACTCTTGGATTGGGGCTGGTCATGAGAAAGACCATGCCTGATTATAAACTTGGAATTTTTAGTTCCGCCCTCCTCCCTTGTTCTCCAGAGAGGGGGACAGAAATGTAGTTAATGATCAATCATGTCTATGTGATAAAACCTCCATAAGAATCCCTAAAGTAGGGTTTTGAGAGCTTCTGGGTTAGTGAGCATGTGGAGGTGCTGGGAATGTTGTTTGCTGGGAGAGAGCTTGAAAGCTCCATCCATGCCCTTTCCCACATACCTTGCCTTATGCATCTCTTCCATCTGGATGTTCGTTTGCATCCTTTATCCAATCATTTTATAATAAACCTGTAACAGTAAATGAACTGTTTTCCTGAGTTCTGTGATTTATAGCTGATAAATCAGAAGCATTGGTGAGAACCTGAACTTGCGTTTGGATTCTGAAATGCCAAGGAGAGGGGCAGTCTTGTAGAAAAGACCCCTTAACTGGTGGGATCTGATGCCAGGTACTGTCAGAATTAAGTTAAAGTGTAGGATACCCAATTGGTGTCGCAGAATTGCTTGGTGTGGAAAAAAAAATTCCACACACTGGAGACAGAGTGTCAGAAGTGATGTTCTGTGTGAGTAATATAGGAGAGACACGGAAGTGAGTTCGCTACTTAGAATGGCTCTCAAATTCCTAAAGCTCTTACACAGTCTCTTTCAATTGGAGAATTTAGTAGGTTGAAAATAAAACTGTCCCCTAATTCTTTTAAGATAGGCAAAATATTAAGAAATTCATATTGTGTTTGTTTCATCATGAATGGTAAATAAACTCCTCATTCCAGAGGACCTTTAGACTGTGTCTTCTCCCCCTAACTAAATCTGAAATTATTTGGTCAATTAATAAAATATTTCCAGACACTTATTAATAAATGTCTTAAAAGAACTTCCTCTCTTCTTATCAAAAGATTTAGTTTTCATATCTATTCTTCTGTGTTATCTGTAATATCTTGTGTTTTCATGAGAACTTCTGAAAGTATACTGAAGAAATACAAGCCACCAATTATATTCTCTTAGCTAAATATACTGAGTATTGTAAGAAGAGAATAGTGTTTTGGCATTACTAGATGATACATGTATTGGTGAAAAAATTTGTGACTTAGAGAAACATATGGAGTATTTTTCTCAACTTTCAAAGTCAATAGAAAATGTGTGACACAAATCGGGTAGATTTAGTATTGTGCATTATCAGCTCAGAGTCAGAGTACATTCGTTTCTTCATCTCTAAAATGATAATAATTATGTTAACTATTAATGAAGCTTATTTGAGATTATTATGAAAATTAATCCTTAATAATTCTTGAGGTTGCAATGTGGTCATCATCTCTCTGAAAAGCTATTCTTGACTCTTTTTCACAACATAAAGTAAAATGTCTTGTCTTTGGGTTCCTTCTCTTTTCCACTTACTCCCACTCTAAACCAGGACTCTGTCCTGTCACTGCATTTCTTATTGTATTGAAATTGAAATATGCCTGTCACTCTAATTAGACTGTGATGTTTTTATAATCCTTATAGCTTCACCACTTAATGCAGGACTTACTTATCAAAGAATATGAGCTCAGCTCATTAAAGAGTATGAGTTTGTTGACTGAATAAATGACACATATCAAGTGCTTATTCAGTATATAAAACATTGAACACATTCGATAACTTGTTCTTGATTTCTTTTGTAAATTTGTGTCCCCACAGTTTTTTCAAGGAAAAGATTTATCTCTTGCCCATGATGCTTTAACTACTAAAATGCAGGGTTAGGATTCTTTTGGGATGTATTCCAGGTAATTAAATACACTGTGAGAGGCATGGTTCATGGAAGGTTAAGATTTCTCACACTTGATGAATAACGGAATGTAAATTGCTTTAGACCTTTAGTCATAACCATGCCATACATCCAGAAAAAAAATTTAATTGTTTGACCCTTTGTCTATATTTATTGTAAATATATAGCTTAGCAGTGTCTATTTAAATCATTAAAACAATGTATTGGAGACCTTTTAGCATTTGTCTCAGATGTCTTATTTTATTGCATTGCAAATGATGTTAATTCTGTGCTTAATTATGCTTAACATAATATATATACAACCCAGTGTTTATCAGTTGAACATAACAAAACTGCTGTTATTTCTTCCCATTTCCTTGCTTATCATTTGTTGATTTTTGAAAGCAGCTGGAGTTGTTCCATGTGAATGGAAACAATTACAAAGCTGTACAATAAATGTTTTCTCTCTAAAAACCATCTTATATCAAAGATGGTCTTTGCCTTTTAGAGATTTGGTGTACATTCTCATGAGCTTTTAACTTGATCGTTGCTGTTTTTAATTTCCCCGTAGATTAAAACAAAAGAAAATATTTAACATTACTTAGAATTTTTCAAAAACACGCATATTTCATCCATTGAAATAGGAAACTCCATCTATCCAAATTGATATCTGTTGGGTATATATTGATTCATGTTTACATAAAAGACCATGTTAATATACTACACTCAATCTTAGCCAAAAGGCTGAGAAGCAAGGGAGACCATGTCAATATAATGACTGGATATTTGTGACTGAAGTTCTCATAATTTCACCTATTACATGTGACTTAAGAGTTGGAAAGGGAATAGCTTTTGGTCAGTATTTATTTTAAAAGGAACTTTTTAGCTAGCTTGACCAGAACAAACAAATTTCTTTCAAAAATTTTCTTTTGAATTTTTTTTTAGTGTAAGATTAAAACTGTAATTAGAGCCTGGGTAAGTGTATTGAAAAACATTGTAGCATATGAAATTTTCCCCAAGAGTTCTAAAATTAAAATTCATAAAAAATATTCTTGGTGGCTAACAATACTTATTAAAAATTAACATAATTTCTGATAATAGTTTTATAAGCAAAATTTAAGTCATTGTAAAATTTGTTCTGCTATAATAACTATATTTGTTACACAACTATTCCATGTCAAGTGCTTTACATACATATAATTATCTCATTCATTCTTCGGAACAATTCATTTGAAGAATGAGGACCAGAAAGTTAAGGATTTTGTTCAAATTTAGTATGTGGAAGGTGCAGGATAAGAAATTATGTTTACCTGTGCAAAATCCTTGCTCTAGTCTTTATCTGTTGATATCACACATCTTCCTTCACCCATGTTGACACCCAGGGGGCCCAGAAGAGAGCCAAATGAAAGCTCTAGCGAGGTACCCACTATTTTGAACATCGCTGCCACCCTCAACTTTTGCTGTCTTTCCTTCCTGGTTAACTTAGCACATCTACAGAGGAATTTTTGGTCTAACAATGTTTGTTCCTCAGAAGCCTCTTTCTTCTAGAAAATTCTAAATACTAGAGAATCTCTTCCTTTAAAGGTGATAAGAATCATTAAGTCACAATTCCGTCCTTTTTCCTCCTCTCTGCCCTTCTGATCCTCTATCTCCTTTGCCCACACAGACTGCCTGGTATACATTAAGTGCTCAATAAATGGTAGCTATTACTACTTTCCAGGTTTTGGGATTTTTAATAATAGCAATAATAAGCACAGCTAGTATACAGTGCACACTATATACCAGAATCTCTTTCAAGTACTTTAAATGCTTGTGCACCTTTTTCAAGCAAGAAAAACGGTCACATTTAGAGAGTGCATTACTTGTCCAAGATGACATGGACAACTGGCTGGTTGGTAGTGACAGTTTTTGAGCTCAAGTTTTCTGACTTCTAGTCCTTTATTAACTCATGTGATATCTGCAAAAATGTGCTGCTCAAATCTTCTCAACAGAGAACCTGCTGTAAGGAGCTTATTGATGGCAGACTCCAGCTGCCAACCCCTTCAGATCCCTTTTGTGTTTATACCAAAACCATACTTCCTTCTCCTGGGCTGTCCCCAGACAATTATTGAGCATGGAGGAGATAACAGTACTGGCTTATTCCAGGAATGGGAAAATGATTCAACATTAGCAACTCTGTTAATATAATTCTTCTGGAAAATCGCAAATAAGCGAAAATCATATAATCGTACCAATGAAGTATTAAAAAAAATCAATAAACTAGGGACTGTATGGCTATATTTTAAACTAATAGTTATTATCTGAAAGCCAGCATCATGTTTAATGAAAAAGCACTGGGATAATCACCATTAATGTCAAGAACAAAACCAGAGAATACGCTGTCACCACTACTTTTTTTTTAATGTGGTTTTGAAGGTATTTGCTAATGCAATTAGATAGGAAGAGAAATGAATCGTACGTACTTAAAAGAGAACATAAAATTTCATTATTTGCAAATGTTATGTTTGTTTATACAAATATACAAAAAATCAACTGAAAAATTATAATAAACAATAGGAGAATTTATAAATGGTTGAGCATAATAAACAGCAATCAATGGCTTTCATAAGTACAGACAATAACCAATTAAAAGATATAATGGAAGAAAAGATTACATTTACAAAAGCAAAAAAAAATTATGGAGATAAATTTAATAAGAAACATTAACATCTACACAAGGAAAGCAGACATTTCTTAAATAAGAAGATATTATAAAGATGTCAACTCTTCCTAATGTAAGCAATTAACTTAATTTTACAGCAATACACACAATAAGAATATTGTTAACTTGTTAATTTGTTTTTTGAACTGGAAAGGTTAATTCACATGGAAAAATAGAAAAAATATTCAAGAAAATTCTGGGAAAAGACAAGTAAGTTGTAAGCCCTCTCATATCTTAAAATATAGAGTTAAAGTAATTATGCTAATATAGTAATAACGAATGAACAGACATGTAGATGAATGGTATAGACAAGAAAGTCTATAAGTAGACCCAAATATGTATTGCATATTAGTGTAAGACAAGAATGGCATAGCAAATCAGTGGATAACTAATGAATTATTTAATAAATGATATTGGGACAACTGGATAGTCACTTGGACAACAAAATTATTTTGGGATGCTTATCTGATTACTTACACCAAAGTTTCAGATGTTTCAAACATATAAATAGAAAACATATATACTAGAAAAAAATTATATATGTATACACACAGATGTGTATGTACATGTGTGTCTGTGTGTAAATAATTTCAAAGTTGTGAAGACATTTCTAAGGTGAACCCAAAATTAAGAAATCCTAAGTGAAAAGATAAATTAATTTGACCATATAAAATTCAAAAAATTTCATGACATTAGAATTCCATAAAAAGAATGACATAGCAGAAAAAAAATTTGTATGTACCTCATGGCATAAACTAAAGAATATGTTCTTCAGCATATACAAATAAATATGCAGAAAAAAACAAATAATCGTATAAGAAATGAAAAGAGATAAAAAACCATCTGTATCAAAAAAGTATAAATGAATCTTATATGAAAAATATTTACTTTATACATTATAAGAAAAATATTAACTTAAAAATTAACCTACAATGAGTGTCATTTTCCTTTGTCAGCATGGCAGGGATAAAAGAATTTTAATAGTATACTATAATTGAAAGGGTGTGAGAAAATAGGGACTCAATATTTTCTCTTAGGAATATAATTTGGTATAAATTCTATAAAAAGATTATTCAGCAATACCTTATTAAAATGACAAATACACATATTCTTTGATTCTGTAATTTGACTCTAAAAATTTATCCACAGATATTCTTGCCATGTCTTAAATGGCAGACATACAAGGATATCCATCAGAGCAGTGTCCGAAATAGCAAAAACATTGAAAGCAGCATGATTAGTCAAATAACTTATGCATTGGTGTGAGTGGGATACTATGCAGCCTTCATAATGAATGAAGCTATTTGGTATGTATTGATTTTGGACAATTTCCATATATAATGTTAAAGAGTAAAGAATATCATCTGTATAATGCAATTCTTTTTTTATTTTAAACACATATGCTTTTATATACACTGAATGTCTGTAAACTAATAAAATTATGAGTTTAAAGGAATCAAACTAGGAAACTAAAGAAAAGAAGAAGTGACATAAGCTAAAATTTTAATCTATAAATTTCCATTTGAATTTTTTACTATGTGATGCATTACATATATGTAATACCCAACTACAGCACTAAGCATACTATTCAATTCAGTTAACTTTGTACCAAGAATTTCCTGATGTTGTTGTTGACAGAATTTTATTTTATTTTATTTTACTTTATTAAATTTATTGGGGGCAACATTGATTAATAAAATTACATAGGTTTCAAGGGTACCATTCAATAATATATCATCTGTATACTGTATTGTGTGTTCACCACCTAAAGTCAAAACTTCTGTCACCATATCTTTGTCCTTCTTTGTCTTAATCTAGCTCTCTCTTCCCCGATTCCTCTCTGGTAACCACTAAACCGTTGTCTATGTCTATTAGTTTTTTTTGTTTGTCTTACACATTCGTTGAGCACAAGCTTTTTATTTGAAAACCTAGGGATGACAACCTAGAGAGTACTAGAGGGTGAGACCAGTAATTGCAGTGAGTAAGATGGACACAATCGCAGAATTTGGGAAAAGGAGGTAAAACTTGCTAGCAACTTTCACCTTTTTTATTAAAGTATTTATCTTGGATGGAAAAAGACATTCTGTATATCTACTTTGTAATCTGCAGCAGTAGAAAATCATGCCAGAAAGTTAACCAGAGCCTGACATTCTCTCTAGGGAAGAAAAATGGCTAAGAAAGCACAGCGGTAGTTTCATGTTTACAAAAACTGAACTGAAATAACTACAGTATATCAAAAGCAAATAACTGCTGAGGAAATTGGCATATTTTAATTTGGTTCAGACTATATTTTACATGTTCTGGTTGTACTGCAATATACTAGTTTGTGTGTAGAGCTTAAATGTATAATTAATATAAGTGTGAAGCTAGTTCTATCCACATGATTAAAATTTATCATGAAATGAGCTTTTAAATAGAGACTTTTTAACAAGTTATAGTGAATACTATGAATTAGATCTTCTCTGATAAACTCTGAATAAAGAACTATAATTTAACTTAGGGTATTTTATTAGGGATATTTTAATTGCTCTGGCAGGTGAAAAGCACCATCCAGTAACTTGGCTAAACATTTTTGTTAATGAAGTCATTTTCCTCCTAGCTAGCACTGTTGGTTTAAGAACATTCTGTTTTACTGAAGATTAACTAAAAGTCTTTATCTTATATGTGTGATTCAGCCTCACATTAATACCAGGTAAATCTTCTGTGTGGGGAGTTTATTTTATATAGGAAAATAAGGATTTTTTAATGTTTGTGAAGAAACTAGTATGTCATTGTAAGTGGGAGTTAAAAGGGAAATTCCAAATTTGTTTTTCAGAGATTTAAAAGTAAAGACCTGGGGACTGATTGCTGATGACCAAATTATGGCATTTCCTTGCTTCCCAATTATATGTATTTTCTTCTTATTAATAACATACTTTTTAAATAAAAAATCAAAATTATAGAAATACATAATTTCAAAGAAAAAAAAAACTCCAATAATCTTTTCTCTAAGAGTTACCTACTATTCACAGTGTGGCATACATTCCTTCCAGAAAATTTCCACATGAAGTACTTTTTTTCTCCTTAAAACTGTGGGTCTGTTGTCAACAATATCTGAATTCTTTCTGCTCTGCCTTCTGCATCTTATCAAATTTGCCCACCCCTGCAGTTTCAATCACTTTGTTGGAATGACATATTATGTTAATGTTGCCAAAATTTCCTGTTTCTGGGCCTAAGGATAGATTTTGTGCCAATGCATCTGTGCCTAAGAGCAGATTTTAGATTGTGTGCCTGTGCCCAAGAAGCGACTGGGTGCCAGCTTGTTCAAAGCTTAGCAGAATACAGATCCCCACATGGAGTGAGGCTGCTTCTGGTGGTTCCATTTCCTCAAATCTAGAGTATCTATCTGGTGGAGAATAGTGCTGAAGGGCCATGTTTTTATCGCACTTCCTCATATTTGGTTGGGTGGATTAAGCAAGGTCTCTTACTTCTATTTTGCCCTTGTCAAAAGGATTAGTAAGTTTATTCCATCTTGGGGTGTATGTTTCCCAGCTTCTAATGAATGATTTTTATGGTTTAATATTTAACTACTAATTCAGTAGACACTAGTGAGAAGCTTTAAAAAATGTCTTTGAAAATAACCTTTATTCAATGTGATAGGTCATTTTGAGTAAATAGCCACCATTTAAAGAGGGGCTGAAATTAACAGTCTAAATGCCATGCTGTATTTAGTATGTGATTGAATGTTAACATATCAAATAGACTTACTAAAGCCTAATAAAAAATTCCATGGACAATAGAATATTAATTCTGAGAAACTCTGGGTCAGAATGTATCAAAAACTGTTGTGTCTTATTGAATTTTGTCAACTTGCCCACCCTCCTTAATATGTCACATTCAGAGTTGCAAAACAGAAAGTGTGCATAGTTGGGAAGTCCAAATCTGTGCCTCTAAATTATTTTTTCAAAGCTATCTGTGATGTTTCTTTTTCAGACAGAATTGGGATAGAAGATTTAAGACACTAGCTTTTCCTATTTCCATGTGGAAAAATATATCAATGTATATAGTGTCAATGTAATAAATGTCAAACACTGTAGAGAATTTTAATAAGTTTATTTGAGCCAGGAAGTAAGATCTCAATGGCTTAAGAAAATTCTCCAGAGAATGGCAGTTTAGTAGCTTATTTGATTTTAATTTTTAATTATTTTTTAAGTTTATTGGGTGTAGCATTGGTTAATACAATTATATAATTTTCAGCTGTACATTATAATTTGACATCTATATATTCTATTGTGTGATTACCATCCAGAGTTCAGTTTCCTTCAGCTACCATATATTTGATTAGCAGCTTATTTTATACATTAGAATCAAAGGAGGAGGCATAAAGATGCTTACATAAAATCCACTGGTGGCAGATTAAAGGGGCGGGAGAAATCGAAGTGGTGGAATCTCTGGGATTGGATAAAAAGTAAAATGTAGGGACACATACTTCTTTTACATTGGTAGTTACAGAGAGTCAACAATTAACATTTACAGCACATAGAGACGGTATGTGAGGGACAAGATAACCATTAAGGGTTCTGTGGTCTCCTTCCTTGGTGCAGTGGGTTGTTCCCTGGGGGGTCTGGATAAAAGGAATTATTTGACATTCCAAGGTAATGTTTTCTTACATGCAAAAAGACAACAGACAGGCTCCCTTAAGGTAAAAATTGCCTTTTGTCAAGAAATCTACAGGCCCAGGATGTGACTACCTGCTATGACCTACTTTAGTTAGGAATTTATATGTTGAGACCAGCCTATGTGATTACTTTTGGACTCTGAGTTTGTAGGGCCACCATGCTGGCCTCCTCTGAGTTTGCCCCTTTTTCAGCAGAAAATTTATGTATGCTACCTTTATTGAAGACCTTCTTTGCAATAGTTATTTACTAAGCATTCATGTGGATCATATTATGAACTATGATAACCTCTCAATGTCATCAGTGTTTATAAAGTACTAGTGAATCTCATATTAAGATCAAGCATGCCCATTTTCATATAATAGGCAATGAAGTATCACTCCATTTTTCTTTTTTCTCCCTGATTGATAAGCTGACAAAAACCATTCTCCTTTATTAGTGAGTTCTTGAATACTATAATACATAGAAAAATACAAGTGAGCGCAGATCTTTCTGTGCAAAAGAAAACTACAGAGAAAGTAAAGATGGAACATGTGGGCCTGCTTAAGAAGACAGAGGCGTGGGGTGGGGAGGGTGGCTGATGCCAGGACGCACACCAAGCACACGTTTTCCTAAGTTGTTTTTCAATCAAATGTTAGAGCATAAAAAGAGAGAGAGAGAGAACAACAAAAAAACTGGTTTATCCTTACTGTTTGTTTCAATTCTGCTGTTCTTGATTTGATTGTTCAGAAAGGTATGGCTCAGGGTCATTGTCATGAACTGCATCTTCCTGATGGAAAGACGCATTTTATACTTTATTACCTTGTCTTTTTGTTATCTAGGAGTACACGCTGGTGGCCGACAAGCTTCATTAACAGGCGCAAGGCACCTCCACCCGTTTTGTGAGGCTGGGCCTGTCACCGTGCTTCCCCGGCCTGGCGTCTCCTCCCCCTCCACGCGGGCTGCAGCAGTTGCTGGGGCGCGGGCTGCTGGAGCCGGTGAGCAGGGCGTGAGCCGCACAGTGAGCCAGGAGGAGAGGCTAGGAGTAGGGGCCGACTCCAATGGCAGCCTCGCTCCATTCTTCAAACAGGATGGAAACGGGAAGTTGACCTTGTTATGATGAATTCCAGATAATTCCTTTACAATTAGTTCTTCAAGGGCTAAACTAGCCAGGAAGCTTCCTGAAGCAGAGTCCAGGCCTGTGGCTAAACCTCTTGTCTGTCATTTAAACATTTGTCTGATGAGATTTTCAGGAGCCTTGAAATGTAGAACAGGAAGGAACTTAAATATTATTGTCCTCATTTTATTGATGATAAAACAGAAGGTCAGAGTAACTTGCTCAATTATTTATTCATGAATTTCATTGTCATTCACAGGCTTGATGCTCTATTAGACTCTGTGATAAAAAGCAAGTAAGTCATGGCTCAGTCTAGATTTCAAAATTTTAGAGTTGTTTCCTTCGGTGGGAGATGGAGTGGAAGAAGCACTGGATCTGTTGTTATAGGATTGGATTTAGCTTTGATTCCACTTGTGGGTTGAATCCACAATTCATCATTAGTTTTTTGAGGCCCTACTCTATCAGGCATAGGAAAATACAGTGTAAAAAAACAGATAATGCCTCTGCTGTCACTCGGTTTACAGTCTAATCCAAGAGAGAGTCAAAAGGAAGGAAACAAAGAAATGAAAAATTACAAATTGTAAAAAAAAAGGGAAAGTAATAGAAAACTAGAGGGTAGGTAGGTTCTTCATTATATAGTTTCTCTGAGATATCATTGAAGATTGTTGAGATCAAATGATGAGAAGGATCAAGCCAGGCTAGAATGTCATCTTGTTCAGGTTGTGGCTAAGAAAAGTATGATGACCAGAGCAGGCAGGGCCAAGAAGGCCATAGCATGGAGTTGAAATTTCATTTCAAGAGCAATGAGAAACCATCAAGGAGTGCTAAGTAGTGGAAGAGACACTTTGTGTTTTTAAAGGCCATTCTGCCTGTTGAGTGGAGAATGTAGGGGTGTGCAACATGCAACAGGGAGGTTCTCTACAGTAGTCCAGGTGAGACACTGAAGTGGATGACGGCAATGGTGAAGAACAGTGCGTGGATTGAGATATTTTGGGGAGCTATATACCAGGACTGGCTCCTTGGATTGAATGTGGGAAATGAGGGAGGTCATCAAGGATGATATCCAGATTTCTGGCTTTAAAATCAATCAGATAATAATGCTGTTGAATTCACTAGACAATTGAAGGAGGTGGGGAGCAATTAGAGTCTTTAGAGGTCTTATACAATGAAAATATCACATTGCTTTCTTTCTCTATATAATAGAAAATAAAAACAACACTAAGTAATAATGAATGAAAATATATCTAATCAAGTCCCGATGACTACTTAGTTTTATTTTAAAATATTAAATATTCTTCCCTTGAAATTTTTTTGCTGGTACTTTATCCAGAAGCTGAGTTTTCTCATTCAATTTCCAAGTCCTAGGAGAAATCTAGAGTTTTATCTTGGTATGTTGAGATGCATGTAAAATTGCTAGGTGATGTCAAGTAGATAGTTGGATATACAACTGTTGAGGGCTTAGAGAGTGGAAACATTACATAAATTTGGGAGTTGTCAGTACATAAATAGGTTTTAAAAGCTACGTAAATACATTTAAATGAGTAGTAGGCAAAGGACATTGAAATGGAGTGGACATATTAGGATAACACAATGTCAGGGAAGCTAAGAGAAGGTAATTCAAAAACGAGACAGTATACAGTGCTGTCAGCCCTTCTGAGTGGCCAAGTCAGATGATGTTGGAGGAGTGATGTTGCTGGTGACTTTAGCATGAAGGGTTTGCTGGTCTTGTTCGACTACTATTTTCGAGAAGCAAGATAATGAAGGTGAAAAGGAGAAGCAATGTGTGTAGAAATTTTCATAATTTGTTTTGCTGAGAAAGAGAAAATAATATTGGTGCAATAACTGAAAGAGACTATTGGGTCAGGGGTGTTTATTTTATTTTTTTAAAGTGAAACAATAATAGTACAGTTTTGAATAAGAGGAATTATCCAGCAGTGAAGAACATTTGGCCATCAGAAGAAAGAAGAGATAACTAAAGGAGCAAAATTCTTGAGTGAGAAAGGGTGTAATTCAGAGCAAGAAAGTCAAAGAACATGGGGACTTCCTTTCTGATGCTTAAGAATAGAAAGAGCATATCTTAAAATATCTATCTTTGTGCTTCCCCCGGACAACATTTTTGTATGAAATCTTATCCTTGATGAGAGCATGCATATTGCCTTCAGATAAAATAATTTATAACTTAAAAAAAGTACTAGTAAATCATAAAGAGTCAAAAGGGAAGATAAAAAGAATACAGAATATATGTCAGAAAGATGCACCTGGAGTGAGTAGATGATGATCCTGAACTTCTCCATGCTGGGGGAAGCCAGAAAAGGATTGAGGCCTGAGATGTCTGTTAGTAAGAGACAAGAGAGGAGACCTCAGAGAATCACATAGAAGAGGAACAGGTTAAAATTAGGAGACTGCAAAACACCCACTAATAGCCAGTATCAAAGAGTTTTGTGGAAACCTAAATGACACCTAGTAATAATGATAACTCACATTCATTAAGTATTTGTTATATGGAAGGCATTGTTTTAAGTGCTTTTATACATAATAACTAATCTATACTGATTGAGATTGTTTAATCTCAACAACACTTGAAGTAAGAAGACTATTTCTCCAGTTTATACATGTGGAAACTGAGGTAATAGTACTTTCCCAAAGGCACACAGCTTTAAATGGTGTCAGATTCAAATCCAGGCATTCTGGTTCTAGAGCCTCATTCTAATCACTATTGCAAATGTGTGTAGACCATTTCTTAACAGTAGAGAGAATTTCTGCATGATGGCCAAGGAGTAACCACATTAACCATTCTTCTTTTTATTGTTGGTGAGACTTTCTATCAAAAGTTACATATGTGACATCTGGATGCTGAAGTTGAAGACTATGGGGACAGAAAGCACTAGCCAGATGCTTTTCAGATTCTAGAAATGTAGGTTGGTATTGCTTAAGCCACAAGTAGACTAAAAATACTCTATACAAAATCTTCTGCTTTAAGTTTAACCAGACAGGATCTGATCAATTCCCCACTCCTTAAAACTCTTTCTGGTTAATAATTCTGGCTCAGAAAAAGAAAAAGAAGAAAGCTGAGACCAGGCCAGGGGAAGAAGGTCAGGGCACCTTGGAATTAGATACTGAGAAAGTGAGAGGTAAACAAACACAATTCTTTATTGCAGTTTCACTCAGCTTCAGAAAAAGAGCTCCCCCTGGCCTCCCAAGAGTTAACTGCCAAGATGTACTAGATTTGGTGCTTGCCCAGAACCAAGAACCTAGTACCAATAACGCAGGGGGGCACTTTATTGTGTCGTGGGGGCCAAGAGACACATAAGGAAAGGTTGAGATAAGGAAAGGGTGTAGAGTCTGTATCCCGGGGGTTGGGAATCTTACCACTAAATAAGGAAAGGCGAAACAGTTCCATGACCAAGACTTCAGCCTTTTCCAGGGCAGTTCACACCTGGTTACGGCACTAGTGCTCTTCCCTTCAAGGCTGGTGGAGCTCTAAGTGGGGGTTATTGAAAAGGCAGAAAGAGAGCAGACATTGAAACATCGAAGCTCATTATCCCTAACTGGCAGGTACATGAAGATGGGAAAAATATTTTAATGAGAAACAGGAAGATTTATATAAAGTTAATGAAGTTTAAATTTCAGAGTTTTCATTTACATGCATTCTCTTCTTCTCAAGATTAGTGGGGTTTTCTCTGGAGATTCACAGAGCCCAGGCTCGGGCCACTTCCCTAGCCTGATGGTAGTCCTGAGTTCTGGGTGCAGCTAGTATGCTGTCAAAGCCACCTCCATCTCTGATAGGCCCCTGACAACAACCTGCTCCCATGGTCCTACTGTATATTGGGGCCTGATCTTTGATCCCAAGGAGAAGACCTTAGAAGATTCACTCCTGGCTAGGGACCATTATGACCCACCTAGAGGTGGGGAGGGTCAAAATATGTGGGTAAGACAACAGGCTTGACTTCTGGTGCAGCTGGAACAGAAGCTGTGCAGCAGCTGATTCTGAGGCCAGGCCAAATGAGACCAGAAGGCTAGAGTTCTCCCAAAGGCTTGCACATGGGCAAGAAGCATCATCTGAACAAGAAACGAGATAGAGGTGGAGCTGAAGCATTAACTCAAATTGTGAAACTAAAAGAATCTTTACTAAATTATCAAAAATAAATAAACCAAATTTTTGTTAATCTAACTAAAGAAAAGACTAAATTATTTTTATGCTTACTATAGAAATTAATATTATAAAATTATTGTCATAGGAAGAAGTGATCAAATAGAATACAGCCCAAAAATGTAGAAAAAAATATTATAATGGTGTGTCAGATAATTAATCAATAATCATAAAGGTACATTTTGGTTTTTTGGATTTTTTTGGTATGTCAGTGTTCTCTGTTTCAGGTGGGATGGTTCAAATGGGCCTGGAGCGTCCACTTCCATGATAGTTCAACTCACATGGCTGGCAAGTTGGTGCTGGCTCTTGGCTGGCAGCTCGGTTGGGGCTGTTCAACAAGGAGAATCAGTTCCTGTCCTCCTGGGTTTTTTTTTGATTCTTGCTCTTTCTCACAGCATGGTGGGAATTCTAAGAGTAAATGTAAGAGGCCTGAGTGAAAGTGACAAGGGTTCTTATGATTTAGTCTAACAAGTCCTAGAATGTCACTTATGCTTAAGCGAATTGATCATTAAGTCACTAAAGTAGGTCCACATTTAAGGAGAGTGGAGTTAGACTTCACCTCTCAATGAGATGGGTAGCAATTCCAATTTTTTATAAAAGCAAGTCCAGTAGTGTCAGAAGCAGGCAGCCTTGCATATTTAGATGTGCTTTTCTTCTCATGTTTATTTGCTGCTACTTAAAAGAAAATGGACATGTTGGCCAAACAGAGGTATATGCCATAACCTTTGCTTTTCTAACTAGAGTTGCATTCATAGTATCTCCCAAATGATAGCCAAAATGTTTTGATTTTGAAGATTTCTCAGTACCTAGTAAGGGGACAGAGAGACTAAGAAGAAACTTTTTCAGACAGGAGAAAGTTTGGGCTTCTTAAGAATAAGAAATATGTTCAGAATGACAACAACAAATAAAAAAAATGACCCACACACTTCCCAGAAACACTGTAGAGAAGTTGTAAGGTATGAAATAAATTAAATCCATATTAAAGAATTTTCACCAGCAGCATTATTCCCAAATCCCAGAGCCTTAGGTATGGTCTAGCATGGTGGTATGAAAGAACTCCTCCCAAGTATAATTCCTCCAAGTGGACTATGTGCTATGTTTTATAAACTAGAATCTGTCTGGGATTCAAGCCACCTTGGACTGTCTGCCAGGAAGAAATTATAGGTCATACCTGCACTTGAGAATTAAGAATAATCAAATACCTATGCCTGAGAAGTACCAAGAAAAAAATTAACTCATTCGTTCTGTGTATGAAAGGGGATGGAGTATCAATTTGAAACTGTGTCCCAAAGTGTTTCCAGAGCCTCTGATGGTTTTCAGTGTTTAATGGAGAAGGTAATTGGGGAATATAAATAACCTAGAGGCATTTATCTATTTGGATGACATAATCATTTTTGGCAGGATTCTGGAAAATCCAGAGCGAAGACATTTTAAAGTAGGAAGCAGACTTGATGATATTCCTTGATAAGTATTAATGCTGACAAACCTTCATGAATTGAGTGTTTAAAGTCTAGGAGTGTTTAACTTTCCATCTTAAAAATGAACTTACTTATTTTCCAGCATCTAGACAAGGTGAGATCTAGAAAGCTTGTCTGGAAACAAAGAGGAAGAACAAATTTACTGTGGGTGGTGAAAGAAGAAAAGAAGGAAGGAAGGAAAGAAAGAAGAAGGAAGGAAGGAAGAAAAAAAAAGGAAAACAGAATCAGATTGGGAAACCATCAGAAAGGTAATCGCTTGCAGGATGACAATATTGTGAGTGACTGTTAGAGGTCATAATTCTCTGTGGACAAGGTTATTGATTTTATTATAAATAAAAATGAAAAATACTTCATGTCTTCCTTAGGAAGACCATTCAACAGAGTATTTTGACAGTCCCTGAAGTCAGTTCTCTTTTGGTTTTTTCACATAGCTAAATTTCAAATCAGGATGGAAATAAAAGGGTCTAATATAAAATGATTTTTCCTTAACACATAGGAGATTTAGCTCCTTGATGTTTGTGCAGCTTTCCATGACCTGATCCTAATACTCTCTTCTGTTTTTGTTACCTTGTAGGCCATTAGAAAAGACACATTATTCTACATTATTCATCTCCCTAACAATCTGAGAGGGAAACACTTCAGGCTCTTTTCTCAGCCTCACCTCATCACAGTCCCATTTTGTTACCTCTTTGATTTTTACTCCTACTCCCCCTCCCCTCTCCATTCCAACTGTGTTGGCCTGCTCATTATTTCTGACATGTCAGGGACTCTCCCACCTCAGTAGATTGCTTTTCCCTCGCCTAGATTGCTTTTCCCCCTCGCCTCCTCCTTCCCTCCCTCCTTTCTCCCTCCCTTCCTCTCTCCCTCCCTTCTTTCCTCCTTTATTCCATCCTTCTTTTACTAGCCAAAGTAAATTTGTCTTCCTCTTTCTTTCCAAACAAGGTTTCTAGATCTCACCTTGTTGGGAGGCTGGAAAATAAAGTTCATTTTTAAGAAGGAAAGTTGAACCCTCCTGGATTTTAAACACTCATATTTATGATATTTGTCCTCCATCACATCCTTCAGGTAACTTTTTTTTAGCATTTTATTTTACTTTATTATTAGTTTCAATTATATAGTACATTGATTAGACACTTATATAGTTTATGAAATTCCTCTGATTACTCTATCTTCCCTCTGGCCCTACACAGAGCCATTAAATTACTGCTGTCAGGTCATTTTTTTTTTTTTTTAGGTTTTTACTTATCTTCTCAGTAAGGCCTTTCGTGATCACTCTGTTAACATTTTAAACTTCTTCTGTGATACCTCTAATCTCTGTTCCCTGTGTTAAATGTTTTCTCCTTAGCACTTATCACTAACACAGAATATGTGATTATTTATATTATTATCCACGCTCCCTCTTCCCTACTAGAATATGAACTTCATGAATGTAAGAATTTTTATCTTTTTATTTTTGTTCCATTTTCCAGAACCTGGAAGAGTGGCTGGTACATGAAAAGAATTCAATACATATTTATTAAATGAATGAATAAATGAATGAAAGAATGAATGAATGAGTGAGTTGGCTTTTGAGGCTAGGTCTTTATTGGGACTTCCATAGCTAGAAAGATTTCCTAATATCAACTCAATCAATTTTCACACCTCACCCTCACCACTCACATGTTAAACTTAACAATATCAGAAAAATCTCTGCAGAGAAATTCAATTGGAAATCTCAGGGCAAAAAATACACCTAGAGAAACAAGTACTGATCAACAGGCTAGAGTATGAATTTAGGGGCACAGATCTGACAAGATAGATTTCAACTCACAAATTTGGTCAGAAGAAAAAAAGTAATCTACAAAATCTGAGCTTTTCTAACAAGAGATTTCATGTTAGATTTTTATTTTAGATCTTTTCTAATATTGAGCAGAATGATTAGTATGTGGATAATCCATTAATCTCCCTAACATCTATTTGCATAATGTATTTTCCACTCAACTGTTTAGAATGAGTTAAACCATGTTCTTTCTGAGGAATTTCAACCTCTGGAAAATTGACTATCTATTAGTCTGTCCTATGACTTGTATGAATCCATTGTTTATTTACTAAAACAAAAAGGTAACTTAAACAATTTTAATAAAAGGAAAGGATCAACTAAAAGTTGGTTGGATGGTTCCTCAGATGTCTTATGCAAGAACTTGCTTCCTGGTACTTTAGATGAATCAGTAGTTTCTGTCCCTTGAGGTGCCACCTAACAGTATGATGGGAGTTTGACTTTTCTGTGAAATAGTGAACTAATTTTCTTATAAAAGAATCAAGGGTATCTAAAGTCACTTATTCCAATCTGGTTTTATAGGTGAGACCCATGGAGGTTAAGTGACTTGCCTAATGTCATAAGACAAATAGCAAATAGCAGAACTTGTCTAAAACCTGCCTCCTGATCCATTTCTTCTGTTGAATGTCTGTTTAAGCTAATGCTATGACCATCCACCAAGATGGAATCATGAATTCCATCCCCCTTATCCATTGGGAGGTCGTCTATTAATTCTACCTCAAAACTGTCTTCTGAACTGGCCACATTTTTTCCATTCTTATTGTTTTCCACCTTTTCTTAATGCTTTGTCAGCCCTTGTCTAACAATAGTTTTCTAAAAGATTTCCTTGCTACAGATTTCTCTCCTCTCTAATTCACCCTCTACCATATAGTTTCCAAAGAAACAATTATGATCATGTCTCCTTTGTAAGGGACATGACATCCAAATTTTTTACTATAACATTCCAAACCTAATCAATCTGCCTCCATTTTTATTTATTTTTACTATACTCCTTATCTATGCTCCACCAATTGTTATGAACATTATGTCATTTATCAAACACAGCATGTCTTTTTAAGTGTCTGTGTCATTCGGATTAAATTTGGTTTTATGAGACAGAAAAAAAAGTGTTTTAAGTGGATCATGAAAATATAAATTTAATTTTTCTCACATAATAGAAGTAAAGAGATGGGCAGTCCTAGGATGGTGTGGCAGCTCTACAGTTATCTGAGCCCCAGACTCCTATCTTTCTGTTTTACCATGTTAGTACATAGTTCCATACTTCTTAAGTGTATCCCATAATCCAAAGTGGCTCTAGAGTTATAACCATCACATTTGAGACTCAGACTAACATCAGGAGGAAAAATAAAAATATTTATTTCTTCTCTTTTAAGGAAACTTCTTAGAAGCCTCACATCCTCTACTCACATATTGTATAGAACTTGGTTACATTGCCATGCAGAACTGCTTGTAAAGCAGCAAAGTGTAGATTTTGGCCTGGGTATGTTGTCAAGCTCCATAAATATAAGGTTTCTGACAGAAAACAAATCTAACTCAGCTTTAAAAGCCAGCTAAAATGCCTTTTTTCCTCCTTAACTTCCCCATGGAAAGGGAGTTTTCCTCCCATGCTTACCAAACATGGAAGTCTTTATAAGTAGAGATCATGGCTCACTCAATTTTTTATCTTGGCACCAAGCACAGAGTAAGCACCTGATAAGTATTTATTGAATAAGTGTATGAATGCATACATAAATAAACCATGGTTTTGAGGTTCTTGAGTGAATGTCATTTTGTGATGATGATAAAATTTGGGCCCTATTTTTGTGTTGGTGATGAAAACTTGAAGCTGGCTAAACCCCACATTCAGGGCCTTTGCAAAGGTGGCACTTACGTTCACTGCAATAACACAACTGCAATGATGACAAGCTCTGAAATCCAGCTCTTGCTCCTTCCCTATAGGTCAGGTGCTCTATCCGGGAGGACGGCACCAGCCTGGAGGGGCGCTTTTTCTATTTGCCCAAAATCACTGTATAGCTTTGCACCAGGCTGACCATGGAGGTGTCTAAGAGGCTCTGGAGGCCCTTAGCTAAGGCCTGGTGGTCCATCTGGCCCTTCTGTTGGCTATGAGGCCACAGGAAAGCACAGGGAAGGGACAGCAAGCTGACCTTTAGAAGTGGGAGACGGAGCATCTCATCTCCAGCCTTTCTTTCTGTCTTGCCCTCACGTAAGCACCCCTTTTTTACATTTCAACTTTCAGCATACAAGTACTTTCACCACTAAAGAAGTAGCCATTATAACCTGTCTTTGGGAAACCAGAAATTTCAGTCAAAAGGGAAAGCATCTGAAGACATATGGAATAAGGACTGAGGCTGCAAATGGTTCCTTGTGAAACTGATTCTTAACTCACAGGCATGAAGGGCAGCTGAGAACATGGAGACTGAGAAGAAAGTGCCAAGAGAGGCAAGATCCACACAGTGTGAACATTGTCCAGCCTGCAGTCTCAGTAGAAGAAAGGGCTTTCTTCATTCTCGGTGCCTGTTTCTCTGGCATTCTCAACACCACTCCAAGTCACACTTGTGTTGATGGGCTTGTGAAGTCCTGGAGCTCCTGGGTTCCAGAAAACTGTCACCTCCAGTAAGGTTACCTACTGTATGTATCCTATGAGCTGTGATGCTTGGGATTGTTTTTCCATCGACACCTGAAACAGGTCTTCCTGGGTTTCTCCCTAGACACTGCCCATTGTGAAATGTGAGAATTAGAGTTATTTATTACCAACATCTTCCTCTCCAGGCGGTGGACCAATTTCCTTTTCTCCAGATGGCTCTCACAGGCCAGCCAAAGAAGGCACTGCTGGCCATCTGCTTCCTGTTGCCTTTTCAAGCTGGCTAGCCACTCAGCAAGGTTGGCACAGCCCAAGATACCAGCTGTCGGTCTAGGCTGTCCCTGCTGGCCTTGCACCTTGCCACACTAGGCATGATAGGGCAGAGGCCACGCTGAAATCAGTGTTTGACACTCATGAGGTGGGAAAGCTTCCTCCAAACCTATGCCAGCCAGCTTCTTTGATGGCAAATATAAAAAAATACCCACCCTGGGATTTCATCTGACAATGGTACCTCCACTGACTTAATATGGGACTATAGGGGGATGACTTTGCATAGGGGAAAGGCAGCATTTGTGGTCAACAGACAGTACAGAATGCAACATAATTCTGAGCCCATTTAAGTAAAACAATTCAATTATAATTTCCAATTTACCCTCTCATTTTTGTTTTGTTTTCTATTCTTTCTAATTAAATGTTTATTTATTTACAGTGACAAAATAAACTTTGAATCATTATAGAAAAATCTGTAAAATACAGCTGGAGATTTTAAAAAGCACTTATAATTCCATGAACCATTGAGATAACTACTATCTATTTAGTTAAATATCCATTGTCTTTTTTTTCCACCTAACAAAGTTGGGCTAACAATCTATATTCATTTTTTTCTAAATTTTGGTTTTGTGAGTTAATGTTAAAATATAAAATTTTTAAGTTTTACAAATAAAAATAATTTTTTGTAAAAATATTTTCAGTGACTAATATTACAATTTCTAGTATTATTTTAATATATTAAACCATTCCCAAATTGTTGGACATTAAGTTTTTTTCCAACTTTTCACCTTTTTAAATAATTCTATAACAAACACCTATGTACATAAAACTTATTTTCATATTTTACATCATGTCCTTAAGATCATTTTCTTGAGACAGAATGATTGTGCTAATTTCAAGGAAAATTTACTATATTAACATATTACCTAAAAATGTATATATATATCGAGCATGCCGGTTTCAGAGTTTCTTCAACAATAGGTATGTTCTTTCTTTTTGAAATTTCAGCTGATTTAGTACATTATCTCGATCTCAAAACCATAAATATTAAAGGATAGGTGTGGGTAGAAGCACTAAACCCATTACCCTGCATTCATGTTGCCAAGTTCCAAGCAACAGATCTAGGACTGTAATTTGAGCACTAATTCAGAAGCAGGGATGCATTATGCATCACTGTGCTTGAAAGGGATCTGCTGTTCTCAAAGTCCCAGTGCAGTGCTCCTCTTTGAACAACGCTTTTTCATTGGCTCACCTCCATTGGCTTACTCTGTGGCAGTCATTGATAGCCTCTAGTCTTTAATGGCTTCTTCCGGAGGACAGGTGGCCCCACCTACAGGGAACAGCATGAGTGCTCTGCAGAATGGTGAGGCTGTTAGAGCCAAGTTGGGCATGTGGTTGGCTCTCAGAATAGAGGTTCAGCAGGAGAACTGGAGTCCTGCTAGGAGACCAGGATGCTTCATAGGCACTGGGGTGAGAGGCCAACACACCTGGACTTCTCTGGACTTGAGTCGATGGTATGAAGAGCCTAATGGGTGATGATGTATGATCGTGTTATTTTATTGTTATATCATCCATCATAGCTACAGTTCTGTTTCTTTAGTTCTATCTTTGCTGAACCTTTTAAGTTTTTCATTAATTAGTACAGCTTTTCCACCACTGCCTCTATTGAAATTTGTTCCTTCTCTCTTCCTCTCCAATAAAGTAAACCTTGCCTATTTTCCCAGAGCACCACTTATCCTACTCCCTTAAGTAACGTATCCCAGTAATTCTTGACTGTATCTGTGTCTCCCTTTTACATTTATAGCTCCAGAGTTTTAAAAAGTTTTTATTGATGCCAAGCATTCTGGCACTTGGACACCTACTATCTTGTATTTTCTTTTAATTTCTCTCCATAGGCAAGTCTTTTGGCCTCAGCTACATCAGTTTTCTTTAGAAAAGAGATCCAAGACTTTGTTTTATATCTCTAGGTTATAACTTTTCACTGAGCTCCAGACTTATATGGCAAACTATCTACTTGATATCACTCCATGGACATCACACAACCTGTGATAGTTAAACTGGGACTTGTAACAGTATTCCTTATTTGGACTAACATCCTTATTACATCCTTACCTCTCACCCCAATCACTCATCTAAAATTTATATATCATAAATCTGTCCCCTTCTGTCCATTCCTACTGCAAATGTAACTGGTCTATTCACATACCATCCTGGATCTCATCCAATTCTTCTTTGCAAAATCTGAATTTGATGACATCACTCCTACACAGCCTATTGTAAACCTGTTAATGGCTTCCTTTTTTATTTTTTGAAATTTGTTATTATGATAAAAATACATTTAACATAAAATTTGCCATTTTAACCATTTTAAAGTTTATGATTAAGTACATTCATGCTGTGTAGTCATCTATTTCCAAAACTTTTATTTTTTATCATTTCAAACAGGAACTCTATAACTATTAAACAATAACTCTTTATTTCTCCCACCCAGTGGTAATGTCTAATCTACTTTCTTTCACTATGAATTTGCTATTCTAGATGTTTCATATGAGTGGAATCATAGGATATCTGTCCTTTTGTGTTTGGATTCTTTCATTTAGTATAATGTTTCCAAGGTTCATCCATGTTGCAGTATGTGTCAGAATTTCCTTACTTTTTATAGCCAAATATTATTTAATTGTAAGGACATACCACATGTTATTTATGTATTCATCCATTAATGGACACTTGGTTTATTTCCACCTTTTGACTGTTGTTAATAATGCTGCAATGAAGATTGGCATACAGCTATCTGAGTCACTGTTTTCAATTCTTTACCTTCTCTTTTAATTAATATTTAAAAATAAATGTCTTAACCTAGGTTTTCCGTAGTTTATCTTGTTGGTCACCAGTCTTTCCCCTTCAATTTTTAAGCAGAAACTTCTCCTTTCTTCTTATTTTAATTTTGAAATAGATTTTTTCCCCAGTAGTACAGCCCACATTTATTAAGGCATGGACCTTTGGAGGAAAATTTGTTTGTACTAAGTGTTTAAAATTTAGAATGCATTTTATACTTACAGAATATGTCACTTTGGACCAGCTACATTTTAGATGCTCAACAGCCACATGGTTTAGTACCATGTTTGTGACTCAGAACAGGCTTAGATTAGAAGTTCCATGAGGATGGGGACCTTGTCTATTTTGTTCACTGCTTTGCACAGAGCCTAGCATATAGTATGTACTCAAGATATATTTGTTGAACATTCTATATTGTGCTAATAGGAAATTAAAAGTAAATTGTAAAATGTTTCATTTTATATATAGTACATTTCCCCCCAATTCTCCTGATTTTCTAGATCTTTTTTAAAAAGACCAAGTTAGTATAGGCAATGCTAAAACTCTTTACAAAAAAACCTTTCTGAGGCTTTGTTATTTATTGATATGCTTTCAATATGAAGAAATCTAAATCACTTTGTCCTCTGTGTATATGATCTCACTATTAAAGCTTACAAACACTTTTTAAAAAATCGTTGTAAGAAAGCGTAACATGAGATCTACTCTCTTAATTTTTTAAGTGCACTGTACCATATTGTTAGTATAGGGACAATGTTGTACAGCAGGCCTCTAGAACTTATTTAACTTGCATGATTGAGACTTTATGTCCACTGATCGACAACTCTCCATTTTCCCCTCTCCCAAGCCCCTGACAACCACCATTATACTCTTAATTCTACAAGTCTGATTATTTTAGATACCTCATATAAGTGGAATCATGCAGCATTTGTCCCTTGATTGGGTTTTTTCACTTAGAATAATGTTCTCCAGATTCATCCATGTTGTCACATATTTCAGGATTCCCTTCTTTTTTAAAGCTGAATAATATTCTATTGTATGTAGAATAGAATTTTCGTTTTTCACTCATCCTTCCTTGGACATTATTTTGGTTCCATATCTTGGTTATTGTGAATAGTGCTGCAATGAACCTTGGAGAGCTGATACCTCTTTAAGATCCTGATTTCAATTATTTTGGATAAATATCCAGAGGGGACTTGCTGTATCACATGGTAGTTCTATTTTTACTTGTTTGAAGAATCTTCATACTGTTTTCCATAATGGTTGCAAAATTTTACATCCTTATCAATAGTATGCAAGCATTCCAATTTCTCCTTATCAACACTCTTTTTTTTTTTTGAATAATAGCCATTCTAACAAGTATGAAGTGATATCTCATTATGGATTTGATTTGCATTCTCCTGATGATTAGTGATATTGAGTATCTTTTCATATATCTGTTGGCCATTTGTACATTTCTTCAGAGAAATGTCCATGTAATTCTTTAGCCCATTTTTAAATTGAGTTATTAATTGTTTTGCTATTGAGTTGTAAGAATTTCTTATATATTTTGGAAATTAACTCCATATTTGATGTATAATTTTCAAATATTTTTTCCCAAACTTCAGGTTGCCTTTTCACCTTTTGATTTTTTTCTTTGTTGTGCAGATGCTTTGTAGTTTAATGTAGTTCCACTTGTCTTTTATTTTCCTTTTGTTGCTTGTGATCTTCATATGATAACCATAAAATAATTACCAAGACCACTGTCATGAAGTTTCTCTGTTTTCTTCTGAGAGTTTTATAGTCCCAGATATTAGATTTAAGTCTTTAATTCATTGTGAGTTGGATTTTTTTGGTATGGTGTAAGGTAAGAGTCCAGTTTTATTATTTTGCATGTGACTATCTATTTTCCCCAATACCTTTTGTTGAAGAGACTATCCTTTCCCCAAAGTGTATTTTTGGCAACCTTCTTGAAGGCCAATTAACTATAGATGCATGGGTTGATTTCTGGGCTTTCTATTCTTTTCCATTGGTCTATATGTTCATCTTTATGCCAGTACCATACTGTTTTAATATTGCAGCTTTGTAATATATTTTAAATTAGGAGTGTAATATATTTTGAATCAAAGCCTCCAGCTGTGTTCTTTCTCAAGATTAAGCCTAGAAATGCATAAATTCCTAGAAACACATACGATCCACCAAGATTAAATTATGAAGAACAGAAAAATATTAACAGACCAATAACTAATAAAGAGGTAGAATTAGTAATAAAAGATCTTCCATGACCAACTGGGACTTATCCCTGGTATGCAAGGATGGTTTGACATATACAAATCAATTAATGTAATACATTACTTTATCAAAATAAAAAAAATAAAAATGACATGATTATCTGAATAGATGCAGAAAAAGCATTTGGCAAAATTCAATATCCTTTCATGATAAAACACTCAACAAACTAGGATAGAGAAAGAAATACCCATATAACAAAGCCATATATATATATATATATACACACATATACACACACACACAACTTAAATTATACTCAACAGTGAAAATCTGAAAGCGTTTTATCTAAGATCAAGAACAAGGTAAGGATGTCCACTCTTGACACTTCTATTCAACAAAGTACCAGAATTCCTAGCTAGAGCAATTAAGCAAGAAAAAAAATACAAAGTATTCAAATCAGAAAGGAAGAAGTAAAATTGTTCCTGCTTACAGATGGCATGATCTGATATATAGAAAACACTAAATACCACACACACACACACACACACACACACACACACACACACACACACCACAAACTGTTAGAACTAACAAACAAATTCAGTTAAGTCACAGGATACAAAATGAACATGCAAAAATCAGTTGTATTTCTATATATCAACAAGCTGCCTAAAAAAGAACTTAGGAAAATAATCCCATTTATGATAGCACCAAAAAATAAATAAATAAAAGAGTTCTTAAGAATAAACTAAGAGATGAAAGAAGTATACGCTGAAATCTACAAAACAGATAAAAGCAGATAAAAGTGGAAAGACATTAATATTCATAGATTAGATGATTTAATATGTTAAAATCATTTCGATTTTTAGAAGACTTCCTATTGCTGTTTAATTGAGAGAAAGACAAAGGTAAGCATCAAAGAGCTCAGTTAGGACACTGTTTCTACAATTTTCATGGCATGTTACAATTTTATAATAGTGTAGGTGATGGGAAATGTTTAGATATGGATATATTTTGAGTGTAAATTTAACAGAATGGCTGACAGATTGAATATGTAGTTTGTGAGAAACAGGAGCCAAGAGCTACTGAAATGGAAAAGAAAAACAAAACAAAAACTACCAAACTGTTTTTCAAAGCAGCTGTATCATTTTGCATGTGCACCAGTAACGTATAAATGATCCACTTTTTCTGCATCCAGGCCAGCATTTGGTGTTGTCACTGTTTTTTTTTTAGCCATTCTAATTGGTGTGTAGTGATGTCTCATTGTATTTTTAATTAGTATTTTTTTTAAAAAAACTGAGCTGCTTGGGGAAGTAAAAAAAAAAGTAGTGTAGTAATAGAGGCTTTGTTCATTCCACTTCTGACCAAATTGAAGTCATGACAGAAACACAGAGCAAACAGCAAGGAAAGTCTCCTGGGATATAGATGAAAAGAAACCCTACTACTAGGGAGAGAAATAATTAATCAACCTGAAACGGTAGAAGGTAGGAGGGGGTGAAGACATGAGGCTGCCCAGTCCTAATTGGCTGAGTAGGACAGAGGCTACAGACAGCAGTGGCAGCTGGAAGCTACAGATGCCTCCTAAAGGGGCCGTGTCCCCGAGCAGACTTTCATGGTGACGGACCTGCTCACTGTGAACACCAGTGCTGGTGGGCTGCTCAGGGGGCACCAAGAACTTACAGGGGGACACTGAGTTGTTGGACTGAGGGCCTAAAGTGAGATTTTCTCTCAGGCAGAAGTGATCAGTGGTATCCATTGTTCCTCTGTTGAGCCCTCCACACCCTCAGTGTGAGGATTCAGTACCGCCATATCTGAGATATCACCAAACTAGATAACAGAGGTTATCCTAACTCACAGCTCCACCCAAGCCATATCCAGGTGTGTCCTGGAGGAGTCAGGTGCTCCTTGCCAAGCAGCGCCAAGACTCACATTGGTGGCAGCTGGCCTCAGCTTCTGGTGTGGTTTCTTGAGGCAACTATAGCACAACATCTGTGGATTGCTTGCTGAATCATAACAGGTGGCCCCAGAGGGGCGTAGGCTGGGGCTAAACTTGGCCTGGAGCTGAACCCCTCTCGAATTGCCACTGGACACCTACAAAGCCAGGCTAATAAAGAGTGGGAGACTTAGGAGCTTTGCTTAGTACATAGAACCAGGCACAAAAAGGCAGGCAAATGGGAATACAAAGAAGCAGAAACCACATGAGAGAACAGAACAGAGATCCAGGAATAATGAAGTCAAGCAATCTAACAGATGCAGTGTTTAAAGCACTGGTTAAAAGATGCTCAGTGAAGTGTAGACGAATTCAGTGAGAACATTCACAAGAGATAAAAAATAAAATGGAAATGGAAATTATAAAAGAGAACCAGTCAGAAATGAAGAACACATTATTTGAGATGAAGACTATATTAGAGGGAATCAACAGAGTGGATAAAGAAGAGGATAAAACCACCAATATAAAGGATGGGGAAACCAAGAATACTCAATCAGAACAGCAAGAATAAAGACAGGACAAGACTATAATAATAATTTAAGGAGCCTATGGAACACTATTAAAGGTAAAAATATCCATGTCATTGTGATGCTGGAAGGAAAACAAGAAGCTGAAGAGCACTTGAAATTAATTTAAATAAATAAAGTTTAAAAAAAAAGAAGTTGAAGAGCTATTTGAAGAAATAATGATGAAAAACTTCCCTCACCTTGTGAAGGAAATAGACATACAACCCCAGGAAGCTCAGAGAGTTCCTAAAAAGAGGAACCCCAAGAGAGCCACACTAAGACACATCATAATTAAAATGCCAAAGTTGAAGACGAAGAGAAAATCTTAAAAGCAGCAAGAGAAAAAACATTAATTACCTTCAAGAAACACTCATAAGACTGGCAGCTGATTTCTCAAAAGAAACTATGCAGGACAGAAGGGCTTGGCACAGAAATATTCAACACGATAAAAACCCAGGATCTTCAACCAAAAAATACTTTATCCAACAAAGCTATCATTTAGAGTTGAAGGACAGATAAAAGCTTCCCAGAAAAAAAAATAAGCTAAAGGAAATTATTAATACTAAGCCAGTATTACAGGAAATGTTAGAGGGACTTCTTTAAGAAGAAAATACATGTATCAAAAATAGGAATAAAGAACAATAATAACCACATTCCTATCAACAACCTCAAATGGAAAAGAATTAAATGCTCCAACCAAAAGATAGAGTGGCTGAAAGGATAAAAAAGCACGACCCTGACATATGCTGCCTACAAGAGACTCACTTTAGATTAAAAGACACACATGGACTAAAAGAAGGGGATGAAAAAGATATTGCCTTGATGGACCTAAAGAGTATTGCGCTGAATGAAATGAATTGGACAGAAAAAGACAAATATCGTATGATTTCACATACTCATGGAATCTAAAGAACAAATCAACAACAACAAAAGCAAAAGTAAACTCACAGATACAGAGATTATTTTTTCATCTTTATTGAAATATAATAGATAACTAGTTGCCTGAATTTATACTGTACAATTCAATGAATTTTTTGTTATAGTTGGTATACAACATACCAGCTCAGCTGTACAACATATTGATCAGAGGTCCACACCACTAGCAAAGCACTCAGCCCACCAAATCTAGCACCCCTCACCCCCACATATTCATTCCAATGTTATTAACCATCTTTCCCATGCTATACTCTACATCCCTATGTCTTCTCTGCAATCATCTACCTGCACCTCTCAATTCCTTTTCCCTCTTTCCCTCCCCAAATCACTCCCATCTAGTAGCCTTCAAATATTCTCTGTATCTATGAGTTTATTTCTGCTTTTGTTGTTGTTGATTTTGTTCTTTAGATTCCACATGTATGTGAAATCATGCAATATTTGTCTTTATCTGACCATTTCATTCAGCGCAATACCTTCTAGGTCCACTGAACTTTAAACTAAAAAAGTGAATTTTATGGCCTGTGAGTTATATCTCAACTAAAAAGTAATGATCACTGAACTGTTTTGGTCTCGAGCAACTGTTAGAATCTATTAGCAATTACTAAGATAAGGAAGATGGAGTAAGGGAGCAGGTTTTTGTGGAATGGAAGATGAGAACAGGAATTGTAGATATAAGTTTGAGATGCCTGTTAGACATCAATATGAAAATGTTTAATATATAGTCAGATATATGAATCTGAAACGCCAGAAGTTTCAATTTGGAGATAGAAATTGGATACTGCAGAATGTAGAAGATATTTAAAGTTTCAAGAAAGACGTAGCCATCTAAGGAAAGTATACAAATAGAGAACAGAAGGACTTAACCTAAGGGTACTCCAAAATTTAGAGGTCAGAGAGATGTAAAAAATCAGCCAAAGGGATTGAAAAAAGAGGACTTGGTGAGACAGGAAGAGAACTTGATGTTCCAAATACCAAGTAAAGAAATTGTTTTATGAAGCAGAAATGATCAATTCTATTGAATACTGCTGATGGCTCAGGTAAAAAAGACTGACCATCAGATTTATACATTGGTGATCATGACAGGAACTCTTTTGATGATGTTTGGGAGCAAAAACCCACTGAGAGCTTCATGGGTTAATGAGAGGAGAGGAATGGGGATTAATGGGAGCAGGTAAATGGAGAGAGAAAGGGAGGGAAATATGAGATCAAGAGAGTTTTTCTTTTCTTTTGAAGTGGGAGAAATATAGCAGGTTTATATGCTGATGGGAAGAATCATAGCAAAAATAAAATTGATGATGCAAGAGAAAGAAGATAGAATGGCTGTAGTGATATCTTTGAATTCAGATGAAGAGAATGGAGTCCAGTGATCAATGTAGGGTTGTCCTTAGAAAGCAGTCCAGACAGTTTATACTTCATATAGGGTTAAGGGTTTAAGTAGGCTGATAGATGTGGTTTGGAGTCTGTAGTTTTCCTTGTATCAATTCTATTTTGTTAGACAAGTAGAAACAAAAGCCATTTGCCAACAGTGAGAATGGGGGATGAGATACTGGAGGTTTGCCAAAAGAATGGATATTAAATGCCTGTCTTGAAGCAGGAAGGGATTAGGGAAATGTAGTTGACTTTCTAGGCAAATTACAGGCCACAAATTTACAGAGAGAACTGTCAGCACAGTTTGTGTGTGTGCGCATGTGCGTGTGTGTCGTGTGCGTGTGTGCGTGTATGCGTGTGTGTGTGTATGTTTTCCCCAACCATAACACAAGTACAGGTGTGGAGTAAGAAAGTGAGATTAATCAAAATTACAAAATTTTCTTTCAGGCGAGTAGACCAGGAAAGTGTGTGAGGAGTAACCAGGAAGTGTTACAATAATGGGTTGTGACCCCTAAGCCCAGTAAAAAGGAAGAAAGGGCCTGAGCAGAGGGAAGGACAGTGAATAATGGTGGGTATACCAACTCTGCTTCATCCCCAGAAATCTAAATCCAGCAGCACGAAATGGCTCAGTAAATCCTTAAGGCTTCATGAACTATCCTTCACAGGGACTCAAGAGATGATATTCAAAGTTATGAATAGAAATTCCTTTATATATTTTTATTCTTATAAAAACAATTGAATGTGTATCATTGCTCAGAGGAAATAAAAATAAAAGAGCAGTAGTCTGTTCATGACTAAATGTTTTGATGCTTACGAGAATTCCAACAGTCAATTTATAGGGTCATCTATAGAATGAAGAATCAATAAATCCCTGTCAGAAAAACATGACAATTACAAAAAATTTACCTATCCCCTATCTATCTATCTATCTATCTATCTATCTATCTATCTATCATCTATCATCATCTATCTACGTACATACGTACGTACGTACGTACGTACGTATGTATGTATGTATGTATCTAATCTATTATCTTTCTATGTATCTATGTATTTGTGTATGTATGCATGTATATGTATGTATGTGTGTATCTATCCATTCTGATAATCAAAACCATAAACTGAATAAATTAAATAGTTGAGAGGCAGTCACCAGAAGTATCCTTGCAACAGAATACCTAAAGAAAGAAGCTTACACAGAATGCAGAGGAATTCTGTGGTCTAAATCTTGAGTACAATAAATATGAGTACAATAAAAGTGTTTCATTTGCAATAGTTATAAAACAATTATTTGTTAAATGTTTAGAATGAATAAATGAATAAATGATGATGATTAATCATCTTTCCAACATAATATTTGTATGTCATAAACTCTTTCACATTTCACCTGCTTCATATAGGTTCAATTTCTGCTTGATAATTGGCAATTGTAGGATGGCTGTTCAGAATGAAGAGGCCTCTGTTTGTTCACATACCACAATCCCCCAGCCAAGCAAAGCTTGCACTAGATTGATGATCTTCTTTCACACTCTGTGCCTTTGCAAATACTATTCTCTCAGTCTGAAAATTGTTGCCAACCTCCCATTGTCATTTCCATGACTTCTCACCCACTTCCAGCTTGTCTACCTGGAAATTCTTACTTTCTTTCCAGCAGCAATTCAAGAATCATCTCTTTTGGGAAGCCTTTTACTATGTCTTAATCTGTTTTAGCTCCAATTTTTGCATCTCTCCAGAATTCCTGGGACTCATCTATTTTGTAGGCCTCAATCGTTTGCTTGGTGGAGAGCCCCATCACAACTTCTAACCTTGCCATTCCTCTCCACCTTGCCCAGCTGAGGGCTGTACTCTGGCATGCCTCCATCACACACACCTACAGAGACTCTGATACCCCGCCTGACTCTGATGTACCCCCTGAGTTTCAGTTGCCCTGACAATTCTCATAGTCAGATGAAGTACCATGTAGTACAGTCTGAGTTCTGAAGCCCCCGGCCTTCAGGCCAGGCCATATAACCCAAAAGTACAAGGTGGGGAGGGGGAGAGATTCTTTTACAATATGAACTTTGACCAGTGAGAACAGGAAGATTCCCATCTCTTCTTCCCAGTGTCCCAACCTCATTCAGATCACTCTAAAACACAGAGGTTTCCTTACAGCTGCTTAGGGATGTCTAGTGTGACCAAAGTATCGGCTGTGTTTTGTTATGTATGTATCGCTTTTGTTTTCCCTTTTTCTCTCCTTTTTGATGCTCAGTAAAGTTTAACGCAGGACCTTCGGCTTAGGTTCCTTTTTAAATTTTATTTTTGTAAAAATAAGTTTATTGATGAAGTGTTAATAATTTACTCCTGATATTTGATATTTCAAACTTGAAGATCTTTGAGATACACAGGATCCTTATATGTAACTGGCATACAATCTATTATTTGAGCTCTCTTAACTGCTTTTGTTATTTCTTTTTGTTGCTTCCAACAAAAGACTTGTTATGTGCCTTTTATGAATGCATCCAGTAAATGGAGAAATAAACTGGGATAAAAGCTGCCCATTCTTATAATCTACACATTTCCCACACAAGATACATTTTTTAGGAAGCTCCTTCTAAGGATTTTCCATTGGAATGGGCAGGTCCTCATTGCTGGCTATCCGTTTATATTGTGAGCAACTTCTCCACAGCACCATGTGAGTTCTGGGATTTGGGAGGCAGACAATAGCCGTTATGAAGTGAGTCAACGTTTTCTTCCCTAGACAACTACAAACAGCAACCATAGCTGCCATGGTTCCTCGTTCCTTCTCTGGCCTAGATTCTGACTTCTATGACAGTGTCCTCCAAAATCTTATAGCAATCAAGGCATAACCTAACTTTTGATAATCTGTTTTATGATTTTGGTTTCATTTTGGAGAAATTCTTAAGGGCAGAGACTTTCTTTCACTAAATAATATCATTACCTAGCACCGTGTTTGGAACATAGTAGGTGATTTAATAAACGATTTTTAATTAATTAATGGATTTAATATCAAACTTTTGTATAACACACTTAAAACAAGAAATTTCCTTAGACATTTTTGGTTAACCTCTTCTTATATAGAGGAACAAATCTGAGACCAAGAGAAATAAAAGGACTTTTCCAAGGTCATGCAGCTATTGAGTCACATGAATAGAACCAGCACATTGGTTTCCTGGTCATGCAGCACTATTCTTTTATTTGAAATTAATTACTTCCACTTATGTGAGAGGAAACAACACCAGGACCAATCTGACAAACCTGTGTTTCTCCAGGCAACTTTAAGTCTCTGCATGAAAATATAAATTTGCTTAACACTAGTAATAGGAAAAAATGTTTCTTTGCTTCTGTCCCACGCTCCTATAAAGTTCCTTCTGCTTTTTTTTCCCTCTGTATGTTACCAGATGGTGCCTTACATGTTCCTAAACACAGTTCCACCAGCTTCCATGTGGCACTTGTCATCGCATTCCTTTTCTTCTTGAATTTCTAGCGTGATATCCACAGCCAGGACTTTCCAGGTATACAACTACAGGCCTGAAGTAACTGCAGAGCTTCAAGTGGCTCCTGCTGCGACGTATCCTGCCAACACTGACCACTAATGTCTTCCTTGGGACACCTGTATGCTGATCAGCCCATTACTCAAGAGCCAGTGTGTGAAGTCCATGCTCCCATAGTGACTTGATTGGTGGAAAGTCTCTAGCACCTCCTCAACTCTAGTACCATGTTCAAGACCTTGGGGAACAGAGCATTGTTGCCCAGGACTCCTGGAGTGAAGCACATTATCTGTTTGTTCATTCTCCCCCCAACCCTGATTGATTGATTGATTGATTGATTGATTTATAGGTTTTTTTTTTAACGTTTAATTTTTCTCCTTCCCCTCCCCTCTGGAAACCACTAGTCCATTGTCCATGTCCATGAGTGTCTGTTTTTTTGCTCTTCTCATTTATTTCTTTTAGTTTTATATCCCATATATAAGTGATATGTGACTTTCAACCTTTTCTGTCTGGCTTATTTCACTTAGTATGATTATTTCAAGGTCCATCCATGTTGTTGCAAATGGCAATATTTCTCTTTTTATGGCTGAGTAATATTCCATTGTACACATGTACCACAGCTTCTTTAGCCAATCATCTATCGTAGGACACTTTGGTTGCTTCCATGTCCTGGCCACTGTGAATAATGCTGCTATGAACATCGGGTGCAAATATTTTTGGATATGGGTTTTCAAGTCTTTGGGGTAAATACCCAGTAGAGGGATTGCTGGATCATATGGTAGATCAATTCTTAGTTTTTTGAGGAACCTCCATACTGTTTTCCATAGTGGCTGTACCAATTTGCAGTCCCACCAGCAGTGTATGAGGGTTCCTTTTTCTCTGCATCCTCTCCAACATTTGTTATTACTTGTTCCTGTTGATTATAGCTATTCTAACAGGTGTGAGATGGTATCTCATTGTGGTTTTGATTTGCATTTCCCTAATAGCTAGATGTTGAGCATCTTTTCATATTTGTTGGCCATTTGTATGTCCTCTAGGGAGAAGTGTCTGTTCAGGTCCTCTGCCCATTTTTTGATTGGATTGTTTTTTTTTTTTGTTGTTATTGAGTATATGAGTTCTTTGTATATTTTGGATATTAGGCCCTTATCAGAGGCATTGCTTGCAAATATATTTTCCCATTTGGATGGTTGTCTCTTTACCTTGTTGACAGTTTCTTTTGCTGAGCAGAAGCTTTTTAGTTTGATGTAGTCCCATTCATTTTCACTTTTACTTCCCTTGCCTTTGAGGTCAAATTCATAAAATCCTCTTTAAGTCCAAGTACTTGAGTTTAGTTACTATGTTTTCTTCTATGCATTTTATTGTTTCAGGTTTATATTGAGGTCCTTAATTCATTTTGAGTTAATTTTGGTGTGTGGTGATAGACAACAGTCTAATTTCATTCTTTTGCAGGTGACCTTCCAATTTTCTCAGCACCGTTTATTGAAGAGGCTTTCCTCTCTCCACTGTATGCTTTTGTCTTTTTTGTTGAAAATCATTTGCCCGTATGAATATGGGTTTACTTTTGGGCTCTTGATTCTGTTCCACTGGTCCATGTGTCTGTTTTTCTGCCAAGAGCAGGCCTTTTTGATTACTGTCGCTTTGTAGTATAATTTGAAGTCAGGCAGGGTGATGTCTCCAGCCTCATTCTTTTTTTCTCAGAATGGCTTTGGCAATTCGGGGACGTTTGTGCTTCCATATAAAATCTGATGATTTTTTTTGTTCTATTTCTTTAAAAAATGCTGATGGAACTTGGATGGAGATTGCATTAAATCTGTATAATGCTATAGGTAATAAGGTCATTTTAACTATGGCGACTGTTCCACTCCAAGAACACAGAATATCTTTCCATTTCTTTGTATCTTCTTCGATTTCTTTTAATAGGGTCTTGTAGTTTTCATTATATGGGTACTTTACAGGTTTCATTAAATTTATTCCTAGGTATTTTATTCTTTTTGTAGCAATTGTAAAAACAAATTATTTTTTCCACTTCTTTTTCTGACACTTAATTATTGGAGTATAGGAAACACAATGGATTTTTGAACGTTGATTTTGTATCCAGAGACTTTACTGTATGTGCTTATTGTTTCTATTAGTGTTCTTGTGGAGTCTGTAGGATTTTTAATATAGAGAATCATGTCATCCGCGAATAGTGACAGTTTTGACTTTTTCGTTTCCTATTGGATACCTTTTATATCTTTCTCTTGCTTGATTTTGCACTCGCCTAGGACCTTCAATGTTATGTTGAATAACAGTGACGACAGTGGACAGCCTTGTTTTGTTCCTTCTCTTGGAGGGAAGGTTTTTAGTTTTTCATCATTAAGTATAATGTTGGCTAAGGGTTTGTCATATGGCCTTTAAATGATAAGTTATTTTCCTTCTATACTGATTTTGTTAAGTGTTTTAACAAATCATAAATGGATGCTGTATCTTGTTGAAGGCCTTTTCTGCATCTGTTGATATGATCACATGATTCTTATTTTTAATTTGTTTATGTGGTGCATCACAATAATTGATTTGCATATATTGAACCATCCCTGTGCCCCTGGGATGAAGCCCACTTGATTGTGGTATATAATCTTTTTACTATGTTGCCGTATTCGGTTGTTAGTATCTTATTAGGATTATTTCATCTGTGTTCAATAGAGATATTTGGTCTGTAGTTTCTTTTATTTGCGTTGTCTTTACCAAAACCTGGTTAAAGTATTGCCTCCTCTTCGATTTTTGGAAGAGTTTGGAGAAAATAGGTATTAAATCTTTTTTGAATGTTTGGTAGAATTCGCTGGTGAAGCCATTTGGTCCTGGACTTTTATTTTTTTGTAGGTTTTTGATGATTATTTGAATTTCCATACTGGTGATAGATCTATTTAGATTTTCCAGATCTTCTTGATTCAGTTTAGGAAGGTTGTATTTTCTAAGTAAGGTCCATTTCTTCTACATTAATAATTTGGCGTTATATACTTTCTCATAGTATTCTTATATGATCCTTTGTATTTTTGCAGTGTCTGTCATAATTTCCCTCTTTCATCCTGATTTTGTTTATTTGTGTCCTTTCTCTTTTTTCTTTAGTGAGTCTAGCCAGGGATTTGTCAATTTATTAACCTTTCAAAGAACCAGTTTTTTGATTTTTTTCTATTTTTTTTTTTTTTTTTCAATTTCATTTATTTCTGCTCTAATTTTGATGATTTCTTTCCTTCTGTTGACTTTAGCTTCATTTGTTCTTCCTTTTCTAGCTTTTTAAGAAAGCATTAGGTTGTTTATTTGGGCTATTTTGTTTGGAGTAGGCCTGTAATGATATGAACTTTCTTTATGACCACTTTTGCCATGTCCAAAAGTTTTGATATGTTATACTATCATTATCATCGTTTCTATGTATCTCTTGATCTCTCTTTTATTTCTTCTCTGACCCAGTTATTCTTCAGTAGTATGTGTTTAATCTCCATGTTTTGTGTTCTTTCTGCTTCTTTTACAGTTGTTTCTAGTTTCAAAGCATTATGATCAGAGAAATGTTGGTATGATTTCAACTCTCTTATTTTGTTGAGGCTATCTCTGTGTCCCAGTATGTGTCAGTTCTTGAGAATGTTCCATGTGCACTAGAGAAGGTATAAGCAGCTGTTTGGGATGGAAGGCTCTGTAAATGTCAATTATGTCCAGTTGTCTAATGTGTCATTTAAGGATGTTATTTCTTATTGATTTTCTGTTTGGATGATCTATCCAATCCACAGTGGGTATTTAGGTCTACTATGATAGTGTTTTGGTCTGTTTCTCCCTTTAGTTCTGTTGTAATTGCTTTATATATTTTGGGCTCCCTGATTGAGCATAGATATAATAAGTTTATGTCTTCTTGGTGCATGATTCCCTTTATCATTATGAAGTGTCCCTCTTATCTTTCTTTACCTTTTTTATTTTGAAGTCTATTTCATCTGTATTAGTACTGCTACTCCTGTTTTCTCTGAATGCCATTTGCTTGAAATATCATTTTCCCACCCTTTCACTTTGAGTCTATTTTGTCTTTGGAGCTGAGATGTGTCTCCTGGAGGAGCATTGGTTGGTTTTTATTTTTTGATCCATCTGCAACTCTGTGCCTTTTTTATTGTGATTCAGTCCTTTTATTTTTAGGGTGATTATTGAAATATGAGGTCTTCTTATAGCCATTTTATTTTTTGCTTTCTGTAGCTCAGTGTTTCCATTGCTTCCTTGTCCTATGGTTTCTGTTTTCTTTATTTTGGTTGGCTTGTGGCTTTCCTCTTCTTCTTGTTGTTGTTTATGTTTTCAGTTCTGAATCTTGAGTTGTGGTTACCATTACGAATACATAAGGATAGATTATCCTATCCTATCTCTATCTCTATCTCATCTCATCAATATCTATGTCTCTATATCTATATATGCAAGTCTGCCGTTTCTCCTGCGGTCCTTATCTCTATCTCTAATATGCAGTCTGCAGTTTCTCCTGTGCGGCCTTATCTCTATTCCTCTTTGCAAATTTGGGTCTTTAAACCATCCCCTTTCAGTCATTGTTGTCTCAATTTGTTCCTATTGTATGTTGAACGTTCATTACTGTTCTTGCTATAGCAAACCTCTTCTTATTTTAAGCTTTATTAATTGCCCTGTTACTAGTAAGGATTGCACTCTTCTGCTTCTTATCAGCCTGCTGCTAGTCACCTTAGTCCTAATTATGTTTTTTTTTTTTTTTGTCATTTTGTTTTAGGTGGCTGCCCCTTTTCAAGTATTTCCTGTAGTGCAGGCCTTGTAGCAGAGAATTCCCTCAATTTTTTATATGTCTAGAAAAGTCTTAATTTCTCTTTCATATTAAAGGAGAGCTTAGCTGTATACATTATTCTTGGCTTGTAGTTCCTTTCATTTAACAGTTTGAATATTTGATTCCACTCCTTTTCTGGCTTGTAAGGTTTGTGTTGAAAAGTCCAAGGATAATTTAATGTGTTTTCCTTTATAGATTACCACTTTTTCCCTGGCTTCCCTGAGAATTCTGGTCTTTGTCATTGATTTTTGATAACTTTTAATACAATATGTGTTGGTGAAGCCTTTTGGGTTGAGATAATTGGGTGTTCTGTTGACTTCTTGAATTCCAAGTCTCAGCTCATTTCTTAGTTGGGATATTCTATCAACTGTTTGTCTGAAAATGGCTTTCTAATCCCTGTAACTTTTTCTTTTACTTTGAGAATTCCCATTATTCTTATGTTTTGTCTCCTGATGGTAATCAGCTAGTTCTTGTATTTCTGTTTCATTATTTTCATTTATTTGGTTTCTATCTTCTTCCTTCTGATTTATTTCTAGATTTCTGTCTTTGGATACCATGATCCTTTCCTCCATTTGGTCGCTCTTTTACTAAGCTTGTTATTTCATTTTTTCAACTCTTGCAGTTTGTTCTTTATCCAGAAGGTCATATTTAATTTTTTTAGGGGATTCAATCTCCTTGCTACAGAACTCATTCTGTTTTTTTTTCAAAATTCCTGAAATCGTTGATAGGATTCATTCAGATCTCATTAAGTTTTTTCAGAAGTACATCCTGAATCCTCTGTCATTTAAGTGGCATATTTCTATATCTGTAAGCTTATTTTCTGGAGATTTTTCTCTTTTTTCTGATCTGCCTTGTTTGCCTTGGTTATTCATGGTATTTAATGGGACTATTTCTCCCTCCTGGGCATTAATGGAAATGTGTTCTGTCTTTTTTTCCTTGGGGGGGGGGGGGGAAGATTTGTTTATATAATGATCCTTAGGCCTGTTTGCAAAGAAGGTGTTTTTCTTTTGGTTTCCAGTAGGTGGTGTCTAAGCCTCTTGGAACTCTGCTTTAAATAAAGTCTTAATGTCCTTTTGTTCCTTATTATAGATGTTTAATCACGCTCACTACCTTCAGTCTCAGTTTCCTGTCAGTGTTAGTGAGAGTTTCGGTAGAATTTCTCAGATTTCCTTGGGCTCACAGCTTTCCATCTCAGAGAGTATAGTGGGGAGGGGCCCTCTGGGTTGGGGGATGGGTCTGTGGCTCAGCCTCGGTTTTGCAAACCGCAGCTGGTGAAAATTAACTGTCATTTCTCTGTCATCCCTGCTTTTTCTTCCATCTCTGTTTGTTCTCCTTCTGCCCCTGATGACTGGATCAGTGCCACCAGCTGCATGGAGCTCACAGCACTGCCAGGCAGGGCTGTTTAGGAAAGTGCTGTACCTTCTCCCCTTATGCTCCTCCTATAGGAGCTCCGGCTGTGAAGAGGCAGCTTCTTTTTTGCTCCCCAGTCCACCTATGGTAGCTCTTATTCATAGATCCTATGCTCAGACGTCCTGGTGTGTAGTTGGGTGTTTTGTTGTTTTTGAGTTTTAGTTGTTCAGCTTATTGCTATTTCAAGGGAGAGATCTGGGATGTCTCTTCACTCTACCATGTTTAATTAATCTGTTTATTCATTCTTAATCACAGCTCAAATTCTCAGATATGAATGTCCATAATTGGTTCAAGGCAAACTGGACAATCTGGCCAAGAGTCACCATTGTGACAGAGGAAGGAGGTAAGGTTTAAGGGAGGTGTTACCAAACCTGTAGCCCACTATAACACATTCCCCTAAACACCTTATGTCCTAGTGCAGGGATTAGCCCATGGCTTTTTTATTTGACCAATGAGCTAAGAATGATTCTTTATACTTTTAAAAGGTTGTAAAAAAATTTAAAAAAAGAAGAGCATACTATAGAGACCCATGTGAGACAGAAAGCCTAAAATATTTACTATTTTGTTCTTCTTGCAGAAATGTTTGTGTACTCTTGTCCTAGAGGGGCAGCAAAAAACAAACAATTAGAAATGGAAAACATAGCAATGCACAATATAAAACTATGTAATTGTAAACTATAAATCAGTTCCATTTGTTCCTACAACTGTACTAAGCTCTTGCATTTTTCATCAAGATGGGAAGCGAAAGCATAGAAAAGTGAATTTCATCTGATGATGGTGTGCCACTGCCACAGCTGATCATGGCTCTGCCTCCATCATTGTGATTCTTGTGCTGCTCTTGGTCTTAGTGCCTGGTCTGGATTTGAGGGAGACTATACTCTACACTCTGTCTCATTCTTCTTCAGCCAAAGGAGAGGATGTTACGTAGGTCTCCCCTTAGGATGAGGGAACCCCCTTCTTCCAGTATAGAGGTTCGGCTTGTCTGATATAGAATTTTAAGTATCTTGGAGGCAGAGATTCTTCAGATTTGCCAAGAAGAGGAATAAATTTGAAGGCAAGCACAGGACTCAAACTGAGGCCTCTCAATTTGGTTTAGAGTTGGACCAAAAGTATAAATATTTCTTCTTCTTTGCTGCAAATTTCTTTCAGCCTTGACCTAAAATACAAAATTTAATAAAAATTTCTTGGAAATGGAGATGATTATATTTCACTTGTGTTTTTCTTTGCTTTTGAAATTTAAATCCCTGTGACCTTTTGGTGGATTGTTTTGCTACCTCATCATTGAAAATAAGATTTCATATGCCAAGAAATTCTAGGTGCCAGAAACACAAGAGAAATAAAACCCTTGTCATGTGTCACTGGTTTATTTTATTCAATTGAGCTTATCACTTCATTTCTGTTTTCCAAGTGTCAGTTAAAAACAGCAACAAAGTAATGTCTACTTTTGGCTTTGCAGAAAAACAGATTCTGATTAATTCAATAAACCCTTCATAGCTTATTGATGTTAGATTAAAACCAATAAGGATCGTGACATCAATTGTCACAAATGGGCTTACTTTGTCAATTTGCTTATTTTCTTTTAGCTTTTTATAGGGGATTGAGTAGAGCGTTTCCATAAAAAGTGGCACTAGGCTGTCGTCAATCAACTTCTGTCACTTCTGTCGTGTGGTCTCTAATTAGCCAATTTCCTTTCTGAGCTTCATTTTCTTTTCTTGAAAAATATAGCATCAATTTGTCATTTACTATCCCTTTTACCTAGGACTTAATATTGTATCATGGTGGAAGAACCATTGAAGAGATGTTTGAGCCAGAAAGGAACAACACACCAGGCCTTGGGTTATGTACAATCAAAATTTAGCAACAGAGAATGAACTAAATAAGATCTAAACTATCTATACCATGCTATTTTGTTAAAAATCAAATTTTTAAAATATTGAAATTGGATTTATCCATAACACTTACCACTTGTTCATAGTCAAAGTAAAATTCAAGTAAGTGTATAATAAATGATATCATTTAAAATATATATTTAATTTTTATGAAAAGTTAAAAACCATCTGCATTCTCTTAGTTCTAATATTTCTTTTGACTATCATGACTAAATTGAAATGATCTATATTATATAAAGCCAACTTATAAACAGGTGATGTATGAGATTGGGGAATGGGGAATTTGGTTGGGCACTTAATTCTTTTCCATTTGACGGTACTTATTGATAGGAATGTAGTTGTTACCGTTCTTTATTCCTGCTTTTGATACATGTTTTTTCTTCTTAATGAAGTCCTTCCAACATTTCCTGTAATACTGTTGGTGTGATAAATTCTTTTAGCTTATTTTTGTCTGGGAAAGCTCTTTATCTGCCCTTCAATTCTAAATGATAGCTTTACTGGATAGATTATTCTTAGTTGTAGATCCTGTGGTCTTTCATCACGATATGATTGTTTGCCAAGCCCTTCTGTCCTGCATAGTTTCTTTTGAGAAATCAGCTGCCAGTCTATAGGTGTTCCCTTGTAGGTGACTAACTGCTTTTCTCTTGCTGCTTTTAATATTCTTTCTTGTATTTAACCTTTTGGCATTTTAATTATGATGTGTCTGGTTGTGGCCTCTTTGGATCCCTAATTTTTGGAATTCACTGAGCTTTTGGGTTTTTGTCCATTTTTTTACCATGTGAGGGGAAGTTTCCTAATCATTATTTCTTCAAACAGCTGTTCAACATCTTGATTTTCTTCAGTTATGCCAATCAATAGATATTTGGACTCTTAATAGTGTCCCATATTCTCCTTAAATTATTTTTTATACTTTGGCATCTTATCTTTGCCATTCTGATTGCATTCCTTGGTTTTCCACATCCTCTAGGAAGGACATTTGATCCGTTTTAAAATTCACTTTGTTATTCCACTTAATAACTTCTCATCTCAGGTCATATGATCTTCATTTCTGATGGTACCCTTTATAATTTCCATTTCCTTTTTATGTTTTTATCTCTTTGTTGAAGTTCTCTACAGTTCCCACATTCATTGAGCATCTTTATAAACCAGTGTTTTAACACTGCATCTGTTAGTTAACTTGACTCCATTATATCTGGATCTCTTTCTTTCTGTCATATGGTTTCCGCTTCTTTATCTTCCCATTTTGGCTGCCTTTTCATGCTTGTTTCTATGAACTAAGCAAAGCTCCTAAATCTCCTGGTCTTATTAGTGTGGATTTGTGAAGAAAGTGGTCCAGTGGCACAGTCCTGAGAGGGGTTCAGCTGCAGTCCAAGCCTCTACCCCTCCGGGCCACCTGTTAAGATTCAGCAAGTAATCCACAGATGTTATGCTTATATTGCCTCAAAAGGCACACCAGAAACTGAGGCTAGCTGTTCATCCAACGTGAGTCTCAACAAAGAACACCTGACTCGCTGAGGGTACACCTGGATGTAGCTTGGGTGGGGCCATGAGTTGGGGTAGGTGAAGTTTCAGGGAATCCTCTGGGTGGAGCAACCTGTATTCATGATAACCTCATTGCTTGGGTAGTGCTGTGCCTGGCACACTGAGAGGGAGGAGGGCTCAACAGGGAACAATGGATACTGCTGGCACTTCTGACTAAGAGAGTCTCACCTTGGCTCTCACTCCACAATGTCTCCCTGTTAAGTCCCTGATGGCCCCTGCACGCAGCCAAATAGGCACTGCTGCTCAGAGTAAGCAGGTCCGTCACCATGAAGTCAACTCAGGGATGAGGCCCTTTAAGTGTCTTCTGTCACTGCAGCTGCCACAGCCTTCGTCTCACTCAGCCACTCAAGACAAAGCACCTTGCATCTTGCCCCATGCTACCTTCCACTATTGCAGAGTGATTTCTTGGATTTCTCCCTAGTTGTACGGCTGTTCATCAAGATCCACAGGCAATTTTTCCTTGCTGTTGCTCCTTTTCCATAAACTTTGATTTGGTTGCCAGGCCTCTATGATCTATGCATTTTTTTTTTCTCCCTGGAGACCTACTTTTAACCCTTCTTCATCCTGTCTTTTATGGAGCTACTCTTATTTAGCAGAATAGAACCTATATAAATCAAATAAAGATCAAATTGGTAGGGTGTTTCAAAAATAAGCAAGCAAACAAAAACAATAATAGATTTTCTTAGATGACTCTCTGGATTAATTGATGTTTATGTTCATTATGTTAAAATATCTCAACCAATGCCCATAGCCTGCAGAATATTCCTGTTCTCTACTATGCTAAACATACGTCTTCCTCCAGTAGTTGTATATTACCAATATTCTGTTGGTTTACCCTCAAACTGGATGTAGACTTAATTGCATTTGTTATTGAAAGTGATCCAATTTAAATCAAATTTTTCCAAACTTATTAAAATATGAAATGAAATTAATTTCCCAATAAAAGCTATGAATACTTAGCAAAGGAATACAAAAATGAATTGCCAGATGTTTACTTTGGGATTAGATGTGGTTAAGTAGCTATAAAAGATTGAGGTGAAGTGACAAAAATCTAGATAATTTTGCACTCAAATTGTCTGGAAAATATCCTCAAGTTCTAGCTCTATTAAAAAACTAAAACTAGGAAATTATAGAGTGAATTATGGGTATATTTCAAGGAAATAAATGAAACATAACTTCACTAAATAGAATCACCAATGAAAAGAAAACACTAGTAAAAGAATAAGAAAAGATTAAGTCATTATAGACAGAGAATGTGTCCATATTGTGTCTTAAAAACAAGATACTAAATGAAAATATTAGAAATTGAGAAGAACTATACAACCAATATATATATATAAGTTTAAGTTCATATATTTAAAACAAAAATATGTATTTCTAAGAACTCAAATAAAATTAAAAAAATATGCATTAAGTATACAAGGTATCATTGCCTTTGGAGAAGAGATGGGAGTGAGAAAAGAATAAAAGAGAATAAACATATAAACATATAAAACGTATAAAAATAAAAAGAAAGGAACTTATACTGGAAAATAATGCTGATGTGTCATGAATTGGGAAGAATAATAATTCATCCCTCTTTAACAGATGGTCTTGTCCCTCTCCTCCCCAAAACCATAAGGACCTAGAAAACAGGAAGGTGATGACAGCATTCAACGGAAGACAACAGAATTTTACAATTGGGAAAGCAATGGATCAGCGGTAATTATCTCAGCAGACCAGAAAAATTTTGAAGCACCAGTGCTTGCAATGGGGGAGACTAAAAAGAGGCCAGCTGATTCTTGCTTATAGAAGCTCAACAGACTCAGCAACAGGAGACACCAGATTATATCTAGAGCAGGGGCGCAGGTAAAATTGGAAATGGAATTGATCAAAATCTCTGCTCAAGGAACCGTTAAACCTTGGGTCTCTCTCCAAACCATGCAGTCAGGCAGCTTCCCCTCTTACATGGTCAGAGAAGCTGAGAAGTTTACTTCCTTGAGTGTAGGACCAGATCACAGTTGTAAAGTGGAGAGAAGGACATCTGAAAACTAATAAAGAGAAAAAAAAAAACAGTTTATATTGAATGATGCATCTCTTCAGCTCCTTTTCCCCTCATGCATTCAGAATCCTACAACTAGATTTATGCCTACATCTACCTCCCCAGTTAGGACATTGGAGAATCTGACACACTGAGAGAAAAACCTCTGGATAGTGATGACTGGGATCTCTCAATGAAATGGTCACGGTCATGCTGTACCACCTAAGTGAGCAAGCCATCCTGTCCCAGGAAACACAGAGCTTGCAATCTCCTTGTTGTAACTCACACTTGCATGTCATGGGCAGTCAAGTATTACCAGGAGCAAGAAATCAGTTTGAATAGTAATTTCCACATTATGAAAATAAATTCTTGATAATTTGTTTTGAATTATCCATGCCTTTGTCCTCCTTCCCTTTCTAAGATCTTGCTTATAATCCTTTAGATGAACAAAGACCTAGTAAATGTTCACCTATTCCTTAATATTACCATCTTTACCAGTTTGGCTAAAAGAATCTCACAAGTGTTCCCTACAGAAAGCAACTGGAACTTAAATATGGAAGAAAATAAATTCCTTTGACTTCAATTCTATAGCAGGTTGCCTGCTCATCATATTGCCTCAATTGAAAACCTCCTGTAACAGTGCAAGGCTTCCAGGTTGGACTGAAAGTGGGACCATTGCACTTGGTTCAGGACATTCCTCACTGGGCTCTAGAGTCAGAGTATTCCATCATTTGCCATTTGAGTGTATGTGTGCATGTTGTATGTAAGTGCACGGTGTGTATTGCATGTGTGTAGCAATATACTATATATGCATACATATGCAGCTATTCTGCAAAACCAGTGTGCTGTGTCAAGTTTTTGAAAGAAATGCATCAGGCTCTGGTGCCACCTTGACTTTTCTCTCTAAGAAATCAGAATTTGGCAAAAACAGTCAGAACCCCAGAGGAGATGCCCTATTTGCTGAACTCAAGCTATCATGTGATCATCCAACAGAAAGCCTCCAGTTTTTCATAAGTTGAACATCTTTGTTTGAGAATTTAAAGCCTGGGTACAATCTCTAGAGAACATCTTTAGCTTCAGTACAGGAAGAAGGAGAGAAAGATGTTTGAGAAGATTTTCTATATCAGTAGCTTTGGCTTTCCCATTTAATCTTCCTTTGTGCCTATGATGCCCTTGTGTGCTGTTATCTTAAGATATGAGCTGACGGTACATCCTGCAGATGATTGAAGTTGTTCATATTTTTCCTCTTAACCCTCTATGGAAGTCAAAGACAAATGTACATGCTCAGAGTAAAACAAAGACACTTCTGATTCTTAGGAGTTGCATTAACCATGTCTTTTATTTTCTGTATTCTTGATACTTTGACATATGGACCTTTCGACTCTGGAGGCTGCTTCTTCTAGGGCGTAGAATAGTAAACAAACTCACCCATGAGATGCCTTTTCAAATTCAAGCCAACCAATCTAGAGCCTAATCCCTAATCACCTCCTTTATCAGTTCTCACAATCTTGGCTACAACCATCATCGGCTCGAAATCACCCAGGGCAAGTACCAACAAGTAGATACATTCCCTATGCCCCAGTGGAACCATTAAATATTCAGCCATACCAATCCTAAACCTGTTTACTCTGCCTTTCTTCATTCCTCTCACAAGATCAGGAATAAAGACTCTTGACATGTTCATTCCCCCATCCCACTATCTCCGGTGCTTCTCTATGTGACTCTCCATGATGTGGCATGCCCTCTCCTTTGGGAACTAAAGTAACAAACTATTGTTTAATGGCAGTTGGGCAGTTTCTGATCTGCTGAATTAAATTGCCCCATCAACAAATGTATTTTAGACTTTTTATGCTGCCAATTAAATAAATTAATTAAAACCAGTCAAATAAATTAATAAAACCAATTAAAACACAGAATCCTGTTATACTGAGTGGCAAATCACAAGAGGCAATCTTTTAGTCTGATTCTTCCATGAACTTTTCTTACCATCAAGCCTAAAATGAACTTATCTTCTTATGAACATCTAGCTTATTGCCTATGTTCTCATTTGACAATTTCGACATATGTTCCTTACAAAAACATGTCCTGTGTTTAAACTTCTTGTATGTTATCTTGTTCTTCCAACTGAAATATAAATTTCCTTAAGTATAATTTCTCAGGTGTATTAATTCTCATATCTTGCAAAAGAATAAATAAGATTAATGAATAAATGAATAGATGTACCTTACTAAATTTGACCCAAAACTCACAAAGATCTTAACTTTTTTTTCTTTTGAACTTTCTCTTTGCAGATCATTTATATGACTATTTATGACCCACAAATTGCAAACCTGGTTAAATGTTTTCTTCAAACAAATAAATTTATAAACCTAATAATATTGAATTATTCCCCTGGAATTATAATCACAAATGTTTGCCTTGAGCATCCATATCCTACTGCTGTCTGTGAATAGGAAAGCAATATTGGGTGCTGGTGAAAAACGCACCTAATATTGGCCTTGTTTTTTCACCTTAAAGTGGAGACAACAATACCTATGTCACTGACACAGAGGCAACAACTACACCTGCTCACAGTTACAGATGGTTTGCTATGTTTCAATCATTTTTACATATACTTTTACATATATTTATAGCTTCATGGCACCCTGTGATAAAAGTGCTGTTTTTATTTTTCCATTTTACTGAATAGAAACTGAGACACACTAGCTCAAGGACTGTCTAAGGTTACACAGATGGAACATGCGCAGCTTGATTCAAGCCCAGGCAGTCTGACTCTGAGATCTGTGCTGTGGACAGTATACCGTACTCTGCTTCTCCACAGGGAGACAAATAGATGAAGTGACTTTGTCAGAAAGGATTAAAGGACTGTAGAGGATTTTTATAAGGATTACATATGTAAAGTTATTTGTGCAGTAGCATATGTTTAACATGATTATATATCTCCTTTTTGCCTGAGACACTCTGTTTATTCCTATTGTTCAAACAAATTATTAGGCAACACCTCTTTTCCCTATAGTTTTAAGTTTAGACAATAAATTTCCCTATCAACAAAAGTATTTGTAAACTTTTTATGCTGATTACTACTTAAAATTTATGTGATATAAATTATATGTTGATGGAATATATGATTATGTTGGTGCTATCTTTAATGGAGAAATAGACAAAGAAAGTGTGGTTCGTATATTCAATTATATGTATTTAATACATTTACTTGGCCATAACAAAACCAAAATCTTGCAATTTTGCAACACATGAACGGAACTAGAGGGTATTATGCTAAGTGAAATAAGTCAGACAGAGCAAGACAAATACGGTATGATTTCATTTATGTGTGGAATCTAAGGAAACAAAACAGAAACAGACTCATAATATAGAGAACAAACTGATAGTTGCCAGAGGGGAGAGAGGGGGGAAATGGGTGAAAAGTGAGGGGAATAGAGTACAAACTTCCACTTATAAAATAAGTCAAGGAATTATAACGTACTGCACAGGGAATATAGTCAGTAATATTGTAAATCACTTTGTAGCGTGACAGATGGGTACTAGACCTATCTTGGTATCATTCCATAAGGTATATGAATGTTGAATCATATGTTGTACACCTGAAATTAATATTATATTCCAAATATTGCTTTATAAAATTTAAAAAAATAGAGAAAGAGCCTGATTCGACAAGTCTGAGATGAGGCCTGATATTCTGCATTTTGAACAAACTGATTGATGCCGTGCTGCTAGATTCTCTAACCACACTATAAATTGCAAGGAAATAAATGACCTCTAAATTCACTTACAACTTGTACTTGCTTGATTTTACTACCTATCATGCTGCAGAAACACGCTGAAATTTGCATTCAGTATCAGTTTGAATCATTCTGCTGTCCCTATTGTGAAATTGTGCATTCCAGAATGCAAGTCAAACTATGCAAAAAAGGATTAAACACAATCCTGCTTTGCAATTACTTACACACATTGTGAGCAAAAAGGAAATAGCGCAAGATTCTGAAAAATTGGAACTAGGCTTAAGTTGAGGATATTTTTTTTTTTCTATATCCAGAAAGAAAAATATAAAGGGATGAATTGTGGGCTTAATTGTTAGGATTAGTTTTTTTTTTTTTTTTTTTTTTTTTTTTTAAGAATATAGTTTGGCTATGTGAATCAGAAACAGAGAGTAGAAGAAGTGGTTGCCAGGGCTAGGGTTGGGGAAATGGGAGAGGTAAATGGGTCCAAATTTTCAGCTATAAATGAGTAATGTCTGAGGATCTAGTGTTAACATGAGTAACCAGTTGATAACACTGTATTTTACAGTTAAAATTTGTTAAACTGAGTAGACTTTAACTGTTCTCATCAAAAAAAAAAAAAAAGATAACATGTGAGTTGATGATGTGTTAATTAACTTTAAGGGGGAATCCTCTCACAATGTATACATATATCAAATCACCATGATGTACATTTTGAATATTTTACAATTTTATAGCAGCTATACCTCAATAAAACTATGATATATATAATATATAACACACACACACACACACACAGATATCACATATATTAATATCAATACTATATATATGTTTTAATATATATATATATATATAATATATATATATAATTATGTAGTTTGGCTTTTTCACTCAATATAAAACTAATCTCACCACATTATCATATAAATTCCATGAAGCTATGTGGCTCCATTTAGACTTTGAAGATTTGCTCATAAACAAAATAGTTTCATCAGCAGTAATGTTAAAAGGATTTAAAAATCAATAAACTTCACTTTAAAGAGTTTTCTGCTTAGGTTGGTCTTTTATTTTTAATTCTTTGATATGATCTCTTTTGTAAAGTTACTTTAAAAATAATTACTTTGATATTTATTTTAACTATTTCAAATCACTTTACATGGTTTAATGTTTGAAAGTTTGTTAAGTTGATCTTACAGAAGAATGAGTTGAAAGTTGATAATAAACAGAATTACTCTTAATATAAAATATTAGGAAAGAGTGATTACAAAAGAGAACATGATAAAGTTGACATATTTTAAAATTAAAAGGACATGAATTTTAACGAGAGTATTGCATGAATTTTGTTTATATAAAGTACCTTGACTATAGAAAAATGCAATTCAAGGAATGAAAATGTCTTTGAAATCATGTATCCATTCCCACCAATTTTATGTATGAGAAAACGAAGGTTCAAAACATCAGAGCGAATTGCCCATGATCACTGAGTATATTAAATAGCAGAGTTAGAAATGCATGTTCTCTATGTAGTGCTGAGTGTTCCACAACATCATATTGATATATTTTGGAAAACCAGTAGCATTAGTATTACTGAGATAAATTTATTCCTCAGTATATTCCTATCATTTTAGAGGAGGGACATGAGTGATACTTTTGTGTGTTTGGAGAAGATTTCTTAAGAGAAGAAGGCCTTCAATTTGTCCGTAAAAAATTAGGTAACAAAGAGTATGCAGAAGGATAAAGTAGGCTATTATGACCCACAGATGTAAGGTTAGCTAAGCATGAGACAGAAGTAAGCAGAAGATAATCCTGGGACATGAGAATAGTGACTAGCTAAAAATAATTGGGCAGCAAAATTGGTTGAGAGGGTGGGCCAGCGATCCAAAGATCTAGGAAACCAGGTAAATAGTTGACCTTAGTGTCAGTACTTAATGAACTTAATTTCATAGTGCAGGGGCAGAACCCAGTGCATGCTGGCAACCATGCTTAAACTAGTCTGAGGGTCGATTACTTGCTACTCACCCAAGTTAAAGTTTTTATAACACCGTATCAGGAGCTTGAAACTGGCCATGGTGGGAGTATTTACACCATGGAAATCAGCAAACATGCTACCCTTGTCTCCTCTGGAGAGCCAGTGTTGCAGCATATTTAGACAAGAATGAAAATTAACGCTCCAGTAGCTGGATTAGATCATGCAGGAGGAAGGAAAAATGAGAGGAAGATCAGGAGATTGGCACTTCCCTGCCCATTCTATTTAAGTTTTGGAGGCATGTTCTCCATCCATTTCCAACAGTAATTTATTAAGTAGATGCCCATGGCTCCTTAATTTTAGAACCCAGAGTCCTGACTTGCAACCCAATTCAGTCTGGTGCCATACAAAGCATTTGGAACTTTTCAGACCCTTGGCTCAATTCCAAAGTGCTTCAGGCAGGAAGAGAATAAGCATCCCTATCAGGAAAGAATATATTAAGAAAAAGAGAGTCTAAACACTGAAAATATTTGTGTTACATTAAACTCTAATTCCATCCTGCCATACTTAAGGCAAAGTAAAATTCCATCAAAAATTACTGTTATAATACTGACTTCATCTCCTAGAGGCTCTCAACATACTTCATATCATGATTTACTCACTACCACTACCAGCAGCAACAAACAATCATTATTTGAGCCAGTATTACCCTGAGCCAAGCTCTATGTTAGTCATTCAATTAATTGACTATTAATTGTTACTATGTGCCAGGCTGTGTTATATTAGTGGTTCTGTTTTCTTGGTTTCAGGGACCCCTTACATTCTTAGAAATTGTTTAAGGCTCAGAAAGCTTTATTATGTGGATTTAAGCCCAATGTTTACTGTATTAGAATTAAAAGTGAGATTTAAAAATATATTTCATTAATTCACTTAATAGTAATAATATAAGCCCTTATGTATTAACGTAAATACATTATTTTATGTAAAAAAAACCCTATATTTGCCCAAACAAAATAATGGTGAGAGAGTGACATTGTTTAAAAAATTTTATAAATCTCTTTATGTGTGATTTAACAGAAGGCAGCTAGATTTCTCATTCTGCTTCTACATTGTATCTGTTGCAACCTCATGAGTAGTTTCTGGGCAACTCCATTTTTCATTCATGTGAGAACAAGAGTGAAAAGGACAAATAATCCTAATAGTTTGATCATGCTTGAATAGTTTTGATTTCATGGCCTCTGCCGGGTCTTGGGATCTGCAGGAGTCCCAGACTACACCTAAAACCACTTTACTAAATTTGATATTATACTAGTGAAGTCAAACCTCCCTGCCCTCATGGAAGTTACACTGTAAAGCTAAGTCTTTATATGCCTTATTTAAGCCCACACAACCTTATGAGATAGCTTCTGTATTATTGCCTCCATTTTCCACACAAGGAAACTAAAGAACAGAGAGCAACAGAGAAATATATAAGATTGAGGTATTATTGAGGAATCAAAGAGGCAGAGTTAGCACTAAGTTAGGTGTGTGTGATTTCAGAGTGCTGCTTATATCACTATGCAACCCTTCTTCCTATAGCACCACAAAGAGGAAATTCATTATCTACTTTCTAAAAGTCCACCTAGATAGGAAAATTTAATTATCTTTTGAAGAGATCCTTTAGAAACAACTTCCATCCAGTAGCTGCTACTATTATTCTGTCAGAATTAAACTATTATTCTATGGCAGGCCTTTCTTTTTGGAATGATGGCAAGTAGCTGGGGTGACTGATGTACTCTGAGAATTTGGAAGTGAAGAGAAGAAAGGTATGGGAGAGTAGCCAGAAAATTACTGTCTGAATGAGTTCCAGTTGTATGGAGAGTAAAAAAAGAAAGAGATTGGTTTGAAGTTTCCAGTTAGCAGATTAGTAAACTGCCATGGCCCACAAGCTTCTCTGCTTTCCCAGAGGTTTCTTCCTGGCTGCAGAGATGTGGTGGCACAACGAACAGCTTTTCTCTGCTTGAGATCAGACAAATCTGGGTGCTACCTACACTATACTTATGGAAGTGATGGATTACAGATGTCATCATTGTCAATGGCCAGGGATGGAATAGCAATAACGGTGAATCATCATAATTATTTAAAGAAAAATACCTTGGCAGTTTTTAATAAAACTCTCTTTACATATAATCTTGTCAAATTAATTGGATAAATACTGAATAACATGAATGCTGGATCATATGATAAGACTATGTTTAACCTTTGTAGAAAGTGTCAAACTGCCTTCCAAGTAGCTGTGCTAGTTTGTTTCCCACCAGCAAAGAATAATAGTTTGTTCTTCCAGCATCCGTGCCTGTATTGATATGGGCAGTTTTTCCATTCTTTTGTTTCCCTCAGTTCATCACTAAATCATGTTGCCCTCAATATGTGATCAGAATTGCTTTAATTATGTAAATCATTTGTGCTTATGTCAAAGTAGTTGAATCAACTTTCTCAATTTGAGTCCCCTAATGTAACAATCATGATTAATTTAAAGAGAGTCTTAAACACCAAATAAGAAAGAATGTCATAATTATCTTTGGTCAGATAAAGAATTACATAAAAATTTAGTTTTTTATAAAAACTATTACTTGGAAATATTTTTTCTTTTAACTGGAAAGTTATAGACTATGACTATTAATATTTAAATTGTCATGCACTTTATTAAATTTTCAAAATTATCACTGGAGAAGTGAGAGACAAAGAGAGCAGCAGGGAAAGCATTTTGCAATTTATCAAAATACTATGAGTTTTTGCTTGTTTATTTACTGTTTGATGTCTTGCCTGTTTGCTTTAGACTAGCTGATTATTTTTTCCATATAAAAATTTTTATTTAAAAATGAGCTATAACTTCCCAAATCTAACTTATACTGTGTTTGTGTGTAATGTGATCTGAATCGAGAGTAGAATGAAATGACAATGTAGCATATAAATTAAAATGTTTACAAGTAAGCATGTCATGTCCGACCTCATGAACTTATCCAATTTTCTCTGCTGTCATCTCTCTTCTGGTTTTAAGCCTTCGTTACTCATGGCACGTACATTTGAAACTTTGATGCCATCTTTGACTTTTTCCTTTTTCTTATTGCTTAGTTGTAAGCATCATCACATAGCAATTTTTTTGGTTTTGTCTATCTTTGTACAGTTGGAGCAAATGAGAAAAAGACAGCTGGAATAGCTTGCTAAATGTAACTTTGTATGACCCTGACAGACTGGTACTTATAAACTAAATATTTTTTCATTTTTTTTATAGCATGGGTTTTATATAACCTGCACTCTTTAAGATTTCAAGAAATCTTAAGAAGGCAGCCCAAATATGCTTCCAAAAATCTTCTGCATTGCTAGGAGAAAGAGAAAATATCACAATGGTCATTATAGTACACATACTAGAGGAAGAGATGAGTTTTCTACTAACAATTTTCTATCAACACTATACATTCATTAGTTTGGTTGATTATCAGCTAAAAACTTGAAGAAGAAGAACAAAACTCACTTCTCAACTCCTCATTTGTCCTTCCTCCAATAATCTTTGACAATGACACCAGTGGCTTAGTGTTGTTCTAAATGCAACCTAATCAGTTTTTCTTCCATCTTCAAATCCTTCAATGACTCTTATTACATACAAATAAAGTCTTAAAAGTTTTTGGTGGTTTGCCTCTAATTCATTTTTTTTGTCAGCCTCTTTCATTCTCGGTCACTCCTCTCAGAGTACTACTGTCATTAAGGGGACAATGATCTGTGGTTGTATGTGAATCAAAAACAGCATTTAGATGATAAACAAAATTGCTGACGGGGTCCCTGGTGAGAATTTCTTCACGTGCTATTATAATCAGTATATTTCTAGCTTTAAAACAAAACAAAACTAGCCCTTAATGTGTCTATAAGATTGAAGAATTCTCCTGAGTTAAATCTATTTTAGTGCAATCTAATTACTGAAAAAAGTATTTGTAGAGGGACTATTATGAGTCAGAATTGCATCCCCATGTAATCGTCACTACTCCACAAGGTTGGTCAAGGTCATGTTTTCTGTATTCCCATTTCACAGGTAGGAAACTCAGCCACAGCAGGTATAACTGACTTGCCAAGGAGACAATGCTAACCTGTGATTAAGGTTACATTTTTTAAAACATACAAAACAAGTGTATTGCTCATGAATTATAAGGTGAACACCTTGTAGCTTCCACTCAGTCAAGAAAATAGAATTTACCAGCTGTATTAGTCAAGATTCTTGAGGGAAACAAAACCAGCAAGATATCTATAGACATATATAGAGCATTAATCTTAAGGAATTGGCTTGTCATGATTGTGGAGACTTGTAAGTCCAAAACTGCGGGCTGGAGGCCCAGGAGGAGCTTGCAGGTCAAGTCCAAGGGCCATCTGCTTGGTAGATCTTGATCTGGGAGGTCAATTTTTGTCAAGGTAGGGCTACATTCTTAAATATCAGAATATATCCTTCCTACCCTTAGAAAAGGGCAGAACCAGGATTAAACATTTAAGCATCTCAGGAAAAATGTCAGAGTCTATGTATAGTACTTAAAGGTATAAAAATTTCAACTATACTCTAAGTTATTTTTTTCCCTCTCCATAGTTGCTGCCTGTATTAAAGATGAATCAAAGAACTCTTTAAAATTTAATCTTGAGATTACCATGCTAAGCAAATAAGTGAAACAGAAAAAGTTGAGAACCATATGATCCACTCAAATGTGGGATATGAACTAAAGCAAAAAATGAACAACAAACAAATAAAAACTCATAGACACAGACAACAGTTTAGTGGTTACCAGAGGGAAAGAGACTTGGGAGACTGTAGATAAGGGTAAAAGGGATCAAATATATGGTGATGTAAGGAAATTTAACTTTGGATGGGGAGCACACAATGTGATATACACATGATATATTATTGAATTGTACACTTGAAATCTATTTAATTTATTAACCAATGTCATTCCAATAAATTTAATTAAAAAATTAACTTTTGATGGGGTAAAAAGGTATAGGGCTAAGAAGGCATATCCTTTCTGACTGCTAAAAAATAATTAGCTTCTTTTCTAACATTATGATCAGAAGAAGATAATGCAACTGCGTTTGTGACTTTGATGAATGGAATAAAATATATTTAATTTAAATAATTTATTTTATTTTTACATTTGAACTGCCTTCCAAGACAGTTCTAATTTGTGATGTAATCTCCAAACATATTTTTTCTCTTTAATTTGAAGGAGTGTGTCAATATCTCTGTTTCATATGGGTAGTTTGTATCTTTAACCAGTCAATGCTAAATTACTTTCAATAAAATTCGTTCGGGCTCTTGCTGTCATTGGAGATAACAGTGTGAGATATATATATATTCTCTGTCTGATTCGGTTGCTTAAGATATTATAGATTGATCCAAGGAAAATAAATAAAATAAGTAAAATCAACACAAGAAAATAAATACCTTTAAAAAATCTGTTCTGTATGTACAGTATTCCTATCCATTAGTTATTTTATTTAAATTATAATGAATTGGTACAGGACAGTGGATGTCTTTTTAGATTGCATCTGTAAACTAAAGACCAGAAATGAAAAACTACTATTGAGTTCTTATTCAGTTCTTTTATTGACTCACTGGACAACATGTGGATAAATTATATTATATCTTATTTGTTTGTCCTGTCACTAATATAAGGTATCTTCATCTTCTGAGGCTGCTATAACAGAACACCATCAACTGGGAAATAAACAGAAGTTCATTTCTCACGGTTCTGAGGCTGCAAGTCTAAGATGAAGGTGTTGGCAGATGCAGTGTCTGGTGAGAGCCTGACTCCTGGTTCACAGATAGCTGTCTTCTTGCCATGTGCCCACATGGCAGAAAGGGTGAGAGAGCTCTGTAAGGTCTTTTTTATAAGGTCACTAATGTCATTCATGAGGACTTCAATCTCATGACCTAATCACCTCTCAAAGATCCCACCTTTAAATACCATTATATTGGAGATTATATTATAACATGAATCTTGGAGGGACACATTTTGTCTACAACACAGGGAGGAAAATCTTGTGAATACCATCTACCTCTCTGATAGGCACCCTCCTCAACACCCATTTTTTTTTTTTATCAAATAATGTTATTTTCTGTTATTTATTTGTCAAAAGTTTTTTTTTTTTTTAAACGGGGTTTTGAGCAGGTTATGTATCAAGATTAGAAGCATGCTTCTAATAAATCTCATTGAAAAAAGACACAGAATTGTTTCCTTGGACTAATTTAGCATCAAAATGTCCACAGGGAAACCACGTGAATCAGCATTATAGGAATTCTACAGGGTAGACTGTCAAGAGACCATAAAAAGGGTCAGCCTAATCTTCAGCATATTTGATGACTAGTTCTATAAAAAGTGCAGAAAAATTTAGCAGAATACTTTTAATGTAATAACAGTGAACCTGATGGGCCTCAAATCTGCAATGAAGTCTCAGGGGAATCTGAATTTAGTGGAAATACCATTGCCAGTCACTTCCGCTTAAACAGTAGGCCTACTTAATCAATCAGACAAAGAGAGCAAATCAACATAGTTCCCTCTAAATCTTAGAGGGGAAACTGTCTACTTCAGAATAATTCAGAGTCACCACAGTGTTTATGTTATTAATGCTGCAGTAGAACATGTGAACATCCCAGCTGCAGAGATGATGTAAAGTCTTAGGAAGTAATTCAGGAAAAGTATAGTCTCCGATTCTCTCTATTTTTTCTAATATTGTCCAGATTGCTAAAGTTTGTTCAGGGTTCTTAAAAATGCTTAAAAAGTTTTTAGTCTTCAAATTGGGAGAATTTTACATAGGGTTTATAAATTGGATACTGACTTAAAACAAATTTTAAGTCAGTTATGTCAACTTGCTACTATGTTGAAAACAATCAGTTGAATAGACTCGGCCAGATAATCGGTATCTCAATACAAGCAATTTCTTCAAACATCAAATTCAGAGTTGTTCTGTTCTAACGTAATTTTGCATATAAACACTAAATAAAAACTAAATAGCTACCACTTCCTGCTCAGCTGTGTGGAAGATAACCACTAGATTTCCAAATACATTATTTTACGTAGACCTAGGTTGTTCTGTTGTTTTGTTTTATTTGTTTTCTGATATCATATAAATTTCCAATGATTTCTCATGGAATTATGTTGGGATAAGACTTCCTTTAAATGCTTGTTTGATGAGATAACCAGCTAAGTGAAGAACTGCTTTTCAGTGTTACCTGAATTAAAATCAACTTGGAAACTACCTTACAATTTTACATTATTAGGGACCTGCAATCTAGTCAGTTTTTGTTTTTTTTTTTTACTATACTGAACAAAACAAATAATTCAAATTCTTATCTTTTTATCTGCTCTATGTTGCTCCAATCATGGCTCTGTGTGTGTGTGTGTGTGTGTGTGTGTGTGTGTGTGTGTGTGTTTAGCCTATCTAAATAACTTAAAATAGGTTGTAATGGTTAATCTTATGTGTCGGCTTGGCTGGGCTACTGTGCCCAGATATGTGGTCAAACATTGTTCTGGATGTTTCTGTGAGGGTGTGTTTGGATAAGAATAACATTTTAATTGGTGGACTTTGAATAAAGCAGATTGCCATTCATAATGTGGGCGGGCCTCATTCAATCAGCTGAAGAACTGAATAAAACATAAGACTGACCTCCCTCAAGCAAGAGGGATGCTGCTAGAAGATGGTCTGAGGCATTGAAATGCAACATTGGCTTTTTTCTGTGTCTTTATCTTGTTGGTCTTTGGATTTTAACTGCAACATTGGTTCTTGTCCAGTCTCCAGGCTGGCAACCTATTCTGCAGTTTTTAGATTCATCAGCCTCCATAACTACATGAGCCAATTTCTTAAAATAAATTCTCTCTCTCTCTCTCCACACACACGCACACACATATCATATTGATTTTGATTCTCTGGAGAACTCTGATCAATACATAAGCATTCTCTAATTTTATATTAAATGATCAAAGAGTAGAACTTAGTGGTAGCAAAATGTATATTATTATTAAAACTCTGAAAATATGTTTTGTATAATCTCAAACATATTAATGCAAAACCAAATGATTCATCTTTTTTCATCTATTGCAGTTTATTTGTTTGTTTGTTTATTTATTTAGTGTCTGCTAGGTCAGTAAGGAGCTGCACTGGAGACAGTGGTGAAGAGGATGGGGGTAGGCATGAGAGAGCAAGTTTGCACAACACAGTAAAGGCTACAGTGGGGCAGCTGGAGAAGGGAAAAGTGGGGATGCAGTTGGCAGCCCAGGTGGCACTCAGCCAGTTCTTGTCTGAGGAGGAGCCCAGTCAGGGTGATGCAGGACAGAGCCAATTTACCCAAGGGGAAGAAGACCAGGCTCTGCACTGAGAGAAGAAGAGGGTTCTTTGGTGTAGAGAGTAGAAAGAATTCAACACACATGCCAAGGTTAGAGTCAACAGGAAAGTTTAATAGAAAACGAGTAACACTCCATAGAGTGTGTTCTTTTTTCAGAGGTAGAGAGTGAGAGGGACCTATTGTGTTTGATTTTTAAAACTCTGTTTATATGTATTGGAAATGGGTAATAGTAATGTAATTAATTATGCATTAGCCCTAAATTTTTCACTAAAAACACTGCTAGGGAGTGAGATAAGAAATGGTGAATACTGTGTAGCTGTCTGGGCTAAAGTCTTTATAGTGCAGCTTCTTGGTATCTGATTTTACTGATAAACCTGCTACTGAAAAAGTGCTTAAGATGGCTATAAGAACACATAAGACCAACTATGATCTTGGAGGAATGCTTCTGTTTACCAAAAAAAGGTCCTCTGGAGAAATTAGCCTAAGTATATATGGAGAAATATACTTTTGAAGACAAAAATTCTACTCATCTGTGATTTAGGGTGGAGAGAATATTGGTGATTGATTCTAACAGTATTTCTCAAACTAGAGTACTAAAGTGGCATTTCATGGTTACATGGAAAACTATAGGTTAGGTGCAGTCTACTTTTCTTGAGTAAATTTTTCAGTTTTATTGAAAAAAATTAATAAACATCTCTAGTTATTAAGTTATTTTTAAAATTTCGTATTGAAATAAACATAATTAGTGTATTTTGGCCCAGAATACAAAACTTGCACAAATTTTATAAAACTTCTATGGAAGTTTGCACTTATAGATGAGTGGCTTTCAGTGCGTTCCCAGTCATCATCAATATGAGTTGGATTTTTTCCTCTACTGCCCTCAGCAATATACTTTTGATGAAAACTTTTCAGAAGCATTGTCTTAAAATAGACCAGCTTTAGACAGTGACAAATTTTGAAGAAAAGAGGAAAGGACGAGCTCCATTTGAGAGACCTCTCTTCCTTGAACTAAAAAGTAAACTAACAAAAAGGGGCAATAGAAAGCAACAGCTATGAATAGTTTTAATGACATTGCATTTTTCTTTTTGATTTTCTTTTCCCATAAAAGCCCCTTCTTAGTAAATGTTATCTCTACAGTCTTTTTTATTTTATTTCTCATTTTATCTACTATTTATGGAAAACTTGTAATTCTAGGTCTGTACATGCATTTTTACATTTACTCCTTTAAACAGCTCATGAGACAGACCATAAATAATCTTGTAAATGATATGTGTTTGTTTTCAGGTCTACAAAGCTCACAATTTTGGTATATAGTCCACGCTGACTCCCATGTTTTTGCTCTTTTGGTTTAAGTAGCAAAGCACATTTATTAAGCATTAGATGTGTCAGAGGTGAAGATATTCATGTTAAGATAATACTGTGCTGTTGTTTTCAAAGCAGTCCATGTTTCACGAGCCTGCAACAAAAGGAAACTCAAGTCATGATCTCTGAGCGTGTAGAACACATGTTGTATCAATTATTCTGACTACCACACAGATAATCCTAAAAGACAGAGAAGTAGAATGGAAGAATAATACCAATTAAGGTTTGGTTTTCATACTTTATTAGTAATCTATTTACTTCAGTGCTGAAATGTTTTTGCAGTATTCGTGGGGCCACAGTATGAACCAATGTGGTAGTCTTGTTACATTACAGTACCTGTCAGTTGACCCCAGTGCTGGTCTACATTATAGTGAAGAGTATACTTGAAAATTTGAATAAAGAAGACACAGCCTTCCATTCTATGTAATTTTTAAATTTGTCAAATAAACAAATATCTTGTTTTACTACCTCTAAATTATGCATGTTGGAGAAAAAAAAAGGCATAAAACTTGATGCATTATTCAAGCTGGTGGTTTTCTGGTGGTTTTCATTGACGAATGCTAAGCAGAACCAGGCTGATCCTGGTAGACCAGTTAAAATTCAGCCATGTAAGTAAGAGTAGGACCAAGGGCTCAGAAAAACAAGGACATTCAATTTTTTAATGACTTTTTACAACCCTCATGCTTGGCGTTAGTGAAAGCCTCAAACATATGGGAAAAAATAGAATGAATCAGTGAAGGAATTAATTTGTCATACGTCTTTGTTTTCTAAATTGTTAAGTTGTGAGAGGCAAATCATGACTAATTGAAATCCTCAGATAATTCAGCAATTTTATTTGGCTTGGAGTTTCAATATCTTCATTGATCAAAAAGGTAAACATGGACTAAAACTGGCTAATGCAAGTTTCTCCTTTATTTCTCTTGGAGTGAGAATACAAATGAATAGGAAAATGTCCAAAAAGTAAGCAAATGAAGAACTGACATTAAAGGCTTGGATAATTATCACAGAGGAAAATTAGCTATTGAACAACTGAGAGGGATCTAAAATGTGACCATGACCCATCTATTCATATACTCAAACATGTAATAATATACTGAGACTTGACTATATAAGTCATTTGGTAGCTCCTGAGGATAATTATTTTGATGGAAAAGACATGCACCTTACCTTTGTAGCCTAGATAGGGAAGGTTGGGTGCATGAAACAAGTAATTCCAATGTGACATTTTGTGAGCTATTCATATGTGACAGTATGCAAAAGAGAGAGAAGAAGGAAAGAAAAATGCCTTCCTGAAAAGAAGGGAAAGGCTTCTGAAAGGACACATTTGCTCTTAGTCTCTAAGGAAGAGGTGGAGTTTGCTAGACAAAAGGCATTTTGTGGAGATCGAAGAGAAGGAATAGCTCATGGCAGATGAAGAGGAAAAATCAGGGCTAGGCTGGTGTTAATGCCAGCTGATGCGATGCTTGTTTGGAAAGATATATAATGAAGGCCCATTTGTTTGTAATGCAAATACCTGATCAGCCAGTGTGTTTTCCCACATATTCGGACTGTGATCTGGGTCCCAGTAATCCTGCAAATATATGTGCCTTTTGAGATGTAGAAACTGGTTTGCTGGGTCCTCCAAGAAAAATGGTGCTCCCAATGCTCCTGTAATTCAGAGTTCAAGAGCACAGCATCTTTTAGGGCAATAGTTTACATCAATGTTTCCTCTTACAGAGGCACTGTGGTCTTTGGGAGGATGGGTGCCTGAGAAGGAAAACCTGGAAAAGCTATGGCTTGAGGGATATGCCTGTTCCTAAGTTCTTTGCCACCATTGTACTGTCACCACACTATGTGAACTGTATATAGTACAGCATGAGAGACAGTGCTGTATGGTGGATGGAGATTTTCAGAGCTTCTATATATGCATGGGAGCCCACAGACCTGGATTCAAATTTCAGCTCTATCACTTTTGGGGAAAGTTGTTTAATTTCTATGAGCTTTAGTTTTCTTGTATGTAAAGAGGCCTAATTATAATAACACAGTAACACAATAACAGTGCATTAGTGTAAGGATTAGCTTAATTAATGGATATAAACCATCTGGCTCAAACCTGGCAGCCAACAATGTTATTCTTGTTTTCCTAGTTTTATAAAATAAAGCATATCTTTCAGTGTGAAGTAGACTGCTTCCAAATCTGGCATTGTAGTTAAAATGGTTAGTACTAATAGATCACTAAATTAAACAGATTTGCATTTTTCTATCTCCTTTCTACTCCAGGATTAAGAAAAAAAAATTATAGCCTTTTGAGTCACTCTTCTTTTGCTCAGGCCTGCTTCCATGTCTGGAAGTATACTGCTGCTTTACTTTCTCTTCCAATAAAGCTATTAAGCTATTCTTTTCTGCTGTAAAAAAGAAAAAAAGAAAAAGAAAAAGAAAAAAAGAAAGAAGAAAATTATGAATTTTTAAAATCTAGACTTTTTTAGAATCTTGAAATTGCAACAGTCTATATTGTGTTTTTATTCTAAATAAAACACAATCACTTTCAGAGTTGTAACTTGAATCAATAAAATGAAAACATACTTCTAACCTATAAGTGATAACAATACAATCTATTCGCTGCTTGTGATAAAGAAGCATTTATTATAAATCTAATTATAAGCAATGCTATGTTAGGCACAGTACACCTTCGTCATTAGCAGGCCTCTATGGACCAATAATCTATACGTACCAGGGTTATAGTGAGCTATAAAGGTTCTCATAGTGAGCTATAGAAAACCTCTCCTCTATAAGGAAGGGGAATGAAGGGTCCAAGACACACAACAAAATAAGACAATACAGGATTTGATTGTGCTCAGGAAGTTTTGGAGAAGGGATGGTGTTATTGAATACTAGAGCACTGGGGACAAATAGACAGGCCATTGTCAAGAAAACTGCTTAAGTTATTCCTTGAAGAAAAGATTAAATTAAAATGATGGGAGAGGGGCAAGACTTTTAGTTTTAAGCTGGAAGAATGATGAGAGCAAAAGTCATTGGGAATCTATAAGATCAATGTCTGAAAGCAAATATACAAATATTAATAATATTAGTTACCATTTATTGAGCATGGTGCTAAATACTTTACCTGAAATACCTTATATAATACTCACAACAAACCTAAGAGATAGCACTATCAATCATTTCATTTTGCAGACATGAAAACTAAGTCACAGAAAAGTTAGGGGAGATAGAATTCTCCCTTTGGAGCCACTGCACTATATTATGACTACATGACAGGAATTCTTGGGGCTAGATAACAGTAATAATAATGATAAAAGCTTTATGCATTATAGAAAAAAGGAAACAATCATTGCTTACATATTCCCTGTGATCTCATGCTTTTCCAAACTTGGCCTTGAGCTCTAAGCAGGTTGTAGTTATTAGCTCTATTATTTCTAGTTTTATTTGCCAATCTGGTAAGCTCTAGTTCTAAATGAATACCTATTGAAAATGATAGCCTCTATACATTAATCAGGTTGCCTCTGAGTGCAAAACACTATACTACTAATGGAGGATCAAAAAATGACTGACATATTCTCCATTTGTAAAAAATTAGCAATTTTATTATTCAGTGATTTAAAAATAAAAGACAAAAGGCAACTACAGAAGATATTAATAACAGATTCCAGAAGTAATACTGGCCTGCCAACAAGTAATCTAATCACCATGGCTGTGGAAGCCTTTCTCTAAGATTGTCCCCAAAGATAACTGCCTCCTCCTGGTATTCATATCCTATGTGGTCTCCCTCTCACTTAGGGCTGACCTGTGCAAGCATAGGGCACTGTGGATATGATAGTGTGTGATTTCTGTGGCTAGGACATAAAAGACATCGTAGCTTTTGCTTTACCCCTCTCTTGGATAATTTGCAATAAGGGCAGTCACCTGCCATGTTGTGAGGACACTCAAGCAGCTCTGATGGAGAGAGAGCCCACATGTCAAGGGACTAAAGCTTTCCACCAAACCATGTGATGAACCACCTGGGAACCTGACACATTCTTTCCAGTCAAGCCTTCAGATAAACAACCACAGCCCCCACTAACGTCTTTGACTGCAACCTCATAAGAGATCCTAGTCAGAATCATCAATCTATGCTACTCCCAAATTCCTAACCCTCAGAAACTGTAAAATAATAAATGTCAATTGTTTTAAACTGCTCAGATTTAGGGAAATTAGTTATACCATAGTAGATAATGAATACAATGCATTATAAGCACCTACTAACATCAAGGAAATTGTTGATCACCAGAGCTGAGACTAGAATAAGGCAAGCAAGGCCACTAGCATGTAAAATAGAAGAGGAATTTCACTCTCAAGATTATACAAATTTTGTGCCATGAGACCTCCACTTGCTTCACTCTAGTTCTTGCTCTGTAATCACTATTGAGTGGAAAGATAAACAAACAAATAAAAATTACCCTTGACACTAAGGAACTCACATTATAGTTAGAGTTTATAAATAATTAGAAGAAGACATATTGTGACTAGACCATTCAAAGAAGGGGCGATTAATTCTGATATTGGTATGGAGGCCTCACAGAGCAATTTGTTTTGAGTTGAGCCTCAAAGGATATATAAGGTTTCCACAGCCAGGAGGAAGGGAGTAGAAGCAAAGAGCATGTATTCCAGGTTAAGGAGCTTAGAGAGCCCAGGAACAGAGAAGCGAAGTAAGACTCAGGTTCAGTGAGCCTCACTTTGCCAGTGTGATTGAAAGCTGGCTTTGTGTGTAGATGTATCAACGATAATATTGGAAAGATAAGCTGGAGCTTTGATTCTGAAGGATTATTGCCATCATTCCAAGGAGTTTGATAAATAATTATTATTTCCGAGCCAGAAAGGGACAGAATCAGATTTACTTTAAAATTTTTTGTTTTATTGTGATAAAGTATACATAACAAAACAACTGTTTAACCATTTTTAAGTCTACAACTCAGTGTCAGCAAGTACATTCATAATGTTGTAAAACCATCACCACTATCTGCAGAACTTTTTTATTATCTCTACTAGAAACTATGCATCCTTTAAACAATAATTCCCATTATTCTCTCCCCCAGCCCTGGTAACCATCACTGACTTTCTGTCTCTATGAATTTGCTTATTCTAGGTACCTTATTTTTGAGAAATCATGCAATATTTGTTTTTTTGTGTGCCTGAATTATTTTACTTAGTGTAATATCTTCAAGGTTTATCCATGTTGTAGTATATGCCAGCATTTCATTCCTTTTTTAAGGCTGAATAATATTTGTATATATAAACCAATATTTTGTTTAGTCACAGATTTTCTTTTGAAAACTCCTTCGGAGGATAGATGGTAAAAGAAAGTGAGCTGAGTGAGAGAAACAAGGTCAGAGGATCTTCAAATAGTCCATATGAGAGATAATAGGGTCTGAGTTAGGTACATGACAGAAGAATGGGAAAACAGGATGGATTTAGAGAGAACAGGGAATTCTTTTGGGCCAATTCATGTGGACTGACCAGCATTAACGGTTTGGTTTCAGCTGAAATGTGTTAATAGGTGGCTTTTCAGATTTCTCTTCATTACCTCTAAGAAATGGTGTTATACAGTGTTACATGTTTAATGTTTACTTATTCTATTTTTTAAAAAGTATTTTTTTTAAATAAAGGGAATAGTAGATAAAGTAGGTAGAATATAATCAATATCGAATAAATATTCCTAAAAATTATGCTTAGAATATAATTTACAGCTAGATAAAGGAAGTACAGAAATTCTTAAGATAGTGTTACTTGGAATCACTCAAAAGTAAAACCGGTATTCTGCACCATCATTATCTTGGCGCATTGTACAATAGCTAAGAAAAAATGTTGTTACATAAATCTTGGCCATGAAACATGCTTTAAAATATAAGCCTTAGCTATTTTAAACTCTAATAATTCTGTCTTTTGTAAATCTTCTAATTTTTTCTTCATGGAAAAGGTTTCACTGATATAATCTCCTCTGGCCCTCCTCAGTACTCCCCAAATGAAGCTTTTACCTCAGCATTATGCATCCAATAGGCATTCAATAAATATTAATTGATGGTGATAATAACATCACCCAGGAGAGAGAAAGTAGTATTTATTATCCTACTTTATAAATGAAAAAATTGACACATAGAAATGAAATGACTTATTCAAGGTCATATAGTAAGTCAATGGCAGGGCTGGATATAAAATGTAAGTAATATAGAAGGCCATGCTATTATCCTCTCTGCCTGAGAAATTTCTCCTCCCTTTATCATTCTGCCTGATCAACCTTGAAAGTTAGTGAGAGCAGGATCAGAGTTTTGGATTTGTAAGACTATATAATACTGCTGGGGTTTGAAAACCGAACCCTGAGTTTTATTGCTTTGTTGGCTTTTAAATGGGCAGGTTTTTTTCCAGTTTTTTTTTTTTTTTTTGTAGACAATATTAGCCAAGTTAATGTCTTTTGAAACTTTGTAATCATAAGCTATTAAAAATGTTTTTCTCTTTCCAACTCTTTACACAACCTCCTTCCTTTCATCCTATATTATAGTCAGTTTTAATAAAAACTGTCAAGCTTAGTTCTTCTATCTAAACCTTTCTAGAATATCCTCTGCAGAAAAATCTGTACAGTAGAAAGAAGGCAGACATTTCAAAGTATGGAGTTATTCAAGATCACAGCTATCTTCACACAAGCCAGGAAGGATCCAAGATCCAAAGTGATCCTGGTCCTGGCAGCCCCCAAACCACTTCTTATTCCTGCATGACCAGGTTCTATTCTGTAAATGAGGCTGCATTACATGATCTCTAAGGTCTCTCCCAACCTTAATATTTTTTAACTGGAATGTATTAATCATAAATAGGTCATTAACTGAAAAAGTTTTCCTCTTCATATTATTATGTCATTGGATGCATATAAATATGCTAAGTGGGCGCAGCTCCCACTACTGTCAAAGCGTTTACATGCTGAGAAATTTAGCACTGAAACACGCAGAAATAAGTGAAAGAGAAATCAAAATAGAACTAGATAATAATTAAAGCAAAACAAATAAAAATGTATTCACATTATGCGCAAAGAGGTGAGTGCTCATCATGGGCTGATGAGCAGTGTGGGAGTGACAAAAACTATATAATTAGAAGTGATAAGATTCCCTAAATTACCATCACCAGGAAACTTTGAAAAGAGGCTTTAAATATGATAGTGGAGAAATGACTGAACAGTCTGTATGCTATGCACATGACCATGAAAATGATACTTGTAGTAGGAACCTATATACTAAAGAGATTAGAAAACCTACTGTGAAACTTATGATATAGAAGAAAAGGGCAGAGTATGGTGGCATATTCCTGTTTTTTGTTTTTTGTTTGTTTTTTACCATTTAGAGGGAGCTGTTTTGGAGTAATCCCAGGCCTCTCTTCCCCTTTGTGTACTCTGCCTCGTGGAAGGGCAGTGCCTCATTTATTTGGTAAATTCAAGAGGCATAACTTGGCATGTCCGTCTTGCTCTTCTTCGTCTGGAGAATGAGCTGCCCTCAGAAGGCACACTTTCTCTTCTGAGTCTGCAACCTGCAATTGGATATGAAATTTGCCAAATTCTGGGTTCCAGTCATCAGGCCTTTTATACCACGCTACATCTTCCAAGTTAGCTTTCTCCATGATAAAGAAAATGGATTGCCTTCCATAATTATCTTTGGTTTATTTCTCAACTTCATCAAAACTGGGACAAAAAAAAGGGAGTGCTATGTGTTGGAAGATGGCTCAGAGAACCCAAAAGGTCCACTGTCTTAGAGATTCACTGGAAAAAAAAAATCTATCTATGTCTCTCTCTCTCTCTCTCTTCTCTCTCTCTCTTCTCTCTCTCGCTCTCTATCTATCTATCTATCTATCTATCTATATCTACATATGTATATCTATGTATATATGTATATCTGCATATATATATCTATGTATATATGTATATCTGCATATATATACATAGATATACATATGTAGATATAGATAGATATAGATATATAGATATGTATAAGCACAGACTAGGGCACTCTAATCAGCAGAAGCTTCTCACCCCTGGATGGCTAAGACTGAATTTCCTACCTCATATAAACTTCAACATCTGTGAAGTAAATGTGATGGGATTCAGTGGGAGCAGAAGACACAAAATATCTGCCATGTCCACAGGATAGACTTACAGTAGCTCTTTCCCTTAGGGGTTGGGTGACACTAATATTTGTAGTGGTATCTGCTATCTGGTACTGGAGATGGAGAATAAGTCTATAGTTTTGCCACAAGTTCAAAAATACTTAGGCGTGGAATACTGGAAGTAAAGCACTTAGCACTCAGTATAAGCAATTAGAGAATAGCATTTATTATTTACTATTTTTATTGGATTGAGTCTCAGTGTCTGCTCTCAAATTATTAATGTCTTAAAAAATAAAAGTAAAAGTAAGTGCCCAGGCAATTACAAATGTATGTAGATTAAGTACTAAAATTCAGTATAAAGGCACTAGGAATTAGGTACAAAAGAGGATCAGGAGAAGAGGATAGACAGATATTTAGGCAATATGGTAACATTTTCAAAAATCTAATTATAAGAAAAAATTATAATTGTGTGAGAGATTAAAATACTCATGTTTAGGTTCATATTTGTTAGACTTGAAAATTTTATCTTTAAGTAAATAATTTTCTACACACATAATAAAACATTTATTTTTTTTACTCTAAACTTAAGTAATGACTCAAAAATTCATGGAGGAAGATAGAAGAGTTGTATTTAATACAATGGATCCTCTGACTATGCTGTAAATCAAATAAAAAATTAGCAATAGAGAGATGAGAAATAAGAATTAGGGGATGAAAGAAAAAATGTGAAAAAGAAGAAAGATGTGAGAAATCAAGAAAAGAAATCAAAGGAAGGAGAGAAAAAAGGAGGGAGGTTGTAAAAAGTGAAAAGCCATGGAAAGAAGGAACAAGACAAATAGGAGTAAAAAGAAGGCAAAGAGGGTTGACAGACATGAATTAGGGGCAAAGAAAAAAGGTACTGAACCGTGGGACCAGTTCTTAAGCCCCCATCATTATATTAAAATGTCTGTTGATAAAATGCTTTCATAACTGAACTTTTAACTCAGGAACTTCGACTTTATTGACGTTACAATTGCTGACGTGTTGAGTACTTTGAAATGTAAACAGAAACTGGCATCACCTGAGTTCAACTTTAATCTCTTTTAGCCTGCTTTCAATACACAAACATACAGCCACGTTCATGCGCACATGCCGTGGTCCATGTAATTTCCCAGGACATATTTTTGGAGCTGGCAGATATTTTATTAGTTTTTAATCTTGTAGATAGAGAAATTTATATCTCATAAAAATGTCACATGACCCAATAATAATTCCTTCAGGGTCACTGCCTATGTGTGTTGCTGAGACTCCCAAGTCTAAAGCCATGACAATTGATGCCATGTAGGTAGCAAAATAGTTTTTCTACAACACCAGAACGTTCAATGAATCTAGTCATAGGCAATGAAATGCTTTTTTGTCCAGCCATTTCCCAGTTTATTCTTACTACCTACTTTCTTCAGAGCATCGACCTTAAGCCGAAGTGAGTAGGCAAAAATAAGAACAAAGGCTTATGAAAAAAAACCCCAGAAGTATATCAAGGATTACAGATGCTCCAAAAAAATTGTAGTCCTGAGGGACTAACTGAGAAGGGTCCTTCCTCCTATGGCAGAGGAGGCAAACAGTGAGGGATTAGAGGCGCTGACAGGATCATGGGGAAGAAAATGTGAGCTTAATAGGTCTTGTCAAAAAAATAAAATATAAAACCAAACCAACCAAACAAAAAACTTCAAGACAAATTAGTGTTGGTTACTATTGTGGAGTGAAAAATAAGAGCTGGAACTATGCTAGAGAAACAGGCCAAAGGAAGTTTCATTTTTCTCTGTCCAAAATCAGAAGATATACTTGTACCTTATAGATAGTTCTGATCACAGGTTAACAATAAGGGCATGAACCTCCAATTGTTTCATATATGGGTCAGCTCCAAGAATTGGTTTACTTATTCTGTGAAACACTTTCCAAATATGTGTATTTTTCATTTTTCCTCTTTTCACTGATTGATTTTAATCAGTGACCTATTGAGATGGAACATGTTGAGTTTACAACTTCTTTTTACCCTCAGTTCAACTAGAAACTGTCATAGAAAGTTTAATAGTAGTAGCAATATTTGCTGTTTTATTAATAGAAGGAAGCAATTCTTGATCTAAATGCTAAAGGGTGGGTTGTTTTGGGTGTTTTTGTTGTTGTTTCTTTTGTAGTTAAATTATGACATTTGAACTTCTAATTCTCTGCCCAGGGAATCATCTCCAATGTGTATAAATTGCTATTTTGAGAAAAATCAATAAAGTAATTTGGAGACTCTGCTCATACATTACTCGAATAAGGCTCTATCATTTTTGGCTTCAGTATTCCCAATAGGAAAATGAATAATAGGATCTTTCCTCTATTTACTTCAAATTTAGTTCTAGACAAAAGTAATTTGTTAGATGACTAATCTGCAAAGAAGAAAACTTTTTTTAATACCAAAAATGAATAAATTCAAAAAAATTACCATTCTCTTATGATAAGTAGTAGGGCTCCAGGGGAGTGCAGATAGGCTACATTCATATATGAAAAAGGAGGAAGGAGAAGCAAAGATAGTTGATTCAAGCTATTGTTTTCTACTTTAGAGCTATATGATTTAGAATATGTTAGTTAAACTAGTTATTAGTGTAATGAATGAATTTGATTCTAAAGACTTCATTTTCCTCAGCCCATAAACAATAAAGGCTTCTTTCCTGACATCTGAAGGGCTAACCCAGCAAAATCAATGGTCCTCTGTCCTTATTTTCTGATCTCAAGTTATTTCATGGACTTCAATTATATAATTTTATTTTTTATTAATTGAAGTCCGTCAAACCAGTTGTCTTTATAGGCAGACATATTTGTATCTCAGCTGGGGTTAAAGTTAATTTCACCTTGCTTCTTAAGAAAGTCCACAAAGTCATTTTGCAAAACTATTTTCCTTTTGCCAGATATTTTTGACCCCATAATGTTTACAGGTGAATGTGGCCCAACATAGTGCTTTAGTCTTCCAGTTACCCACTGTCACCCAACCACTCTAAAGTCAACTGCATGGATCAGCAGTCAAGGCAAGGCTTTACGTCTATAGATTATAAGTAAACTGTGACTTCAATTTGCAGTGTGCTCCTCAGACACTCACTTAAACTGAGCCAGCCTCACTTTCTTTATCTGGAGATATGGGCTATAATTCAGTGTGATGATTACTGCTTAATAATAACTTGATCAAAAATTTCTAAATCATTTGTCTTACACATGTCCCAAATGCAAAGTACAATATTAATGATTAAAACTCTTTATGAAAATCATTCATAGGTTTAAGAATAAAAGGCTAATTATGTATACACAAAAACATATATGTATTCACATACATACTTAGATTAATAGTCTAGATATAGATATATATCTATTTGTGCATGTGTGTGTACCTCAACCAAATTATATAATTTGTTTTCATGGCTCTCAATCTTATTATAGAAGTAGAAACTCATTCTGATTTAAGTATCTTTATTAGAGGTATTTATAAATTATAGAGATCTAACTGTAAAATTAATCTATACCTTCATAAGTATTTCAGTTTGGGTTTTAAGAAAAACAAATGACTGTTCAGTTCAATTCCGATATAGGACACCGAATTACTGGGTCAATTTGGCAGCAAATCATCTGACCTTCGGAGCCTTCCTTGATCTATCTTTAAAACACCACTTCCCTAGCTATCGCTTGTCCTAAAGGTTAATGAATTCACACCCTCAAAGCACCTTGAGGTCTCTACATAATGGTACTATGTAAGTATTACAGTTTCTAAAAGGCATTTAAATTTTTTCTTTACTTAAGGACACCAAAGCACTTCTTTGGTGACAGCAGTTAAATAGACTTTTAACGATGGTAACATGTTAATATGTTAATACATAATTAGGAATAAAATGATCACATACACAATTAACACTAACATGTTCAGAACTGCAGCATGACACAATAATTTGGTTCCATCAATGCTTTAGAATTATCTATGGGTAAACATTCTGTTTATTTCTTTAAAAAGTCAGAGGGTTATTTATCAACCTAATCATTGTAAAAGACATGATAAATAAAAAGCAAATATGTTCTTACCTATAAGCAATGTTGAATACAAGGCCACTTGAAACATTTTACAGGTCATGATCCTGTTTGGAAAAAATAAAAGATTTATTTGTTTTAATTTAGACTGAGCAAGGCTCAAGGACATTTTTCCAGGGAGCATGAAGCATTTGCTACATACCTGCAAGCCTTGGGAGCTGAGGCAAGTCTGAAAGCTACTGTTGCTTGAGATAGCTTTTTTATATAACTCCTGCCTTTTTACCCTTTGGACTTTTTGAACTGACTTTTTACAGGCTGTTCTTATATGAGCCATGTATTTATTTGCTAATTTTGTCACACAGACTAATATAATGTAAAAAAGAAAAGGCAGAAAATTAGACCCCTCAGACATTGCCAGTGGGAATATAGAATATAGTCATTTCTGAAAATAGTTTGGCAGCTTCTTTTAAACTGAACATGTAGTTACCATACAACCCAGAAATTGCACTACTGGGCATTTATCTTAGAGAAATAAAACTTATATTCATACAAAAATCTGTGTAAGAATGTCCATAGTTGCTTTATTAGTAGTACACAAAAACTGGAAACAACACAGATGTTGTTCAACAGCTGAATGTTAAACAAACGGAGGTACATCTCTACTGTTGATTGCTACTCAATGATAAAAATATAATAAATATTATCGATAGATGTACTAAAGGAGAACTCTCAAAAGGAATTATGATGAGTGAAAAAAAGCCAGTCCCAAATGGTTACTTATGATATGAGCACATTTATATAAACTTCTTGATATGGCAAAATTATTGTAGTAAAGAATATTTTGGTGGTCGCTGGAGATTAGAATGGAGGCAGCAGGTGGGTGTGGTTATAAAAGGGCAATGGGAGGGATTCTTGTGACAGAACTGGTCTGTATCTTGATTGTAGTGGTGGATATATAAATGTAAATATGTGACAAAATTGCATAGGAATAAATACACACTCTTTTTCTGTCTCTCTCTCTCTCACACATACACACATAAATGAGTACATACAAGACTAGAAAATTCTGAATAGAATTGGTCAATTATTTCAAGATTATATCAACATCAATATTCTGGTTGTGATATTGCACTACACTATAGTTATGAAAGATGTTACCATTGGGGGAAATTGAGTGAAGAGCACATAAGATCTCTCTATATTATTTCTTACAAGTGTATGTGTGATTCTAGATATCTAAAAATAAAAAGTTTAATTAAAAACAAAAGAATGCTTAACTGCATGGTAAAATTTGTTTCCAACAGAGTATGTAATAAATTTTTATTTTTCAAACAATTACCCTTTTCAGTGGCATAATTAACAGCTAACTGAATGAATTCATCATCATACAATTAATTTATTCTGAATGGCAAACTACGTATCAGTTATATTAGCCTGTCCATCAAGGTTATGCAATCTGTAACAAGTAGGTAAAGAGATATAAAAGTGGTAGAAGACAATTTTCTTGTCTATTTTTAAATTGTAGAAACCTATTTAGAAAATTGTTTAGAAACCCGGATCTACCTAGCTGGTGTTATGCCTCCAATTATTGATGCAAGATTTGGGATAACAGATATCTGGAAATAAGCACATAAAACTCTTGGTAGCCTATCCCACGTATCCATCTATAAGAGATTTTGTTGGTGCAACAGCCATTGTCTGTTTTCACTCAGTGGAGAGGTACAAATATGCATTTTTGTAAGACTCTAGAAGAATCTCAAAACCAAAAGAGAAAGTACTTTTTTTTGTTACTTGAAATTCACAAAACCAAAGGAGGAATTTATTTTTCCCTTTTCTCCTCTTTCTTCCATTATTCTTCATCTTTTGTACCTAAAATGAGGCTTGTGCAGAGGATAGATGGGAGCAGGGTTGTACCCCATCTCTTTTACTTTACTTCTGTCACAAAATGGGTCATTAATCAGTTATTTTGGATGGGATGTCCAATGCAAGTATAAATAATTATAGTTCTTCCATGAATATATATATATATAGTTTTTTTTAATCCTCATGGCGATTCAAAGGTGAAGGTATTATCATTTTACAGATGGATAAACTTAGGTGCAGAGGGGTTTCATATTTTGTCGAAAGAGCATTCAGAAATTACAGGGTGAAAATTTGCAGCGGAAGTAGAGTGGGCGATTGTGCTTTGAGGCACAAGCCAGCGAAATGAAACAAATTAGGTGAATGTGACCCCCATTTGGCCCACAGATGAATGTGGCCTGAAGTAAGTTTCAGAGGAGAAGTTTAAGTTTAATACAAGATCCTTTATGGATCAGAAAATGTTATCCTTCCTGGTGAATGAAACCTTCTGATTTCCTAAATCACACATGGCTACTCTTTCTTCCACCTGCCTACCTTTATTTTTTATTTTTATTAAAAAAATATTTATTTTAATTAGTTTCAGGTATACAGTACATTGGTTAGACATCTATATACTTCATAAGATGATCCCCCTAATTGCTCCCTCCCTCCCCTCACCCTCCACGTAGCCAATGTATTAATGTTAACTGCATCCTCTGTGCCATGTTCCCCATCTCTGTGACCATCCATCAGCTACTAATTTGTACTTCTTTAACCCTTCGCCCCATTCTCCCAGCCCCCCAACTTGTCCACTATATTTGTGAGTCTGTTTTTGATTAGTTTGTTCTTTTTATTCCTTAGATTCCGCATAAGTGAAATCATACAGTGTTCATCTTTCTCTGTCTGACTTAAATACCTTCTAGGTCCATCAAAGCAATATCTTTTTCCATCCTCTTCCTTTTAGTCTGTGTGTGTCTTTTAATCGAAAGCAGTCTTTTGTATTTTTTTCTCTTAAAGAAGTCCTCCAACATTTCCTGTAATATGGCTTGGTGATGATAAATTCCTTTAGCTTATTTTTGTCTGGAAGCTCTTTATCTGTCCTTCAACTCTAAATGATAGCTTTGCTGGATAAATTATTCTTGGTTGTAGATCCTGGGTCTTCATCCTGTCAAATATTTTTTGCCAAGCCCTTCTGTCCTGCATAGTTTCTTTTGAGAAATCAGCTGCCAGTCTTATGGGTTTCCCTTATAAGTAATTATTGTTTTCTCTTGCTGCTTTTATATTCTTTCTTTATTTAACCTTTGGCATTTTAATTATGATGTGTCTTGGTGTGGGCCTCTTTGGATCCCTGATTTTTGGAATTCTCTGAGCTTCCTGGGTTTTATGTCCATTTCCTTCACCAGGTTAGGGAAGTTTTATCATTATTTCTTCAAACAGCTGTTCAACATCTTGATTTTCTTCAGTTATGCCATCAGATGGATATTTGGACCCTTAATAGTGTCCTATGCTCCTTAAATTATTTTTATAGTCTTGGCATCTTATCTCTTGCCATTCTGATTGATGTCCTTGGCTTTCCTCATCCTCTAGATAGGGCATTTGATCCTTTCTTTATTCACTTTGTTTATTCCTTTGTTTATTCCATTTAATATACTTCTCATCTCAGATAATGTGTTCTTCATTTCAGACTGGTTCCCTTTTATAATTTCCATTTCCATTTTTATGTTTTTTATCTCTTTGTTGAAGTTCTTTACACTTCCCAAAGTTCATTGAGCATCTTTATAACCAGTGTTTTGAACTCTGCATCTGTTAGATTACTTGACTCCATTATTCTGGATCTCTGTTCTGTTCTCTCATATGGTTTCTGCTTCTTTGTCTTCCCATTTTGGCTGCCTTTCCTGTGTCTGTTTCTATGTACTAAGCAAAGCTCCTAAGTCCCCTGTCTTATTAGTGTGATTTGTGAAGTAGGTGTCTGTCCGTGGCACAGTCCTGAGAGGGATTCAGCTGCAGGCCACTTGTTAAGATTCAGCAAGCAATCCACAGATGCTGTACTTATAGTTGCCTCAAAAGGCAACACCGAAAAATGAGGTCAGCTGCCTCCAGTGTGAGTCTAGGCGCTGCTCAACAAGAAGGACCCGACTCGCTGAGGATACACCTGGATGTGGCTTGGGTGGGGCTGTGAGTTGGCAGAGGTGCAGTTTCAGGGAATCCTCTGAGCTGAGCGATCTCTGTTATCCAGTTGATGACATCAAGGCTATGGCAGTGCTATGTCCAGTGCCCTGGTAAGGGGCAGGGCTCAACAGGGAACAATGGATACTGCAGGCATTTCTGTACAGAGTGAGTCTTTCCGTCACTCTCACTCTGACAATATCTCCCTGTAAGTCCCTGGTGCCCCCTGTACACAGCTGAATTGGCACTAGTGCTCAGAGAGAGCAGGTCTGTCACTGCGAAAATCCACTCATGGACATGGCCTCTTTAAGAGGCTTCTGTGGCTGCTGCTGTTGCTGCCACAGTCTCAGTCTCACTCAGCCACTTGAGACGGGGCAGCACCGCATCCTAGCCCCATCCTATCTTCTCCTGTTACAGAGTGATTTATTGGATTTCTCCTTAGTTATTAGGCTTGTTCATCTCAATCCCATGAGATTTTTCCTTGCTGCTGCTCCTTATTTCCATCACAACTTTGATTTGATCACCAGAGGGTTGAACAGAGCCTTTATCATCTACGCCATTTCTTTCTTTCTTTTTCTTTCTTTCTTTCTTTCTTTCTTTCTTTCTTTCTTTCTTTCTTTCTTTCTTTCTTTCTTTCTTTCTTTCTTTCTTTCTTTCTTTTCTTTCTTCTTTCTTTCTTTCTTTCTTTCTTTCTTTCTTTCTTTCTTTCTTTCTTTCTTTCTCCGTTCTTTTTGTCTCTTCTCCATCTGCATACCTTTAATATTGAGGTCATGTCTCCCTTTATTTATGGTTATGTGTATACATTTCAATGTTCCCAAGTAGATTGCATGTTTTCTGAAGACTAGCACTGCATCTTACTCCTATTTGTATGCATTCAGTGCCTAGCTGAGTGCCTGTCATATAATAGCTATCGATAAAACAATTTTGTTTTGTATTGAAGTTTGATTTTAAATAGTGTTCCCCAGAGAACTTCTAATGAAGATGGTGACTGGGTAAACTCTGTGCTTACCTCCTCCCATGGCCACATCAAAACTACAACTAACTTATGGATCAGCCACCTGAAAACTAGCTGAACAGAATTCTTATAACCAAGGATATAAAATAGGTGACACGTAGAGACTGGTAGGAGGGGTGGAAACATGAAATGGGTTGGTCACATCACAGTGTGTGGTAGTTAAGAATCAGGAGGGATAGCTCAGTTGGGGAGGTTCTCCTGAGAGTGAGGGTCCCAGCTCCACCTTCGGCTTTCCAGCCCAGAATACCAGTGCCAGGAGGAGTAGTCCCCACGTCTGGCTATGAAAATCATCAGGGACTCAGTCCGAGTGAGGTGGAGGGCTGCTGTAGGGCCAAGTGTTCTCTTAAAGGGTCTGCACATAGACTCACTTGCTTTGCTTAGCTTATCCTAAGCTCCAGTGAAGGGACAGCAGCTAGAAAAGTGCCAGGGACATAAGGGGAGGAACTGAATTATTTGGCTTCAGGCTGAGGACTTCAGGGTGAGCTCTCTCAGGACTAAAGTACCAGCAGTCACCATATTCCTTGTTGAGCACCCCCTCCCAACTCAGCCTGCGGACTCAGGTAAATGCCAATTCTGAGGCTCTATTACCCAGGCTAACACCGCACTTAGCCCACCCTGGTAATTGTCTGAGAGCCCATCTGGCCCAAACCTCTTTCAGAGATTAATCCACATGAGCTGCTGGTCTGGGTCTATGCTATACACTTTCCTAAAATCTCTCAAAGGGCCACAACCCTCAAACAAGCAGTGGTGGCCTCAGCATACCCTGTACCTCTCTCTAAGTAGTCCCAAGCCTGGCACTAGTGGCAGCTGGCCTCACATTATAGCATAACCACTCCCACGTGCCTCAAAGTCCAGTACAGGCAGCTACCAACTTAGATCAGTTTGTAGTTCCTACCATATGGTTCTAGGATGAACACAGGCAGTGGCTGACCTTGGCTTGCACTAGAGCCCTTCCCAAGAGGCCCGAGAATCAATACACCTGTGGCCAACTTCAGATCACCCTGGAGCACCACCCAATTAGCACCACAATTGATAAACCCAAAAGGTTTACTCAGCAGGTACCAGAGCCCCACTAAAGCAATCCTGTCCTATGAGGTCAGCCCCTATACAAGAGCTGATCAGCTGTTGTCATGGCCAGTCCTCACAGCCAATCATTCTGAGGGTCACTCCTACCCACTAACATGCCAACAGCAATAAGGGCTCAACTACAACAGAGGGCACACACAACCCACACAAGGGACACCTCTGCAGTACCCCACTCAGGTGACCACGGAGACTATGTCATTAGATCCCACAGGACACTTACTGCATAAGGCCACTCTGTCAAGACTGGTAAATGTAACAGATCTACCTAATACATAGAAACAAACACAGAGAAGCGGCTAAAATGAGGAGGAAAAAACATGTCCCAAATGAAAGAACAAGACAAAATTCTATAAAAGAACTAAACAAAATGAAGGCAAGCAATCTACCAGACACAGAGAGCAAAACACTAGTTTTAAGGATGCTCAATGAACTTAGGGAAAGAATAGATGATCTCAGTGAGAACTTCAACAAAGAGACAGGAAACATAAAATGAAGATAGAACACATGAAAAAAAAACAGTAAGAAATGAAGACTATGATAACTGAATTGAAGAATACATTAGAGGGAATTAACGGCAGATTAAATGAAGCAGAGGACTGAATCAAAACAAAAAAGAGAACTTTATTCTACCAAAGAGGTAGGTGAACTTAGTTTCTGATCTGAGTTATGCCACCAGGATGATCAAACCCAATAAACTGCAAAGCTTTGGAAATGTGATGCCCATTTATAAAATTCTGATAAGAAGAGATAGAGGGCATGGTGTAGTCTAGCATGATTCAATGACATTATCAGCACCAGTAAAAGTCAGGGGCAAACCAACATGTTGGAGAAGAAAAGGATACTATCCCTTATAATCATTGTACTGAGCCCTTGACTGCATTCAGCCTTTGAAAACAAGCTGTTGATAGCACTTGTTTTTATGAAGCTATCTGAATTTCGCAAAGTTGCTACATAGAACAAAATTTTACAATAGCACCTGGCAAAGGAGTCAATTTTAAACTGATTTGACTGCAGATAGATTTGTTATAATTTATGAGACAGAGTATAACGTGCCATCACTATCAGGTTAAATCTCTTAGGGGTGCCACTTCCCTCCCAGAATGTCCCATTATACCTTGGTTATTACCCTACCTCTTGACAGCAAATAACACAGCAACTACATCCAGGGAATGTAGTTTCTTAAAGTCTTGTGTTACATGCAGAAAGTGGCTCTTCAGTGAGGCACAAAATGTCAGATTCAGACCCAGTTGGTATAATGCAGATCCTACTTTTGAGTTTCTGTATTGACTGTTGTTTTGCTTTGGAAGCTGGTGCTTTTGTTTTAACTTTTTTTCTCAATTTTGAATGAAACAAAGCCTTGCTGAGGGCAAATAGGAAGTATAGTCTCTCTTTAACCTTTCCCTTCCACTTAGGTACACTATATTCCTTCTTACCATTAATACTATTGAGATTTCAATGCAGCTTTCACCAGGACATGGGAGCATGCACTCACCCATATTAAAGTAGGAGCTGGATTTGTTTGGAGAAATTAGCTAAAATATTAAAGAAATGTATTCTGCTTTTGTTTTCAATTTTAGTGTTTTGCAAATATAAAAAACTTACTACAGCTTGAGATGTCTTAGGTTTAATGTGGTTTGGAAATGCAGTTTAACGACTTGCATAAGACTTCTCTTTTACTAGATGTAGGTAGTTCAGGGTCTTTGAAAAATTTAACTGGCTCACTGTCATCTCGAGGTCTAGGCCACCCATATTGTCCCAGGTTTCCTTCTCCTCCCTCTTTCCCATTGATTTGCTAATTTTTATATCTGCCACAGAGCAGTATACAAAGAGAGATAACAGGGGCATTTATAGATTTATCCTTCAGTTATTATTCACTTATTCAACAACTGTTTACTGGGTACTTCCTATGTTTTAGGCACTTTTTAGAATTCATCTATTTTGAACACGTTCAATACCCATTGTCCTAAGTACTAACATTATAAAGATATATCAAACATTATTTCTTGTGTGGGAGAAGATAGTTTCAGGGAAAGTTTCCCAGTGAGGTGAGTTGGAGTTTTCCATGAAGACAGATCCAGTTGGGAGGAAGAAAATTCCAAGAAAAGAAAGATCATCGGTAAAGATCAAGGGGCTTGAAAGGACAGAATATACTAGTCAATCATCATTTGAGGCTATCATCATAACATTTGAAGTACTGTACTGGCCTACTTAAAAATTCTCTCTGTTACTGATATTCAATAATTTCAGTAACTTCTATTTTTGTCACTGTAAACAAATTGGAGTTATTTAAAGATGTGTCATTAATCTAAATGTATACAGTCTAGTGGTTTAAGTAAAAATGTCAATCTATTATGCAATAGATATCAGAATCACATAACTTCTTGATTAAGCTCTGAGGCAATGCATGCCAGGACATTTTCCTCATGATACACTGAATAATTGAGAGTTTACAATATATGACATTTATTGAACATCAACAATGTGCTAGCTAGTTTACAGAGCACAGATCCATCAAAGGACTCTGCCCTATTGGCTCACTATCAAAACACAGCCTATCATTCCTTAAGCCTCCTATGCTTCACTAAACTAACACCAAAAAAAGCGTTTCTGGAGATTCAATGCAGAAGTGAATGAAGCCAGATTTTCTCAGCAGGTAACTCAGTGGGTATTAGTATTAGTTCCATAGGGAAGCAATCTGTTTCCATGGTTCTGGTACTCTCAGAAGATAAACTTGATAATCTAGTATCGATTTGAAGTAAAGGCTGTTCTATCATTTTATGATGGTTTTATTTTATTTTTATTATTATTATTTTGCTGCTGTAACCTGTAATTGAGTCTTCACTAGTGACTTTCTTAGGATCAAGATGTAAGTACATGTTTCAGTCTAGTGTTTATAAAAACAACAGTTGGATTCTCCATGGAAAGGTTTAGCTTTAAAAGATTTTAAGTATTGCTTGAAATTCCTGGTTCCTTGAGGAAAAGATGGGAGATATAAGATATAAAAGAGAGATATGGAGGAGGGCACATGTAAATAAAATGCTATGAGTGGGTAGAGTTGGGGAGAATAAACCGAGAATTTTGAGTCCTGGATTGGAATGAGCAAGAGGTTAAAAGGAGAGCATAGTGATGGTACCATGGCTGGATAGAATGACAGAATTGCTTCCCATTAATTGTTGGATGGTTGTATTAGTTTACGGGAGCTGCCATAGTAAATGCCACTGATTTGGTGGCTTAAACAATAGAAATTTATTTCTTCACAGTTGTGAAAGCCGGAAGTCCAAAATCAAAGTGTAGACTGTTAGGTTCACCGAAGGAGGAATGCACAAGGCAGAAGGGGTTAAGCAAGATTTATTGTAGCGAGCGACAGACTGGCTGAGCTGAAGATGGTGTCAGCCCTGAAAGTAAGGGGACTTGAAACTTATATGGAACTTGAGGTGGGGCTTTTGGTGGGATTATTTTGGGCAGGTAAATTGGTAGTGAAGGGAGGAGAGCCCAGAAGTGGGAGATGAGTGTGTAGTGTTGCCAACCCAAATGCAATGTCTGGTTCCCACACAAAGGTAAGGAAGAAGTCTGGTCCCACACTACGGGGGTAGGGATAGGGTCCTTCTGGACCTAACATAGACACATTTGATTTCTTGAAATCTATCTTTCTGGTTGTCTTTTGGCTGTCCTCTTGGAGCCTTTTCATATGCCTGTCCTGTGAACGCATGCCTGCACACACCCCTGGAGTCTCTCCCTATGTCCTAATTTCCTCTTTTTAAAAATACACTAGTCAGTTTGGATTAGAGCATACCCTCACAACCTCTTTCAAAGGCCCTATCTTCAAATACAATCACATTTTAAAGTATTGGAGGTTAGAAATTCAACATATGAACTTTTGGGGACATAATTTAGTCCATAACAGTAACTTGTTTCTGTCCCCAACTCTTGTTTCTCCACAAGGAATAGGAATGTTTGGAAGGTTGATAGAGAATATCAGGAGGAAGAGAATATCATTCTTGGGTAGAAAAGAGGTTTGAAGAAGACAAGAAATACTCTCCTGCAATCCTCCCTCTCCATCTCACCTAATTCAGTTTCCACCTAAGAATTCAAAGATAGTTTAATGATTCAAATCTCCGGGTCAGTGTGTTGAGGCTAATGTGACAATTTAGTTCCCATTCCCACTGAGGTTGACTAATAGGTTGCTTAGTTCATGGCTTCTCCATGGAAGGAAGATGCATCAGGGCAGCTCTAAATGGGCAAGAGCAAGTTAGGGAGCTTGGCAAGAGGCTCTCTATACCATGGTGGCACTGGTTTCATTTTTAGGAAGATATTCAGATAAAATTCACAAATTGTATATAAGCCTTAACAACAGGTTATTTGGTTTATTCTTGGTCACATAATAGGCATTAAATATATTATTATAGTCCTTTCTCTTTGTTACTTATAATATGCGTCTCAAGCAACTCGAGAATATTATCCTTTGAAACTAGAAAATCAAATTTAGTACTTGTTCAAAAGCTATTGAAATTGTGATTATTCCCATACAGACTAGAGGTACAATGAAATAGAGCTGTAATCGTTACAGAATCTCAGCTTCTTTCAACACCCTTGTTTCCTTTGTGTTAAAGAGATATCATGTTCTTCACCGTCACCACAGACTTTCATTAATCCTTTGGTTACTATAGATGAGAATCATGATGCTATAAGAAGGAGATTTTGATGGAGACAAGAATGAGGGGGTAGTTCTGAAAAGGAAGATGTGGAAGAGAAAAATAGACTAACAACCTAAAAAGAATAAGCAACATTAGGACTCAGTCTAACATAAAAAAACATTTCATGGCCTAATTAAGATATAGGTCAAAGATAAAACCATGACAGAGATTGGGAATATATTTGTGCACCAGGGGATGATGAAAGACAGAGAAGGGGTAAGTATATGACCAACTACATACTATTCTATCATGTACCTACCTCTCTTGAAGAAAATTTTAAACTCTAAGTTTGTAAAATAATGTGGGCCAAAAGTTAATAAATCCAGCAAGTCTAATGAACCCAGCCCCTTGAACTCCTTGACATGCGATGGCATGTCTTTTTCTGGGAGAAAATCCTTCCAGTGAGAAGGTAATAATGATAATTATTCATCATCTCTGATATTTATGGGGATTTTTAAGAGTTTGATACAAGAAAAAGTAAATATAGCTTTTGGAGTGGTGATACTCACTCCAAATATCACTCTTAGTTGGTGAGAGGCTTCCTAGTGTTCGGAAGTCCTTTAAGTGACAGGGTGATTAGCTTCATCAGGAAATGATGTTCAAAATAGAAACAAACAACCCAATTTATCAATTTGGTGGTTAGAGTCAGAGGGTAGAGAGTATTTCTTCTAGGAATGGGGAGGAACAAGAGGAAAAATTAAAGCAAAAGAGATAACCCACAGAAGAAATAGAGATTGAGAGACAAGACTGATGAAAAATCAGAAAGCTACTGTGGAAAGGAAGCCTGCTTTAAACACACAATCCCTGCCCTCTCAACCTCCCTATGCCACACCAAAACTGAGTGATTTGGGGTTCAAAGGTGTGGCATTTGGGAACCTGAAAGATGTTTTTGGGAGAAACATCTCAGTCCCCTTATGCATACTTCATATCAAAGCATCTCAGCATATTTTTGTTGATTAAATGTTTTCCAATAGCATTGCATGCTATCAGTTGCTAGACCCAGGAAAACATTTCATTACTAACCACACCGCCAAGATAAGGTTTAAGAGCAGGCCACCTCCTCTGGACACTGTTCTTCCTCACTCAAGGTAGGGACACCAGCAAATGCCTTGGAGCCAAAGAATAGGATAACATCATTGTTTCAGCTTGGAAACTTGAAACTAGCTGCTTCTATATTCAGCTTGCATTCAATAACTCTCCACCACCATACCCTATTATTTATCCCTGCGGTATCTGTGAAATGAAAGGCTTTATACCTTGTTGAAAAAATTTCAGGCTACAAATGAAAAAATGGTGGAGTGTTATGTTGACGGTAAAAGATCCCTGACACCACATCACAAGTTCATTTCTTCTACATGTTGGATTTTTACATTACTTTATTGCTACATTTACAGTGGAACAAAGATAATTTAAATTCAACATGAAGATAATAAAACCAAAAGCTATTCTAAAACTGTTGTGCAGCTTTGGCTGTAGATAAAAGCTGTGTTTGCTTTATTTTTTTATTTTTTTAATTATAACATTCTTCGAGCTTATCGCAAATAACAGAAGTCTGTCAATTTGATATGAGAGGGATATGATCATAGTAAAAAAATATATCAGGTAGCAAATTTTACATTAGAAACAAAAGTGTATAAAAACATGAGGCATTTTCTGGATATTGTTTTGGTATGATACATGGGGAAGTTAATACAATTATGGGTAAGAAAGATCTCCAGACTGAAAATTGTTCTTTCGGGGAACATACAGGACAATTTGCTTCATTTTAAAGGTCTGTAATTTGAGTTAGATATGAAATTTTAAGAGACATTCTTTTTGCCACAGCAGGAAAAATGAGCTTACCTCTTCTTTTGAATTAGCCATGATTCATTACTCATCTGCAAGCGCTGTACATAAAGGTTGGGGTATAAGTCTTCCTTATATGTGTGAGTGCTTTTCCACCTTTGAACTTCTAAAAAGACTTATTACAGAGTGCCTCAAAGAGCAACTTGTCTTGTTTCATCACTTTGCATTCTAATAATGCATTGGATTTGGCTGTTTGCAGTGGTTTTAAAAGGATTTTGTTGAAAGACAATATAACAAGTTTGAGAGGAATCTGGACACGTGATTTTCCCTTCATTTTTGACAAATCCCAGGAAATACAATGATAGAAAATGCTGTCTTGTCCTTTCAGGTAAAGGCTAATGTTAATACTTGGTAGCCTATAGAGTTTATTAATTTGGAAATTAAACATTGGCATCTAAATGGGGATTCTGTACAGAAAATTTTCTTTATAATTTTTTTTTAGTCTGACTTGGAAAGAACTAACTTATATCCACAAAATTTGCATTTTGCCATCCATTTGACTAAATGTGTCTCTTCCCTTTCTGATATCTTTAACTGACTTCTCCCATTCTCACAATACTCTGATTTCAGAGGTACATAAGGCTTAATAACTTCACCAATATTTCTTATAACACAAAATTATATTTTATTGCAAAATGACAACCTATTGTTATCTAACTCCATTGAAGACAGAAAAACCATATATTTATTTAAAGTGCATTGATCATTTTCTACTTGGCTGTGCTGTTTAACTCTCAACTTTCACATGACAACAATGAACTCATTGTCGTCTACCCTTCAAACTGGTAATTTCTGTGACTCGCCCAACACTGGCAATGGCAACACTATCTCCCAGGACTTCAAGCTTAAAAGCATGAAGCAACTTTTGCTTCCTCTTTTCTGCTTTCCTCGACCCCTGAAGAACTAAATTAAGCCATCAACTCACAATTTCCACTACGTTTATTTTTTTTTCAGGTTTAAAAAATTTTTATTTGCATATTAAAAGTTGTGCATTTTAATAATTAAAATCATTTGAACAAAAGAATGGCACTCTGGTTATCCTGTACTTTACAGCTGTTGGACACCTTGAACCAGCTTGATTTTTACTTTAGATTCACCATTGTTTCACCCAGTTTCTGCCTTCACCAACATGTACATTTTTTTCCTACCCTGCCAGCCAGACAGGCAGCTGGGAGAGGCAGGTGTAGCCTCATTGTCAGTAGTTTTTTTGATGTGAAAAGGAGCAGCATTTAAACTTGATCAACCTCTTTGCATCTTATAAAGTTAGACAGCTAAAAGAAGTAAAATAAGAAGTCAACACTTGTGGAATATACCGTGTATGTTGGCAGTGTGCCTCATCACCATGTGCCTGCTTACTTCTCCTGCTCAATCATTCCTTTGAAGGCAGTGGATTTTTCTCTAGCATATGTCTTTTCAATTTCTACTTATCGTATTTTTCGCAAATTCGAGGTGTCATATCTGCTCAGTGGCAATCGCCGGATGCCCCCACTACATTTACTATTATCTGTTGATCCCATTTAGAAATGCCTGCTTCCAAGTCTTCCTTCAAGACCTTTCATATTAACCTCTTTCTCTCCACTGGCACCATTCTAGACCTCGTTTTTTTGTCTCCTCTTCACTTTATTTCAATATTCTAGAGATGCCCTTTCCAGCTAAGTAAGTTATCATGGCATTCATCTTCTCACCCTTAATATCAAGGTTCTTCCCAGCTCAAGAGTCTGTTCCTCACTTTCTATTGCAAACACTGTTCCAATTGGCCTTCCTGCTTCTAGTCTTGAACTCCTCCAGTTCAGTATTCACATGCACCCAGAGTGATCCTATGAAGCAAATTCATTCCTAGCATGTCACCACTTAAATCTTGGCTCTGGTTTCCCACTTCGTACAGGATACATTCCAAATTCTTCAGCATAACATTTAGGGTCCATCGTGACTGATTCCCACTTTCTTTCCAGTCCTCTCTAAACTTGTGCTTCCTCCCTTTCTGCCCCACTTTGCACCTTATGCTCCAGATACAATGAGCGGCTTGCTGAATGTCAATGCACTCACACTCCCCTTTTTCAACTGAGCACTCTGTCTAAATGACCATCCTGATTTTCTTCACCCAGCAAATATAACTCATTTTTCAAAGCTGAAAAAGCCCATCATGTGTTAGAAACTGTAGTTTGTCTACCTTTGTTTCCATGCACTTCTCTTCAAACTCTCCAGTTAGAGAGATTGAAAAACCAGGAACTATACTTAGACCTTAGCAGCTAAGTCTCCGGATGTGGAAAAGACTGTTCTAATTTTTTTTCTTTTTTTTTTTTTTTTGCTGCTACCATCGAGGACATAGGATGTGACTATATAGAGGCAATGGGCAACCTCAGTGATCTTGTGGAAAAACCATCCTTGTGAGTAACCAAAGGCAGTAGTAGCAATGGCACCAGCAGACTGCTGCCCTCTATTCTGCAACTGAATGGTGTGAGACTGAATTCAATTGTTCAGTAGGCAGCCCTGACCTCAGCCTTTCTTTCCCTTCTGTGCTTCTGGGAAATATTCATTTCCCTGTATTATGTTTCTTTGTGTCTGATGTACCTGGAATGACTTCTGTTTCTTATGTTGAAACCTGATACAGCTTGTTTCTATTAAGCTGTAATTCCTTGGAGGCAGTAACAAGATATTTTATTTTTATATTCTTAGGACCTACTACAGGGCTGGCTCTCACCGAATAAATGACTGACTGATTCACTGGATGAGCCAATAATGGCTCCAAATTATATATCACACTAAATGTAACTTCATTCTGACATTGTAACTCCTCTTTAATGATCTCCTTCCTTATCTGGGCAACCTTGTCTCTCCTGTGCTTCAGTCTAATGGTTCTAGTGAAATATTCTGTATACATACATATGTCTTGTTACTTCCTCTCTCTTTTTTGTGATGGCTGCTCCTGTCTGTAGTGTCTTCCTTCCTTTCAACTCACATTTACTACCTCTGGCAAGAAAAGACTTATAAATCATAGTCCATAGTAAATAATCTTTTGCTGATGCCCAGCAATGGGAAGAAAGTAGCTTCTTGTGCTTTATGGCATTATGCTCTGTCTTGCTTTATCAGTTAGGAATAGTTTGGGTTACAAATAAAAGAAAACCCAGTTATAGTTACTTAAACTAATAAGATTAACTTTATTTTTGTTTTATAATAAAAATTCTGGAGGTGAGTGACAGCTTGCTTGCTTTGTTAGTAATTTAAGATATTTGAACAGCTTCATGTGATTCTCCTGATCTTCCTTCGTAGATGCAAATGACACCCCAAATTCAAGTATTGTACCTGTATTCAAAATAGAAACAAGAAAGTAGATAAAGGCAGCCCTGCCTGTGCCTTTTATGAGGGAACAAAAGCCTTCCTGTATCTATGAGTCTGTTTCTGTTTTGTTTGTTCATTTATTTTGTTCTTTAGATTCCACATATAAGTGAAATCATGTGGTATTTATCTTTCTCTATGTGACTTATTTTGTTAACATAATACCTTCAAGTTTTATCCATGTTGTTGCAAATTATGAGAATTCCTTATTTTTTTTTTTATGGCCAAGTAAATTCTACTGTATATATGTACTCCTTCTTCTTTATCTGATCCTCTATTGATGGGCACTTAGGTTGCTTCCACATCTTGGTTATTGTAAATAGCACTGCAATTAACATAGGAGTGGATATATATTTTTTTAAGTTAGTTTTTCCTTTGGATATAAACACCCAGAAATGGAATTTCTGGGCCATATAGTTTTTTTATTTTTAATTTTATGAGGAAATTCCATGCTGGTTTTTTTTTTTTTTTTTTTATTGTGGCTGCACCAATTTGCAATCCCAGAAAATTGCATGAGGGTTTCCTTTTCTCTACATCCTTGCTAACATTTGTTGTTTGTTGATTTGTTGATGATAGCCATTCTGACGGGTGTGAGGTGATATCTCATTTTGGTTTAATTTACATCTTTCTGATGATTACTGATGTTGGTCATCTCTTCATATGTCTATTGGCCATCTATAGGCCCCCATTGAAGAAAAGTCTATTAGGGTCCTCTCTCCATTTTTTAAATTGGATTGTTTGTTTTTTGGTGATCAATTGTATGAATTCTTTATATATTTTTAGATATTAACCTCCTCTTGGATGCATTAATGGCAAATATCTTCTCCCATTCAGTAGGTTGTTTTTTTCATCCTGTTGATGGTTTCTTTTGCTGTGCAAAACTTTTAGTTTGGTGTTGTCCCATTTGTTTATTTTTTCTTTTGTTTCTTTTGTTAAAGAGATGAATGAATGAGAAAAAAATATTACTAAGATTGACGTCAGAGAGTTTACTGTCTATATTTTCTTCTAGGAGTTTTATGGTTTAACTTATATTTAAGTCTTCAATTAATTTTGAGATTATTCTTCTGTATATGCACAAGAAGGTGGTTTAGTTTTATTTATTTTTTGCATCTATCTGCCCAGTTTTCTCAACACCATTTATTGAACAAGCTGTCTTTATCTCATTGTATATTCTTGGCTCCTTTGTCATAGAATAATTAACCATACAGGTGTGGATTTATTTCTGGGCTCTCTATTCTGTTTCATTGAAATATGTGTCTGTTTTTATGCTAGCACCATGCTGTTTTGATTACTAAACTTGTAGTAGTAGTTTGATATTAGGTAGCATGACACCTCCAACTTTGTCCTTCTTTCTCAAGATTTCTTTGGTTATTTGGGATCTTTTGTGGTTCCATATAATTTTTAGGATTATTTGTTCTCATTCTGTGGAAAATTCCATTGGTATTTTAATAAGGATTGCATTGAATCTACAGATTGTTTTAAGTAATACGGACATTTTAACAATGTTAATTCTTCCTATTCATGAGCATGATATAAGCTTTCATTTATTTGTATTTACTTCAATGTCTTTCTTCAATGTCTTATAATTTTCTAAATACAGGTCTTTTGCCTTCTGCGTTAAATTTATTCCTTGGGTTTTTTTTTTTTTTTTTGATACCTTTGAGAATTGCTTTGTGGCCTAATGTGGTCTATCTTAGAAAATGTTTTATAAGCACTTGAAAAAATGTATATTTTTCTTTGGGGTGAAATGCTCTAAAAATATCAATTATATCCAATCTGATCTAATGCATCACTTAAGACCACTGTTTCTTTCTTGATTTTCTGCCTGGAAGATCTTTCCATTGATGTCGATGGAGTGTTAAAATTCCCTTTAAATCTTTCTTTATGCCAGTGAATATCTGTTTTATATTTTTAGGTGCTCTTATGTTAGGTGCATAAATATTAACAAGGATTATATCCTCTTGTTGGAGTCTCTTTATCATCTTTGTATCTTATTTTAGTCTTTGTTTAAAGTCTATTTTGTCTGATATAAGTATTTCACCCAGCTTTTTTTTTTCTATTTTCATGAAATATCTTTTTCCATCCCTTTAATTTTAGTCTGTGTGTGATTTATGATCGAAAGTAGACCTCTTGTAGACAGCATATATATGGGTCTTGTTTTCTTATTAATTCAGCTACCCTATTGGGGCATTTAATCCATTTACATTTAAAGTTATTATTGATAGGTACATAATTATCACCATTTATTTTTCATATTTTTTTATTTCCCAGGAAAACAGTTCTATAAATGTGCTAAAATAGTAGTGAAATGTTAACTGGTCTAATATTCACATTACGGAACTTTTGAAATAAAGATTTGACTGTTTTAAAATTCAGGTATTTCTAACACTGGATGTGATTTCTAACTTTCTAATTTTCAGCACATTCTCAAGCCTCCAAATACCTACATAGGTCAAAATGTGCCAAAAAATATTCTTTTTCTTTTCCATCTTTATGAAATAGACAATTAGTTGCTATATTTACATTGTACAATTCAATAAGTTTTTTATTTCAATTATAGTTGGCATACGATAATATATCAGTTTCAGTGGTATAGCATAGTGATCAGAGATTCACATAACTCACAGTAATCACCCCACTAAATCTAGTACCCTTCTTCCCCCTTACATATTTATTACATTATTAACCATCTTCTCCATGCTACACTCTATATCTCCATCTCGATTTCTACAACGATCCATTTGTACCTCTTAATCCCTTTGCCTTTTTTTTGTCCCCTCCAACCCTCCTCCCCATTTGTATCCCTCTATATAGTCTCTGTATCTATGAATTGATTCCACTTTTGTTGTTGTTGCTGTTTTTTTTTCTTTAGATTCCACATGTACGTGAAATCATGCTATATTTGTCTTTCTCTATCCAACCCATTTCATTCAGCGCAAACCTCTAGGTCCATCAAGGCAATATCTTTTTTCCATCCCTTTCCTTTTAGTCTGTGTGTGTCTTTTAATCTGCAGTGAGTCTCTTTCAGGCAGCACACGTAAGGGTCTTGTTTCTTATCCATTTAGCCACTTTATATTTGGTTGGAGCACTTAATTCTTTTCTATGAGGTACTTCTTGATAGGAAAGTAGTTATTATCATTCTTTATTCCTGTTTTTGATATATGTTTTTTTCTTCTTAAAGAAGTCCCTTCAACATTTTCCTGTAATACTGACTTGGTGATGATAAATTTCTTTATCTTATTTATCTGGGAAGCTCTTCATCTGTCCTTTGACTCTAAATGATAGCTTTGCTGGATAAAGTATTCTTGGTTGTAGATCCTGGGTCTTTATCATGTTGAATATTCTGTGCCAAACTCTGTTGTCCTGCACAGTTTCTTTTGTGAAGCCAGCTGCTAGTCTTATGGGTACCCTTGTAGGTAACTGACTCCTTTTCTCTTGATTCTTTTAAGATTCTTTCTTTGTATGTAAACTTTGGCATTTTAATTATGATGTATCTTGGTGTGGGCCTCTTTGAATGCTTGATTTTGAATTCTCTGAGTTTCCTGGGATTTTATGTCCATTTCCTTTAGCAATTTAGGGAAGTTTTCCATCATGATTTCTTTAAATAGCTCTTCAACATCTTATTTTATTTCTGATACCCCTATGACATGAATATTTTTACATTTAATAGTGTCCCATAGGCTCTTTAAATTATTATTATAGTCCTGGCTTCTTTTCCTTGCCATTCTGATTGAGTGTCCTTGGCTTTCCATCCTTTATATAGGTCATTTGATCCTCTTCTTTATTCACTCTGTTTATTCCATTGAATATACTTCTCATTCAAATAATGTGTTCTTCATTTCTGACTGGTTCCCTTTTATAATTTACATTTCCATTTTTATGTTTTTTATCTCTTTGTTAAATTTCTCACTGAATTCATCTACACTTCCCATAAGTTCATTAAGCATTTTTATAACCAGTGTTTTGAACTATACATCTGTTAGATTGCTTAACTTCATTATTTCTGGATCTCTGTTGTGTTCTCTCATATGGTTTCTGCTTCTTTGTCTTCCCATTTTGGCTGCATTTGTGTCTGTTTCTATGTACTAAGCAAAGCTCTTAAATTCCCAGTCTTATTAGTATATCTTTGTGTGGTAGGGTGCCAGTGGCACAGTCCTGTTTGGGGTTCAGCTGCAGGCCAAATTTAGCCCCAGATTATGCCACTCTGGGGCCACCTGTTATGATTCAGCAAGCAATCCACAGATGCTGTGTTCATAGTTGCCTTAAAAAGCCACATCAGAAACCAAAGCCAACTGCCACCAGTGTGAGTCTATGTGCCACTCAGCAAGGGGCACCTGACTAAGAGAGGACACACCAGGATGTGGCTTGAGTGGTGCCATGAGTTGAGGGAGGAGGAGTTTCAGGGAACTTCTGGGTGGAGTGGACCTCTGTTATCCAGGTTGATGACTTCTCAGCTATGGTGGTGCTGTATCTAGGCATTGAGAATGGGGTGGCTCAACAGAGGAACAATGGATACTGCTGGCACTTCTGTGCAGAGTGAATCTTGCCTTGGCTCTCACTCCTACAACCTAGTGTCCCCCTGTTAGTCCCTGGTGCCTCCTGTGCCGCTAAACGGCACTGGTGCTCAGAGTGAGCAGGTCCGTCACTGTGAAAATCCACTCGCGGACTTGGCACCTCTAATAGGCATCTGTAGCTACCTGTTGACACTGCTATGCTTCTTTCTCACTCAGCTGCTTGAGACCCGGCAGCCTCGCGTCCTCGTCCCATTCTACCTTCTGCTTTTGCAGGGTGATTCTTAGTTCTCTCCCTAGTTGTATGGCTTGTTCATTTAGATCCCAGGCGATTTTCCTTACTGTTTTCTCCTTGTTTCTGTCACAACTTTAATTTGGTCCCCAGAGGGATAAACGGAGCCTATATTCATCTATGCCATTTTTTTCTCCCCCTAGATTCATATTTTTGATCCCTCTCTTTTTCTTAAAGAAGTCCCTTTTATCAACTCTTGTAATACCGCCTTAGATGATAAACTCCTTTAGCTTTTTCTTGAGTGGGAAGCTCTTTTTCTTCAATTTCAAATGATAACTTGGCTGAGTAATCTTTTTTTTTGTAATTCCTTGCTTTTCACCACTTTGAATATCTTGTTCCAATCTCTTCTGGTCACAACGTTTTTGTTGAGAAATCAACTGACAACCTTACGAGAAGCTTCCCTTGTGGGGTAACGGACTTTCTCTTGCTGCTTTTAAGATTCTGTCTTTGTCTTTACCATTTGCCATTTTAGTTATGATGTGTCTTGGCGTGAGCCTTTTTTGAGTCTCTGCACTTCCTGGGCTTGTATGCCTATTTCCTTTGTCAGGTTAGAAAATTTTTCTTCCAACTGGTTTTCAATTCTTTGCTTTCTCTTCTCCTACTATTACTTCTATAATGTGAATGTTAATACACTTGATGTTGTCTCAGAGATCCCTTAAACTATCTTATTTTATTTATTTTTTATCTTCTTTCTTTGCGATGTTCCAATTGGGTATTTTCTGCTACCTTGTCTTCCAAATTGTTGACATGATCTCCTGCTTCATTTAATCTGCTATTGATTCTTTCTGGTGTATCTGTCATTCCAATTATTGTATTCTTCCTTTTTACTGGTTCTTTTTTATGGTTTCTATGTTCTTTCTTATGCTTGCTATTTCTTTGTTGAAGTTCTCACTAAGTTCTTTAAGCATCCTTATAACTATTGCTTTAAACTCTGTGTCTGCTAGATTGCTTGCCTCTATTTCATTTAGTTCGTTTTCTGGAGTGTCCTCCTGTTCTTTCATTTGGGAATGTTTTTTTTCTCCTCATTTTGGCTACTTCCCTGTGTTTCTTTCTATGTACTAGGTAGATCTGCTATGTCTCCCATTCTTGGAAGGGTGGCCTTATGTAGTAGGTGTCCTGTGGGGCCCAGTGTCACAGTCTCCATGATCATCCAAGCCGAGTGCTCCAGGAATATTCCTATTGTGAGTGTGTGTGTTCTTCTGTTGTAGTTAAGCCTGTATTCTTATTGCCATATCAGTGTGTAAAACTGAATCTCAGACTGACTTGTGTGAGGATTGGCCATGACCCCAGCATAGGAGCTGCTGTGCAGGGGGTGACCCCATGGAGCTGAATTCACCCCAGCAGGCTCTAGTGCCTGCTGAGACAACCCTTTGGGTGTACCTCTTATGGGGGTTATCAGGTGGTGCTCTGTTGTGGTCTGAAGCTGGACCCAGGGTGTTTTAGTTGTGAGGCCTCTTGGGAGGGCTCTGGTACAAGCCAAGGTCAGCTGCTGCCTGTGACTGGCCAGGCCTATCTGGTAGAAGCTACAAAGTGATATGCATCTGATGGCTGCCTGTGCAGGATCTGGAGCCACATGGGAGAGGCCACCCTGTGAACCAGTGCTGGTTGCCACTAGTACCAAGCCTGGGGCAGTTCAGCAAAAGGCACAGGGAACCCCAAGGCCTGCTGCCACCTACTGCTCAGCCACTGAAAGTGCCTCTGGAAGTACGCAAGCTGAGTAAAGTGGAGTCTTAGGAGTGACCAGGGTGGCACAAGTGGTGTTCACCAGGTTAATAGAGATTCAAATTTGATGCCAATGTTGAGCTTGGGGCCACTTGGCAAAAGTCTCAGGACACACCAAGGCCAGCTACCACTCACCTGGGACCTGTAGATACTTGAGAGCTTTTAAAGAAAAATTGCTATACAAGCCAAGGGCAGCTGATTATTACCAAAAGAGTATCTAGCAATGCACAAGTTGAATGGGTGAAGTCTCATCAGGGTGAAGCAATTGGAGTTCACCAGGCTAATGCAGATTTAGTTTGGCAATGTGGGGAAGGGCTCTACACAGGAACAATGGTGACTGTCCCTCCAGCCCTCACCCTGAAGTCATACAATTCAGTTTTTCCCTTATGTCTCTGGCACCTCCAGAGCTGCTGTCCCTCCACTGGAATCCAGGTTGAGCACTTGTGTGAAAGTTATTCTGTGTGCAGGCCCTTTAAGAGGATGCTTGGTTTTCCAGCAGCTTTTCATCTCACTGGATAGATGTGATCCTGCTGATTTTAACATCCAGATGTGGAAGCTCCTCTTTCCAGCACTGATGCTCCAGGATGGAGAGCTCAGTGTGGGACTTGGACCCTCTCATTCCTCAGGGAGACCTCTGCAGCTGAGACGTTCCTCCCAGTTCTCAATCACCACACGTGAGTGTGGTACCAACCTGTTTTATGTCTCTCCCCTTCCTACCAGTATCAAAGTGGCTTCTTTTTTATGTCCTTAGTTATAGGACTTCTGTTATCTAGTCTTCAGATGGTTCTCCAGCTTGATTACTCTATAATTTAGTTGTAATTTTGATGTTGGTCATGGGAGGAGGTGAGTGTGGCATTTACTTACTTTGCCATGTTGACTGGAACTCTTCTATCGTCATTCTTTGGTCAAGCTCAAGACTTCATATTCCCATGGTCTCCAGAGTGCTAACCACCATGCTACATACTCGAAGTATAAAGATTCCCACTTAACTGGATAAGTGAGAATTGATGTAATGAAAACCTCACCATTGTCTGACATGGAGTAGATTTGAAGAGATGAAAACACACCAACCAGACTCAATCTTGCACAAAATCAAGAAAATAAACAAGAATGGTGCTTTGAGAGATGATTTTGCTATTATTAGTTGAGGGTCATTCATTGGCCTCTTCCAACATTATCACCTTAATAGCATTTGCTTTATGTTTATTATAATATGCTAATATCAATCCTTAATTATAGTTCTTAGGAAATGGCATACATTTTGCATGATTGATTGGTATAAGTATTTGTTTTTTATATTTATAAACTTTGTCTTGAGTTTAAACATGTTTGGGAAGAATAGTGAAATTTTGGTTCATATGACATTATTGAAATGAAAAGGGAGCATGTAATTTGAAAGATTTGTGCCATTCTTTGTGATTGGTACATGAATGTCACAAAGCTGAAATTTTAGTCAGGAAAATTTAAAGAATCTCTTATCCCAAATCTACCCTCCTTAAAATCAGGATCAACCACAAGATGAATAGATGATATTCTCATTCTAATTTCCCCACCCTGCTCTTCTCTTAACCATTTTTATCATGAAATAATATTAAAATGAATCTTGAGGCAGGTTTGAGGGAGGTGACTAAGACAAGGAATTCCAAAAGTATAACTTGAAGAGGAACCAGATTTGCCTTTAAAACTGGAGGATGGCTAAGCAGAGTTGAAATGGAGAAGGGAAAAACATTGAAATGGAGAAGGGAAAAACATGAATTGTGTGCAATGACTCTCAGCCTTCTTTCTTAGCACCATCTAATAGATCCCCACGTGTGCCAGTCATCCAAGCCGATCAATACTGTCTAGGGCTTTGGGCTGGCCACTTGCTGTAGAAGGGCTCAGATTATTAGAAGGAATACTTCTGCAATAATCACTCCCCTCTGGTAGAAGTTAGGTTATAACAGCTTTTACTAATTATAGACTAGTGGCTCCAGTGTCCTCCCAATAGTAAATTGCTTTGAGACAGCAGCTGGAAATGGGTGGTAGTAAAATAAATCCAGAAGAGGCTCATCAAGCTTTCTTGCCCATTAAGTGAAAATAAAATATCATACTTGTGAAGTTCTATGGAAGGAAAAATTGGAAAGATAGCTCAAGTTGCTTAGTAAAGAGAATTTTGCAATCAAAACACCACCACATCAGGCACTGTTTAAAACAAAAATGCAATCAGGAAAATTACTTAAAATGTTTATGTTTACTTCCAGTTTTCAAATTAAAGTAGAGCATCATGTTCCTTTGGGTTGTCATTCAAATTCTCTCTTCCTGATTCCTATAAATGTAGTAGCTGATAAACTTCTCTCTTTAGAAGTAGAATGACTATCTTAAAACTGATCATTTTTTTTTCTTTTCTGAGAGTGTCATTGCTTGTATGATTCCCAGAAATCACAAACACATCTAGTTCAATTTCTTTATTCAATAGGCACTCATTTCTGATTTAAAAACCATCATGTAAAATCTCTGCTGAGTGCTATTAAACCACCTTAGTTTTCAAATCATTTAACTCTAAACTAAAAACTTTGGACAGTTCTTAGAGGTCAGCTAGGTCAGCTAATTTTTCATCACAACCAGAACTTTTCTATACAGCATTCTTGGCAAATCCTGTTTCAGCTTGGGTTTTGGTGGCTTGGTATTCAATGCTTTGTGAATAATGCCATTAGGACAGTTGGTATATGCAGTCCTTCTTTATATTTATCCCCATCCACCAATTCCTTGTTTCTCCCTCCCCACCCTTCCACCTGCCAGTTCTCTTTTGGAATATACAAAATGTCTACTTCTTGAGCTGGGCCAGCACATCTAATAGTTGAAGTCAGCTAACAGGTGAAAAAGTTTCTCATGAAACACAAGCCTCTACATCACCGCAAAGCCCAATTCTGTTCTTTCTTCCTTTCTCTCTCTAGCTGATCTCTTTTCTTTCTTTCCCTCAACTGGAGAAAATGTGATTAACCCAAGAGACATAGGAAGGTAAGAGCTAGAGTTAGAAACACAAAGCGTGTGACAAATTGCACAAGTAAAGGGGAATTACCTACTTTCTTTCCCCACGTCTCTGACCTTGCCACCCAGATTCTTTTTAAATACTTAATTTTTTTTTTCAATTACAGTTGACATACAATATTGTGTTAGTTTCAGGTGTACAACATAGTGATTAGACATTTAGATAACTTAGGGAAGTGATCACCCTGATTAAGTCCAGTACGCATCTGTCACCGAACAGTTATTACAAATTGTCGACTATATTCCCTACACTGCACTTTACGTCCCTTGACTATTGTTATAACTGTCAACTAGCATTTCTTAATCCCCTTCCCCTTGCCCCTTTTTCACTCATCTCCCCCAAGCCCCCTTCCATCTGCAGCCATCAATTTGTTTTTCAGTATCTATGAGTTTCTGTTTTCAGTTCCAGATTCTTCACATTCTTTATGTGTGTGTGTAATCAAATTCTAATCTCAGTCTTGGGCTCCATTTCTCAGTTGGAGAATGATGGGAATAACTGTTTAGAAAGGTTATATAAATCTCAATTTGGGAAGAAGAGTCTAGCTCAGATGCCTCAATAGGTGAATCCAAGGCCAGCAGCAAGATATCTTGCTAGATGCAAGGCTAACTGTGGAGGGTGAGCTTCACACTCTGGCCGCCAGGGGAATATGAGTTTCCCGAGCTTGGTTGTCAGTCCAGGCGTGGGCTGGCGAGACGTGGGCGTGGCGTGTGGTGTTGATGTGAGTGACAACTACCTAGCCCGGCATCCATGTCTTTTAGGTCGCAGGGTCTTTGTTTGAGGACATGGGCGACAAAATATGCTACTCTGCGGCGGGCGCAGCTGCATCTGGATTTCATCCACGCCAACTCGTGAGTGCCGGGGTAGAGCATGAATTGGCGGGGAGGGAGTCTCCACACAGTGAAGTTTGGTCCATCTCCTAGTGAAATACCCTATTTGTGTGTGGGGGAGGGTGTGGGGGGAAAGCTTGGTAGTATTGATTTATGGAAATATTTGTTTATTTAAAGTTGATTGTGCTTTAAAAAGAAAAGTACGTGAAAAATGATAAAGATTATATTCTAGGCCAGACTAAACCCTTTTCTTTTCTCTCCCGCCCCCACCCCGGCCGCCCCCATTAGCAGCACATATTAGGAAGGCCCCACAATTAACATTTAACAAGACTATTTAATTGTAGGGAAGCAGAATCCTCTACCAAGGTTGCCTATCTGTAGTGATTTCTCTGCCCAACACATTGACATTTTAAAGATTAAAGTTGCTTCCGTAGTTTATTGATTTCAGCCTCTGTGGCCTCCAGAGCTTTCCAGAATGTAACCTCTCTGAAGATAGAATTCTCACATTTTAGTTATTACTAGGGCACTCTTGCTTTTCTGTCAGGCCCAGATGTCTTCTGGCTACTCATTAGGTGTTATTTCAAATACTCAGATTGCAGAGGCAGATGACAGAGATTTTCTATTCCATCAGTCATTTCAAACACAGCAAAGCATAGCAGTGAGTATTGTATAATTCAAAGTGTCCTTTTTGGGGGGGGGGAGAATCTTTTAGGAATTTGGATTTATTAAAAGTACTGATTGATATAAGAGATGCACTAGGTTTGAAACCACAGAAATGGAAGTGTAAAGAAAGCTAGGACCACCAGCATTGCTGCATGGACAAACTATAATTTTTACAGAAAATAGAGTAAAACAGTCAATATTCAGCAGATATTGAGATTTTATTTCTCTATCACGGAGAATAATTTCAAGCTCGAAAGGATTGGACAGAGGGAATACAAATGAAGAAATAGAAATTTTAAGTTCAGTTTAAGAAAATTATAAGCTGAATGTTGGAAGGACTGTGAATTTTATCTCAGGAAGTTCCCCAGGCTCAGTTTATATAGTTTCTGCAGCTATTGCTTCCCAGCATCCTTCTCCCCAAACCACCTTGTGGTGCCCCCTGCCCCATCCCATTATCAGTTGGTGGTCTGGTCACTTAAAGCAAAAACGAAAGTAGCATGAAGCAACAGCAACAAAGTCAGATACAAATTGACATCTTCTCAGTTCCCTGAGGTAGCTGAGGTTTCCAATCCTCAGTAAAAACAGGAGTGATTTTTTATTCCTCCCTTGCTTCACCCCACATCCAGTCCATCATTAAGTCTTCATACTTTCTCCAGCTAGGTCTCGAATTCATTTGTTCCTCTCCATCTCTACTGCCATTGACTTTAGTTCAAATCACTGCCCCTCCCCTATCGACTTGTCCACATAGCCCTGAAGTGGGTTCTCTGTTTCTCATTTTTGCTTCCCTGTGGTCCATTTTCTTGAAAGCTGCTATTGTGAGCTTTTAACAAAGTAACTAGATATGTTATTCTTCTTGAAACACGTCGGTGGTTTCCAGTTGCATGTAGACAAGTATGAGCTCCTAACTGTTGGAACGGGAAGCACTGCATGACCCAGCCCCCTACATCTCAGCGTGATCGGTTTAACATAGCCAGACCAGTCTCCTTGCCTCTTTTCTGCTTCAGGGTCTTTTCATCTATTTTACTCTTGCTGGAAAGTTTTCTCCTTGGATGTGCAAGGGACTAAATTTTCCTCATATTTTAGGGCTCCATTTAAATGCTTTCTGTGAAGAGAGGGTTCCCTGACCACCATTCCCTCTCTCCACCAGTTCCTCTTCCCCATCGCCCCTCCTTCATAGCACCTACTCACAGTCTATCATAGCATCTTAATGTATTATTTTCGTGTATTTCACATACCCATTAGCTTAGATCACCAAAAGAGAAAAGACCATGTTCCTTCACATTGGCATATGGTAGGCAGGCAATTTCTTAAGTGAATAGTACAGGAAATTTATGTGTCATTTTCTTTTCTCTTTCTTTTTTCTTTCTTTCTTTCTTTCTTTCTTTCTTTCTTTCTTTCTTCCTTTCTTTCTCTTTTTTTTTGTCAGAATGGTTGTAATGATTTCTCTGAAGGATTGTTTATATATTGAGTTTCTGTATATTGAATCATGTGTTTTAAATTCACTAGAAAAGCTTGTGGTTTAAACTGTTGCTTGTAAAGTGTATCATCTACACTTCTCTTTTGCTTTATTTTGGAGTTTTATATACTAGCTTTCTTTTGAATGGAGGACACTTTTTTTTTTTTTTTTTTTACAAGCTTGAAAGTTGACTTGGGTCAAGAAAGTCCCTCATCAGCATGTGTTTAAAGTTCAAACTTCTAAAAAATGGATATATCTATGTGCTTTTTTAAAAAAATAATTTTTTCAGCTAACATATTGTCCTATCGCCTGAGGCATTTGGAGTCTCTGAGATATTGCAAATGACCTTTTCTCCCATACAGATGAGCAGATGTTTTTTTGATAACTGGATCTCTTTTGCTTTTGCTACCTGTTTCCTGAGTATGAAAAAGAAAATTGCACACTGAATCTTCTCTTAATGCCGTGATAAGATTGCTGATTGAAAATATCCACATAAAGAAATGAAAAGCAAATGTGAGACCCAGAAGGCAGCCTGATTTCACCCACAGATGAACATTTGGCCTTCAAAGTGTAAATAGTGATGGCTGTCTAATGTGTTCTGTTACCAGGACTTGGCAAGAGGAGGTAGAGGAGAGAGTGACTGACTGTAGGTAATACATGAGGTTATTTAAGGAGCAGGCTTTTCAGAGTTGAAAAGACTCCGCTAAAAAATTATAGATTATTGGGTTAAATAGGGGTCTTCTGCCAGTCCCTGTGACTGCTGATGAAGTCTTAAGGCCTTTTAGTGGGCCGGGATTTTGGTCAAGATTTTTCAGAAATAATTTGGCCTTAGATCACAAGATTTTAATTAAAAAAATCTTTAAATAACTTGAACAGATGTGTATAAAACAATTTAAAAATGTCGGCCTTTGCACTAAGTACAGTGAAGTCCTTGAAATTTTTGTTTCATTAGGAGCAGACAGGATATTCTAGCAATCGTGCTCTCAGCCCTGACTTTGTAATGGAGTGCATCTACTTCAGAATCGACTATGCTGACACAGTTGTTTCTAGAATAACTCCTTAATTGATTATCTGTCTAGAACTAGAGAACATTTGTCTGTAAGTGTCTTGAATCTTTTACACTGACTACAGAGTAAGTTTAACTTTTGGGTTTCCTCTATTTCTTCATCAGCACCACTCACAGTTTCCTTTGGAGCACTGGCTGAGTTACTGGACAATGCAAGGTAAGGGTTATCTGTGAACAAAGGTCATCGTGGGAACCTCATGACATAAATTGAATCTAGTTAGTTATCTTTAAAGATGAAAAGATAATTTCATTTTTTCCCACCTGGAATATTTTGTGACTCTTGATTTCCTGTAAAAGCAAGGTACTATAGGAAAAAAGGATAGATGGAAGGGTTATTCATCTTTAGTTTGTATATATGTGGGTAAATTAGATATCTGTTTTTGTGTTAATAACCATGTAACAGCAGATATTCATTTGAATATTTCTGAGTTGTATATCAATGTGCACTATGTTTTGAGAATTTAGATTTGTGTTTAGGCATTTATGGAAGTCTGTGTTGAAGTGAATTGCATAGTTAAGGAGAAAATAGCTAACAATTATTGATCTCTCCTGTTCTAAGTACCTTATATATTGGGTATTACCTCATTTATCTTTACAACAATACTTTGAGGTGGAAATCATTATCCCAATTCTACACATGTGGAAGTTGATGCACAGAGAGGTTAGATGACCTATTCGAGGTTATACAATTGATATCTGACAGATTTAGAATTCAAATTTAGGCTGTCTGGCTTCAGAACTCCCCCTCCCATTTTAGTGTTTCTGACAAAGGCACTGATGTTTAAAGAAACCTCTTGAACAATTTAAGGCCCACCTAATACATGTATTTGTAGGGACTCATGATGCTATTTTTCAGCTCATTGAATATGGTGTTTTGTTTTATATTTGTATTTCCCGCTCGCTAAAGATTTTAGCTGCCTTTCCTGCAGAAAGCAAAGAACAGTCAGGAAGTAACAGGCAGCTGTTAAATCAGGGATCTCAACAGAGAGAACCAAATCCCCTGCCACGAGTTGATAAATATCTTTCAACTGTTTGCATTTGTTCCCCATTTTGGCCTTAGAAGAGAGAAGGCTGAGTGTGATTGCAGGGTATAGTCAGCTAACCAGCCTTCCAGAACTTCCTGCAGAGTGATACCCAGCACTAAGGAAAAAGTCAGTAGCTCCTTTCTATGTGAAATTCTCTCTGTGCAGAATTAATGGAATCACAGTTGTCACAGAAAGGGAGGAAAAAGAAGGAAAAAAAAATGAAGTTGGTTGGTCAGGCGAGCTCTAACCTCAACTTAGAAGGAGTCATTAGTTCTTCCTACTGCTGAATGTTCATTTTCAGCAATTTGACATCTGTAACTCTGAAAGAACAAATCTCAACCTTGATATCTATAACTCTGAAAGAACACATTTGTTTATTTTGCCAACTGTCTTTTCTCCTCTGAAGTTGTTTTGACCCATTCATTCAACAAAGGAGGACAGGTGAAATCAGAATGGAGCAGAAATAGAACAAAGGGAACAGTTTATGTAATAGAGGGTGATTGGGTGATTGGCAAAGAAAGGAATGACTTCAGACTCAGGGGAGTGAGAGAAATGTGATCAATAAAGCAATTCTAAGAGTAACATTTGTAAACTGTCCCCTCCCTCACGAAGTCCAGCCTGTCTCATGCTTGTTTGATTTGTTGTGAAAGTTTACAGTGTTTATAAAGAAAAGAAAGAAAAGAGGAATAATTTGTAAAATTTAAGAAACAGGAGGAGTGCCACATAAAAAATCTGGATCTCCTGCATTTGTTTGTTTACTTTAAATATTAGAAATAGCAGCCTTGAGGCCACATTCCTCGATGGGGTCAGGTACCTGGTAGGTGTTTGCTAGGGACCAGCCTGTGCCTTCTGCTTTGCCATTTCTTTCTTTTTTTCTGCCTTAGCTTTGCCATTTCTGATGGCCCCATAGCCAGCCTGAACTTGTCAGTTCCTCTGACTTAAGTGGACACTTGAGTTTGCCACCACTGCTTAGATGCTAGTATTTGGCAACAAATAGAGCTATTTAACGGACTTCTCAGGATACTCAGTTGGTCTCATAAGGAAGGTCTTCATATAGTCCCTGTGTTATTCTAAAAAATTATTTTATATCACTGTATTCAAGATTTTGATGATTTCCTGTAGTTAAAATCAGGAAGATGTGGTTAGGGGCCTCTGCCTAATACATCATCTGTTCAGAGAGAAAGTATCTGCGCTAAATTATAAAGTTTATTATAAAATGTCTTAATATGCTGTAATGGTGAATTACTGTTCTAGGCCCAATCCTATGGAATTTCTGCATGAAGAAACAATTTCTTTAAAAATTTTCATTTCAGTACAGTGGCATTTCTGGAGCACTTATGGTGTACATGGTACTTTATATAATGTATAATTATATAATGAAGATAATGATACCTGTGTTACATGGGATTGTGGTAAGATTAGAAGAAAATCCTTTTAATAATCAAATAAAAAATAGTTCAAAAATACTTCGTTCAGTACTTACCCGACTAACAGAAAATGTGCAAGCAATGGCAGTGGTAACACTAGAATTTCTGTGGAAGAGGAGCTTAGAGGCCGCAGTTGATTAGAGGAAGGAGTGACGGGTCTAACTTTCAAATTGTGCTTGTGAACAAGTGCTATGTACATACACAGAGTTGCCAGGGAGCTTTGTGTTAGGGCTGATGGAAATTTTGGGAAAGACTCAGATTTCCCCATCAGACTCTGACTAGTTGTTTTTTATTATTCTGAGCTTCCTTTAGACTCTCATTCTCGCAAGATACCCTCTTCAGCATGTAAGACCTTACCTCTTCGTCTTTCTCCTTTCTCTCACATTCTTGATATTGAAGCCAGGACCTTTTGGTTCTTTCTCTTTTCCTTTTTAAATTTTTACTTTAAAAAATACACAAATAATATCTGTGAATTGTAGAAAATTGAGAAAATAGAAAAAAGAGAAGAAAAAACTCGGGTAATTTCATCACATGTTATGGGGGTCATCATACTTCTCCGTGAAAGGTCAGGTAGGAAATAGTTTCACCTTTGCAGGCCATGCGTTCTCTTTTGAAACTGCTTAACTCTGCCATTGTAATGTGAAGGCAGTCATAGACAAAATGTAAGTGAATGGGTGTGAATGTGTTCTGATAAAAGTTAACTTTCAGAAACAGTTCGTGGGCCAGATTTGGCTGATGGGCTGTAGTTTGCTAACCTCTGACTCAGAGAAAACCCCTGTTAACATTTTGAGTTTTTTCATTACAAATATGTACATGTATACTGTATATGTTCTTAAAAATGTGATCAGACAGTACATTAGTAATTTGCGTTTTCACCTTTCTTTTTTTTTGACTGAAATATATCATGAAAATCTCTGACTTCTGGATTATTCTCCAATTGGTTTAAAAAAATATATTCACGTCTATTTTGTTGAGCTTTTGTGAAACTACTGCTGAATTCCATCTCTTCTTTTAAACTTCTCAGTTTCAGACTTTGTAACCTCAAATTATGAGCGATCATAGATCTTAGTACATAAATGCAGAATGAAACATTTTAGTAATTAAGTTGTTTTTGAAACCAGTTGAAGTGGATTTCTCTATTGTTTGCTTTCTGACAATAGGTTATAAGAAATTCAAATTAATATAATTTTTAAAAACATAATTTCACATCGAAGCAATGATATTTTATATTGTTTTCAGAGATGCAGGGGCTTCAAGACTTGATGTGTTTTCAGGTGAGCAGATTTGCTTTTTCTCTTTTTTTCTTCTTCTAATGGAAAAACCTATAGTTATTTTATTTTACTTTATGAAATCAAACCACATTCTATAGATCTTTAATGTAATCTAAGTGCTTTGTGAATACAGTCACCCCACGGGGAGCCAGATTGAGACAAGTACACCACAAGAATGAAATTGTTCACTTGTTAGAAAGACCTGTTTCGAAAATTAGATCTTTCAGGATTTTGTGAACTCATCAGAGGGATTTGGAACAATTTGTCTGCCATGAGGAAAGAATTTTATTTTAAAAAGTATGTTAATAACTTCGTAATTAAGTGTATATCATTCTCAACTTATCACAGTTTTAAAATGCATAAGTGAGTATGCAGTATGAATGTTTGAGAACTATAAAATTCAAGCCAATATGTTTTCTTTATTAGCTTCATTTTCAATCACTAAGTACATATTGTACTTATTAGTTCATTTTGTTAGACTATGATACAAATGAAGTTAGGTTCTGTGATCCAGTCCTGTAGTTATCACTACCTAGAGAGATGCCTGTGGTGTTAAAACTGATCCTCACCCCAGTTTTGTCAGATCCCTTGGAAATGTTGGCTATTGGACACAGGTGAGAGAATGTAGCCCATGAGTTAAAAAGCAATCCAGTTCAATTTAAATTTCTACATTTTAAGATCCTATGCTAAGTGGTATTTATGGTTCTTAAGGGATTGAGACATAATATCTTGAGAGATCTGAGGAAGCATAATAAATGACACTCTTCTTCCATTTCTACTCTCCAGGTTCTGCAAAGTGAAAAATAAAACAAGGAGTCAGTCTTTATTACTGCTAACTGCTAGGTTAGGGGGTGTGGAGCTTACTATGAGAGCTAGCAGATTTGGTGGTCAAACCTCAGAACCAAGAACTTGCCCACTCAGTGGAGTCAGGCTTCCCCTTGGAACTGATCTGCCCTAGGGACAGCGGAGCAGACTTCAGGCTCTCTGCAAGCATCTCACTCCCAAGAGGGAACACGAAAAATCTAAACAGAGCCTCCCTAAATTACTAAATGAACTGCTACAAGAGAAAAGTGATCAAGGGACAGAGAAAGCCCCTTTACTAACTCTAACTGAATTCCGTTTCATGTAGAAGGGAACAGCAGTAGTGGAGAAGAAGTGGTCTTCCCTTAATGTCCAATTATATAGAGTAAAATAGAAAAAGGGTGTTTTGCCTGGGAGACACTCAAAGTATGGTGGGAACACAGAGAAAGAATGCCTCATAATAAAAGCTAGCTAGAACTTGAAATGTAGATGTACTTTTTTATCAGTAGTGTAGGAAAAAAGGAATATTCCTGTCTGAGGAATTACTGTGAAAAAAAAATGGATGTAAAATAGTCCAGAGATTCATTTATTTATTCAATAAATAACTTATTGAGGCCTATTAAGAATGAACCAAATAATTATTCTCAGTGCCAGAGATAGAGGATTGAGCAAAATGTTTGATTAAGTCTGTGCACTCATGACATGCATTCTAATGGTGAGAGGTAGACAATAAAGAAATGAACAGATACATAATACACTAGGCAATGATAAACGTGGAAAGGAAAAAAATAAAGCAGGATAAGAGAACAAGAAGTATTGGGCAAGATGTACTATTTTTCATGAGATCATAAGGAAAATACCTTAAATGGGTGATGTACCAGCTAAGTCCTGAATAATGTGAGAGAGCAAGCCATGTAAGATACTTGGGGAAAATGCATTCAGGGCACAATGCATTCAGGGCTAGGTTGATTATAGGTAAGTGTTAGAGCCAAATGGTTAGTACTTTGAATATCACCCTAAGGTTTTATTTTATTTTATTTTCCTGTAGACAGTGGACCATTGAAGATCTTTGAGCAATTTCATTTGGCAAATTAGAAATGTGCTTTTTTTTTTTTTCTTTTAAAGGTACTCCAGCAATAGCATACAGGATGGTCTGTAGAAGTATGAAAGAAGAGAAAGCAGGGAGGTGGGGCTATGGAAATGACCTAATAAGATTTGTGAGAGTTTGAACTAGGGAAGTGGTCCTAGAATGGAGAAGGGAGGTTCAAGCTGGATTTCATTCAGAGCACACATGTTATGAAGTGTTGAGAGAAATTATCTGGAATCACAAAGTCAACAAACGTAATCAGAATTCACACATCATGTTATTTTGTGTTTATTGCAGGACACCAGCAGAGCATGACAGTATTTACCACACTTTCTCTAGCACTTGTCATTGTCATAACAACTAAAAATATCTTTGCAATTGGAGTTCAAAGTGGCACTAATTTCTTTAGGTTATATTTGTTTTCTGAAAAACTCAGCTTATGATTTTTGGTTTTAAACTACCTATTCAAGTTACAAAATTTTTTATTGTAGCAAATCATGATATGGCCATAACCTAGCAAATTGATTTTTCCTAAAACAAACAACAAACAAAAACCAGAGACAGGGTTTATGCACCAATAGTTAGAATTGGTATGGGATGCATAGTTAATCTAAGCAGAGTTAGTTTCCAAATTATTTACTGGATCCCTGAATTACTCTCCCTCCAGTCTTAGATTTTCTTCAAGTAACTCGAGAACTACAAAAGTCAAAATAAATATATGTTTAGCCATGGGTGTCTTATCTGTGTGTGTATTAGTTCTAGTAAACATGTGTATGCATTAACTTCTATCTATCTATCTATCTATCTATCTATCTATCTATCTATCTATCTATATTAGTTCTTACCTAGTGGCAGACACTGGGTTAAGTGCTGAGTACACACTGTGCCTGCTAGGATTACATCCTAGGGTAGGGGTCCACAGGCAATATGGTGTGCATATTCACTTTTATGGGTAAAGGGCTCATAGCTTTCATTATATCCCTGAGGCAACTGTGTTCCAAAAAGTGTAAGAACAATTAGCCTGAAAGAGAAATAGTTATGTGAAGAGGTATTTAAATATATTGTGAAAGATAGAGAACACAAATCATAAAGAAAACATTCATTATGGGCACCTGGTGATGCGAAGGACTAGGGAGGCTTCCTGGAAGAAATCTTAAATGAACTAAAGACTCAAATGGATAATAGGCTTAAATTGGTGAATCAAGGTGGAAAGAGCAAAGGGGAAGTATGTGTAGTGTCTGAGAGAACCTAGAATGCTGGTGGAGTCACAGAAATGTTTGGGATGTTCGATATGTAGTTCAAGGGGAATATTTGTATGGAAGTAGAAGAGTGCAGTATGAGTGGGGGAGTGGTGACCAGAGAAGATCTTGGAGAGTGTGTGAGTCAGAATTCTTCAGAGAAACAGGACCAGTAGGCGATAGAGAATCTCCGTTTGTCTGTATCTCTTCTGCTTCTCTATGCGTGTATGTATACACACATATACATATATAGTTGGTTCACAAATTGGGGGGCTGATAAGTCTGAAATCTGTAGGGCTGCTGGTGGACTGGAAATCCAGATGTTGCTGTCCTGGGTTCTCAATCTTCGGGGCAAGCCAGCAGCCTGGAAACTCAAGTAGAATTTCTATGTCACATCCTTGAGGTAGAAAACTGCTGCTTCTTTGGGACATCTCAGTCTTTGCTTTTAAGACCTTCAATTATTTGGATGAGGCCCACCCACATTATGGAAGTAATCAGCTTCCATACTTAAAGTCAACTGATAGTAATTGTTAATTATATCCACAAATACTCTCAAAGCAGTATCTAGACTAGTGTTTAGCCAGATTGGCAAGTATAATTAACCATCGCGGGGTGGTAGGAGGCTGGGTTACAACAGGTAAGCAAGATTTTTAACTGGTTTGGATTTCATCCTACAGGGCAAGGGAAAACCATGCAAGGGTTATAAGCAAGAGAGTATGGAAATGCACAACTGACTGCAGACTGTCTGTATACTCTGATTTTAGTAGGAGCAAGGAATCAGGGCACTGTTGCTGTATCCAGAAGAAGAGAATGATGGTTTTCTGAACTAAAGAAGTGTAGTGGGTTGGAGAAAATGGTCAAATTTGAGAGCCATTCAGGCAGTGGAATTGAGAGGACCTGTCTATACATGAGTGAGAGGTGAAGAACTTGGTCATCCTGAGGTTTGACTTGAGCAGCAGAAGCCCAATGCAGGGTAATGTCATTTATTGAACAGGAAAACACAGAAGGAGGAGTAAATCTGGTGAGGGAGAAGATGCTGTGGTTTGTTTTGGACATTCTTATTAACAAGCAATAGAAATCTATCTGAAATACATAGTTTTAAAGAATTGAAATAAGCAAGGCCAAGCTTCAGGGAAGATAATAGGGGAATATTAAATTTTGAACCAATAGTCAGTCATCTGCAAACCTCATTGAAATTTATAGGAAAAGTAAGTATGTCCCTTCAGAATTTGAGTCCTTCCCACCTATTAACTGAGGAAATGCCCTTCTTTGTGTGAGCTTCTCCCCATGAGAACTGTATACCAACAGCCACAAAATCAACTGCCGCAACTATCCAGAGCTGCTTGAAGCTCAGATCCAGTGGTTCTCAATTCTCATAACATTAGGATAATCTGGGGGTGGCAGGTGGGTGGAGCTTTTACCTGAACCCTATCTAGACAATTAATTCATATCAAATGTGCAGCCAACGTTAAGAACTACTGCATTGTGCATAGAACTTAACAAGAGTTGGATTCCCCTTGTTGAATAGAGAGAAATGCCAGCTTTAGTCAGTGTGAGGGCTGAATGTAGAAGTTGAGGAAAGCAGACCAGAGGACCAAGATAAAGAGAAAAAACTAGGAAGGTGAGATGGTAGGAAAGATCAGAGGGTTGAAAGATAGAAAGTAAATGAAAAGAGAAGAATGGAGATTAGAAAGTGGGCACATGACATGAAATTTACGAACCACAAAAGCTTAGGTATGTTTCTTAGATATTATATCCTGAATTAGCTTGAAACATTATTGAGTTTTAAAAGTGTGAATAAGAAGGGGACCATCACATATGTAGATTGACTTAACAAATGTGCTAGAAATGAATCTATAGGGACAGAATTAGAAGATCAGTGGCTTCCTGGGGAGGGGTGGGAGTGATGGGGTGTGGAGAGGGCAGAAGGGAGAGATTACAAAGGGACACGAGGAAACAACTAGAGTAACGATATGTTTACTACCTTGATTGTGGTGATGCTTTAACGCGTACATACATTTGTCAAAATTTACCAAATTGTATACTTTATACATTTAATTTTTTGTATAAGCTATTTCTCAATAAAGATGTTATTTTTTAAAAAAATGATGTGCTAGAACTCATATATCCAAATGTAAAAATTATGTTCAGGACCAGACTACAAACTGTGCATTAAAATTACTCTCATTAGTTTTATTTGCACCTTTAATTTTTTTTAAACAAGAGATTATATTATGTAACTTAATGATATCTCTTAATCATCAAAATCGATTCCAAACAACTTAGCCATTTTTAAAATCAAATGCATCTTCAAGAGGCAAAATTTGCTGCCACTAAGAAAGCATGATCAAATGGCTTTTATGGGAATTAAAAGAGAGCCTGATGAATTTAATAAGAATGGCCTGGTGGATTGACTTTAGAATTAATGCTTTAGTGGAAGAGAATAAAGGTTGATCAGTTTGGATGAAGGGATCCTGGAATCACACTGCCACCTACCTTCATTTCCTCCTCCAGGGAGGAAATATCTGAAGTTTAAAGGACTAGTCAAATTCCAGAGGAGGGCATGTCATGCTGTACACATAATTTATTAACTGTAGATGTTTTATGTTAATTTAAAGCCTTTTTGCTTGCTTGATGTTTTCCCCTGCAGTTTCTTGTGAAAATGTAGTCAGAATGCTTTTCTGAGCTCTATCATTGTGCCATAACTCTGTCATTCCATGGCTGCATTTGAGGAGGACCAATAATTATATGAGAAGCATGACTTTCTGTTGAACAAATTAAGGCCAATATTTATTAGTAATAACTACTTTCTCTTACAGTGGATAATGAAAATCTGCAGGGTGGCTTCATGTTGGCTTCCTGGATGATGGATGTGGTATGAGCCCTGGTAAGTTAATTATCTAGATACCTAACTGGCTGTTAGAGGAAATAGTCTGAAAACCCATAAAATAAATAAGTAAATTGAGCTTTCTGTGCAAAAACAGGTATGGAGCTATTAGGGATAATAAACACCAGACTTCACATACTTTTGAACTTCTTAGTTTTTGGTATTTCAGCTGACAGAATAAATTCATTGTAACTATCTAAACCAAGCAAAAAAATAATATAAATATATATTGCCGGAAAAATGAAAGTCAGAAGGCACTAGATTACTTGTAAGAAAAAGCATTTGCGAATGAATGGAATACAAATAGTAACTAGTTGGACTCTGAGATTGTTTTATGTATGTATGTATGTATGTATTTATGTATTTATTTTCTGCTTTTACTTTTATTAGCATTTATTTGATGCTGAATTTATTCCCCATAAATTTTTTGTTTCTTCAGTTTCTTCTGGGTATCTTTTCTTCTGAGCAACCTCCACTTCTGGTTCAGGAACAGTCTGCTCTTTTTTCAGTGAGGATCCCAGTGAGGCAGGGAGAGCTCATGTAGGGGTTAATTCCCCCATGAGCTCTGTAAGCTCTGCGCTGCATCTTGGAGCTTTGTTCACCTGGATGGGCTCAATGACCAGAGAATCCACATCTAAACTCTCAAATTCAGCATTACTGTCTGCATTTTTAAGCATGTACAACAAAATTTTAGCGTTCTTTTTGGGCCACTGACCCTGTGTCCAGCCCTGCCATTTGGCTCTGGGCACACCTACCAACTCCACCATAGTAATGATAGACTGGCACACATTGCTTTTGTAAAGTGATATCGTTCAGATACTTGGTAGTTTCTTGGATATGCATACCCTTGATGGCCTGAGCAGTTTCATGAGTGTTCTTACAGTGAACTAAAGATACGAACCTCCTGATTTGCATGATTTCGTGGGGTGGGGTTTCTGAGCAAGTGAATCGTGAACCATTTTCAGAGGTCACCTTAGGCTGCTTATGGGAAGAGCTGAGGTTGTTTCTAGACCATCTTTCAGGTATTGCTGGTAAGAGCTCGGAGGCACTTTTCAATGCCTTTAGGCTCGAGGTCATCTCTTCTTGCTTTTAGCAGTTTGTGATTTTTCACGTATATTCAGAAGTTTAAGTTGCTTCAATTGAATGTACCCATCATGAATACATTTACAATTACATTGCCGATGACTTATCTGTGTATCTTTGAGGCTCACAAAAAGACAGCATATAGTAGGTGCACAATATTTGTTTGTGGTGGAAATGAAATGTTGTTTTTCCCTCTGATGAGGGCTTTTAGTTATTTGGGATAGCTTACCCCTAAATTCCTATAAAACTTGTCTATGTCCCACAAGCCAAGGTTTTTGACCACTAGGTTTAAAAATGATGACTGAGTTCAAATAATATGGAACTTTTCTTGTTAGTCCCATCCCAGAGGAAAAAATGCTTATCGGTGCTGATAGAAGGTAAGAATACAGAGTAAAAAAGTTATCTTCTTTTAAGTGTCTGAAGTCACCCCTTGATCTGAATAATCAAAGAATATTTATTAGCAAGTTTAGAAATGCTCAAATATCCTACCCAGTTCTTGTTCTGACTGGATAATTTTGATTTTTGCATTATTTGGCCTCTGTCTTTTCTCCTACTGCTCACTTCCTTGCTTATAGCACTCCAGCCACACTTGGTTGGCCCTTTATCATTGAATCTCATCTCAGATGTCACCTTATGAAAGAGAGCATCCCTGATTATTCTGTCTTCAGGCCACATTCTCTATCACATTATCCTAGTTTCATTTCCTTGGCTTAACACTCTCAGAAATGATCTTGTTTATTTGCTTACTTCTTTCAATCTATTTCTCCTACCATTACATAAAGTTGTTGAGAGCAGAGGTCATGTCTGTCCCTGTGCCCAGAACTCTGGCCACATGTAATGTGCAAAGAAAACCATAGGATTTGGTCTCCAACAACACTGGGTTGTAAACTTGGCGGTAGCATGTATCAACATAAGACCTTGGGTAGGTTATGTAAACTCCTTTCATTTCTCATCTATAACATGCAGTTCATAATATCTTCCCTGTAGACTTATTGTAAATATTAAATAGTACATATAAGGTATATAATATAGTACCTCACACATGCTAAACAATCATTAAATGATGGCTAATATTGTCATTATTAGATACACTTTCCTAATACCTAACCCCTTATAAGAATGTGATCAAATGTCCAGTTAGCTTCCAACAAACAGAGCATGTGGTAGCCTTTTCATTCCCATACGAGGCCTCCAGACTGACACAGGGGCCCGAGGACAATTATGAGTATATATTCAGGTAGGCCAATTGGGAGAACCATTTCTATCTTTTCCTGTTTCCCTGGGAGCATCTCTGTTTCCAGAGGTATGTATTTTCCAAAGTCCATTGGATTCTTCACTAGAATTCCAGAATGCTCTGGAGAGATCAGGAAGATGATTCTGAAAGTCTGAAACAAGTAGCCGGCCCTTCCTCCCCGGGTAGTATCAGAACAGAAGTTTTTCTGGTCTCCTCAATCTCACATGAGGCTAAATAAGAGCCAAATCTATGGAAATTACAAATAATCATAACACTAATAATTTACTAGCATCATTCAAGTGCCACGTGTTTGTGTTCAGGGTTTCACAAATACAACATCTCATTTAATTCATCTCATTTATCTTCATCAACAACTCTTCAATGTTAGTATTAGTAGTTCCCTTTTAGAGATAAGGCAGTTAAGGCTCAATTTTAAACTCTTATTTGCCCAAAGTCACATGGCTAGGTCTGTCTGACCCCCTTTAATATAATACTGTTAAGATCCTAATCAGAGATAAAGGAGCCTGACAACGATCCTTGTTTCTGGGCTGACTCGAAAGATATGGGTTTGTCCTAATGTACTGAGTGAGATATGTGGACATTCTGATAACTGGACCTGCAGCCACTGTCATAATTCCTAACCACCTCAAATGGTTTGATCAATTTCAGAAGAAGCCTCAGATATCATTTACTTTGGAACATCAAGAAACGGTTATCAACCTTAAAGTTAATTGGGCAATATGGAAACGGTCTTAAAAGGTGAGAATTTTTTTTCCCCCTTTAAGGCATATATTGATATTGAGAACAAAGGTTACAAGCAATCTTATATAGAATAGCCCAATATTGTAAAACTTAAAAAAATATGTATAAATATGGGGGTCCTACTTTGTTTTAGAATTTCCATACTCATAAATGAATCTTTACAACATTTTTACAACATTTTAAAATCTTTACAACATTTTAAAAATTAATTCTCAATAGATGATGAATCTTCTTTCAGAATTGCTGTACTTTAGAGCTTTATTGTATCTCTATGTCCTATTGTTTCTCAAAGCAGTTTAGTGTAGATCTTATTCATGTCCACAGTTTATTTTGATTTGTATGCCTCAATAAAAAGCAAGGACACAAGATCACTATCACCAGTGTGGCACCTGCCAGGGAAAAATGATTTTTCTTTTCTTTCCATCCTGGACAGACTATTATTTCCAATAGCCATGTCTAAAGCAAGAGCATGGGGTGGATTAGTTCAAATCCATCTGCTGTACTTTGAGGAAAAAAAAAATTATATCCTCTTGATGGCTCAGCAAAACAGTGGAGTCATTTCTATGAAGAGAACAACCTGTTACACCATACAGTATTGTGCCTGCCTGTTCCTTCTTTTTAATGTTTGAGATGTAAACTGTTATGTTCTTGATTTTTAATATAGTGGATCCATGAGGATTGGAAAAGACTGCATTCTTTTTACAAAAAAGGAAGAAACGATGACCTGTGTGTTTTTTTCTCAGACATTCTGTGAACGAGAAGGTCTGAGTGAGGTGAGTTGAGATTTTTCTTTGGTTCTAATGGTAATAGTGTTTTCACTTCCTATCTCAGGAGGTTAAGTCTAGTATGGATTCTTTATGATTCAGGTTTGAAAATTTAGGAATATATTTGGAAAGTGGAGAGAAGTGGCTGGACATTCTGGGGTCTTTGGAGGTCTATCCTGTTGACCCTTTCTTGAATGTGTTTTTAACTTCTAGGCAGTTTTCAGAGCTTTATTTCCTTATCTGTGTACCCAGATCTCCCACAATAAGAGATTCCTTTTGGCACACACGATGAGCTTTTTTTGAAGAAGCCTGCAAAACATTTTCTCCCATTCTATGCCAAAAATGGATTGTCATTTTTAGTATATGTGCTGCTGAAGTGAACACTGGGTTATCATTTTTTAAATAAATAGGATGTTGAATTCAAAGACACAGGATACAAAAATATAATGAAATTGAATGCGAAGTAGACTTAAAACTATAATGCTAGTGACCATAACTTCTACTCCATTTGATGACCCAGAGACATTTTATTAATTTTCAGTGTCTGAGTTTTACTATTAAGAATGTCAATTATAATTCAGTACAGAAAATATATGTGAGAATCTAATGTCTGTCCAGCACTGGCTAGACCCTGTGGAAGGTAGGAAAAAAGCAAAAGACCATGTGACCATCAAAGTGTTTTCAGCACTGTCAAAAAATAAGGCAGACAGATACAAGTTGGATAAATAACAAAATGAAGGTATTTAAAAAGAATGCTGTTCAATGAATATGTGTTCTTGATGTTACAAATTGCCCAAAACAATGATATGAATGGAGAGATTGGAGAACCTTGAGTGGTCAATGAGGGTTTTGTGAAGTGTATACAACTTTGCAACTGGAAGGGCTTGTTTGTGGAGAGAAATGATGTACAGCAAGTCTCAGACCTAGTATGAACATGGCAATGGCGTGGACAGTACAGAAATGGGAAATTGACCAGAAGGAGCACAGAATGCCCAGTGGCAGCATGGAGTGGGTAATAAGAACAGTCTGTAGGCAATAGAGAGTAGTTGAGTGGGATTCTGACACGATGAAAAGTGATGCTCTAAGCATAAACGCTTAGAGGGCATGAGAAACTGGGCTAAAGTTGAGGTGATAGCTTTCCTGAAATGGACCATCCTCCTCACCCCACCTTTAAAAAAAATTAAACCAGAAACCTCTTTCCATTTCCACAGAGGCAGTCTCTCTCAACAATATTAGCTGATTATTTTTATATTTTTCTAAACATCTCTAAGTAATGTGCTTATGTTTCTATTTTTTTATTTGATTTAGGCATCCTTTATTAATCTCTCACTATAAAAGAAGAGGATTTATTATTTTTTCCCTCTGGTCCTATCACACACACACACCCCCTATCAATTCTCCACCCTTAACATAGTTCAGTTGTCATTATGGTATGCCAGTATTTTAGTATTTGCATTATGAGTCTATATAAATATTATTCACAATTATACTGTGTCATAAACTATTGTATTTTCTGTTTTCTGTGAAGCTTTTTATTTTCCCTACAATTAATAATTCCTTAGTGTTCTACATACTTATCATTACCACTGAGTATTTGCTTGGCTTCCTATGTCTTTACCACTTCTCCTGTGCTGCAGCTCACACTTCTGCTTTCTATGGGATCTGCCAGCTGCTCTCCTGGGATCTGCCCTTATCATCCTGGCAAGTCTCTTCACCTCTCTTCTGTTTCAGATCTCAGATCCTAAATCTCATGTGTTCTTTCATAGTTTGCTCGCTCTGCTTTATGTAACATATCCTCTAGTAGCTTTCTTAGCAAGGGTGCATGAGAGGGAAAATATTTTGATACTCATATGCATGAAAATGTTTTCATCTTACTTGAAAACTTAATGATGGTTTGATTTGGTGTTATTTCTAGGTTGGAATAAATTTTCCTCCATAACTTAGAAGGCATTTCTCCATTATCTTCTAGTTTTTAGTGTTGTTATTGAGAAGTCTGAAGCCATTTTAACTTCTGGGTCTTTGTATGTAACCCATCCCAACTTTTTTTTTTTCTCTCCTCTATTAAAAAAAATTCTTTTAATTAAAATTATTTGGGTGACATTGGTTAGTAAATCAAACAGGTTTCAAGTGTATGATTCAATAATATGTTGTATGTATACTGCATTGTGTGTTCACCACTCAAAGTTATATTTCCTTCCATCACCAAATATTTGTCCCCACCTAACCCTTTCTGCTTCTTGAAGGGCAGTGGAATTTTCCTTGTCCTCAATGTTCTTATTTTAAGGTTTTGCCTTTGGGTGAGTCTATTTGCATAAATGTGCTGGGCGTTTGCTAGATTTGTTTTTTTTTTTTTTTTTTAATTCTGGAAATTCATGTCCTTCAATTCTGGGATACTTTTCTGTAACATTTGATGATGTTTTTCCCCCACCAATATCCATTGCAGGGTCATGAGAGGCCAGAGCCTCTCCCAGCAGCCCAGGGCACAAGGCTTGAACCAATCCTAGACAGGATACTCTTTCATCTCCAGGAGTCACGCCCCCCAACCCACACCCACATACCCACACACACACACACACACAGACACAGACCAGGGCAATGTAGACTGGACAGTTCACCTCACGTGCACCTCTTTTGGATGTGGGAAGAAGCTGGAGTGCCCAGAGAAAACACACGCGGACATGGGGAGAATGTGCAAACTCCACACAGACAGTGGCCCCGTCTGGTGATCAGTTTTTTTTTTCAACATTGAACAAATGACATTATTCAAGAACCTGCTGTACTTCAAAGACTAGTCAGTAAAATAGCGATTGAAAGTTCTTAGAATGTGGGGGCGGGAGGACTTGGCAGCTTTGAGTGTCACAATAACAAGATCTAGCCAGACGGTTTTATTGGGAAACCCCCAGTGTACTTTTCTTCGTCTTTTTTTCTGGGCTGGTCAGATTTCTCAGAGAAGACTCCTCCAGTCTTTTGCCTGAAAGCCTACCAGACAGCTTTCTGGGAGCCGAATGGGAGAAGAGATCTGGGGTTCTCAGTATTCAATATATATACTTTCACTTAATCCCTCTAATATCAGTAAGGTTCCCTGACAACTGTGCCAGACGTCACCTAATCCAAAAACACTTTGTTCCACTCTTTCCAGAGAGAATATCCAGCCCCGTGGAGGTGGTGCAGGAACCATCGCTAGATGGGGCTAGATGTACTTCTAGCTCTTTTCCTCCTTTCCCCACTTTCACAGTTAATTCATGTCATCAATTTCTGAAACTTTTAGGGGACTCTGAATTATAAATCAGGCTAGTTCTTCTCTTTTCCTTCATGGGCGTCGGATTGGTTTTCTTGGGTATGCTGTCATCTACTTTTCAACTTCTGAAATACTGATAGTGTTGTTTCCTCTGCCATATTTCAAAAGAGAGCAGAAGTAGATTCCATCTGTCTCCACATTTCACAATGGGGCATTTTAGGATAAAACTCTGAGTATACATATTTGCTATGTGTCTCTTCCTTGTACAATGAGAATACAGGAGGAAAATAAACTGTTAACTTTGTGTTTTGCAATTTGGCTGAAGAGTGGATTTAATTAGGATCAGACAAATGCATGAGTGGTTTTGTTTGTGTGTTTTGTAGTAAACTAATACGTATTTTTTATATATATATATAGGTTGTGGTTCCAATGCCTTCATGGCTAACAAAAACCAGAGAATCTGTCACAGATGATCCTCAGAAATTATCAATGGAATTGTCTATTATTTATAAGTACTCTCCTTTTAAAACTGAACCTGAATTAATGCAGCAGTTTGATGTAATCTATGGAAAATGTGGTAAGATCATCAAAACTCTGAAATTTCAATGAAAGTATCTTTTAAAAGTGTCTTATGAAAGATACTACATGATTGTGTTTATTTTTTCTATTTATAATGTCATGGGTAATCTCACGTGGGGCCAGTTGTTTATTTTATCCAGATAAGTTTTTGTATTAAGAGAATGCAAACATATATAACTGTAAGTCCCTAACACTGGGAGAAAGATTTGTACTTGCACAAACTTGGTGAAAATGGATGAGAAGAGGATGAGACAAGCTATAACCACAGGGGCTCAACAGTCCCTGTCCCTGAGAGCAAAATTAGGGGATGCTTGTTCACAGCGTCTAAGGTTAGATGATCCCAAGTTGATAAGAATTAGCTATTTATAAAGTAATGAATCCAGGTTTCTGTGGAAGTTAGCAAAAACTTTGTAGATTATTCTCCAAATTAATAGATCTTTTTGCATTTTTTTAACCTTCCACCAACTCAACACACAGAATGTGCTATGACTAGTAACATTTTCCAGTGCCAGTCTTTCTCTAGACTTCCACCACTTTCCATATCTAGAACCCTACTCTAGAGAAAGCTATGTGCATTAGGGTTTTTGAAACGCCTTGATTTTTTAGAAAAATTCTGAGAAATTTGGTTCTCATTTAGCCTATGTTACTTTTGAAATTTCTTCTCTAACCTGTGGCATTTTGTTTCATAGTGATTAAAACATTTTTCAATTACAGTTGAAATTCAATATTATTTTATATTAATTTCAGGTGTTCAGCATAGTGGTTAGACATTTATATAATTTATGAAGTGATCCCCCCAATGAGTCTAGTACCTGCCTGGACTATACATAGTTATTACAATATTAAGACTATATTCCCTATGCTGTACTTTCTATCCCTGTGATTATTTTGTAACTACCAATTTGTGCTTCTTAATCTTTACTTTTTTCACCCAGTCTCCTAATTCCCCCTTCATCTGGCAACTATCAGTTTGTTCTTGTATCTTAATAGTGATGTTTTGTCATTCTTTGTCATTCTTTTCTTTTTCTCATAGAGGAAAATAGTGGCAATTAAATAACTGTTCATTTTAGTAACATATGCTTGATATGCTTTGAGGATAATTAATGTAATCTCTTAGTCGACTTCTAATTGTGAAGTATTCTACAAATACTAATAAAGAGTGTACTATTTCCTGAATACTTTTCTAAATAGTTTATAAAATTGAACTCATTTAATCCTCAAAAGAACTGTATAATTTAGATACCTCATAAACTCCATCATATAGATTAGAAAATTTAGGTTTGGAGAAGTTTTGAAACTTATTTGTGAGGTTATTGCACTAGTAAATGGTTGGTCCAGGATTTAGACGTAGGCATTTAGGCTCCCAAATTCAAATTCTTATCCTCTATGCTGTTTTCCCTTGTATTTAAGTGCTACCAAATAAGTGTATTTGGTTCTTTTAAATTTCTCTGATAGTCTTGTTTGTCTTCATATCATGAACAACTTGTAAAGAATTTGGGCTTTTTTGTTAACTATGCTTTAGAGCAGGGGTCAGCAAACTATGCCCACAGGTCAAATCTGGCCCCATACATGTTCTTGTAAATAAAGTTTTATTGGAGTGCAGCCATACTTTATTTATTTATGTATTCTCAGTGGCACCTTTCATGCTGCAATGATAGAGTTGTGAGTAGTTGTGACACAGACCATATGTCCTGCAAGGCTTGAAATAGTGATTACCTGGCCCTTAAGAAAAAAAATTTACCAATACCTGTTATAGAGTCTAAAAGTAATACTTCCTATTTGTACAAATTTTGAAAACTCATATTCTTATGTGCATTGATTTTAGTTCACCAATGAAAATTTTACCTATAATACAAATTTGTCTAAGGAGCCAAACAATTTTCACAATGCAAATTATGAAAAGAGCACCCAAGTTTAAGGATCCACATTGAAAGACTTAATAATGATTTGAGTCATAATAAGAAGCACTATACTATAGAAACTCAATACTCTTTGGCAGAGAGTGTAGTTTGCCGTAAGACATATATCTTGGAACTTATCCAAGCATATTTTCTGAAGTACAAAGGGAGATTTGGCTTAGAGTATGCTTAAATCAATAGATGTGATAATATCACCATTACTAATATTTAGTTTAGTTCAAACATTGACAAGTCAAACATCTTTTCCACTAGGTACCTTGCTGGTTATTTATAACTTGAAGCTTCTGCTTAATGGAGAACCGGAGTTGGATGTTAAAACTGACAAGGAAGATATACTGATAGCTGGAGCGCTTGAGGAGTGAGTAATGAGTATGTCTGACAGAATGTCTCTCAAATGGCACAGAGCTATAGTCAGGAGCCCTGCATCGTGGTTCTAGGTCTGAGGATATTGGGCTTTAGCACTAGGACAATTCATTTTACCCCAATTACAGATGAAGTAGGTTAGGCAAGATCACTCTTTCCCAAACCCGACCGAGCCTCCTAGTAACCCAAGCTGCTTCTTAGAAGTATAGGATCCTGTCTCATCCCAGACTATTGAGTCAGAATCTCCAGATATCAAACCTAGTAATGAATATTTTCCATATGTTCTCCAGGCGATTCAGAGGTCCCAGTATATGTGGTGACTACTGGAATATAAGATCTCGAATATTCTTTAATTCTAAACCCCCTATTTTATGAATATTAAAATAAAAAAAATAGTTCATTATTCAGTACAGATTACTAAAAATGTATAGTTTGGTGTGAATTAAAAAGGAATATGACCAAATTGCAATTCAGAATGGCCTTATGAACTGCATACTTGCAGTTTACAAAAAGGTAAATTGATGGATTAATTTTTCTTGGCTATTAGGAATCTGTAGGAAATGCAGTGAGAAAGCACAGAGGGGCGTGGGTGAAAAAGTGTGAGAAATAATGAACTAGTCACTAAACCAAGGTTTCTCTAAAATAACTTTGTATTTAAAACATTAGCTTAAGCATGTAGTTTCTTGGTGTTAGAACTCTAGAGCTAGAAAGGATTTTAAAGGAATTTAATCCAATCTGATTCATTTAATAGATTGTTCAACAAAGATATATAATGAGAGCCACAAATATGAACCACATATGTACTTTTAAATTTTCTAGTAGCCAATTAAGAAAAGTAAAAAGAAACAGGTGAAGTTAATTTTAATAATGTTTTAATTTAATCTAGTATATATAAAATATTGTAATTTCAATTTCAATATGAAACATATTAAGATATGTTTTATATTTTTTTAATATTAAATCTTTGAAATCCAAAGTATGTTTTATACATATAGCACATCAATTTGGACTAGCGTCCACATGTGGCCAATAGCTACCATATCTTAGTTTGTGACTAAGATATTAACACTCAAGTAAACACATTGACAGTGGACTACACTTTTTTTTTTTTTTTTTTTGACTCTAAGGTAAAATTTAGAAAGTCCCTTCCACGGCTGGAAAATTTATTGTTTGGTAACACACTTTTTAGATGATCTTTTCTGCTTTTATTCTGATTTATATGCTCATTTCAACATATGAAATTCTTAATTTACACAGAAATGGTGGTTTTCTTTTGGGGAAAAAAATTCATCCTGATTACTATTGAACAAATGCTGGTGACCCTTTGCCAGCATTAACATGCCAATATCAGGAAGGAGGCCAAGAACAGTTACGAGCACCTCCATTACTGTCTCTTCCTTTTCCTGCTGGAGCTGTCCTTCCACTTAAGAGCTGATTCCAAAACCAATATCTCATGCTATTTAAAAGCCTCGGGCATAAATTTTCAAATAGTTATCTGTCAGAGTGCCTTGGCATTTCAACACTAACATCAGGAAATAATACATTATTAGAGGAATAATTTGACAGCTAATTCTTTGGGGAAAAGTTCTTACTGTTTCTGATTGTTTAACAAAGCCAGAAACTTCTTAAAAATTTAAGCAGTTAATTATTTTAAAAAGAGAAAATTATGTAGGATAAGTACAATTACACTTTGGAACATTGACTGTGTTGGATTACTTTTTGTTTGATTTTGTTTGTTTCTTTTTTTCCTTAAATTTATTAATTTATTGAGGTGACTTTGGTTAATAAAATTATATAGGTTTTGAGTGTACAATTTAATAATACGTCATCTGTTTATGGCATTGTGTGTTCACCACCCAAAGTCAGATTTCCTTCTGTCACCATATATTTGATCCCCTTTACCATTTTCTACCTCCTCTCCTTCCCACTTTTCCTCTGGTAACCAGTAAACTGTTATCTATGTCTATAAGTGTTGTTTGTCTTGTTCGTTTGTTGCTTGTAGTTTTATATTCCATATATGAGTGAAATCATATGGTTCTCAACTTTTTCTGTCTGATTTATTTTGCTTAGCATGATTGTCTCAAGATCCATCCATGTTATTACGAGTGACAGTATTTTGTCTTTTCTTATGGCTGAGTAATATTCTATTATATATATGTACCAGATCTTTTTTATCCAGTTATCTGTTGATGGACATTTTGATTGTTTCCGCATCTTGGCCACCGTGAATAATCATCAGGATTCATACATATTTATGGATAAATGTTTTCAATTTTATGGGGTAGACACCCAGAAGAGGGATTGCTGGGTCATATGGTGTTTCTATTCTTAATTTTTTGAAGAACCTCCATACTGTTTCCATAATGGCTATTCCAATTTACATTCCCACCAGCAGTGTATGGGGGTTCCTTTTTTTCCACAACCTCTCCAACACTTGTTATTACTTGTCTTGTTGATGATAGCCATTCTTAAAGGGTGAGGTGGTATATCAATGTGGTTCATTTGCTAGTAAAGTTGAACATCTTCGTATGTCTGTTAGCCATGTGTATGTCTTCTTAGGAGAAGGTCTATTCAGATTCTCTGGCCATTTTTTAATTGAATTTTTTGTTTATTGTTGAGTTATATGAGTTCTTTTATATTTTTTAATATTAGCCGCTTATCAGAGGTGTTATTTGCAAATACCTTCTCCCATTCAGAAGGTTGCATCTTTGTCTTGTTGATGGTTTCCTTTGCTGTGCAGAAGTTTTTTATTTTGAAACAATCCTATTCATTTTTTTCTTGCTTTTACTTCCCCTTGCCTTTGACGTCAAATTCATAAAATTCTCTCTAAAACCAAGATCCATGAGTTTAGTACCTATGTTTTCTTCCATGTGATTTATTGTTTCAAGTCTTATATTTAGGTCTTTGATACATTTTTAGTTAATTTTGGTGTATGGTGACAGATAGCAATCTAGTTACTTTTGTATGTGGCTTTCCAATTTTCCCCTCCTCTGTTGAAGAGGCTTTCTTTTCTCCATTGTATGTTTTTGGCTCCTGTGATGAAAATTATTTGCCCATATGTATGTGGGTTTATTTTTGTTCTCTCAATTCTGTTCCATTGGTCTGTGTATCTGTTTTTCTGCCAATACCGTGCTGTTTTGATTATTGTTGTTTTGTAGTATAATTTTAAGTCAAGCAGTATGGTGCCTCTGGCCTTATTCTTTTTTTTTTTTTCCTCAGAATTGCTTCGGCTGTTTAGGTTCTTCTATAATTCCCTACAAATCTGATAAATTTTTTTGTTCTATTTCTTTCAAAAATGCCATTGGGATTTTGAGGCGATTTTGATGTATATTGCTTTGAGTAACATGGCTGTTTTAACCATGTTGATTCTTCTAATCCATGAACATGGAATATCTTTCCATTTCTTTGTGTCTTCTTCAATTTCTCTTAATAATGTTTTATAGTTTTCACTGTATAGGTCCTTCACACCTTTGTTAAATTTATTCCTAGGTATTTTATTCTTTTTTTGCAACTACAAAAGTAATTGTTTTTTATTTCTTTTTCTGAAATTTCATTGCAATGGATTTTTGTATGTTGATTTTGTATTCTGCAACTTTACTCTGTTTGTTTATTGTTTCTAATAGTTTATCAGTGGAGTCTTTAGGGTTTTCTATGATAAAGAATCATATCATCTGCAAAAAGTGACAATATGACTTCATTCTCAATTTGGATACCTTTTATTTCTTTCTCTTGCTCAGTCACTCTAGCTAGGACGTTTCAACAAAATTTTTCATAGTTTTATCACAAGGAAAATCTTTTAAAGACCGGGATGGGATTTTATGAGGAAGGATTAGTGAAAAGAAGATACATAATTTCTATACTAAGAATGCTAGAAATGCTACATTTCATGGCTTCCAATACAAGTACCGTGGTGGTGCCGAGAAGGGGCAGCAATAGCACTTCCTCAGGCCATGGGGAGTAATGCCACCTGAGTTTTCTTCTCTAAAAAGTTAGTGGATTCTGCATTAACATTCCATTCCTCTTCACTCGGGGACTGGAAACTCATTAACTCTTAGAGCTAAATGAAAAGGTCTGATCCAAGGTACATTTTTTTCCTGATACTTTTTGCATTTATGCTTTCTGATATTTGAACTATTAATCAAATACAGTTTACATATTTTGTTTTTGAGAACAAGTGGTTTATAATGTAACAACTCCTTTACCATTTCTTTTCTTGTGGTTATTGTATCCCCTTAAAGCCACTGGGCATGATTCTACATCTATCCAAAACAATTTTCAAAGTTTGGAACTATGTTATTTTCACCTTCTGTCTTAGATGGGGTAGTCCTGCTGGTTCTGAAAATAATTTAATTTTCTACATAGGAATAGGAAAATTCAAGTTTTCAGGCTTTTGTTTGGCCTCAGAAAAGAGGTTTTCTGGTATTTTTTATTTTCTTCTATTTTGCTTATTGTAAAATCAAGAGTGAAACAATATTATAAAAAATGTTTAAGAAAATAACTCACATATCAAAATTATTGATTTGTATTATTTTATTCTAGTTTCTCATTTTTTCCTATTTATGATTTGTTTCTAAACTTTATTATAATTTATTATATAGTCTTGATAAGTCTGATTTCATAATGGTTTCTTGATAAATGGCTTTATAATCATTCATTGAACTGATTCATGGAAATTTACATGACTGTTTCTATATTTTTGGATACTAGCATTAGTCCTAACATTTCATATTATTTATGGATAATGTTGAAATAAACAATCATAAAGATGGTTTTTAAAAATATATATATATATTTTCTTAAGATAGATTCTTAGGCTGGAAACTTCTGAGTGAAAGAGTCTGAACTTTTGTCTAGCTTTTCTGAATATTTAGCATTGGTTCTAAACATAGCAGTCAAAGCCCTTCATCATTCTGCTTTGGGTTGAAGCTCTAACTGTAGTAATCAGACCATCAGCAGGGACTTGTTTCTAGATAACAATAACCTCATGAAAACTTAATCAGGAGTGGTATTCAGGCACACAGGCAGTGGTAGCATGGCTTTAGCGATATCTGTCTAAAGACAACCTGCTTTCACTTAAATTAAAAAAAAATGTGTAAATAGATAACAGACATCTCAGAATTTCAGAATGCAGATAAGGCAGGAGTTTGCATATAATGTGGGTTATGTTAAATCAGAATTTGAATCTGTGAATGTAGTAAATGGAGAGTGCCAGGGAATCATATGTACGTTCCAGGGTGATATGGAAAAAGAAGTTGTATCTGTAGGGAAAGAATCATGTTGAATTATATGTCATGTTAAACTTAGGCAAAGTTCCCTGTAAGGGAAGAAGATGGCATGAAAAATAACTGTAAGAAATCAAAAGAAAATCAAGAGTTTGGAACAAAGAGGTGGGGGAAAAGGCTGAGAATACTGAATATTAAAGAAAATAAAAGTTGAATTTAACAGGAAACAAAGTTATTTTCTTTAGGGCTAGAGTTAGACAATGCTTGTTTATTAATTTATGTTGTGGTAATTTTTGGAATTCTGTACCAAGTCCTACATCTCAAACTTTTGCAAATTATTTTCCCCACCAAGTTGTATTTTTCTCCTTTGAAGTAGTCCATTTGTGCAAAACAAAATCTAGTTAATTTGTTCTCTTCTTACTAGTGGCTGTTAGTAATCTTCAATTATAATCACACAGGTGATTAAAATTTAGAATCATTTTCAAAGGTCCAACATTGGAGTGCAGTAGCATTGAGCAAATAGAAATGACAGGCTGGTGGAGGGTTTTCAAATGAGTCAGCACCCATCATTACCTGCTATGTGTGTAGCATAACTGACATCTGCAAAATCTACAAGGTTGTAATTCTACTTAAGTGTTCCTTACCCAGAGAGTTTATGTAGACACCATGTGTGGAATTACAATTGTATAATCAAGATGTTTTAAATTTCACTGATAGGACATAGAATTCTTTATGTGGAAATTAGTAAAGAATTATAATTTTGTAATTTAGATTTTGAAATTTCGTATAAGAGATGCCATTGAATCCTGGATCCAGGCATTAGTTTTCTTTGCTCTCCCTTGTATCTCACTCTTTCTTACTGTTTCCTTGGTGGTCCAGCACCTGTTCCAGGGACATTAATCTTTGGGCAGAGGATGGAGTGGGCATGAAGGGAGGTGCTTCAAGTAGTACATATATATTGATTTATTGAAAACTATTCAAACCTTCATAAACACACAAATAAGTGTAATATTCTCCACTTCAATTCCCTCAACCTCTGTACTCCTGCCATAGATATTACTCTGCAACTTGAGTTTTTCTTCTGTTTTCCTGTTTTTTGTTGTTGTTGTTAATTTTTGTATTACAGTTGACATTCAATATTATAGTAGTTAGATAATTGGTTAGACAATTATATAACTTATGACGTGATCCCCCCAATAAATAATATCCACTTGGCACCATATTTATTGCAATGTTTTTCTTTATTCCCTATACTGTACTTTACAACCCTATGACTATTTTGTAACTACCAGTTTGTACTTCTTAATCCCTTCACCTTATTCACCTCTAACGCCAACCCTCTAACGCCCCCTCCTACCTGGCAACCTTCAGTATGTTCTCTGTTTCTGTTAGCGTGTTTCCATTTTGATTGTTCCTTTATTTTATTTATTTTTTTTTTTTTTTTTTATTTGACTCCACTTATAAATGAAATTATATATTGTTTATTTTTCTCTTCTTAGTATAATACCCTTTAGATCCATACGTGTTGTCACAAATGGTAAGATTTCATTCTTTTTATGGCCGAGTAATATTCCATTGTATATACGTACCACATCTTTTTATTCAATTATCTAATATTGGACACTTAGGTTGCTTCCGTATATTGGCTATTGTATATGAAATGTCCTTTTTGTCTTTTATAGCCTTTGTTTTAAAGTCTATTTTGTTTGTTATAAGTCATGCTACCCTAGCTTTCTAAAAATTTTCATTTTCACGAAATACCTTTTTCTATCTCTTTACTTTTGTCTGTGTATGCCTTTCAGTCTGAAGTGGTTTCTTGTAGGCAGCACATGTAAGGATTTGGTTTTCTTCTCTATTCTCCACCCTATGTCTTTTGATTGGAGCATTTACTCCATTTACACTTAAGGTAATTATTGATAAGTACATAGTTATTGCCATTTTATTATTCATATTTTTCTTCTTTTTCTTTTAAGAAGACCTTCTAACATTTCTTTTGATACTGATTTGGTGTTGATGAGCTCCTTTAGCTTTTACTTGTCTGAGACGTAACTTGAGTTTTTAAATCTATCATCTAGATTTTTCATTATTTGTCAGTTTATATTAGATTTAACTTGGTTTTTAAAAAACTTTTCTTTGGAAATTTAGACTTTTCACAAGGGTTACAAAGATAATACAAAGAATTCCATTATGCCTTTTACTCAGATTCCATAAAAGTCGATATTTTATCATAGCTGCATTATCATTCATCCTTACCCTCTTCCTCTCTTTATATATGGTATGGGTTATGGTTTTTTTTTTTTTTATTCCGAGAGTTATAATACATTACTATTAATATTAATTTTGTGGCTAAAGTTGTCCTGAATTTGGCTAGTGTAAGCCTGTTCAAGCTGGCTCTTCTGTTCTTTTGACATATTACCATCATTTTTGAGCATTTTTGCACTTTTTGGCACCATAAGATATTTTAGGTTTATTATACCTCTCCTTCCCCTGCTGTAGTACTATAATTAGCTGTTTCTCCAAAAAACCTTGGTTCCTTTTACTGAATAATGCTATATCTTAATTTTAAAAATGACTTTGTTAACCTCTCCATTATGGCTATATCTTACAGGTTTCAAAATTTAGAACTATCAGTATTCCTTATTTTGAATAGTTTATGAATTCCATTTTAATTTTTTCTTCAACTCAAGAATTAGTTTTAAAGGATAGTTTTAAAAATCTATAAGTGCATAGGTTTTGGGGGGGTCAAATATCCCTTTATTATTGTTCTATATCTTTTATTATTTTTCTGGGAGTAATCAGAATATGTAGCCTGTGTTAAATCTGCTCTTTGAAATCTGTTTTGAATTTTCTTGTGGCTTAATGTTTTAAACATTGGAAAAACAATCTCTGATAAGGACAGATTTTGTTACATTAATCTTTTGATTAAATTATTTAAATCATCTATGTCTTTCTTTTTCTCCTTGATTCCTCAGTTACTGAGAGCAGTACATCAGACCGTCTTACAGTATCTATGGCTATGTCCATGTTCTTTGTATTTCTGCTAGTTTTTGTTGTATATGATTCTAAGTTGTTAGATTTGGGGCACAAATATTTTTTTTAAATGAACCTTTTATTAATATAAAGTATCCCTCTGTTTCAGTTAACACTTTCTAATAATTCTGTTTCTATTTTATCTAATATTAATCCATATTTGCTTTCTTTTGGTTAATTTTTATCACTATATATTTTGATAGTTTTATTTTCGGTAGTGCTGTTTTGGTTTTGGTTTGTCTTTTATAAATGGTACATAACTAGATTTTTGACTCAGTCTAAGTGCTTCTATATTTTAATAGGAAATTTACCTAGTTCACATTTCTTGTGACATCTGCTATAGTTTAACTTGAGGCTGCCTTCTTTTATGTTTATATTTTTTTCTTTGGTCACTGTTTGTGCTCATTTGGTTTTTGTTTATTTTGCTCTGCTTTGTTTTCCCTTTTCCTCCCTTTGTGAGATTGGTTGTGATTTTTCTTTTTTCAAACAAGGTGTTTTATATTTTTCATTCCAATACTTTGAAAATTATTTGTCCTATTATATACTTTCATTATAGTATCTTTACATTTTAAATAAACATATCTAAATTTGAAATTTTCTTACAAAGTGTAAAGTTAATCAGTTTCTACATCATCTCAACAATAAGTCAAAGCCTTAGTATGCTTTATTTTTCTTCCTTGCGAGTTCCATTTTTTGATTTTTTTTTACCTAGGATTTATTTACAGTTTTTTACAATATTTTATCACACCCTGAATAAATAATTTTTTAGACTATATTATAAGGTTTATTATTTTTTTGTTTACCACTCTATTTTCCATACCATCTCTTCTTTATTTACTTATTGGCTCATTTGCTGGATTATATTCTTAAATAATTATTTCAGAGTCTTTTAGAAGTAAACTTTTGAAGGTTTTATATCTTTAAATGTGTCTTTACTTTTCGCTTCCACCTCTGTATTGTGTAAATGGATAAAGAAATGTCTCAAAAATAATTTTCCTCAGAATTTATTGCTCATTTGACTTCCTGAATCTGTGTTGTTAATGAGAAGTCTGATATAGATGTGATTACTGAACTTTTATAAATTACACATTTTTACCTTGGATAGCTTTTAGGGTTTTTTTTTTTTTTTAAACCTTTAACAATTCCCACAATATGTCCATCTATGGATCTTGTCTTTTTATACTTCTGCATACTCAGCAATTGGAGGGCACTTCTAACTTGTTTATTTCATATGGGATCTATCTTTAATAGATTCAGATGCAACCAATTCTTGTATCTTCTACTGCTATGATGCCACCAAGCCACCCTCACATCCCACCTGGATTATTGCAGTAGCCCTTCCACTGGTCCACTGGTCTCCTTGCTTCCATGCTTTGCCCTCTAAAACGATTCCACCCTTGCCTCTTGTAGCAGCCAGAGCAGTCTTTTAAAAACTATCTATAAAACATGCTACATTTCACTCAGAGAAATAACTAGTCTTTACAATGTTCTGCAGAATCTTGCATGATATAGCTTTGTAATTCTTTCTCTGACCTCCCTTCCTCTTCTCTCACTCCTTACTAGGCACACAGGCCTCTTTACTATTCTTCTTTGGATTTCAGCAAAATACTAATATGTGTTATTAGCCTACAGCCGATTCTATCTGTGTCTTTGATTATATCTGTGGAGTAAGTTGAAGGGACCAGAACCTCAGGCTTATATACAGGTAGGGTCTGTGTGCAGTGGGGTAGCATGCTACCTGAGACCATCTTATAACTCTCACCCTTCTGCATTACATTGCAGAGCTGTGCTTCAAACCAGTCAGCCTTAAAGGTAGGCAAGGGGGTACTTTACAGAAAGAGTGGACTTTGTAGTTGCCTTAGAACTAGCTTCAAATCCTGGTTCTTTCACTTAGTAGCTATCTGACTAGATAGTAGCTAGCTGTCTGACTGTTCATTTTACATTCATCCAACTTTTGAGTGTCATACTCTGTTTTAAAAGTTATAATATATCAGGGAACAAAACTAATAAATATCTCTGCCCTCATGTGGCTTGGATTCTGTTGGAAGAGTTTTCATTTTAGCAATAAGTTATTTATAGTCTCTGGACTTCAGCATTCTCATCTATAAAATGAGTCTATAACGTCATCATCTACTTAATAGGAATGCTATAGGAATAGAATAGTCACAATACCTGGCACATGGAAGGAAGTTCTCAGTGCATTTTATTTCCCTCCATCCTATTTTTCCCTACAACACTTCTTTCTAACACTTATTATAGTGCTCTGGAAACTACATAGCACACAACAAACAAATTGAATTCAGGTAAACTGGATTGAGTGCAAACGTCTAGGTAATTTACCAAGGATATTGGAAATACTTTCATTGGAAGGTGCTGGCATTCTCAGTAGTGGGTTCCACTGTCCTCCATCTGTGAAAATTATATGGGATTTTTATTAGGGTGAGAGAGGGAGAATTTTAGAAATTTTTAAGCACTTTTGTTACCTTTGAAGTCTTTCTGAGTTCTAAACTGAAAGCTCGATCACTTCTATAGCATTTTTTCTGATTGTCTTTCTGGGCGTCAAGACATGTCACCATTTCACCTGGTCCCAAGTGCATGTTGTTTTCTATGACTTATTTTTTTTTTTTAACATTATCAACAGTATACATTCTGAACTTTATGGGAAAATGGAAGAAAGCACAGATTCTAGTTGAAAAAAGGCATGTTGTTGAATTGCCTGTCACCAGAGGGGCCTGTTATGTCCCTGGAATCATGATGGTAAAGGATCTCAGGTGGCTGGAGAAATCCTTCCAAAAACCCAACGCGGATGGTATAATTGATGATTAATATGATATAATATGATATTATATGATGATATAATGTGGAATTGAAATTTTGTGCTAAGTAATGTTTTGAAATCAGGTGCCATGTTACCACTATGTTTCTAGATTGGCAGTCATTGGGCAGCCTTCCGTATGTCTCCAGTTTATGTCTTAACTGCTGGCTGGGAACACATCAAGAGTTATGGCTTCAAATTGTTATAATGTGCTGCTTGCCACACTGTGGTTATGACTAGTACTTTCATTACTTTGCAAAGCTTATAACTTTTCTTTTAAATTACCTTTTTGAGTTGACATTTCTCTTACATATAATCCACTTTAATGTTAAATTTGATAAGTTCAGAATTTAAACTAGTTAAAATTTATATTTAAGATAATACAGGCCTTGTTAATTTCAACTTCGAGAAATCTTCAGAGATTTTGTAAGGGCGTTAACAATAAATTTCAAAAACAATTTTTGAAATAATATATAATATTTTCATGAATAAAAATATGGCACGTCCAAGATATTTCAAAAAAGGGTCTACTTTAGTCTAGGCCTGGAATTTAGAAGTCGTTTTCTTTAACCATAGACCTTATAAAAATAGCTCAGAGTTTGGGGTGGATGGGAATCTCTTGTCTGCATGCCCATTGTGGATAAATGTAGATGTTGTCCTGGGTCTGCACACCTATGACTGTCCTGCTCTCTTTTAGGCAACCTGCCATACATACCGCCTGTCTACTAAGTCTACTGGCAGTGGTTCTCAAAACTGACAGAGTTAAAGGAATCACCTGGGTAGCTTTAAAAAATTTATATTTTCAAACTCTAGCCACAGAGAATCTGAGTTGGTAGATCAAGGAGATAATGATCTTGGCTATAAGACCCATCCTTCTGGCTCCCCTCCTGTCCTTAACACAGTTTGCTGACCACAACACACCAGTCCACCCATGATATGCCACATATGGAGTGACACTTAAAACAGTAGCAGAGCAATGTGGATAGATTAGGAGAAGAAAGAGGGCACACAGAGGCCACTACCATTGCTGGAGGTAAAGTCGAGACTTTTTAAGAACACCCATTGCTGAGCAGGTGACATAAAGCATCTCCATCTCTTCCTGTTATATTCTACAGACTGTCAAGCCAGTTTCTGCCTTAAAATATTCTCCTCTTCCCATCCCTATCATGTGATTCTGTATATTTCTGGTGGTGGTAGTGTGTGTGTGTGTGTGTGTGTGTGTGTGTGTGTGCGCGCGCGCGCATGCGTGTTTAGGAGTTTGCTCTCTCCCTTCCTTCAGTTTATTGTAACCGAATGAATAGAAATAAGAGAGAAAGAAAGATATAGACAAAGATAGAGATAGGAACACTTTCGGCAAAATTTAAGACAGAAAAATGATTTAAGAGGAAACAAGAGAACACATCTTGAAGATATGAAGCAGTTCCTGATGGATGGAGAATAACAGTATCTTTTTTTTCTTAGATCTTCTGAAGATACGCTGATTACTTAGTACATTTGTATCTCACTTTCCTGATCAAATAGCTTTATTTATAAAGACTGATAACATCATCGCTGAAGATAGTCAATCAAAAAGTGTTTCTTACTAGGAAACTCCCTATTGTTCATCCAAAATTAAAACAAGGAAGTACTAAATAATTAACATTTATTCAACAAATATTTATTGATGAAGATGCTAGCCTCATGGAATTTATGGCCTGATAGGGCCACAGATAAGTAAATGACACCACTAACTGGAAAGTACTATGCTGGGGAGGTACAGAAGAAGGGGAGCACCAGAGGAGAGTGATTTACCCAATCGTAGGGGGTGAGGGACACCTTCAAGAGAAGTGAGACTTCAAGTTATATACCTATGGGTGAAAAGGGGCTAACCAAAAATGGCCAAGAAATTGAATGTGCCAAGGCTTGGGGATCAGAAAGCAAGCCCCATATCTGAAGAAGTAAGAGTGATCCTACATGGCTAGAGTCCTAAATGACTAAAGCTGGCAAGAGACAAGAGTGGAGAGTTAAGTGGGGGACAGATCATGAAGGATGCTGCATCTATATTGGAATTTGAAAGTTACATTGGGTGACCTATTTCATATATAGGTTTTATATTTAAATTCCGTTTGTCCTTTTATCACAGATATCACAGTAGCATAAGAAGTATTGCCATTCTGTTGGTCACGAATCAATAGGAACTTTCAAAAGTAGGTATGCGTGTAGAAAAGGGTTAACATAGAAGGCTTCTATCCACAGTAAGTCTTGCTTGCAGGTTTGGTCTTTGACTGACTTCTGGGAACTTGGCTGATAAACAGTTTTCTATAATGATATAAAACTTTCCCTAACAGAAAAAGGTGGCTCAATGTGTCTACACTACAATATGGTTTATAATGAAAACCTACTTTCCTTTGAGACTGGAATTTTGATACATACTAGGCAGAGGGTGAGTATGTGACCAGCCCCAATGACAATGACTAGAGCTTCTTAGGCAGAAACATAACACACATATTCCTGCATTTTCATAGCTGGAGGAAGAGTGTGCTTTGTGTGACCCATCATGAGAAGGAGACAACATAGGAAAGCTGCATGTGGAATCTTTGAGACTCCACCTACTTGTCCCCTTAACCCTCTGTATATCCTTACTACACTACTGTGATAAATCTTAGTTATGAGTACAATTTATGCTAAGTTCTATGAAACCTGCCAGCAAATCTCCTAACACAAAGGTCTTGACAATCCCCAATACCTATAAGTATTTATTAAATGAGTAAAAAAAAAAAAAAAAAAAAAAAAAAGACCTATCACAAGATGAAAATATTAGTATCCTTATTTTGTATTTGTATATTTTTTAAAATCAAAACTTGTTTAACTCAGTTTGAGTTCCCACTGTGTTTCTCAAATTCTCAAACTTGGCTCTGAATTCCTTTTGACTTTTACCGTCAAATGACAGAAATGTGTGTGCTTTGTGGAGAGTCAAAAGGAAGAGCTACTAGCTCTAAGGGCAATATCAAATCAGGAGCTCCAGTAAACATTTCAATAATGGCAAGTGTCCATGGAATGTTCATAGTGTCCTAAAGTGACTTTTTTATCTTTTACCAGGTAAGGACTTTCTTGATTGTGCAGCTCCTGATACACTAAAGTCAACCACACATTATGTTGTTGACATAATGCATCCTAATGCAGACAGCCTCACTTATCACATTAAAAATTCATTAGTATTTATGGAATCATTGCCATAGACTACATACTTTTTTATAATTTATATTGAGAACTTCTGCTTAAGGCTTACTTTCAAAAGATTTATTTTTAAACAAATCAAAGAAATTTTTGACTTTTTAATGAACTTCAGATCCTGCCGGAAGGAGCTTATAGCCAACCAGGAAATCCTTGGATTTGTTATAGATTTCATCTTCATTTTTGTAAATCCCTTGGAGCTCTGTTCTTTCTTATGAAGTAACTAGTAGTGGTGTAACCCCACTGGGCAGTCCTCCTTGGAGAAGTTTTATCTTTCTTTTCTATCATCTTTGTCTCCCTCTGGACTAAGGTTGGGTTGTATGAATGATGGGTTTACTGGCCCCTGTTTTCTATTTGGCCTTGTAGCCCTTCATAGTAGCCTTTTCTGAGACTCAGCACATAACAAATGCTACTGAAGCATGGCTGGGCTTGGTTTTCATCTTTATTTCTTGTCTAATTGGAGAGAATTTACAGTTCACAAATGGGCTTTAATATAGAAGGTCCCTGGAGTTGTTAGTATTCAGCAATTGTGATTTCCTGACAACGTGCAGTTTCACAGGGTAATTTTCTTCAGTGGCTATTTATGTCATTTTGGCTTCTGTTTTATTGCCTTTCCATCCTTTATTGTTCTCTTTTCTCCTTTCTTTCACTTATGACATCATAAAATTTCCTTAGCTGGCCATAAACACTTATTTTGATACTTATTGCACTTACAGAATGAAGTCTTATGTTTCTTGTTCAGAATTTTCAAAGCAAATGAAAATTTTTATTGTATTTCTCTGATTGAAATAATTTTATGGAAATGTTTTTTTTTTATTTATGTAGGTGTAGGCTCTTTTTGTTTTGTTTGCACTGCTGGATTTTTTGTTCATTTGACTTGGTTTTGTCCGTCTGGGCCAATAGCTTTAATGGAAAGTATATTTTTTATTGCTGATGTAACTCTGCTTTGAATCAGTTTGTTGCTAACAAAAGTTCAGTTCTAATCAAAGTGTAAGTTATCCATGTAGGCCCTTATATTTAGAGCCTGCTTAATAAAGAATGTGAGTGCTGTGCAATTTGCTGGTGTTTGTTGTGTCATTAGGTTTAGAAGAAATTTTCCTGAAATTGTTAGTAGTAACTATCATAACCTGATTGTCTGATTTTTTTCTTCTCAAAGACATGGTTATTGCATCATTTACATTGCAGCTTTGCTGTTTTCTATTCTAGGTTTCCAGAGAGATGGTCATTCAGAGCCTACACATCTGTTTTGTATTTTGACCCTTGGATGAGAATATTCATTCAGGCCAAAAGAGTCAAAACGAAACACCTATGTTATTGCCTCTATAGACCCAGGTAGCTCATCTTCCTTCAATTATCTTCATAGAGTTTTTATTTATAAAATCAGTATGCCCTCCTCCTCAGAATTGTCCAAGTGATTTGGTAGTAGGATTTTTACAATTTAATAGTAATATTTTACAATTTGATAGTAAGATTTTTACTATTGTAAATAAACTTCAAATAGCATTGTGGAAGGTTTGCTAAAGAGTAATCAAGTATAACAGTTTTTTGGTCATAATAGCAAAACACTGCATCGAACTCTCTCAGATAATCACCCCAAGTAAGAATCTATTTCTTAACTTTAGTGAATCTTAGATGCTTTGCCTATGATAGGATCCGTTAAAAAAGAATCACAGTTCATCTATGTTTTTTGTTTACTCAGTATATTTAAACTATTAAATCATCCAATTATATGTGTGTATATATAGTTATGTATAGAATGAACAGATTTATTTAAATACACATTTGGTTCCTTTATATTTTATTTATCTTTTATATTTTAGCATAATATTTATTATCACAATAAATCTGGTTAACATCTGTCACCATACATAGTTATAAAATTTTTTTCTTATGATGAGAACTTTTAAGAACTACTCTATTAGCACCTTTCAAATATGCAATTTAACTGTAGTTACTATGCTGTACATTATATCCCCATAACTTAGTTTTTTTATAACTGGAAGTTTATACCAGCATAAACTTTTTTAAAACTGAGATTTGTATATTATAAACCTTATCTTGACCAATTTTCCATTCAAACAGAACAATCATTCTTTGGGGGTTTCTAAGTGGTTATTCATTAATTCACCAATCATTTAGCAAAGACTTTTGTGAGCTTGAGGTTGTGCTAGGTACAAAGCATAAAAAAGATAAAAAAAATAGTTCTAGTTTTGAGAAGCTTAATATCTTCTGGGAGAACCATTTAATATTTGTACATTGTCTATATGTCAACCTTTTTACATGCAATATTTTGTCTGATTTTTGCAATGAGGTTATGTTTTACCATCACCATTTTAGAGATAAGGAAATGTCACAATAGGATAAGGGCTCAAATTTTTTGGCTTCAAATTCCTTACCAATTCAAATTCCATGCTCTTTCAGTATACCACACTAACTTTTTATAGTAGACCTACATTTGTTGTGTTGTCTTACTTTCATGAAAAAAAGTAGCTGCTATCTTGACACCTTGCAATCATTCTTATAAATGTTAATATTAAAAATTATAGATCTCTTCATTGTATGCCCAGACCACACACCAATGGATTCCTCAAAAGCCTTACTTTTGATTTCTGATAATACTGCAGATTATATTTTGAAAAATGAAGTATATCAAGCCTGAGATTTTCTCTATAAATATGCCTGTTTGTTCCCTAATTCATAGCAAGGTTATGCCTCTTATTCATCAGTCTCATTCTGGGAAGTATCAAGGGTCTTGTGGATCAATCAGTATAGCTGATCTTTTCAAATTAGGTTATTCTTTTGTTAGTGAGTTGGGATAAAAAGTGGTTCAAAATGATAGAAAATGTGGATTCATCTCTAATTTCTAAGGGAACTATAGTAAATTGAATGTCGTCTACTTAAATTACTTATATAAGTGAAAGCTGTTTCCTATTGTATGTTTTTTAATTTACCTTGCAAAGTGATATGCTTAGATACATATTACCAGGAAGCAGATATAATATAAATGTTAATTGTTTCATAAATTATATTTAAAGAGGCTTGAACCTTTGCCAAGTTTCCTACGGGGCTCTGATAAACTGTTAAATCTGATACTTTGTATTTACGGTATGGACAGATTTAATCTTTCATGGTTTATCCCTCAGGCTTACTTCTCTCTTCATTTGCCATATTGTAGCATATAATTTCCCTCCCAGGTTCTCTGGTGGTAAAAGTTTTGTGTAGAAATATTACAAATTCCCTCCAAGTTATCTCATCACTAGTGGGATAGCCTTTATTTCTCTTCTAAAAGGCACAATAGCTCTACTGGCTGCATCTGAACAAATTGAGAGCTGGGAACAGCCCTATTTGACAAGGCATTTAAAAGTATTAAAAAGTGATTAGAACTCTGTGCATTGGCCACTTGGGCTCCAATAAACTTAGAGATAAATTTGAAGTATTATCTATAAGAACATGTGACAAAATTCAGTCAGTTATTTTTCTGTATTTTTGTTGCAAACAGAAAAAAACGACTAGATTTTAATCATGTGGTAGACTTAAAATTGCTTTAGCTACTTTAATGTCCTTAACAAGTTCAGAAGACAACTAGAGAGGAATTATTGGTGCCATGTCATTGGTTTCCTTCCTCGATCATATTCTGTTCAGTATTTTTATTAGAAGCTCAGATAAAAAACAATCATGTTTGAATTCATGGTTGACCCTGAACTAGGAGGAATATTTTTATATAAGGCATAACAGAAAGAAGTCAGAGTTGAAGTCCAAAAGACAAATGAAATATAGATAGTGTGCGGTCCTAAATTTAGATTAAAAATTCTATTGTGTAAATATAACTTGATAGTGTTTTACATGAAAAAAGAAGCCAAATGTGCTAATTAACCATATGCTTAGTATAAGCTGACAGTGTGACAGATTGCTAAAAATGTGAGTTAAATAAAATGGCAATAGCACCAACAAACCATATCCTGCTTACATCATGTCTTGGGGGTTATGTTCATATGGGGATGCTTTAAGAGGGATATGGATTCACCAACTCACAAGAAATGAACTATATGAACTAGAAGGGGTTGTCGATGGAACTGAGCATCATTCCATGGAAGAGAGAAGACTTAGGACCTGAGGGAAAGTGTGAAAGGCTGATATATGATACTTGGTATTCCAGAAGGAAGAATTTTGATGGCTGGTTAGAAGTAGAAGACAGAGCAAGCTCAGCATCGGAATGTTAGGCTGTTTTTGCAAGGAAAAGAGACACAGATTACCTTTTCCATTGGTGTTTAGTATAAGGATATTCAGAGAAGTCAAATAGCAGGGAGCCATCACAACTACCTCACTGTCACCTTGACTCAGTGAATAATTAAGGACTATACCTATTTTGCAATATGATAAAATCAGGTAAACCGATAATTTTAAAAAGAAAATAATTATGATTGTGAATACTGCAATATACTTATGATTCATAACTGTGAGATAATTTTTTTCTGGATAAATGAAAGTTCACAACTCTATTTTTCTTTAATTGTAGTCTTTTTTCAACTAAAAAGTTTTAATATTATATTTGAAATTAGCCAAAGTGCTTTGAACAAATTTTATAAGTCTGAATGTTAAATGCTAATAAAAGTTTAAATTTCTGCAGGTGTTTCTGATCAAAACGGTCACTTGAAATGCTGTATTATGCTGTACTCCTGCAACATAAAACCTTAAAAATTACTCAACTTTTTTCATATTTTTATTTCTCTTGGGGGGAGAAGAGTTCTATTTTGCTCTTAAAATTATAAAATTAATAAACATTCAGATAATACCGAGTTAGATATTAGGAAAAAAATCAAATAACTAAAAGCCTCTTTTAGTACTTGTTATTACACTATGTGCTCTAGCAATTCATGATTTCCCCAAAAGGGACCTCTGCTAGGAGTTTAATAAAAACCCTTCCAGATTGTCTTCTGCGTGCGCGCGCGCGCACACACACACACACACACACACACTCTTTAAAATGTAAAATTATATGCAATGTTCTTTTCTTTCTTTCTTTTTTTTTTTTAACACCTACAGCACCCAGTATTTCTAGGTAGTCTCCCATCCAAGTACTAACCAGGCCTGACCCTGAGCTTCCGAGATTAGACGAGATTGGGTTGTGTTCAGGGTGGTATGGCCGTAGACTCACAATGTTCTTTTCATTTATGAAAATTATGTCTTAGAGATCTTTCTCTGTCATTGTTAAATATGTTGTATAGCACTTTATGGTTTATTTTACTATTTTTTATTGATGTATAGTTAGGATTTTAAGGGTTTTTATTGTTATGCGAAGCAGATACTTGGGCATTGTTGGACATCTGTAAATTTATATTTATATGTGATTATTTCTATAAGACATATTATAGAAGTAAATTTCTGGGTCAGAAGATAGGTATACACATTAATTTTTATGAGTGTTGTTAATTTACCTTCTAAGAACCAGAAACTAATTTATTCTTACATTGAGGGCCCTTTTGTCAGGTTCCAAATCCATACTTGCTATTAACAGTATTTTATTTTTCATTTTTATCATCCTAAGGAGGAAAACTTTTACATTGTTTAAATTTTCATTTCTTTCAATATTTTTCACTGATCTTATGTTTTTTGAGCTCTTATAGAAGAAAATATTGAATAAATTATTTTATATAGAAAGTATGTATAAGCAAAACATTTCGATGAAGTTTCACTGATGGAAGAGAGTGAGGTAGAAGGTGAAGTGAGTGAGGAAGAGTAAAGGCTTAAAATGTAGATATGGCAGAGTTTAGAGAGAAGACAGAAATAATCTGGAAGCAGAGGTTGCAGCCTAAAAGCAGAAGTAAAGTAAACACCAAGTTTAGCAGTTGGGTTTAGAAAAAATTCTAGCCACTAAGGAACTGGAGCCCCAGTCCTAGAGGGGCACCATTCCCTTGTCCTTTAGTTACGAGGACTGAGGAACAGACCGAGTGGGTGGATTCTCTTCTTTTTCTCCAGTGGGTAAGTGACTCTGGCTCTTAAAGATATTTTTGTATTCAAGAATCCACAAGTAGGAAAAAAATAGAGGCGTCAGGCTGATGGAGGCTTTCTTTATGAGAATGGGGAGATTCATTACACTGGATTTATAAAAGTGTATAAATGTCTTAGCTTTCTATAATTGTTATGAACAATCGTAAAATTTAAATTGTAAAGATATGCAGATCATCTGACATGTGCAGGTCATCTGGGACAGGTTATCTCAATGATGCAGACTTCAAAGATAACACCATTTTTGGTCTTTATTGTTTAAAATTAAGCACTAATGCAGAGTTGGCACCTTTATGCCACCTGTACTTTCATGTGGTTGTAAACGCAGTCTGTAAAAATGTTTGAAGAATATTTAGTCCATATCATCTTTGAAAGATTTCTTCATTGTTCAGTTTCTCCTTGATTTCATGTTGAATTTTAAAAAAGATTTGCTTTAAAATAAATGATTCAAGACAGATTAATTATGTAATTGACATGTGATTTAAAAAATGATAATTCCAGTATTAAGACCACAAGCTTTCTACTTTTTAAAACTTAAATTTTGCTGTTGTCTAAGTATAATAAAGACTAATTTGGAATATATCTAGACTATGACTTATATGACTTATGTTCAGTATAAAAGAAAAATCAAGAAACAAACAGAAATACTTTACCTTAGATTTTTATGGGTATTCCTTTTCTGTGGTTAACTGTATAATCTTATGGGAAAATGAGCATTAAAGTTAGCAATAAAGACACAGAGTTAATTATTATAACTTGAATTATTCATTAAACCATTGAAGTAGATGAATATAGCATGACTTTTAGGTTTTTTTTTATTGACTTTTAGTTACTTTTTAACATAAGCATTTTCATGTAGGTAAATAGGAAAACTTAAAATCATTCAGATTCTTAAAAGAAAAGGGATTTATCTAGCTACTTATTTCATTTCCTCACTCCTATCACAGTTTTTTCCTCTAAACACACATCGAGGGAGTAAGTACTTAATATGTGATGTAATAACACATTTTAAGTACTCACTCCAAACTAGTGTTGTTCTTAGCTGCACTGACACCTTTAATTCTCATAACAACCTTGTGAGGTAGATACTATTGTTATCATCCAGATATAATTTCCTTCTAGATAAAGAAGTGGAATCCTGGAAAATGAGTAGTTTTCCCAGGATTACACTAGTAGGAAGGGGCACACCTAGCCCTTTACCCAGAGAAATGGGCTCCAGGCAGTCCGGCTCTTAGTGCTCAATCACACAGGTGTTCCGTCTTGAGTATGTATTTCTTCTGTTGAGAAAATGGAAGAGAGTTTTAAACAAACTATCAGCAGACTCCATCTAAGGAACATTTAAATTATGTGTGCCCAGTTTATAGAGTGAAGAATTTGCATTCCTGTGTATGTTGTTTAAAAGTCAGAACATGTAAAGGTAATATTAGATCAAGCTATCATTTAAGAGCCATTACTATTAGCATAGATTCCAAGGGTTGGCAAACCTTTTCTGTAAAGGGCCTGATAGTAAATATCTGGCTACATTCAGTCTCTTTTGTTTATTCTTATTTTTTCTTTACATATATTTTTTACATTTTTAAAAAAATTGTGGAAAACATTCTTAGGTTTTAAGTTGTACCAAAATAAGCTGCTAACCCATCTGTTGCCTATCCCTGGCATAGCCTCTTCGGAGCATATAGATTTAGACTCTCCTTTCTGCTTGAGTAGACACCCCTTTCTACATGTCTTAAGATATTTTGGCTTCCAGCAATGACCTACAGGTCACCTACCTCTCGCTGAAAATGTGGTACCTTCCTAAACCTGAAGATATTCGAGAATGGTGAGCTTCCGAGTCTATAAAAGAGAAATGAAGCAAAAGTTATAGAATGATGTATACAGAGGTTTGAGTGTTCTCAAACCAAACGTTGTTCTGGAAGTTTTCTCCCTGTGATGACTTAAATCAACATTTAAAATCCTGGGTTCCAGGAATCCTCTATAACAGGTACACATAGTTTCAATTCCATTCAGAGAACCTCTATTCTATAGAGCTTTCTCTCCTGTACTTTACTCACTTTGAGTTTATGGATATATGTACACATTTTTTTTCTCTATTCTTTGACCTAGGGTACCCTTGCTTGAACTAAAACAATGGTGATGAAATAGAAAATATGTTTTAGTAGTTTAAAATGATAATAATGTGTGTTTCTGGAGGCTGGGAGAAGCAGTTTATCCCGTCTCAGTTATGGTCTGGGTAGGAGGTCACATATATGAATCAAAACTTTGATAATGGAGCAGTTGGATAGAAATTTTTCTTTTTAAGAAAACTATCCTAATTTATGTGTGTATGTGAACATTTGTGTGGGCAAAGATTTTTTTCTCTCTCGTGAAGTTCTTTTATAAAAGCAACATTGCCAAGTATTAAAAGGTAAGGAATTTCTTCTTAGGTATAAACTTTCTGATTTATCAACTAGGTGTAACTTACTCTATGAATTTTTCTTAATAATTATGTATCTCTGGGGTTTATAGTTTTTTTAAAGATTATTCTTGTATACTTTAAAATGATGATCTGACTTATGTTCTTTCTTTTTTCAGAAAGTATCTTTATGTCACATCTTCTTTTAAAGGAACATTTAAAAATGAAGTTAAAAAGGCAGAAGAAGCAGTGAAGATGGGTATGTAATTACCTATGGACTACCTCATTATCATTTATTCATACTGCAAACATGAATTATATACTTACTCTGAGATATACACTGCTCTAGGCATTGTGGGAATGACCACAATTAATCAAATGTAGTTCCTACTTCTAAAGAACTTCATAACACATTTTTCTCATCTCTAGTTTTGTTTAGTTATAATGTTATTTATTCTAAGTATGATCCAGATTCTAAGTACACACTTAGAACTGGATTGGTATCTTTATAAACCCTCATTATCATTGATGCTGAGTTAGATCATTTTGGAGACTAGCATTACATTTACTTTAAGAAAGAATGTTTTGTGTTCACTCCCACGGCAAGGGCAGAGTCATCTTTTCCCAGTGCTTTAGGAGCAAGGAGTAGCTCTGCATCCATTATTTCATGGATTTTAGAGTTTTCCAGCAGCCGTTCAGCCATGACTTTTAAATTTGTATGTATATGTTTATGCCCTTTAAATTGCCATGCCTAAGAGAAAGTCTGGTATGGCTACCTAGACTTGAAATGTATAAGCTATGAAAAGAATATAGGGTTTTTCTGAGATGATTTTCTATAAGTCTTTCTCACTTGTCATGGCTATCTTTCTATCTATCTATACACACGTGTATACACACACACACACATATATCACTTAAAATTGCTTAAAATCATTTTATGGCATTATAGTTATCTTGTTTCTGCTTCTAGCTGAACTTATATTGAAAGAAGCACAAATCAAAGTAAACCAGCCTGACAGATCTTCCTGGTCTTCTCCCGCCAAGGTATGACATATAGAGTTGGCTTCTTAAGTAGCAAACATTGTCATTTGCTTTTTCCTGTACACAGTTGTCTCTTATCATTTACTCCCTAAACTTTTAAAAGCAGACAAGCTAGATTTTAACATAAGTAAACAGATTTTAACACAGATAAACAGAATAGATGAGTGCAGAGAAGGGAAAGGGAACGCAGCAACTAGGGGAAGCCTGAGACAGCGTAAAGATGAAAAAAAAAAAAACATGGGGTGAATTTGGAACAGTGGGGAAGAAAATCACAACTCATATCTTTAAAATGGAAAAAAAAAAAGGAAAAGGAGAAAATAATGAAAAGTTAGCAGAAAAAACTAGCCTATCAAGTCTCCTTGAAAATATTTTTTTCATATTATAGCTCCCTGTGGACCTAAATAAATTGGGACAGCAAAGAGAAGGTTAATAAACAATTTTTCTTTTTAGTGTTGGGAATTATGTGCTATAATTATGAATATTAATAACAATGCTTTCAGTTTGCAAAGCTTTTTTCTTATGAGGTACTCCACATAGTTCATAAACATTCTCTGTAATTTTTGTGCTATACCCATGAGTAAGATAGGTTATAAAAAATTATTAATTATAATGCATGGTGACTAAGAGAAAAATAATATTATTGCAGGACATGTAAATTTGCTAACTTTTACCAAAAATATGATACAAAGCTTTCTTCTATAGTTAATCATTATGCAACATATTTGCTTGTATACAAAAGGGTAAGTATTTGGAGGAAAAAAATGCTTCACTTCATCTTTTTTTTATTCTCTTCTACAGACTCAATATATGAATGTTTTCTGTAATTTGCACTTAAACATTCAAGAACATAATGACCATGAATACGGGATGAAATCAATGGTTAGCAAGCACATGGTAGTGTCCCAAAGCTATCCATGGCTTTTGCAAAATGCTCTTACTTTTTATTTTCACTTCTTTTTTTTTCTTTTTTTTTTCCCTCACTTATTTTTTTACGTTAAAGGTAGACCTACCTTGCTGCTGATTTAAAGTTTAAGCTTTTAAAATTTTGTCTCTAAGTAATCAGTATTCTTGGCTTTATGTGTTTGAGAGATAAGTGAAACAGGCTCTTTTCTAGGGGTCAGGACCTTACTTTCTTCTTGCCTTAGCCTGTTGCTCTCTTTCCTTTCTGCTCTATGTTCTGAGTGCAGTGACAGGAAGGGCAGGGAAGTCTTTGACCAGCTTTCTCTGTTTCTCTGATGCATACTGGTTTCTGTAACACAGAGAGGGGAGCAAAACAGAATGACCTTGGCTTTTCACCTCTTGAATTTCTCTTGGCAGTTGAGTTGTTGAGTCTGAAGTAAAATACTTACCAACCGTTTATGACTTTCTTTTACTTTAAAGTCAGTGAAAATCATATTCAGTCAGTGGTATACCCATCAAATGAGATGCCCATTTTACACATCAGGTGGATGGAACATGTTAAAGTCTGTTTTTATTTGTGAAATAATAATGCATTATCTTTTTTTTTTTCTGCCTGGTTGGAACATACTAGAGATAGGATAGTGAATGAGCCAATATAGTAAATTAAAAGAGAAGAAAGGTAGAGGAGACTGGTATTGCATTCTGAAAGGTAGAAAGCTTATGGATGGGATATCACTAAAGGGAAAGTTTAGAAAATACAAGTTAGGGGCATCTGTAACTTGATATAAAGGAGATTCTTTGGGCTACTGGCACAGTTTTTTGAAATTATAATTTATTTACTGAAAGAAGCCTTAGCGATTGATCACGTGATTCAGCATTTTATGTTCTCACAGATAAAAGCCAGGGTCTAGGTACACTCAATGACTTCCCCAAGCTTTCACAAAGTTTATGTGAAAATATTGTGAAACTACAGGAAGCAGTGGCCCTGTTTCTGAAAGGCAGAGAGGACATTGGAATTTGTGCAAGAAATGAACTGTGTGCTAGGATTTAGTTTGGCTTCTTAGCTATTGAAACTTAATTATTTATCAAGTATTTATTATCTACTGTGGTAGAATTGCATTAGCCAATGTGACCTATCACTGTTACTATTGCAAAACATTTGTATAAGAGGATAATATCAGCTCAGCTTTCGTTAATTCAATGGTATAGTACTCTCTCCTAACCAAATGTACTTCTCCAGGATGTATTACAGAAAGCTATGGAAGATGTGGAAGCAAAGCATAAGATTCTTAAAGAGAAACGGAGGTAAGATATAAAATTTTCTGTTTGACAGAATCCTCTGCACTACATTAAAACAAAATATGATTGCTGAGTAGGCAGATTTGGTGGTTATTGTGACAATTTATTTTTCTCACTCAGCCTATGGCATCTTATGTATGATCATATAATATTATATGATCATATAATAATATAATATTAAACATTATATGATTGAAATTACCCAACCAATGTAATCACTGTAGTTATAAAATACATATTTTCATGTACACATACATTTACATAATGTTAAAACTTCTGAATACAAAGTGAAAAATTAGTTCAGTGTCTGATCGGATGAAGAAGTGAACTGCTCAGGAGTTCAGCTGACAACTTTACGTTCCCTGTGTCCTTTGCCATTTAAACCCTGGAGAGTTGGTCCCAGTTATTCTGTCTTCTTGTACTGATTAAAATTTAAAATAGAAAATGTTTCAAGTAAATTTGTTATTTATATATAGCTAAAATAAAAACAGCAAGCCTGTATTGCAACATCATTCTTTACATTTGTAAGGTTGACTTGCTTGCTCTCCAGCTCAGGTGTTAAACAAGTTAAACTGAAAATAATTGCTAGTCAGGTAAGATCAGACTTTGAAAACTGCAATAACTTTGAAAAATAATGTTTTAGGGAAGTATTAGTTTTCAGAATTATTGTTGTGGGCCATTAAGTGTGATATAACCATTATTTTCCTCAAAACAAATTTGAAATGTTAATTAGGCATTTATTAAGATAAATGTTGAATAAATTTCACAGAAATATTTATTAAAAAGCAAAAGCCTCTTTAAAAGTTTTCACAAAGAGAAAGCTGGCTGATGACTTGTTTGAAGTCACAATGATATGCATGAAATTTAACCAACCTATATTTTATTAATAATAATACCATTTGGTGTGAACTTATTTTAATAGCAAAATGCTTTTCTTAAAAAACAATGAAGATAATCAGTATGCCACTAAATATCAGAGAGTGGTTATGTCATATCCTATAACACTTTGTTTTGGAAGGTCCTTACATAGTATTCTTTTTGTTAAAGAGCGGGGGTCTAATTATTGAGTAGATACTTTTTTCCATCTTTATTGAAATAAAATAGACAATTAGTTGCTTATATTTACATTGTACAACTCAATGAGTTTTTTTCAATTATAGTTGGTGTACAATAATATACCATTTTCAGTTGTATAGCATAGTGATCAGAGATCCACATAACTTGCAAAGCAATCACCCCAATAAATCTCTTACCCCACTTCCCCTTACAGATTTACAACATTATTAACTATCTTCCCCATGCTACACTCTATATCTCTTTGTCTGTTCCGCAACAATCCATTTGTACCTCTTAATCCATTTGCCTTTTTTTTTGAGCCCTCCACCCCACTTCTATCTATAGTCCTTAAAATATTTTCTGTATCTATAGTTTATTTCTGCTTTGTTGTTGTTCTTTAGATTCCACATGTACGTGAAATCATATGATATTTGTCTTTCTCTATCCAACCTGTTTCATTCAGCGCAATACCCTTAAGTCCACCAAGGCAATACCTTTTTCCATCTCCTTCCTTTTAGTCTGTGTGTATCTTTTAATCTGAAGTGAGTCTCTTGTAGGCAGCGTGTGTAGGGGTTTTGTTTTCTTATCCATTAAGTCACTCCATCTTTTGGTTGGAGCACTTAATTCTTTTCCATGAGGTACTTGATAGGTAGTTGTTACCATTCTTTATTCCTGTTTTTGATAAATCTTTTTTCTTCTTAAAGAACTCCCTCCAACATTTCATATAATACTGGCTTGGTGTTGATAAATTCTATTAGCTCTTTATCTGTCCTTTGACTCTAAATGATAGCTTTGCTGAATAAAGTATTCTTGGTTATAGATCCTGAGTTTTCATCGCATCAAATATTTTGTGCCAAGCCCTTCTGTCCTGCATAGTATTTTTTGAGAAATCAGCTGCTTATCTATGAGTGCTCTCTTCGAGGCAACTAACTGCTTTTCTCTTGCTGTTTTTAAGATTCTTCCTGGGGTTTTATGTCTAGTTCATACACCAGTTTATTTCTTCACATAGCTTATCAACATCTGATTTTCTTTCCAGTACTCCTACAACACGGATATTTTTACCTTTAATAGTGTCCCATAGGCTCCTTAAATTATTATTATAGTCTTGGCTTCTTTTTTTCTCACCATTCTGATTGAGTGTCCTTGGCTTTCTCACCCTCTATACAGGTCATTCAATCCTCTTCTTTATTCACTCTGTTTATTCCATTTAATATACTTTCCATCTCAGATATTGTGCTCCTCATTTCTGGTTCCCTTTCATGATTTCCATTTTCATCTTTATGTATTTTTTTTATCTCTTTGTTGAAGTTCTCACTGAATTCATCTACACTTCCCCTAAGTTCATTGAGCATCTTTATAACCAGTGTTTTGAACTGTGCATCTGTTAGATTGCTCGACTCCTTTATTTCTGGATCTCCATTCTGTTTTCTCATATGCTTCCTGCTTCTTTGTCTTCCCAATTTGGCTGCCTTTCTTTGTCTGTTTCTATGTAATAAGCAAAGCTTTTCAGTCTTCTGGTCTTATTAGTATGTCTTTGTGTAGTAGGTATTTAGTGGCATAGTCTTGAGAGGGGTATAGCTGCAGGCCAGGGTTAGCCCCAGGCTGTGCCTTCTGGGGCTACCTCTTAAGATTTAGCAAGGAATTCACAGAAGCTTTTCTCATAGTTGACTCAAAAGGCCACACCAGAAACTACAGTCAGCTGCCACCAGTGTGAGTCTGGGCACTGCTCGGCAAGGGGCACTTGACTTTTAGAAGATACACTTACATGTGGCTTGGGTGGGACCATGAGTTGGGGGAGGCAGTTTTAGGGAATCTTATGGGTGGAGTGACCTCTGTTATCTAGTTGGATGACATCTCAGCTATGGTGGCTATGAGTCTGCACACTGGGAGGGAGAAAGGCACACAGAGGAACAATGGATACTGCCGGCGCTTCTGCTTAGAGCGTCTCACTTGGGCCTTCACTCTGACAACTCAGTGTTCTCCTATAAATCCCTGGTGCCCCCTACACAGCCGACCCGGTGCTTGTGCTCAGAGCAAGCAGGTCCGTCACCACGAAAGTCCACTCGTGGACACAGTCCCTTTAAGAGGTATCTGCAGCTGCTGGACACTGCTGCTCTGGCCTCTGTTCCACTCAGCCGCTGAGGACTGGGCAGCCTTGTGACCTCTTTCCATTGCAGGATGATTTCTTATTTCTCTCCCTAGTTGTATGGCTTGTTCACCTAGATCTCAAGTGATTTTCCTTGCTGTTTGTTCATTGTTTCTGTCACAACTTTGATGTGGTTGTCAGAGGAATGAATAGAGCCTCTTTCATCTATGCCATTTCTGAGAAAAAGTTTGATTTACATATATTTAAGCCTACATGTTTATGCATTAAAAATTCATGCATACTGCTATAGTAGCATACCTAAATATTCCACTGTCGAATATGGACAGATCATCCAAACAAAAAATCAGTAAGGAAATAACATCTTTAAATGACACATTGGACCAACTGGACATAATTACATTTACAGAGCCTTTCATACCAAAACAGCTGCTTATACATTCACTAGTGCACATGGAACATTCTCAATGATTGACCACATACTGGGACACAGAGATAGCCTCAACAAATGTAAGAGGGTTGAAATAATACCAACCATATTCTCTGATAAAAGTGCTTTGAGGCTGGAAATCAACTGTAAAAAGAAAGTGGGAAGAACCACAAATATCATGCTACTGAAGAATGACCTATATAATGTAATCTATAAGACCCTATTAAAAGGAATCAAAGAAAATGCAAAGAAATGGAAAGATATTCTGTGTTCTTGGATGGGAAGAATTAACATAGTTAAAATGACCTTATTACCCAAAGCATTGTACAGATTTAATGCAATCCCCATCAAAATCCTTTTGGCACTCTTTAAAGAAATAGAACAAAAAATCAGATTTTTTTGGAGGCACAAAAGACTCCAAATTAACAAAGCCATCTTGGGGTGGGGGGGGGGGAGGAAAAAAAGCTGGAGGGAACACTGCCTGACTTCAGATTATACTACAGAGTAACAATAATCAAAATGTCATGTTATTGGCAGAAAACAGACACATGGACCAGTGGAACAGAATAGAGAGTCCAGAAGTAAACCATGTTTATATGGGCAAATAATTTTTGACAAAAGAACCAAAGACATACAGTGGAGCAAAGAAATCCTCTTCAACAAAAAGTTCTGGGAAAACTAAAAAGCCACCTGTAAAAGAATGAAACTAGACTGTTGTCTATCACCACACATGAAAATGAATTCAAAATGGATTAAGAACCCAAATGTAAGACCTGAAACAATAAAATTCATAGAAGAAAACATAGGAACTAAACTCCATGGACTTGGACTTAAAGAGGATTTTATGAATTTGACCTTCAAGGCAAGAGAAGTAAAAACAAAAATGAATGAATGGACTACATCAAATTAAAAAGCAAAAGAAATCGTCAACAAGGTCAAGAGACAACCATCCAAATAGGGAAATATATTTGCAGGCAACACCTCTGATAAGGGCCTAATATCCCAAATATACAAAGAACTCATACAACTTAATAACAATAAAAAGAAAATGATCCAGTCAAAAAATGGGCGGAGAACCTGAACAGACTCTTCTCCCAAGAAGACATTTAAATGGCCAACAAACATATGAAAGGATGCTCAACATCGCTAGCTATTAGGGAAATACAGACCAAAACCACAGTGAGATACCATCTTGCACCTGTTAGAATAGTTATAATCAAGAGGACAAGTAATAACAAGAATTGGAGAGGATGTAAAGAAAAAGGAACCCTTATACACTGCTGGTGGGACTGCATATTGGTACAGACTCTTTGGAGTATGGAGGATCCTCAAAAAATAAGAGTTGATCTACCATATGATCCAGCAATTCCTCTACTGAGTATTTACCCCAAAGATTTGAAAACCCATATCCAAAAAGATATTTGCACACCAATGTTCATAACAGTATTATTCACAGTGGCCCGGATATGGAAGCAACCGAAGTATCCTATGATAGATGATTGGATAAAAATGATTGGATATGTGTATGTGTATACATATATACGCATATGTATATACATACATACATACATATATATAAAAATACACACACACACTATGTAATATTACTCAACTATAAGAAGAGATGAAATACTGCCATTTGTGACAACGTGGATGGACCTTGAGATAATCATGTTAAGTAAATAAACTAGATAGAAAAAGTTTAAAACTACATGATAACACTTATATGTTAGATATAAACTAAAAGTATCAAACAAACATGATAAAGGAACAGAGACTCCTGGACATCGATGATAGACTAGTGGTTACCAGAGGGTCAGGGGGCGGGGGGTGGGAAGAGGAGATAGATGGGGAGCCATATATGTGGTAACAGAAGTTTAACTGTGGCGGTGAACATGCAATGCAAAATATAGATGACTTACTGTTGAAAAAAAATGTAAATTAAAAAATAAAAAAAAGCAGGTTAAAAAATACATAAATATTAACTCATATCAAGACTTCCTCTCAAAGTCTGATATACTTTATATCATCTCTATATAGGACTGAGAAAATGTAATCTGTCTTTTAATGATAGATATATTTAATCAGTCCAGTAAGTATATTATGTTAGTTGTAATAGCACATGGTTATGAATTTGAAATGAAAAAGCTGTTTTTGTGGAATGAAAGGAGCTATAAGATGGGTGGAGGGAAGAATTATATTTGGTACTATCCTTGGTTGGGAAAAGAAAATAACATTTGCTAAGTACCTAATCTGTTCCAGATTTATATTTAACATTATCTCTTTTAGTCCTCACAGAATTTCAAGTGGCTAGGTAGGTATTATTCCCATTTTTCAGATGAGACAGAAAGTTGAAGTGACTCATTCATAATCACATGGTTATTACAAAGATGAGCTTGTATTTGAAGTCAGGTCCATCTTTCTGGTTCTTACATCCAGGTACTTTTTATGGCTCCAAACAGCCTTCTTTTACTTTGGTTGTTTCTATCATTTCGGCTATGTTAATTTTATTTTACACTTTTAATAGAAAAGTCACATAAACATAATATAGCAAGACAGAATCAGAAAAACAGGAGCTCATAGCTGCCTTAGTAAACCTGCTTTGTTAACTTTGATTTATATGCTCGCTTCAGCACCGCATATACTAAAAAAACTTTGATTAACCTTAGATTTTGGAAAAATAGAGAAAGCTAAAGAATAACTTTCAGCACATTTTGACCCATGTAAGATATTTGGAGGCTTTAGAATGTGCTGAAAGTTAGAAATCACATCCAGTGTTAGAAATACCTGAATTTTAAAACAGTAAAGTCTTTATTTATCAAAAATGCTGTGATGTGCATATTATACCAGTTAACATTTCACAACTATTTTGGCATTTTCTAGTTCCTATAAATTTAAATTGGCAAGCTTTTTTTTTAAGCCTAAATCTTTGTTTTAATGACAAACTTGTTTTTGAATCAAGGAATGCTTGTGCTTGACTGGTATATTTATGTAGAAAACTTGGCTATACAGGGATACTGAGCATACCTACAAGGTTTTACATAATACCTGGCTATCTTAGATATACTTCCTTTGATGTTTACCTTCTGAGTTTAGTTATTAACAGTTTTGTAAACTGTATATTTTAACTTAATAAAATATTTCTTTTATTTATTTATTTTTAAATATGATGTTAGAGAATTAAAAAAAGCAAGGACACTCTCCCTGTTCTTGGAGTCAATATAGAAAACCGAAGCCAAGCTGGGATGTTCATTTATAGTAATAACCGCTTGATCAAAATGCACGAAAAAGTGGCCCACAGTTGAAACTGAAGTCCTTGTAAGTATATATATATATATATTTTTCCCCCCACAGGCACAGGCAGGATGAGGGAGGTTGCAGTAAGATTGTATTTGCAGAGTAAAATGAGCGATTATCATAAAGGGAGCAGGTGTTATATTCTCTGTTCACCCTTCTCATCAATGCACAGACATTAATCTGCCTAATTTATCATATTGGTAGAGTTGCATGCCTGCTATAAGAAAAAAGCTCACTTTTGGAAATTTTTTCAGTGCATTTTCTGAACAACTTAATGTTTTACCATTTTTGTGCTATTTACTCAGGTTAGGTTTTTAGTATCATACCAATTTAAATAATGCAAGCATATTAAAGAAATTTTAGAAAAGAGAGAAAAGAAAAATCCACAGTCTTGTAAAGCAGCCCTGTTAACAATTGTGCAGCCCCTTCATGTAGGAATTCTTGCCAGTTACCTGCATGAGTGTGTATTATTAACACTCTCCAGACTATTTGGATTCCAGAGTAATACATTTTGGTGCTTTCCCAATGGTCTGAAACTCCACAAGCTGCTTTCATGAATTATGTAGAGTCCTAAAAAGAGACCATGGAAATCATGGCGTCAGACAGGATAGCCATGACCAGTAGAATGGCTCAGGGAACATTTTTCACCTTCCTTCCTCACTTTCAAAGAATTAGCAATTCATTCATTTGTGTATTCAACAAGCACTTATTTACAGTATCATGAATGCTAGGCGATGTTCCAAGCTCTACGGGAAGATGGTGAAGACCTACTATCATTTGCTAAGGAACTTATAGTTCAGTGAAAGGGGCGAGTATATAAATACATATTTTTTATACTTTCTGGAAACAGCAAGAATGATCTTTTAAAACAGAGTTTACTCTCTTACTTTAAACCCCAAATATATAGAATGGGACTGTTTGCCATGGTCTCCCAGTGATCTGGCTCTGTGACACTCCCTGCCTATACCCACCCTCTCACTGCATTTTCCTCACACCAGCAGGCTCGTTCCTGCCTTATGACCTTGGCACTTGCCATTTTCTCTCTGTAATCTGTCTTTGAGATCTTACTGTTGGTCCTAACATATCCCTCAGGCACCTGCTCTAAAGATTCTTCCATGGGACGGTCCTCCTGGACTGTCTAAATAAAATTAGTCTCTGGCATCTTTACCTCTCTCCCTCTATCACTCTTCACATTAATTAAAACACTTGCTTTATATTTCTCATACTATTTATCATTACCTGAAATGATCTTGTACATTTATTTATTTACTAGCATCATGCCTTGTTACCGTTTAATAGAAGAGAAACTTTATAAACAGGAGCATTGTCTTTCTGTTCATCACTGTATTCTTTGTTTTTGGAATAGGGCCAGGTGCTTAGCTTAAATGAGTGAACGAGCAAATGAATACATATTATAGACAAAACATCAAGTGCAGAAAAACCATTTAGGAGGAGCAGTAAACTAAAGCAGGGGTGGTCTAGTTAGGTTTCCTGGAAGAAATGAAGCCCTAATTTAGACTCACAGAATGAATAGTAAAGGGGAGGACAAGGTGGGAGGGGAAAGTGGTAAAGAACATGATAAGCAAGAGACCCAAATTGGGAAGGTTGAATTGTATGTCATGTCAAGGGAATTGGGAGGTCTGAAGAGTTAGAGTCCACATGCTCTTTCCCAAAACAAGTTATGTGTCTAAGTAGACAGTCCTAGCCACGAATATCATGAGCTGCTAAAAGCGTGGGAAAAAATTGAGTTTATCCATCAGACTAATAGGCTGTTGTCTGTTAGTCTCTATAATACTCTAGCTCTTATGTTTCCTTAGTAGAATTCACTGAGCACCCCATGGACCTCTGAAACAATGAGGAGAATTCCAACTTGACAGATGAAAAGATGAAGAAAGTGATTCTCTGGCCAGTATCATTGAGAGGATCACGTCTGTTTCTTGAGCAAGGGATTACCTGTAGTGTTTAGTCCTAAGAAGCTTCCACTTCCCACCCACCCTGACTCTCTATGTAAGGTGGTAGGTTTGGAAAAAGAGGCATATTAATTCAGTAATGATGTATTAAAGCCATTTTGTATTCTGGGACAAACACACGTGGGTTCACCATTGATTTAAGTAACAAAATACAATTGTAAGATAACTTGTTAAACTTTGGTAAGGTTCAGACCTAGTGAACAAAGTTACGTTTGAAAAAATGGATTTCAAAATGCCATGGTATATTTGCTTTTCTTTTTTTCTTAGCTAAATTTCACAAAATTTATATATGTATTTATTCCCCCAGACTTGGTGCAGGTGTGGTTGGAATTGTTAATATACCATTGGAGATCATGGAACCATCTCATAATAAGCAGGAATTTCTCAATGTCCAAGAATATAATCATCTACTAAAAGTCATGGGACAGTACTTGGTGCAGTACTGTAAGGACACTGGGATCAGTGAGTATTCAGTGGTCATATTAAGAGGTACTTATGTGAGATCGACTTGCGTGATTTCTTTAAGCTAGAATGATTGCACTGATTCAAGTAATCAGTAACCCAAAGCCCTGCGTTAAAAACATGAGGGAAATGAGAAGAGAGTCTCAGTATCTTTTTCAGACTGTTATGCAAAGAATAAATCAGCAGATTGAAAATTGTAAGAGGAGGATAATCAGGGAGCACTATGAAGTGACAACTGATCACAGAGGAAGGGGACAGAAGTGTGCTTCAAATAGGCTGAGAACCCCCACAGGGGATCTAAGACTCGAATGTGTAGGAGCGCACAGCCTCACCTAGACCTGAATAGTTCCTGTAACACTGTTGTTATATCATGCCATAGATAATCATAGATAAACTTTTTTTGGTGTATCTAGTAAGTCTTAAATATGTTAATTCCAGAAAGATTTTGATTAAAAATCAGTATAAATATGTTTGGAAATTTTAAAAGATAAACTTCAGTTATCTGTAAAATTTGACTTATTCAGATCACCTCATTCTCCAGAGATACTTGAACAATGAGATGGTATGCTGTGCATTTACAAATAAATTTCCTGTAAGCTTTGCAGAGATAGGGCTTGATTTATGGAAGAAAGAGAGGCTACTATGTGTCTGTTCAGTGATTTGCATGAAGTATGTATAATTCATGCATATCAAAATTATGTCTCTATTCTTGAGACAACTTAAATTTTATTATTACTCCACTTGAGATTGTAATTTTAGAGTATTTTCTTTTTCTTTGTACCCACTCTGCTTGGTCCTAAAAAATTTCTCCGTACTAGTAAGACAGGAAAGAGTGCAGGAACTCAGGGAAAAAAATCGCAATGAAGTTAAGGGCACAGATTTTCTGCCAAAGCTGGATTCATGTCATAGTCTAAAATATATTACAAGTGTCATCTATGGGCCAGCAGCAGCAGCATCACCTCACAGCTTCCTAGAAAGGTGGAATCTTACCCTCCACCTAAGACTGGAGTAAAATCTGTGTATTAGCAAGATGTCCAGATAATCAGTATGTAGTTAAAGTTTGAGAAGCACTGCTCTGAGGAGTATATTCATGTAATTTTTGCTTAGCACAGGCATACTTTTTAATATGTATTCTTTTTTCTCAGAGACATGTGTTATACTAAACATTGTAATGAGCACATTATTTGGCAGAGTTTACTGAAAACTGTACAAAGCCTAAGAATATACAGAGAGATAAAAATCAAGCGTCTACTCTCTGGTCTTTAAATGCCAGCATGACATGATACAAAAGGAAAATGTTAAGTGTTAGAAAGTTGTGTAACTTCCCCCATTGTCTTCCTATTTTCTCTAATTCTTTCATCCTTGGAATAAGGAATCAAGCTTCATAAAGAGTTAGGCATTAAATTTAAAGGTGACAGGAATGATCTCCAACAAGCTCACACTTGCTCAGGAGAATCATACTCAGTCCTGTGTGTTGTGGGGAGCTATCTCAAAGCTCCTTTGCTCGAGGTGTGAGTGCCCTCCCACCTCCCACCAACTGTACTCTCAACTTGAGGGTATCACTTGCCAGCCTTCCTACCTCTATATAACTCTCAACCCCTACCTTTTCTACTTATTTTTTTTTTAAAAAAAACCTTCTCAAAGGATATAATAAAATTCAATAAATGCTATATTTGTATTTTAATTGTTACTAGTTAATAACATTGTTTTCCTAATTCCATAATTGTCTATGAATGAATTGATTTGGGGCTAGAGGATACTCTCACAAAAGATATTCCTCCGAAGGAAGTCAGAGTGGAGAAAGCATAGCAAGCATATGCTTTTGTTTGCACCTCTCACATCTTCATCCCAAAACTTAATTTTCAAACTGAATCAAGTAATCAGGGTCAGAATTGGTAGTCTCAGAAACTGTGTTGAGGAGGTTGACCTTCAAGGTCTTTGCTTATTAATTCCCACAGGAATAACAAAAGTTATATAATGCTTGTCTAATACCCTGAAAGCCAGTATTACAAGACACATAGTTTTAATGAAACGTAGGTTGGGTAAGCTTTTTGCCTTATAAATAAAAGATGCAATCTTTGTATTTGCTGTAAATCTGATCTGTTTCTGTGGAAAATTGAGCCTTTGTAAAAATCGAATTGGCAGAAAGGGAAAAGGAGAGGTAATGACTTTGTGTCATTTATCAAATCTGCATTTCCTTTTGGCACAGGTGATGCTAAGAATCTCAGAAATGGTTTCCTTGTCTCTGAGTCTGACCTCACCTCACTGTCTGCTTCTATGTTTTCTGAAGCTTTATGCTTCCTTACAGTAAAATGGGAATATTAATCATCAGTTTTTTAGAGTAGGGAAGAGAAGGAGAAGGGAAAGAGAGAGAAACATCAAATGAAATTTGGGTTTGAACAGAATCAATTACATAGAAATATATTACTAAACTTTTCTAAAATGGATCAGAATATAGCAGATGTGCTAAAATGAAATCTGCAATGTAATAAACATAACCTTTTTCCAACAAAACTCAAATCAGAGGGTCTCAGAAAGCTAAAAATCATCAAATCTACTTACCCTTTTCCCAGTAGTTTAATCCCCTCTACTTCACTTACCCCCGCCCCAGGCAAGTGAGCTGCATTTTAAGCCTGAATAAGGACCTCTCATGAAAGAAAAAAAAAAAATGCTACTTCTTGAGGCAGCCCATGTATTACAAAATACATTTTTTCATTAAGGTCAAGTCTATTTGTCATGTGTTCTTCCATTCATTCACCTGTGCTAGGCACAGAGTGTTATAGGGCTAACAAATCACACATTGTCCACCCTCTCTGGGAATTCGCAGTTCAGCAGGGCTAATATGATTTGACAATTAGAAACAGGATCGTTACCCAACAGAGAAGAATGAGTGCTGCCAAAGCCAATAATCAGGAGCTCACAGTCTAGAGGCCAGAGAAGGCCTCCCTGAAGAAGTGGTATTTCCTGAAGGATGAGGAGGAGTTAGCCAGGCTAACTTGATTTTTCTTCTCTTGGGGCCATGAATAGTTGGCCTAAAGCCGTTACAAATGACAGCCCTCCAGATATTTGAACACAAGCTTTCTGTCTCTTACCAACCTTGTTTTGTCCTAATATTTCCAAGTACTATTGCTGTTCTTCATTTGATATAGCATTAAATATACTCACCATTTTAATATTGTACTTTATAAAATGTATTACCTAGAAACAAAATTTTGAGATGAAATCCAGCCTTGAATAAAATGGGATCATAATTTTTTTCTTTTAATTTGTAATTCTATTGATGCAGACTGTCATATTAACTCTCGATAAGCACATTATTGACCCTCAGTGTCTTTATTGCCAATTAAAATTCTTAATAAAAATTTTAATGTGTTCTTATTAAGCCACACCTCTCTTTTTTCAGTAAGTGTTTTTGGACCCTTGCATAAAATGATGCATTTATCCTATTAAATCTTATCTCCTTAATATGCCTATCCCTTCAGGTTGTCAGGAACTTTTTGGCCATCTAATGTTGATTTCTAACTAATATGCTGCTTTTGTAGAGGTACTAAGTTTGGCCACTATTTTCCCTATGATTTTATTTAAATTCTATTGTACAGGACAGGGAAATCAAGCACTTGGTCCTCCACAGATGAACTCCATTGAGGCAGAAACAGGACACTGGGGGAAGACAATTAACCAATTACAGATTTTCCTAATTATACCATCACCTAACATACCAATTTCTCAGTTTTTGTATAATTTTGAAAGTGAGGGATAGTATTTGTTAGGTGAATAGTTTCTTTAAAAATAGGTAATGCTTTATGTCTTAGTCAGCTTGGGCTGCTATAACAAAATATCATAAACTGGGTGGTTTTTGAACAATGTAAATTTATTTTCCACAGTTCTGGAGACTGGAAGTCTAAAATTAGGGTGCCAGCGTGGTTGGGACCTGGTGAGAGCACTTATTCTGTTTACAGGTGACTGACATCATGTACCGTCCCGTGGTAGAAAGAGGTGAGCTAGTTCTCTGGCCTCGTCTTATAAGGGCCTCTTCTTATAAGAGCACTCATCCCATTCATGAGGGTTCCACCCTCATGACTTAATTACCTCCAAAAGGTCCAACCTCTAAATACCATCACAATGGGAATTAGGTTTCAACATATGAATTTAGGGGGGACATAAACATTCAGTCCATAACACTCTAGTAGTTATATCTAGCTAGCTGCTTACAACAAAATTTTGTTTACCTTGTGATGCACTTGAGTATCTAAGATCTAAGAAAGATATTACAAGAAAAATGCAAATGCAACATTTCTGCTAGGGATATAAATTGAGTGAGGAAGCCTATGTAAAATATAAAAAAGATGAGACTGTGAGACAAGTTTATATGAAGATACAGGCTGAAAAACAATTGTATTTCTTTTTAAGTTATGTATGTTATGTATTTATTTATTTTTATAATGTTATATTTTCAATATTATATTTTGTTTTGTTTTTAATTTTTTAGTTATGTGTTATGGGATGAATTGTGTTGTCCCTGAATTTATATGTTTTGTCCTAACCCCATTACCTCTGAATATGACTCTGTTTGGAGACAGGGCCTTTAAAGAGGTGATTAAATCAAAATGAGGCCATTAAGATGGACCCTAATCTAATCTTACTGGTATCCTTATAAGGAGAGGAAATTTTGATACACAAAGAGACACCAATGATGGGTGTGCACACACAAAAAGAACATTTGAGGACACAGTGAAAAGGAGCTGTCTGCATGCCAAGGATAGAGGTCTCATAAGAAATTAATCCTGTCAAACACCTTGATCTTTAACTTTAGCCTCCTCCAGAACCGCAAAAAAATAAAATTCTATTGTTTAAGCCACCCAGTCTGTGGTATTTGGTTATGCAGCCCTAGCAATCTAATATATATATATGTGAGAGTATATATATATATATATACATATATATCTAATATATATATGCGAGAGTGTGTGTGTGTGTGTGTGTGTGTGTGTGTGTATATATATATGTATGTATGTATATATGTATATTACGTGGAGAATTGAGAAATTAGAATTAAAGAGAATGTTATAATGAAATCCATAAAGCCATCATCCAACCTCAGAAATGATCAACTCTTGGGGAACATGTTTCAGTCCTATTCCCATCCATCGCCCCACAATTGGATTATGAAGGAAATTCCAAATACTATATAATTGTATTTATATGTAGTTTAGCATTTATTTCTAAAAGAACTTTGTTTAAGAACATAACCACAGTATAAATATGACACTAAAATTATTAATACTTAATATCATAAAATATCTAGTTTGTTTTATATATCTATTTTTCCTGCCATAATATAATTTATAGCTCCCCTCACCCCTACCCCACCCCCACACCACCACCACATTTCTCTTTTTCTTTCATTTTTCCTTTCATTTTATTTGTTGAAAAAACTGGTTTTATTGCCATGTAGTTGTCACACAGTCTAAATTTTGCTCACTACATTACAGGGTATAGTTTAACAGATTCCTTCATCATATTTATTTTTCTGTAAATTGATAGAATCCAGCAGCTTGAGCAAATTCAGATTTTTATTTTTAGTCAAGATGCTTCATAGGTAGTGTAGTGTGTTCTTCCATGGGTGGCATATATTGTTCGATTGTCTCTCTTTTAATTATAAAACAGTTTATAATGAATGCTCAGCTCCCTTAGGAATTTCAAAACCTTATATTCTGTTTCTATCATATTTTCATCATTTACTTGCTTGAATACATCTATAAAGACAAATTTCTTTTCATCTACTATTTGGTCACCCATGTTGGTAATTTTGCTATTTGACAGAAGGAACAGTAGAACTCTATACTGCTACACGAATTGCATTGGATAAAAGCTTGATGTGAGAGGAGTTCAAGGTAAAAAATAAAACATTAAAATGACATAGGCATTTTGCCTGATTTATATGGCATAAATATGTACTCTGTTTAAAATTATCACTTATGCTAGCTCCTGGCAAATAACAATACGGTTCAGGAGTTCATTGACTTCTGTGTTAAAGATATCACATTCTTAGATTTTATCCATTTACAAGCTTTCTCCTAGTAATTGAAATTACCACAATTGACAGTACTTATGCTTCCTTTTCTTTCTGACTGCACTTGTATTATTATCATGATAATGACATTTTTTACAGCTACAATGAAGTTTTTTTGCTAAAATACCTCAGAGGATCTCACCTATATTGCAAATAAAATGCTAAAATGCCTAGTAAAAAGCCTTCTTTAGTTCTGGAATTAAATATACATTGAATCTTATAGTTTTATTTTTCCCTACCATACCAGAAGCAAGACCTCAAAACTCTTCATTAGTCTGCTTATGTCTACCTTAGCAAAGAAGATATGTTGTATTTAATGACTCTGAATTTAAAACAATGCAATAAAAAATACATATAAGTTGTATTCACAAAAAAAAGAATCTTGACTTTTAAGAACATTGTCAGTCATTGCAGTTTGTGGATATCTGAATAAAGTAAGGAGAATCCTAGTAGAAAGATAAACTATGCTAACCCATGTATTGGGAGGACATAGGTAGCTGACGAGGCTGTTGCCCACAATAACCTAGAACTCTGTAAATATGCTTTAGATTAGGTTATTGTGTCTAATTTTTATTTCCACATTGTGGGAAATTAGAAAAACTGCAGTGCATCCAAAGGAAAAGAAAGACAGTAACTAAATAAATAGAAAGTAAAAGTTATTTCTTTTTGAGGGAAGACCCAGAAGAAACCTAATTTTCCTTGGTTTTGTTTTGAAGGTTTTGTCATGAGGTCTCTAACCCTCTTCCTTCTAGTTTCCAGTTCACAGAACAATGTAGTTCCAAACTGGGAGCCAGGAAGCCCCAGGGGACCTCAAAGTATGGCTAGGAGGCTTTGAATCCCATCTACCAGTTATTGTCAAAAATACCATATGCCTCATACATATATATGTTACATCTGCATTCTCCAAACTTTTTGACACCAGGGACTGGTGTTCTTATGGAATCTATGACTGATGATCTGAGGTGGAGCTGAGATGGTGATGCTAGTGCTGTAAATACGGATGAAGCTTCATTCGCTCTCCTCCTGCTGTGTGACCTGGTTCCCAACAGGCCATGGGCTAGTATTGGTATGAGGCCCGGGGTTGGAGGACCCCTGTGCTACAGGTTTTCAAATATCTATAGATGTAGATGTGGGTACTAAAATGTAAAATCATCCAAAAGTGTTATTAAATTTATAGTTGATTTTTTTGGTCATCATATATTTTCTCAGGTCAAGGGGTGGTGGTTCTGAAATTATTGCAACTTAAGGGGATCCTCATGGGAAACCACCAATATAGAAAAGAAAAAATGATGCTGCATTGCCAGATGAAGTAATGAAGTTGATGCCTAGGGCAAGTTGGACCAACTCCACAGATTCTTGGAATAGAATGGAGAAGGGAAGACATTAACTCCAGCTGCTACCTCCTTCTGTGATTAACTATACCCATAGAGTGAGGTTGCCTCAAACCCACTCTGCCACAACCTGAACCAAGAGAATGAAAGGGGCGGTGAGCCGCTTCATCACCACTGAAGACATCTTGTCTTGCTTTCCATCAATTCAAATAGAATACTGTGGGAAATGATTATATAGGGCTCCTCTCATCTCACATGCACCACAGACTCTCTAAGCCATCATGGCAGTTCTTCCTGGTAAGCAGTGGTTGGCCTCATGATCTTTCTCAAGAGTGTAAGGCATCACTACCAACTGATCGAAGTTGGCATATCACTTAACCAGTTTGCATTCCTAACACAGAAATTCTATTGAGAATGTAAATGACAAATGATCACACCATGAATCAAGTTAGGAAGGGTCCAATGTTTGGTTTACGTAAGAGTGAGAGGGTAATAACAAAATAGGCAATATTCAACAGAGGAGGAGGCATGATTTATGATCCCCTGAGAATGGATATGTAATTTATATCTCAGAAGATCTTTAAAAGTAGAATATAACATCTATGAAGTCAGGAACCTGATTTAAATACCTTGTATTTCTTATCATTTTCCTTTCATAAACTTTTAGGCTTCCTTTTTTTGATTAAAACTATCAGAGCTTTGCTTTAGCAGTTTATTACTGAATTTTCTTTCTTCTCCTCTTGGCTAATTGATTCCCTGGATGTCAGTGCACATTATATGAACAGATATGAAACTGCCGTCTAGGAAGGTATTATGTTTCTCCTATTTCAGAGGCAAAATCTGTGCAAGCTGCTCTTTTAGTTATTGGTTTTTGATAAATTTTAATAAGTTATCACAATATTTTACATGTTTGTTTTCCTTAAGAGGCTCCTTAAAAAGTAATCAGATAAATTTAAACATTAGAAATCTTCTGAATTAAGTATTCCATACATAGCTATTGATAAATTAAATTTCAGTTTTTCTGTTACTTGTTCTAGAAATTAGGACTTTACTTCTGTGTGCCTTAATCTCTGATTATTCCATTAATTTAACAAAATTGTTGATTATATCAGGCAAAGTCTCCAGATATGTATTTTTATATGTAAATATTATTTCTGTGCTTGCAGCATTTCCTGTTTACAAAAGTAAACTGAATTTTAAATCAAAATACCTTGATGATGTTAAAATAATATAATTTTCTAATTAATAAGTTCTGGGTTATCTACATTCCATCTCTTTATAGTGGATGGAAATATTTAAAATGCATATTTAAAAATCAAGTACTTTTCAAGTTTTCAAATTTTACTTCTTTGCTTTGAATTGACTTGTGGATGAAGGGTAATTTTAAAACCCACATTAAAACACATGAACAGAAATATCAGTTATTAAAACTATATATTAAAAATGTCCATAATTATAGGTATGTAATTGACTTTATTAGTCAAGATCAACCTAATATAATGAATTGTTATAATTACTTTTACTGTTTCTTGCAAATTAGGATAGACAAGAATTTTTTTAGGTTTGTTGGGATATAACTTGACAAAATGTTATTTATACTTAAAGTGTACAACATGATATTTGATAAACATATGCATTGTGAAATGTACTACAATCAAGTTAATCAACATATCTATCACCTTTTTGCATGTGTGGCAGGTGAGACTACTTTAAGATCTCTCTTAGTACTGGCAACCATCATTCTACTTTCTGTTTCTATGAGTTCAGCTTTTTTTTAGGAGGGGGTGGAGATTCCACATGTAAGTGATATACAGTATTTGTCTTTCTCTGTCAGAATTATTTCACTTACCATAATGCCCTCAGGCTCATCCATGTTGTTGCATGTGACGAGATCTACAACATTTTTATGTCTGAGTAAAATTCCATTGCACATGTGCACACATGCGTGTGTGTGTGTGTGTCTGTGTGGTTTTCTTTATCCACTCGTCCATCAATAGACACCTAGGTTGTTTCCATATCTTCACTACTGTGAATACTGCTATAATGAACATGGGAGGGCAGATGTCTTTTCAAGATGCTGATTTCCTTCACCTGTATACCCAGGAGTGGGATTTTCAGATCATATAGTTCTATTTTGAATTTTTTGATGAACCTCCACACCATTTTCCATAATGGTTGTACAAATTTACATTTCCATGTACAGTAGGCAAGATTTTCCTTTATTCTGCATCTTTGCCAACACTTTTCTCTTTTGATAATAGCCATCCTAACAGGTGTGAGATGGTATCTCATTGTGGTTTTGATTTACATTTCCCTGATAATTAATGATGTTTAACACTTTTTCCTGTACCTGATGGCCATTTTTATGTATTTTTGGAAAACTGTCTATTCAGGTTCTTTGCCCATTTATTAATCAGCGGTGTTTTGAGTTTGTTTGTTTGTTTGTTTTTTGATATTGAGTTTTATGAGTTTTTGTATAGTTTAGGTATTAACCTCTTATTAGATATATGGTTTTCAGATATTTTCTCCTTTTCTGTATGTTGCCTTTTTATTTCGTTGATTATTTCTTTTGCTGTGCAAAAGCTTTTTAGTTTGATGTAGTCCCTCTTTTTTGTTGTTTGTTTATTTTGTTTTTCTTTTGTTAATCGTGCTTCATGGTGTCATATCAAAAATTATTTTCAGGCCAATGTCAAGTAGCATTTTTTCTATGCTTGCTTTTTAAGTTTTAGGGTTTCAGGTCTTACAGTTAAGTCTTTAACTCATTTCAAGTTAATTTTTATGAGTGGCGTAGGATAGGGTACAATTTTGTTCTTTTGCCTGTGGATATCCAATGTTTCCAACACCATTTTTTGAAGAGACTACATTGTTCCATTGTGTGTTCTTGGTGTCCTTGTCAAAGATCAGCTGACCATATGTTTGGGTTTATTCTGGGCTTTCTATTATGTTCCAGTGGTCTTGGGTGTGTTTTTATGCACATGCCATACTGTTTTTATATTACTATAATTTGTAATATAGTTTGAAATCAGGATGTATGATGTGTCCAGGTTTGTTCTTCTTTCTTAAGATAGCTTCAGCTATTCAGGCTTTTTTGTGGTTACATATGTATTTCAGGATTGTTTTTTGTACTTCTCTGAAAAATTCCATAGGAATTTTTATAAAGATTGCACTGAATCCATAAATTACTTTGAATAGTTTGAACATTTAAAAAATATTAATTCTTCCAATCCAAGAACACAGGATGTCTTTTCATTTATGTGTCTTCTTAAATTTCTTTCATCAATGTCTTATAGTTTCAGTGTAGAGGTCTTTCACCTTCTTGGATAAATTTAATTCTAGGTGTTTTATTCTATTTGATGAGATAGCTTTCTTAATTTCTTGTTGTTGTTGTGTACAGAAATGCAACTGGTTTTTGTATATTGATTTTGTATACTGCAAATTTACTGAATGCATTGATTAGTGCTAACAGTTTTTTGGTGGAATCTTTAGGTTTTCCTTATATAATATGTAATCTGCAAGCAGAGAAGTTTTTACTTTTTTATTTTCCAAAACTCTTTATTTCTTTTTCATACCTAATTGCTCTGGCTAAGACTTTCAGTATTGTGTTGCTCAGCAGTGTTGAGAATGGACTTTCTTATCTTGTTCTTGATCTTGAAGAAAAGCTTTTAACTTTTTGTGATTGAGTATGATGTTAGCTGTAGGCTTGTCATATATGGCCTTTATTATGTTGACGTATTTCTTTTATACACAATTTGTTGAGAGTTTTTAATCAAGAAAGAGCATTCAGATGTTCTTTCTGTACCTGTTGAGATGATCGTATGATTTTTATCCTTTATTCTATTAATATGATATATTGCACATTTATTGATTTGTATAGGTTGAACCATCCTTGCATCCAGGAATAACTCCCACTTGATCATGGTTTATGATCCTTTTATTATGCTGTTGAATTTTGTTTGCTTGTATTTTGTTGAGGATTTTTGTATCTATGTTAATCAGTAATATTGGCTTGTACATTTCTTTTCATGTAGTGTCCTTATCTGGTTTTGTTATTAGTTAATGCTTTATAAAGTGAGTTTGGAAGTGTTCCCTGCTCTTTGACTTTTTTCAAGAGTTTGGGAAGAATAGCTTTAATTCTTCTTTAAACATTCGATAGAATTCACCAGTGAAACCATCTGGTCCTGGGCTTTCTTTGTTGGAATATTTTAAATTACTGACTCAGTCTTCTTACTAACTATAAGTTTTTCAGATTTTGTATCTCTTCATAATTCAGTCTTGGCAGTTTGTATATTTCTAGGAATTTGCCCCTTTCTTGTAGGTTATATTATTTGGGGGCATTTAATTGTTCATAGTACTTTCTTATGACTTTTTGCATTTCTGTGGTATCGATTGTAATGTCTCCTCTTTTATTTCTGATTTTATTTATTGTCTTCATTCTTTTTCTTAGTTAATCTAATTAAGGATTTGCCAGTTTTCTTTATCTTTTCACAAAGCAGCTCTTAGTTTCATTGCTCTTTTCTATTTTTTAGCCTCTGTTTCATTTATTTCTGCTTTGATCTTTGCAATTTCTTCGTTCTGTTAACTTTGGACTTTGTTCTTTTTTATTCTAGTTCCTTGCAATATAAAGTTAGGTTGATAATTTGAGATCTTTCTTATTTCTTTGTGTATGTGTTTTAGCACTATGAACTCCCCTTTTAGAACTGCTTTTGTTGCAGCCAATAAATTTTGGTATTTGTTTCCATTTTCATTTATTTCAATATATTTTAAATTCTTTGATTTCTTCTTTGATTCATTGGTCATTCATTGGAGTATGTTGTTTAATTTCCACATATTTGTGAAATTTCTGGCTTTCCTTGTATTGTTAATTTCTAGTTTTATAGCATCGTGTTCAGAAAAAAAAATGTTTGACATAATTTTGGTAAATTTGATAAGACTTGTTTTGTGACCAATCCTATGATCTATCCTGGAAAATATTCCATGCATTTTTGAGAAAAATGTGTATTCTGCTGCTATTGGATGAAATATTGTGTGTGTGTGGGGTGTGTGTGTGTGTGCATGTGCATGCATCTGTTAGGTCTCATTGATCTAAAGATGGTTCAAGTTCATTATGTCTTTTTGATTTTCTCACTGGATACTCTGTCCATTGTTGAAAGTGGGATAATGAAGTCCCCTATACTATTATCATAGCTGTCTATTTCTTCCTTTAGATCTGTGAATATTTACTTAATATATTTAGGTTCTCTGATGTTGGGTGCATATATATTTACAATTGTTATATCCTCTTGATGAACTGACTCCTTTCAGTATATAATAATCTTCTTTGTCTCTTGTTACCGTTTTTGACTTACAATGTATTTTGTCTGATATACATGTATGTACCTCTTTGTTTTTATTTGCATGGGATATTTTTTCCATCTTTTTACTTTGAGCTTATGTGTGTCCTTAAAACTGAAGTGAATCTCTTGTAGACAGTATATATGATTGGGTCTTGTTTTATGCAAGCAGTCATTTGGTGACTTTTCATTGGAGAACTTAATTTATTTACATTTAAAGTAATTTCTAACAGGTAAGGACTTATTATTGCCATGTATTGCTTGTTTTCTGGGTGTTTTGTAGTTTGCGTGTGTCTTTCATCCTCTTTAGCTGCCTTCCTTTGTAATATGATAATTTTTGTAGTATTATGCTTCAAATTCTTTATCTTTTGTGTGTCTACAGTATTTGCTTTGAGGTTACCATGAGCCTTACATAAAATGTCTTATAATAATAACAGTTTATTTTAAGCTCGTAACAACTTAAATTTGCATACAAAAACTCTAACTTTTTACTTCTCCACCCCCGCAGATTATTATTATTTTTTTTATTTTACAGTTTACATGTTTGGATATTGTGTATCCATTAAGAAATTATTGTAGCTATACTTATTTTTAATACTTCTGTATTTTAACCTTTATCCTATAGTTAAGTGATTTATATACCACTATTACAGTATGAGAGTATTCTAAATTTGACTATATACTTACCTTTATCAGTGAGTTTTATATTTTCATGTTTTCAAGTGACTAATTAGTGTCCTCTTATTTCAGTTTGAAGAACTCCCTTTAGCATTTCTTGTAAGGCAGGTCAAGTGGTAATGAACTCCCTCAACTTTTGTTTGGGGAATTTTTTCTCTTCATTTCTGAAGGACAGCTTTTCCAGGTTAAGTACTCTTGGTTGGCATTTTTTTTTTTCCTTTCAGACCTTTGATTATATCATGCCACTCTCTCTTGACCTGCAAATTTCTGCTTAAAAAAGCCACTGATAGCTTTATGGAGGTTCCCTTGTATGAGAGGAATATTTTTTTTTCCCCAGGTGGCTCTACAGACTAACACATACAAGAAACTAGAAAGTGATGTGGTGTGTTTTCTCTCTCTGCCTTCCCTCTTGCCAACTTGCTAATCTGCTTGCTGAAGCATCTATCTGGTAGTCTACAGGGTTCACTCCATGAAAATTTGTTTTAATAACACCATAAGTGCAACTGCAAGTTGTGCATGTTGGACTAACTTCTGGTTGAAGAGGAAAAGTCAAGTTTCCATTGAAAGTTAGGAAAAGCCATTTCTGATCCCCAGAGAGAAAAACTTTGATTTCTTTGCTCTAATATTTTTCCTAGAATGGTGTATCTTCCATCAGGCCTGGTCATTAGATATTTGAGCTAGTGAATGTTCTTATTTCTGCCTTTGATAGCCAGTAAATCTTGAGTATTGTTTAGTCCTATAAGTAAACATTAAGCTGTATGTGTAAGCTACTGATTATAAGATCCTAAATGTCACCACTGTTTTCAAGGATTTCACTATCCAAAGGGGAAAATAGGCACTGAGTAAACTAAAATGTAATGTGTAAGCACTATAAGAGTAGTGTGATCACAGAGCAGATATCACTCTACCCGCAAGGATATGTGCTTATGTTTCTAACATCCTAGTAGTTTTACCACTCTTAAAATGTTTGCGTTGGAGTTCACAGTTGATATTTGTTTTAGAATTCAACCGTGTTGTGTTAACTGTGTTTATTAATGTTTTAAGAGAGAGAAACATTATTTACCTTCATTTTACCCCAAACAACACATCAGTGAGGCATTTTGTCAAGAGGATCAGCAATAATTTTTGAGGATTTCTTAGGCATAGGATGCTGAGCTGTATGCTGAGGGCATGCAAAGTTATAAAGCACAAAGTTATAAAGTTCCTCCTTTGAAAGATAGTCTTCTGGAGGAAGTAATATTTAGAGAGAAGACAAATACAATTCAGAAGCCATTTAAATTCCTGCAGAGTACTATAGCTTTTAATGTGCCTTCATATTTGTTCTTTACGATAAATCTGTTAGGTTATTGAAACACTCATTTTATAAATAAGAAAGCTTAGTGGCTTCTGACAATAACACAACTAATGTGTGGGAGAGCCAACACGTGAAGCCGCCTGACTAGTCTACAACACCTCTCATTTTATTAAGAACTGAATAGTTCAAGCAGAAATCAAAGAACTAGTCTTCATGAGCTCATCAGAATCCAAAGGAAAATTTGAGGCGAGAGCTATTAGGGATTTTGTGAAAAGACGAAGTGGGAGACCTGGGAATTTCTAAGGGTAGCTTTCAGCCCAGCCCCACTGTAAATCTCCTTTGAAGGCTGAGTCCCTGCTGGTCTTTATGGCACATAGCATTCTGAACGTAAATTTTAACAGGAATAGTAAGATATAAGGATGTTTATTTGTATTTTGCATGGATTACATGGTCATATGTTAAGGCTGATGTATGGCTGGCCCTATTTCATATATTTTATTTCTAAGGTTTATATTTTAGAACATCACTTTTTGTACTTTGTATGTTGAAGAAATGTTCTATATTTGCTGCATGTCAAGTACTCAGTAACCACATGTTGCTAGTGGTCATCATATTGGACAGGATGGTAAGCATGAATTCTTTTTAAAAAAATAAAGTAATACATGAACATGTAAAAATATTCAAAGTGTTTAGAAAGTAAAAAATGAAAAGTAAAAGTATCTTTCCCTGCCTTTTTCTCAACCCCAACCCTTTTCCCCAGTGCTATCCACTATTAAAACTTTCTTTTGTATCCTTTCAGAAAAAGAAAAATGTGTCCATCAAAATTTTATATGTGTATGCTTTTTATAAATTGATTATACTAGACAAACAAAAATTGTTTATATGAAATATGCTGTTTTATATCTTTAAAAAAATCAATACTTGGTTTTGGATATCTTGATGCATCACTGCATTTAGCTCTAAGTCCTAGTTGCCCAGTGTTCCTTGTTTGGAAATGGAATTTATCAATTCCATATTCTAGGCTTTTACATTGTTTCCAATGTAAATTTTTCTTTGCTATTCAAATAATGTATACACACACACATGCACATATATGTGTAGATATATATATATACACATACACATATATGTGTATATATACATATATGTGTATGTGTGTGTATATATAATATATGTGTATATATATATGTAGAGAAAGAGGGAGAGAGAACGCGCCATTTTTTTGTGTTTGTGGGGAAGTTTCCTAGCAGTGTAATTCCTAGCATTGTAAGAGGCACCTGAACAGTAAATGAATCCAGTGTAAAGGCTAAGAACACAGCCTCATAAAGAGGGCTCCTGAATGGTACTTCATGACAAATACTATTTCTAAGCAAAGGGAAAGAAGAGAATCTGGCATGAGGGTAGGACATAAACAATAAAGACTGGTAGAAAAGGGAACCAGAGATAAAATAAAGGTAAAAGAACTCTAGCTGTGAGACAAGATGATAAATATTTGTATCAATAATCTTAAGAGTGGCCTTTAAGTTAAATCAGTACCATTCCTCCAAGAAGACTTTAAGATAAAGTTTTAAATGTCAATGTATTTTATCTGAACAATAAAAAATGTGTGTATTATATATATGTATATATATATTTGTGCATGTGTATAAAGCTGCTATTGTATTTAGTTTTATTATAAAAGTAATGCATATTTATTGTATATAGCTAAGAAAATGTAAGAAAATATAAGGCAAAAGCAAATTTTACCCATATTCAGAAAACACCAACATTAGTATTTTAATCTCTTATTTCTGTATATGTATTAGTTTTTATAGTTGAGATAATATTGTATATATATTTGTTTATATCCAAACTTTCTTTTCCTTATCTTGATCTTATTGATTGTATTTTCTTTTTGTTATTATTTATCTGTTTTCTTTCTTTCTTTTTTTTTTAGGTAATAGAAATCTAACATTGTTTTGGAATGAATTTGGATACCAGAATAACAAGGACAGGGAGAAGTCTTTAGATTCTATTCAATATCAAAAAAGACAGGCCATGGCCATCCCATTTATTATTCAATGTGGTGAGTATTAAATTTCATTCGAATTAGCAATCATTTAGTGAATTCCTAAATATGCAAGTCATTGTATTAAGAAATGGGGCATGAGGGAAAGTTTAAAACTAGTTTCTCCTTAAAAACACTCGAATTAGAGATAACTGGTAATGTCTCTAGTCTAAGTTCTATAAATACAGAAGAACTCACTTACCTTCAAGGTAAGTTATGGTAATATACTGCTTCAATTCTAATTTATATTTCATTTAAGGGGGGAAATATGCAGTGAGTTGACCCAAATTTTTAGTAAAATTTGTGATTTTGTCTGTTCAATAAACTAAGAGAAGCTAAAAGTTTTTAGGAAACTAAAAACCTTTGCTTATGTTTTTGTGTGGATTTATTCGAGTTTATAATGATTGAGAATAGATTGGGTTAAGATTTCAATAAGAAGAAAGCATGTTTTTGCTGGATTATTATTTTTTTTAATTTACGGTGACATATATTTATATAAAGAATTCTGTACATGTTAAAAGTAAGGATTCCTGACCAAATGTAAATGTAACAAGTGGGCCAATTAAGAAAGATATGTATGTACTTTTAATGTGTAACTTTGGTATACTGAATTGTACTTTTTTTTTTTTTCTTTCGAGGAAATTAATAAGGTATAATTAATTGTGTCTTAACTTCCAGAAAAAAATTAAGACAGATGAATGCAACTGGGATATTGTGATAACAAGAAATATATTTTTTATTATAGTTAAATTGGTTTCAATTACAGATACTCATTATTGAATTTAATCCTGCTTTATCATACTTTGGAGAAGGCACCTGAACAATAAATAAATTCTGGACAGTCTTCTTTCCTTTTAAAAGCAATGCACTGATATATATTTGCATACTAAAGGGGAGAACCCTTAGAAATATGTCAGGCCATTCTCTAAAACTTTTTTTCTCCCTTGCTTTCTCTTTTCTGTTTTAGTTATTGTACTAACTTTGTGGATGATAATGAAATTCTGCATAATGTGAACAGAGTAAACTATTTGTAAACTGCCAAAAAAAAAAAAAAGAAAGAAAAAAGAAAGAAATTGGGCATGAGGGAGACAAAAGTGGTAGATAAAACCTGGTACTTGCTTACAAGGAGGTTAGGGTCTAAGAGAGAGATTAACATAGGCATAAAAAGAATTGTAATAGATACGAATGTCGAGTAAATAGTGTAAAAGAAGCACACAATTCTTTGAGGGTTCAAAGGGGAAGAGGAGGAAGTTGAGGCAAGGTTTCATGACAGAGGTAGCCTTTGCCATGATCTTTAAAATAGAATTTTGATAGGCAGAGATGTAGTGGAAGATATATGTTAACTTCAAGTGTACACTCAGCTAAAATTTTTTGGTGGAATAATAGAGTCATCTTTCTATTTTTAAAACTTAGCACTGTGTTATATAGTTGGTATTTAGTAGTTAACAGCTGCATAAAAGAATGAATAATAGACAAAAATATCAGGTTAAATAACATGTTTAGAGGGCTTTGAATGCCATGATAAGGAGTTTTCACTTTGATAAACAATGGAGAGGCACTGGGAATTTTTCAGTTGGAATAACATCACTGAAGCATTGAGCACTTATTGTGTTCCTCTGATACATTTCCTAGCCACTATACAAAGAGTTAGAGAATTAAAGACACTTTCTACTTTCTACAAGGAACTGCCATTCAGCAAAGAAACCAAGCAAACCAAAAAAAGCACACCATAGTGTGTAAAATGCAGTTACTTACATAGTGCCAAGGGAACACCTCCCTAATCTTGAGCCTGGGGTGTCTAAAGAGGACCTGACTAGTCAGATATATGGAAGATACTACTAGAATCTAATCTTCAGTATATGAAAGCTGTGTGAAATTGGACAAATTCTTTAATTTCTTTTTCAGTTTCCTTATTTATAAAATGAGGTTAGTTATTTATAGTGACATCTACAGTTTTGTGAAAATAAAATGTATTAACACATGTAAAGTTTACTAAGTGCTTAGGATAGTGTATTAGGGTTCTCTAGAGAAACAGAACCAATAGATGAGTGGATGGGTAGGGGGGTAGGTGGGTGAATGGATGGATGGATGGATAGATAGATAGATAGATAGATAGATATTGATTATATGGAATTGGCTCATATGATTATGGAAGCTAATAAGTCCTAAGATCTGCAGTCAGTGAGCTGGAGACCCAGGAGAGCCATTGATTCAATTCCAGTTTGATTTTGAAGGCCTGAGAGCAGGGGACCCAATGATGTAGTTCCAGTCTGAATATTGACAAACCCAGTACCTGGGAAGAACCTAATGTCCCAGCTCAAGACAGTCAGGAAGGAAGGAGATGTTTCTTCCTTCACAAGACAGTCAGCCTTTGTTGTTCTACTCAGGTCTTCAACTGATTGGATAAGGTTCACCCACATTAGGGAGGGCAACTTGCTTTACTCAGTCTACCAATTAAAATGTTAAACTCATGTAAAACACCCTAAGACAGACACTCAAAATAACGTTTAACCAAATATCTGGGCACCCCATGGCTCTATCCCGTTGACACATAAAATTAACCATCATAGATAATGTTGAGCAGCATTGGCTTTTATCATTATTATTATGTATTTTAATCTTCAATAACCCATTCAGGTAAGAACTAATAATAATCTCTTTTTACAGATGAACAATAGAGATGTAATTTTTCCAGGACTGTAGAAATAGTAAGCGGTAGAGCTATCCAAGCCCATAACCACTGTGCAGACTGCCAACATCATAGAGGAACAAAGAGAAATATTCACCTAAGCACCATTAGCAGTGTATCTGGAAGGAATTCAGGATTAAAGTTAATAATAGCTTGGAGAATATGGAGTCCTTTAGTCCTAAAGGGAAGGAGAGAGACTGAAAGGGAGAAATGGACAACAAAGTCAGAAACTGTAGGTTGGAGAATGAGATAAGAGCAGGGAAACAAGTGCAGAATGAGGAACTGTTTTCTTAGTCAAGTGGTTGGAGATGCAAAGTGGTGTTTTCAGAAGATAGATAATAGGACAGAGAAAATTGGGGAGTCAAGTCACTGGAAGTCTTTGTGTGGTTTAAGAAGAGGTGGAGGGGGATCTGTTATTTAAAATTCTACTAAAACTTACTGTATTTTGTTAACCAATGTCACCAAAAAAAATTGAATAAGTAAATTAAAAGTAAATTTAAAAATATAAAAATAAAATTCTTTGGTCTGAAAGTTGCAGAAACTAACTGGAAAGAGTTTAAGGGATAATAATAACAACTAACAGTTTATTGGCAGTGTCTTGGGGTAGCTCATAGAATCCTAGATTAGTTGTGCCATCAAGAATAAAGGTATATTCAACAGATGATTGGATAAAGAAGTTATGGCTCATTATCCAATGGAATATTACTGAGTCATTAAAAAAATGAAATCCTACCATTTGCAATGGACATGGATGGACCTAGAGGTTATTATGCTAAGTGAAATCAGTCAGACAGAGAAAGATACAAACCTGTGATTTCACTTATATGTGGAATCTAAGAAATAAAAAGAACAAACTAATCAAAAACAGACTCACAAATATAGAAGACAATCTGGTGACAGCCAGAGGGGAGAGGTGTTGGGGTCTGGGAGAACTGGGTAAAGGGATAAAGAAGTATAAATTAGCAATTGATGGATGGTCACAGGGATGGGGAGCACAGCATAGGGAATGCAGTTAGCATTAATATAATGGCTAGGTGGAGAGCCAGAAGATAGCAAGAACAATTAGAGGGATCATTTTATAAACTATGTAAATGTCTAACTAATGTACTGTACACTTGAAACTAATAATAAAATAAAATTTAAAAAACTTGCATACAAAAAAAAAGAGATTACCATTCTATTGTTCAACTATTATAATGTGGATATATTACTAAATCCAAAGTATAAAATCCAAATCTTTTCTGTTAAGGAATTTATGTCCTTAAAAAACTTGTTGCTTTGTATAATATAATTTTTTTGGAATTAAAAAGGAGTGATCCTAGGAATCTGATCCAGTATTTCTGTGTTTCATATACGCTACATATTCTAAACTAGTGGTTGATAAACATTTTTCTGTAAAGGCCCACATATCTCAGATTTTGCAGGCCATACCATCTCCATTGCAACTATTCAGTTCTGCCCTTGCAACATAAAAGTGACCTCAGAAAGTCTGTAAATAAATGGGCATGGTGGTGTTCCAGTGACGCTTTCTTTACAGAAACCGGTGGTGGGCTACATTGGGCCCAGAGGTCCATGGTTTGCCCACCTCTAAATCAGGTGTTGAGAAAAGATTGTTGTTGCTGGAGGCCAAATGTTTTTATAATCAAAATGAACTACTAATCTGTCATTAGATGTAGCTGTAACTCTTGACCTTAATCTATAGTAAAATGCCCCTCAAATAGTGACTATATATCAACAGATATGACTATAATTCTAGATTTTATGAAAAATTCAGATTGCTGTTTTTACACATACAATGTAAAATATGTCCTCAGCCGTTAAGGTATCAGCAATTTTTTATTGGACCTTTCATTTTTTATCATTGATTTACAATTGTGGATTATGTATTATGGTTGTGTTATATAATATGTAAGGTAATTATCCTGTGTTAATCATATGCCTTGCAAATAATTTTATTGGTTTATTGTTAGTCTTTGATTTATTTATGCTTTCTTTTTTCATTAAAAATTTTTAAAAGCAAAAAAGAATAATGATATATAATCAAAGATTTACTTGTCTTTGGATCAAAAGATACCTCATACTTTGGTATATGCAGCCTTACACATTTTATTACAATAGATTCACTCTGATTGTGGTCTTTCTTGTGTGTAATTTTTGTTTTGATTATCAGATATTTGCCTTAAGTGGAGAGTCTTGCCATCTTCTACTAATCATCAAGAAAAAGAATATTTTGATATCTGGATTTGTGCTAATAATCCTAACCTCTTGGAAAACAGGTAGCTTTTTGAGAATTTTCTAAAATTCTTTATCCATTTTTAATTCCTAAAATACATAGATGTATGAAACTGGAAAATGTCAGCTATAGATAAATTTTAGCTTAGTAACTGCCATCTCTTAAAACTCTTTCTAGCCCCTTGCCACTGTGAAAAGATGTTTCATTAGTGTGCTTTTCCATTAAGATAAAGAGACCTAGAGGTAATTATTTGCAAATGTGGGGTTGTACAGCTCTGTGCTTCCACTGGCGAGAGACTACAACCTGATATTTAAGAGTTCTGCCTCTTAGTTCATTTTCACACAACATAGCACCTTATTGTACAAGAGTTTTATCCAGAGTGTGTCCCCAGGGGACTAAACTGTTAGACCATGTGCTTTTTATATTTAAATCATATATTGATTTCACTGTTTTGTGTTCTTGGACTAAAACAGGAAAAACATTGATTAAATATTGATGAATGGAAGTATTATTGCAAGCCCTTTAAACTTACACTCTTTTTCTTGGCGGGGGGGGGGGGGGAGTTAGTATACCCCTTTAACAAAGTCACCCCTAAGTTGAGCATTGCTTTTCCATGGAGTTTATTCTAAGTCCTTAGGCTTGGCTAAGTCACTCAATATTGTTAATATAGACATAAGGGTAGTAACTCTTGTTGGGTTATTTTTATACAGCCTTGAAAAAAAGCAATTAAAAAAATCAAAAACTGCTACTAAAATCTCTTCTACATGGAGTCCCCAGGTTAATCATATTTAGAAAATGAGAAAAAATGTTAGAGATGAGAGGGTTTTAGATTTCACATGGCCCAGGGGTGTTTCAGTTTCCCTTTCTTGGTTTGCAGCAGAACCTGTTCCCCTCCCCCAAATAAAATTTGTTTCAGACCCCAAATATGTGAAATAGATAAATGCAGAACTGTCCTGATTGAATTGGAGGTTGGGAATCTGGGGCCAAAGGCATTCACTTCTCATTTCAGTTCTCTGTTCTCTGCAAAAAGCTGGAGCTCCAGAAAGCAGGCTCATAAAAACACTGATCTAGTCTCACTTCTTTATTTCAGAGAAGTGAAAATTCCCCAGTGGGGCTAAGAAACCTGTTCATGAAGCCACTGGCCAAGGTCTTCTGATTCCTAAACCTGATTCCAGCCCCAGCTTAAAACTTAAATATCTCCCAAGTCAGAACAAAGGGTTGGTTTGGTGCCGTATTAACGACAGTCTGATATGTAGTGTTTTCATTGTCAGTGTCATAATTTTCATCCAAGTGTTATTTAATAGAAGTTTTTTGTTGTTGTTGTTGTTGTTGCTTCAGTTTCTGTGTAGAAAGAGCTGTGCTTGGAAATGTAAATGAAATTGACCCAAGCCCCCAACTCTCAAAAAAAAAAAAAGTTAATGATATTGATCACTTACTGTGAACTAAGAACTTTTCATACAGCATAGAACAGTGTGTTGGAGTTCAGCCAGTGCAGACAGACTGCTTGGGTTTGACTCTGAGCTCCATTAGCTATGAAACCTTGGACAAGTGATATAATCTTTTTTAAACTCAGCTTCCTATCACCTAGAATGGGATATAATAATAGTACCTTTTGCATTTTTTCTGGTTTCCAGCTGAGCTTCTTGTAAGGTCAATTTGCTAAGTCCCTGTTCGCTGAGGACCTTTTGTTAATGAGCCATGAGAATTTAGGACCCTCTCTACAGATCTAACCATATATCTATGACTTCTTAAACCAGTCTTAGTCATTACCAGACCTATAGAACTGGGACTCTGTCTTCTGTGGCTTCTCTTAGCTCCAAAATACTCACCTACGCTCTCACCCTCTTCTTGAAAAGTGGTGATGCCAGGACAGAACATTGTAAAATTAGTTTCAAAGTTGTATTAGTTCTCTTTTACACATCGAAACAGTGTTACTTGTGATGACAGGCAAGATGAATTTAGCCATGGTGGCAAAAAACTGATGGACCTTAAAAGCCTACAATGCAAAAAGTATTTTTATATTTCTGATTTCTTAAGTCTTTGATTCTTTAAATATATGGACATAATTTTGACCATCTATATTTTATATCCACTAAAAAGATTATGACAAAAAGTTTGCTTAAAGTGACAGCAAAAGATTTAGGGGGATATATAAAGAAACTCCTGATTACAAGGGCAGTTACATAAGAGTTGACATTTCCTTTATAAGATTATTGACAGCAAGTAGATATGGTAATTTTTAGGGGAAGAGAAATTCATCTGATGACCTCATTCAGTCCTCTCATTACAGGATGGACCATGTATACTTTGAGACTATGTCATAAATAGATTATTGTTAGACAAAACCCTGATATATATATACATATATATGTATATATACACACATATACATACATATATATACACATATATATACACACATACATATGTGTGTGTGTGTATCTCCAATTAGATTTGGATAGAATTGCATAAAGTAAGTATATGGAAATGATGAAAAGTGGAGTATAGTTATTTATCAGGCAACATTTGATGAATGGAAGAGAGAGTAATGGAGTGAAAAGTAGCATTATCTATATTTACAGAAAATATAGTTTATTGCCAGCAGTTAATTGCCAATTGTCAGCAGGGTTAATGCTAATGAATATCATTTGAATAAAAATTTGTGTAACTAGAACTTGGGTAGGAAACATAATAGCAGCTCTCTCACATAGCAATTACATATGTTATCTCATTTCATCTTTATAATAACGCTATAAACTTTCTCTGCTTCTCGGAGGAGAAAACAGTGAGGTTAAGAGAGGTGCAGTAACTTGTCCAGGGTTCTTTCCTAGAGCTGAAATTTGAAGCGAGGCATTTTATGCAAAACCTGTACTCTTTCTGCCTTACCACACTGAAGGCACCTTTTACCTTTGAGAAAGGCTAATTCCAGCCTAATATTTTATGGTGACAAACTATGCCATTTTACAAATGGTAGTATCAGAGTTGGTGACTCAGGCTGGTAAACTGTAGCCATTCTTTTTCAGACCCCTGAAGCCTCTTTTTTTGTTTTCCGCTTTAAGCACAGAGGGAGGCTAGACATTTTTGTCTCAGTATACAAGAAATAGATATCAGTACGCTTCCATTACATTCATGCTATGTATTTATCTGCACTGAAAATAGGGATCACCAGCAGAGTAAAAATGATGCCTATCATTTATTTGACTGAACGGAAAAAGTCTAAATTTTGAAAAAGATGTTAAAAATATCTGTGGATTGTATTGTACATTAAAATTGAATTTGTTTCCGAAGATCTTTGAAAACAATCGAATGGATTGCATTTAAATAAAATATTTGCAGTTTCTCTTTTCTGAATAAAAACTCAATGTTGTCACAAGGTTCTTTTCTCACATGAAACAGGAACCTATATAGGTGTCACCCCACAGATGTCTTCATCTCAACACTGCACGCAGCTACATATATAGTAGGCGTCCCCTGATTTGTTTTATCTACCCTTTCCTTGAAAATAACAATGGCAACAAACATCGTACACAAGTACACAAGTGGATTTTTTTTCCACAGTAGTATTGAATTCGATTGTAGTTCTGTTTTTCTCTTTTGATGGGGGCAAGAAAAATATATGCTGCAGCTATGAAAAACAGAAATCGAGGTTTGATCTGCTTCACTTTTCCTGTACTTTTTCAGATGGGAGAAGGCCCTCTCTCTATTCTTAACCTCCTCCTCGCTCTCCTAAACTAATGTACATTGACTTTGTCCCTTTTCTCTCCTTTCAGTACCCACATAATAGGAAAACCCTTGCTAAGAATTGACCTGAACATTTTGCCCACTATCGTACATCCCCAGTGATGAATCAAAGCCATGACCAATGGAAGTTTAACTTTTGACCTTGTCAAGCCTCTATACCAAAATGAACAATATACTCTCTCAATTTTTCAGCAGTTTGGCTAACAACTCCCAGAACATAGCCACAAAACCAAAAGTAGGGGGAAAAAAGTCCTCAAACCTTACAAACCATATGTCTCAAAAGTCATTAGTATTTTTTGTAACCATAACAAGTGGAGCTCTCATGCACAGCCAGTTTATTGTCATTTATACATAATTCTACTTGATGATATAATACATGTATTAAACCACTAGTAAATAGAAACACATCAATAATGTCGGGAAGTAGAGTGACCACAGAAGCAGACATACTGACAGCAGAAGGGAGACAAAGATGTTGCCAAGGTGGGGAGTGGGGAGGGGGAAGCCTGTGTGGGGAGGTTATCTGGGGCTATTTGATGGCTCTACTACACCCATAAGGCTATCAATCAGTACTGCATCACATCACAGTAGTTACGGGTCTTCACAGTGATCCTGAGTCATCATACAAAGGATCCATGTGTTTCGGAAGCAGAATTATTTTGTGTGTTGTGGACAGACATATGGATTTCTATCCCAAATGTTTTGGGGAAAAAATGTTTGGTAGTAATAAGATAAGCTTCAGTTATCTAAAAACATTTTCGCAAAAATCCCCGTTTCATGTAATGCAGGATAAATGAAGCCTTTGTAAATAATGAATAGTGTCACAATCTGGTAAATATATATTACCCTTCATATTTTCCATCAAGCTATTTTTTCCCATTAAGCTCTTTTCCATGCAAATTGGAGATTTAAGGCCATGTATTACTTAAGTCATCAATACAATGCTCTTTACTTTGTATTCAAATTTGGGTATAAGACATAAAGATAAATCCTTGTGGAAGTAAATAATCTTTTGCAGACAGTATAGTTTTATATTTTCTCCTGATGTTGTCTCTTGTACTTGTTTATTGTGAAGTTGTCATCACACAGAACACTTACCTTCCATCCCGCTGGGTACCATGAGCACGGTATCACCATCAGAAAATAAAAAGATAAGCAACTTCGAGAGTCAGTCCAAAGGTATCAGAATCGCCTGACAGAACAGCAGCCACAGGTGAGCTGTTGTTAATTCTTTCCAGAATCTACCCAGACTCTTGAGCTGTTGGTTTCATGTGTGCAGATTGACTAATGTGATTTACCCAAGTAAAATGTGTAGCCTCTTTTTTCCATCCTCTTTTCTCACCAACTCTTAATTTGGCATCTAAGGAGTGTTCTAGAGGTGAGCACAAGTGCTCAAGAGTCCAGAAAGGGAGGCGAGTTCTTAAAAAATAATGTACATGTGATATCTAAGTCCATCTACACAATACTGAGTGTGAGGCAGAGGAATGTATTTCCATTCTGCATAAAGGACCTCATAGATGTCAGCCAGCATGTCAGAGGTCATGTGGTCAAGATTAGAACACGGTTCCGTATGACTCCAAAGGTTAGGCTCTTTTTATTTATTTTTTAAAATTTCATTAGGCTTCTTCCCTGATGGTGGTTTTTTGAGGTAAAGAATTGTTCTTCAAAAAAAAATTAGGCTATTAATACAGAAACTGAGAGTCATATTTCTTTGTTAAGAAAATTCAATAAATAAAACATTACTATCAGTAAATATAGGTAAACATTACAATTTCAAAAGAAAGAAAGACGACATGCAAAAATACTGTTTTAATCAACGATCTAATAAAGTCATTAGATCTATGTTTACTTAATGGATTCAGAACCCAAGCTTGACATTTTTTAATTGTGTAGCCTTGTAACTTCTTTAAATAGACCTTGAGGAGGTCAGCAGCATATGTACAACTGCATGAACCCTCTGTAGATGTCAGGACAGAATGCTCATTCAAATAGACATTTGCGGAGCAGGAGTCAAGACCCTCCCAGGCTTAATGCCTTATTATTATGTGTATTTCTGTGCTCTTAGAAGATAAACTTTCTTTTCTACCCCAGTTTCATTTTTCCTTTCCCACCTTGCAAAGGAATCTGCCACGCACATCAGCTACCACACAGGGTCACAGCCAGGGAAACCCTCCCTTCCCCTTTTAGCCTGGAGTCTCAGGGTTTCTTTAGGGAAGATAAGGAGAGTAACCTTTGAAACACATCTTCCTAAAATCCCCCATGCTTTGAATAATTGGGCGAAGTCAAATCTTTCTAATGTGGGATATCTTAATTTGTTCTGCTGCTTTTTTCGTTTACCACTCCTTGTAGCTTTGCGAAGGCATTCAGCACACCCTGACTTGATGTAATCTTTGTGTGTCTCTGGATAGTTTGTTTTTTCCTGTAAAGGTGAGAGCTGACCCTTAGAAGTAAAATGGTGCCAGTCTCCAAGTCTTAATTACCTTTCTGTTTGTTGAGGATTGGATGTTTTATTCATTATTGAGGTAGAGATTTTGATGTTAGCTGATGAAGTAACAGATTTAGGCCATCCATTGTGCTTGTTCTTTCTTTCTTGGTAGTTGATTTTTTCATAAAAAGTTGAGCTGTGTTTGGTCTATTTCAAATATAAACAAATAAATTTAGCAGTACTTCAATAGTAACTTATTCCTACCAGTTCAAAGGACAGAGACTCCTTACCTTCTTCCTCACCCTCTTTGTGAAAACAATCCTAGCATCTTTAACACAATTCCAGAATGCATGCCCTTAACTGACTCTGTTTGTATGGTTGTCAAGGTAAAGTCTGGCTAGGGTGCACCCAGCCATGGGAAGTCAGTTAATTTTGAGACACTCACTGGGCACATACTTGCCTTTAGATTTGGCCCATGCTAAGCATGTGGAGAAAACAGAGGAACTCTAATACAAGACCATAAACTCCTTTAGTGCAAGGATAGTCTTGGTTTTGTTTACTGTGAATGTATTACCTAAAACTGTGTCTGACTTGTGGAAGGTACTTAATACACAGTTGTTGAATCAATCAATCAATATGCCCTCATATAATATACAGTACCTTTGTGGACGTAGTATAACAGTTGTTTTTAAATGAACAATCACTATAAGACAATACTAGTTCACTATTGGTCTGATCATAACTGAAATTGTAATAGAAGTTCATTACTTCTAATGAGGAGATAGTGAGGACAGAGCTTCAGTCAAAAAAAAATGTTTCATTGAAGAAGTGGCACTTAACTTGAGTTTAAAGTCTATTTAGGGTAAACAGAGGTAAAGGACAGGGCATTCCAATGAGAAGAACATTATAAATGAAGATTTGGAGATGAACAAGGGTGTGTTCTTTCATAGAAACCATATTTTAAACTATATACAAAAGGGGAGGGGAGAGGTAGATGGGGTAAAAGGGGTCAAACATGTGATGACAGAAAGAAATCTAACTACCGGCAGTGAACACACAATATATATATATATTCAACAGTAAGGCATATATATATACTATTATATATATAATAGTATATTGTATATGTGTATATATATATATATATATATAATATTACTATTGAATTGTATACCTGAAACTTACTGGATTTCATTAACCAATATCACCATAATTAGAATTTTTTTAAAAAGAATAAATTATATGCAAAACTTGTGTTTTTAAAAATAAACAGCGTTTGTGACATATCTGTCTTTAAAAACCGTGTAACTCATTATAAAATATGTTAATTACTGACTAGAAGACATCTGAAAGGTGAACTAAATTCTATTTCACAAAAATAATGCACGAAAGTATTCAAAAACTATTTTGGTGATAGCTACTTGCTGCCAGAAACAAGACTCAAAACCATCCGATGTTCAGCGTCAATTTATTCTCTTTCTTACTGCCTTTTAAAAGAAGTACTGTTAGAATATGATACAGGCAAGGATGGGAAAGCCCCCAAAAAACAAGGCATTGGTGCCATTCGGATTCCATGCAGACATGATTCAGGTGTAGGGTAGACAGCACTGAGAAATCAAGAACCGGCTAGTGTCACCAGGATTCGCTGTGTCTGTTGGTGGTGCTCATTCTTTCAATAGCAGGAAATAATAAGATGGTATGGTTAGCTCACCTCCTGTTTTCTCTTCTTGCTTCCACTACCAATGCCCAACTATCCACTGACCAGGCCTAGGGAGCAAATATAAAAATGACTTAAATCTACATATCCCATTTATTACTCTCTTACATTTCAGCTTTAATGGCAGAGGGCATCCTGATCTGAAAAAAAATAGAGTTGACTAAGTAAATCAAAGAACTTCCTGGACCTTAGATTTTGTAGTTCTGGGTTTTGTGTTACTGACAACCAGGAAGGGTAGGATAATGGTAGGAATGGTAGTAGTAAGGTACTAGTATCAGAAATCAGCAGCTCCAGCCTCTTCTCCACCCCTCACTCCACACTCCACTGGTGTATAGAGTAACTACGTTTAACTTCTAGGAGCATCACCTACAGGACACCCTTGTTAGGGAATGAATACTCACAGTCAGAAAACGGCTCTGGTAAAAGAGGTATTCCAATAATGAGGTGTGATCCTCTAGGAGAAGATGAAGCAGCTAGGTCCAGAGCTGTCATTTTCGCAGATGGTATCTTATTTGATCCCCACCACAATCCAGGTAGCTACATCAATTAGGACAACAGAGGGAAGTGTAAAGTTCAAAGAAGATAAAGAACTTGAATCAAGTCATATATCTTTAAATGGTGAAGTTGAAATTTGTTTTCTTTTTGCCTAATTCCAGCACTGATCTCATAATCTCACAGGATAAATACAAAAAATGACATGAGAACATTTATAAAGACAACAAACTGATATATTGCAAATGATATTTGTTAAGAGAAGTACAAAAGTTTTCTCTAATAAACCTAAGAGGAGAGCTCAAACTCAAAATGTATTTCGTAAGCTGTGTCAGCAAGCCGAGACCTTTTTTATAACTTATGCTTCTGAAACAGTCCATTCTATTTTCTCCTTTGGAACAGATGAATGAGTTATCTATTCCTAATTCCATGTTTCATCTCATTCATTACCTGGTGATTTTTATACTGAGTGACAAGTGCCACCTGCTGGCCAAACAAAGAAGCATTTTCATTTTCATTATGTCACTCTTCAATTTACTGGACTGCTAGTTGGCATTTTATCTGGATAATTGTTATTTTGTTTTTCAGTAATCCTAGACAACAATTTTAAAATCATAAAGTTACAAAATCAATTCCTCCACATTTGAGAACTTTCCTGTACTCAATTTTCTTTGAGTAACTTTCTTTGTTTTAACTAACAATTTAGATTCTCTTTAATCTTCTATTGTATGGCAAGGATGACTTTGTCATCATCATGCACAAGAAATACAGTTTTAGGTACATTTCATTTAGGTTTTTTTTTTTTTTTGGTATCACTTTAAATCCACTTGATACTTTCAACCATTATAAGACATAATAACTTGCTTCCCTGAATGAAGCCTACTCTATATTTACTCATTTGTACATAAGTAATGCTAATGGGAAGTATGTTTATATAATCAATATGTTAGTGTAAATGTGTTGTACTGCTTATGTATTCTCTAGGTCTTTCTGGGTTAACCTTTACTGGTTGATATGAATTTCTTATCCTGTAGTAAGGCCAGGCTCTCTCTCGTCTCTGACATTAGTTAGCTTTCTGGCATTAGTTTCTTCTCTTCTACAGGATTCTCCCCTTATTTAACCCATGTTCCTTAAGCATATTCTCCACTTCTAAGCTATTCTGAGTGCCTTTGTTTCTTCCATATTGTCTGAAGTGGCCTCTGCCCTTCCCCTAGTCCTTTAAAGATCTCAGACTAACGTCATTCCTGTATAAAGTCTTCTCTCATTTCCCCACCTACAAAAACTCTCCTCCCCTCAGTTGCCTTTGTCCTTGGTGTGTGTCTTTCTCGGAGCATAGTTTTACTTTTTACCTAGTATGGTACTTACTTATGGATCTGATTTGTCTCCTATGTTAGACTATAAACTTTTATAAAGAAGGGACAATTTTTTATTCATCTTTGCATCCCCAAACACTTAGTCCTGGACGTTTCACATAACGGGTATTTACTAAGCAAGAGTAAAGGGTTGAAGGAATTTGATTTAGGCAGGATAGTTTAATTCTTTATAAAAAGCTACAAAAATAACTTTTGTATTTGATTGGATTGGTTGACTATGTATAGGTTACACTTAAACCTTCTACATATATTATTAGAGACCAAAATGTTCTCACACTTGGTCAAAATAAAGTGTTGTATTTGGATGGGATTAGAGACTATTTGGTTTCTGTTGTGTTCATAATCTTTGCATCAAATGAATAGCCTTTGTAACATTCCATGCCTCTTGAAAAGGAACTTCAGCAATAGCATTCTATTCTTTTGTAGTACTCATGTGGGCACACAAAAAAAATGAAATAGTTTGATCTGACAAGTCCCACATTGATTGTTTTAGCAGTAATGTGGAGCAAAGAAGGCTTGCTGAACTTTTAGCTGTTTTTCAAATTGAAATGCAAATCTGAGTACAGCTTTGTAATGAAGAATGTGAACACATTTTCCCATTTAGAATTTAATCTTTTTAACATGTCTTATTGTGTAGGATGCTGAGATTTCAAATCTGTGCAACTTACAGAGACAGATGCCTTAGAAAATATATTTGTTATCAGGAGTACTTTTCAGCCTCCTACATAAATTTGTTCATAATCTAAAATTTATGACATCTAAAGACCCTTGTCTAACAAGAAGCTGTTACACTCACTGTAGTTGAAATATTTTACTTTATTACCCTTGCTACAAAGATCTCATTTCTCTGTGGTGATGCATTTCTTTTCCAGAAGAGATAATGCATAATATATTCATGCTTGTGGGCCCTCCTGTGTTCATGGCATAGCAAATGAGATATTAAATGAATTGTGCATGATGAACTAATTTAGAAGTTCCTTGAAGGCAAGTATCACGTGTTCTAGTGTACCTTTCACCATCAACCCTGGTTCACATCTGGGCACAATAAGTGTCTAACAGAAGTTGTTTGACTTCTTAACTTGAAATGCTTGTCCAAATTATTTTCTTACTCAACCTTTCTTGAGGAGCTGATGTCACACTACCTGAGAGAACAGCATTTTTAGTTTACTTAACAAACCAGGACAGCACCAGCAGTTAGAGGGACATCAGAACAGCTTGGCTTGTGGATAGTGTGGTGTGGGGAGACCAGGATAGTCCTGGCTCCTAGCTTCATAAATCACCCTATTCTGCCCTGGAGATTGGGACCAAAGAATACCACCCATTGTCGTCTGCTCCTGGGTTTTACAGAAGTGAGCAAATGCTGCCACTGAGGGTCATTAGAAATGTGAATCCAGAAGGAACTCACACTTACTCTAAGAAGGAGAAGTAGCCTTGACAGTGGTGAGCAGTTTTGCCACATTGTATCCTTCTCTTGCATGTCAGTCAGTCAGTCAGTCAGTCATTTCTATTTCATCCACAGAGATGGAGAGAGTAGAGATTCAGGTGTATTGCCTGAAATGATTTTCACCAGAGGGAATACTAATTTGGGTTTCAATGCAAACATATCTATTTGGTCTCTGCACTAAAAAAATTCCTTAAGCACCTGAACTATATGTACAACCAGTTCTCAATTAGTGTGTATGTAATCAGGGACAGTCAGAGGCTACCTGATACTCTGGATGCACCTTAGAGCCTGTTTCCTGTTCTGCTCAGAGTAAGGTACAGGTTATTTGGCTTCCTTCTGAAGCAGGCTACTCACTGGTCCCTTCAGAAGGAACCCTGTGACTCTGAGCACCAGCACTTCTGAGTCCTCCTCTCTGAGCTTAAATCCTGCTTTTCATCTTGTTAGACCTAATTCCCCTCTTACTAGAATCCAACCTTACATTTTGAATTCAGTTGAGGAATTTGATGATTGTTCTGATTTTGAATTCAAGCACCATATCTCATTCCCCCTGATTTAACCTTATTAAAGCTTTGTCGCCTGATTTTATTCTTGATCTGAATCTGGTTTCTTCTTCTGTCCTAACTCCTGTAGGCTAGAGTAAAACTCAAACTTAAATCTCATTTGAGTTGTTTTCCACCCTGTCCTTTACCAACACATTCTTTAACTTTTCCCTTCCTTCATTCAGTGTTGCCTGACCAGTCTCAGTCTTCTAACATAGGGTGTGTTTGTGTGTGCGCGCGTGTGTGTGTTTGCATGTGTGTTGGGGGGGGGTGTCTTTTGACATAACCGAGGCTTCTAGGCCAGTCCTTGAGAACTAACTGATGTTCGTCCAGGACCTTTGCTTCACCATGGTCTAGATTCATCCTTCCCCGATTAGAGCTGGGCACAGAAGGTATTCAATTTCTTAACTTGACAAGCTTGTCCAAATTACTTCCTCAAGAATCCACTAGTAATAATTCCTAGCATTTGAAAAGAACTAAGTATTATTTAAAATGTTTCTGGACAAGGACAGATCTAGTTTGTTGGTTTGTTTGTTTTTGTTTTGAACCTGAGGCTGATATACAATTTTGGAGACTCTTCAGAAAAGAAAATGCAAAATTATAAAGTTAGGAACAGGACCGTGAAAGAGTCCCATGTAAGGGAAGAGTCCTCAAGCTTAAGTTTCATTTGCTTCGTGAATTATCTGCCATTTGGTTCTGCATATACTATGCCATCTACCATAGATCTGAAAAGGTAATGGTGATGATAAAAAAGAAAAGATGCTACTGTCAGTAAACAAATATTTATTAAGAAACTGAGACAGAATTTGAGGTAGATTAACTGTTATATAATTTTCTGTTTTACAAAAAGTATAATCAAAGATATAAAAATGTATTCCTTAAATGAAAAAACATGTATTAAAAAAAATACATTTAAAACTTATAGGCCAATTCTATAACTATTGCTGAAAATCTTCATTTACATATTAGTTAAAATGTATCTATTAGCAGAAATATCTGTCTCTAATTAATTTAGGAGGGAAAACTTTGGGAAGAACTAGTAACATATTTCATTAAAGGCAACTTCATTTAGTGCACTTAACATGTGCCAGTTTATTTTAGTTCACTAATTATATGTGGTTCCCTATTTCCACAGATGTTTTGATAGATAATACCAAAATATCCTACTTCTTGTCTTTATGCTTTAAAAAATTTTCTCTGAATCTTATTTTTAATGTTTTTCTTTGGTCTTTCGATTCTAGTGGATTGTTAAATTATATATGCAAGCACTACATCTATATCTATTATGATCTGGGTGTTGTACTAAGTTCATTGTTTTTCTTTGTTTTTAATTTTTTATAGATATTATTTTTTAGAGTAGTTTTAAGTTCACAACAAAATTGAAATGAAGATACAGAAATTGACCAAACACTCTTTGCTCCCACACATTCATAGCTTTCCTCATTATCATCATCCCTTGCCAAGGTGGTACATTTGTTATAATTGAAGAACCTACATTGACACATCATACTGACTCAAAATCCATAGTTTATCTTAGGGTTCATTACTGGTGTTGTACATTCTATAGGTTTGGGCAAATGTGTAATGACACATATCCATCATTATAGTATCTTATAGAGTATTTCTCTGTTTTAAAAATTCTTCTTTTGTGCTCTAATTATCCCTCCCTTATCAACCCTGGACAACCAGTGATCTTTTAACAGCCTATCGTTTTGCCTTCTTTTGAATATTGTATAGTTGGAGTCACATAATATGTAAACTTTTCAGATTGCCTTTTTTCACTGAGTAATATGCATTTCAGGTCCCCACACATCTTTTCATAATATTCCATTAATAGTATTCCATTGTCTGGATATACTTTACTCATTCACTTACTGAAGGACATCTTGGTTACTTTCAAGTTAGGACAATTATGAATAAAGCTGCTATAAACATCCGTGTGTGGGTTTTGGGGTGGACATACATTTTCAACTCCTTGGTAATACCAAGGAGCACTGTTGCTGGATCATATGGTATGCATATATTTAGTATTGTAAAAAACTGCCAAACTGTCTTCCAAAGTGTTTGTATCATTTTGCATTCCCACTAGCAATTAATGAGAGTTCCTATTGTTCCACATCCTTGCCAGCATTTGGTTTTGCCAGTGTTCTGCATTTTGGCTAATAGATGTATAGTGGTATCTTATTATTGTTTAAATTTACATTTCCTTGATGACATATGATGTGGAGCATATTTTAATATGCTTAATTGCCATTTTCTATCTTCTTCAGTAAGGTGTCTGTTAAGGTCTTTGGCCAATTTAGAAAATTTATTGTTTTTATAAGTTTATTGAGGGTAACATTCTAATATTATATAAATTTCATGTGTACAACTGTGTACTCTATTGTGTGCTCGCTATCTAAAGTCTAGTCTTTCATCATCATGTATTTGACCCACTTTACCCTTTTGGGCCTCCCCTGACCCAACTTCCCTTCTGGTAAACACCATTCTATCATTTGTATTTATGACTTTGTTTGTTTTGTTTGTTTGTTTGTTGCTATACATATATATATATAATATATATATATATATGCCACAAGTGAGTGAAATCATAGGATTCTTGTAGTTAGGGTTGAGGTAAATTTATGATTGAGAGAGTTTTGGAAAGGTTTCTGGACTAAGAGAAATTGGAGAAAGTTCAAGCCAGAGATGAGGCCTGATTAATATGGAAAGATTACAGCAAAGATAGGAAGGAAAAATTATGAGGACTCAGGTAGAGAGTTTAGAGATTATGGGAGAGAAGTTACAGATGTTCACACACACCTAATAACCTAATTTTGTCTTTTCTAAAGAAGAGTTAGGGCCATCTTCTGACAGTGAAACAGGCAGGCTTTGTGTAGAGGGCATAATGAAGATTTGGGGCAACCTTTGTGAGGAGGGGGAGAGAAGCTAACTAGGGACAAGTAAAAGGATGCCGTTAAGAGAATGAGAATCATGCATATTTTATGATGTGAATTCAACAGTTGTGAAAATTTTTAGCAACTTGCAATTTATAAGCAAAGAAGGAATATCATCAAATATCTGATTGATCTAAGGCCAAGAATTATTTAGATGAGTATGGTGGAACATAGCCGAAGTAATGAACTATTTTTTTCATGCAGATATGGAAATGGAAGGGAAGCCAAGGCGGGGTGGGGGGGTATGATAGATTGAAAGAAAAGAGAGGAACTGAGGGAACAAAAATTTCAGTAGCAGTGACAAGCATTGATAATAACACGGAGAGAATAAAAGAACTGTAAATCATAACGAAGAAAAAGAATTTCAGAGCAGAATAATTTGTAAGAGATAGAAAGATTGGTGTAAGTTGACTTAACTTGAGCAATCCTGGAGATACAAGGCAAAGACAAATATGTGATAAAATTAAGAAAAAAAGATGAACAGGACTGGGGTCCATAGGAGAAGACCCAATATATATATTTTTTGCTCCCTTCCCTGCCTGGCCTCAGGCAAGGATCCAATATTCTTAAGGATATTGTATACCTTTACTGTAAATATAGTGAAATTATTCATTGACTATAGTAAAACTCTCTCGATATAGAATTAAAGGGGAAAAGGTGTTATCTTTGAATGTTTCTTTCACCATTTGCTGCTGTATTCTTCCAGTTATGAATGAATTTTGCCTTCATCTGGAAGCATTATTTTTGGAGGTCATTTCAATGCCAGGTATTGGTTTATGTATTGCCTTTATGTGTTTTATTTGATCATCATTCTTGATGTTTTTCTATTCAAATGTGGTTGAGACATTTTTGCTGGGCTTTTCTATAATGTCTGAAGTCCTTTTGTAAAAACACAACTCTGAAATTAATATTAGAGGAAAATTTATGGAATTTATAAAAATTTTTATTTACTCTAGTGACATCCTTAGTAATTTAGATCAAAACTAATTATAGTGAAACTATATAGCAAAAAATAATTACCTTTAAGCTAGCACCAAAAAAGATGTAAACCCAAATAATTTAACTGTATCATATATTGTTACTAAGCTACACTCAATCCAGTTTGCTGTATCAGGAACAAGACTCATGCCAGGGTGATGCAGCCACTGGAAGAGTGTACACTGGCATTTAATATAAAACATCTCAAAGATGTAGTAATATCTGAGAGGTATTAGAGAAGTAGAAATGCTACAGATGCAAAATAGACTTATGGCAATGTTTCAGCTGTGGAATAGATGAGCAATAGGCTCTGGAAGCTTCTTTTCATCCTGTCAATCATCAAGATTTTATTATATACCTATAAAGTGCTAAACATTGTACTAGGTGCTGCAGATAAAAAATTAGGGAGGTCACAATCTATTGAGAGAGCACATATTAACATATCATGTTAGTGATAACTAAGACAGTGTGATACATATTGTGATGAAGGTAGGTAAAAGTGTTATAGTAGACTTCTGTCATAAATATGGCTATATAGACTTAGCATGGAAGTCTTCTAGCAGCAACAAGGAAAATGGAAAATGAAAATGTAAGCTCAAATTTCAGTCAAACTAGGAGACATATAGCAAAATATGGCTCAGGGCTGCTCAAAACATTCAAGATAATGCAGCAACTCTGCAGGAGAGAAGAGAGTCAGAAGAAGAGCCCTGCAATAGCACATCTAAATAATCAACAGAGATATACTTACTGAAGAGGGGAACATCTAGAGATAGAAAAGCTATATCAATAGCCAGGAGGCCATAAAAACCTTATGGAGCCTGCTTTAGTCTACAGAAGTAGAAGATGTGGAATGCACATGAAAGTACCTCCCCCCATCAATCGTATTTACAGAAGCAGTCTCCTTTTTTTTTAAGAACTGGGAAGAGGTTTTGCTTGTGAAAAGTAAAAAATAAGAGAGAGAGAGAGGGAGGGGGAGGGGGAGGGGGGGAGGGGGAGGGGGGGGGAGGGGGAGGGGGGGAAGGGGAGGGGAGGGGAGGGAGGGGGAAGAGGAGGAGGAGGAGGAGAAGAAGAAGAAGAAGAAGAAGAAAGAAGAAAGAAGAAAGAAGAAAGAAGAAGAAAAAAGAAACTTGCCTAAAATCTTATCTTGCACATATCCTTCCTCTGGAAAAGAGCTAGTCTTGGAAAACCTAACTCTTATGTTGATATGTGTAAGAAACAAACTAGTATAGAAGCTAAACAAGATATCATACCAAAAAAGAAAAACATTTCGGTAAAATCTGAGTAAGACACCATATAAATATGTAACATAAGTAAGATACCATAAAAAAAAGAGGGGAAATCCAGTAAAATTTAAAGGACAAAAAAGAATCAACTACATCCATTTCTGATAAAAATTCTAGCCAATCAGAAACAGAAGAAAACTCCCTCATTTGTTAAAGGACATCTACAAAAAACTTACAGCTAAAATTGTACTTATTAGTGAAAGACTAAAATCTCTTCGCATAAGATCAGGAATTAGACAAAGAGGTTTGCTCTCACCATTCCAATTCACTATTGCACGGGAGGTTCTAGACATTGCAAGAAAGACAGAAAAATAAATAAAAGATATTTAGATTGCAAAGGAAGAAGTGAAACTTTCTTTTCAGATGTGGTATTTATGTAGAAAATCAGATGGAATGTATAAAAAAGTTACTAGAACTAGTGAAATGAGCAAGTATATAAGAGTAGTATATAAAAATAAACTGTTTCTATCTACTAGCATCGAATGGAAAAATAAAATTTTAAAAATACCATTTCAATAGCATTAAAATATGAGAAATAATTTGGGACAAATTTGACAGAAGATGTGCAAGACCTGTACACTGAAAACTATAAAACACTGCTAATAAAGTAAAATAAATAGATAACCTATGGTCATGAGTTTGAAGACTCAACATTGTACAATGTCAATTCTCCTTAAATGATCTATGAATGTAACCTAAGTTCAATCAAAATTCAAGTAACCTTTTTTGCTAGAAATTTAAAAATTCTAAAATTCACATGGAATGCAAAGGATTTAGAATAGTCAAAATAAATCAGAAAAAGAGCAAAGTTGGAAGACTGACACTACGTAATTCAAGACCTATCAGAAACCTATAGTAGTCAAGACAGTGAGGTATTGGTCTAAAAAGAGACACATAGAACAATGGAACTGAATAGAGAGTACAGAAATAGACTACACATATATGGTCAGTTGTTTCCAACAAAGGGATCAATACATTTCAATGGGAGAAAGAATGTTTTTTTCAACAGGTGACATCCAAACACTTGGGTGCTCTCATACCCCCTTTGAACCTTGACTCTTACCTCAGACCATATACAAAAATTATCTTGAAATGGATCATAGGGCTAGATAATATTTTGTACTTTAATAATAGAAGTAGGAAAAGTAGAATCGGTATATTCATAATTGGAGGACCCAAAGAAAGAGTAAGGGAAGACTACATTTTTAAAGATAGAAATCAGAAAAACCTTTTAAGTTTTCACACACACACACACACACACACACACACACACACACACAAAACCTTGAAGCTACATATTTGAAACTGAACTGCATGGTAGTGAAAACTGTCCCAGAAGAGTCAACAATAAGACATATAATAATAAAGTTACTCAACTGTAAAGAAATAGATAGAATCCTTTGATGAGCAGGAATAAAAAATCAAATCACTTATAGGGACAAAAAAAATTTAGATTGGCTTCAAATTATGTACAAAACCCCCCTGAGTACCAGGTAATAGTGAAATAAGAACTATAAGATCTTCAAATAATGAAGGTGTAAACCAATAATTTTGTATTCCATTTTTTCAAATAAAAAGCCTACAAATAAATATTTTTGAAAATAGGAAGAAAAGCTCCAGAAATACTGTTCTCATGATTCCTTTTGAGGAAACTAGAGATCAAATTTGAACTAGCCAAGAAATATTTGAAAATTCTACAGCAAAAAACTGGAAATAAGCATTATTGACTGTATTCAATTACAGGAATTAAACTAAAACGTATATGACAATAGGTATCAAACTGAATGTAAATGCCCGGATAATGTAGAAATAATTCAACTAACAAAAAAGGGAAGTAAAGCATGAGAGATGAAGAGTAATTTTTTGCCTCATTTGTAATAGGAGCTCAAGAGATATCATTTAAGCAAATTAAGCATACTTTTTGATACTAATATAAACACTGACAAAGATAATATTATCAATAAATATCAGAGAGTGGAAGAAAAGAGGGAATAAAAAATAAATTTTGTCACCATTTGGAGTAGGAAACTTATAGATACTAATGATAAAAAGAACTAAGAATAAGAGTATTATATAAAGTTATCATAATGATAGTCATGGGGGGGGGAACCCTACATAATATCAAAAATGCCCATACAAAACAGAGGAAAAAAATATAAAACCAAAATAAAATCATATGACAACTAATACTAAACACACAAATGGTATCAATAAATATAAATGGCTTAAACTTACCTTAATAACAGATAAGAAACTTCAGGTTGTATCACTAAGCAAAGATCAAGCTGTACTATATAAAAGACACACATTTAAAATGGTAATTCAGAAAGGTTGAATTCCGACAAATGCACAAAAATAAAATAGGAGTCCGGCTTATCAGACAAGTTGAAATTCAAGGTTGAAAAAACATTATACAAGGCAAGGAAGGGCATTTTATTTGGCTAAAGTCTTTAGTTCACAATGAAGATGAATCAATTACAGATCTCCTACATCAGCTAATGCGGTGTTGAGTTCCATAAAGAAAAATCTGTACATGATAGGTAGAAAAAGATATAGTCATACAGTAATAGGAAATTTTAGTTTACTCTTCACCTAGGAATACCTAACAAACAATAATAATAATGTATATGTAATTTATATATATGCAAAACTCTGTACTCTCAAAATAGAGAATGCATTTCTTTCAAGTGCTCTCAGAATATCCATAAGAATGACTATGCTTGGCCGTCAAAAAGCCTGGTGGAGACAATTTAGCAGTCTATCACTTTTAGAAATTGATTTTATAGATGTACTCACAAATATGAAATTACCTATTTACAAAATTATCTATTTTACAAGTCATTGCAAATTATTTTGTGTAGCAAAATATTAAGAAGACCTAAAGTCTGTCAATGGGTCTGGTTAAATAAAATGCTGTACTACAATACATTAGCATACAATGCATTTGGAAAAGGAATGAAGAAGCTTTTTAATACTAACAGAGAAAGATCTCTAGGATATATCCTTAAATGAGAAAGCAAGATACAGACTACGTTTCAAAAAAGGTGGGGAAAATTTATTTATATATGCTTATATACAGTGTATAAACAAATCTCTGGAAAGATAAATATAAAAGTAGCAACAGTTACTACTTAGTAGAATGTGCACTGGACAGTTGGAGAATGGAGTAGTAAGGAGATTTTTTAAAATAGAATTTTTAAAATGAATGCTGTTCTATGTGAATGTGTTATCTATATAAAAATCTAAAAAGGAGAATGCCACAGGAGCATAGAACATAAAGCAATTCATTCTTCCTTGAGGAATTTGGGAACGCATTCAGAGTAGATAATATTTGAACTGAGGCTTGAAAGATGCTAAAATTCGACAAATGGAGAAGATTGGAAAAATCATTACAGGCAAAGGAAATGGATTATACAGAGGCATGAGAACATGAAAGTGAATCTGGGCATTGGGCATTGAGTCTATGAGAACAACATGGGTGTCAGAGGGATGAAAAATGGCTCAGAAGAGGAATTTACATAGTTTAGGTGCAACCGTTTGAAAGCTGCTTGTATGTCATGCTAAGTGCTCTTTGGTTTCATTTAACAAATGGAAATGAATTGTCTGCTGTGTGCCATTTCATGTGCAAATTGCTGCAGAAATGAGACTCTATCTTCTAGGCTAGTGGCTCTCAATTCTGACTGCATGTTAGAATCAATTGGAGAACTTTAAAAAATACTGATACCAGGCCCCACCCCACACAATTAAATTAGACTTTTAGGGTACAAAGACATGGCATTAGTAATTTTTTTTAAAGGCATACAAGGTGATTCTAATCACATGTATTTAATTTTGAGAATGCCACCTCCCCCATCCTTTCTCCTCCTCTTCCTTATTTTAATGAAGGGACTAATTTTGTGTAGAAAGTGGTTGTAATGTAGGTCAAGAACAGTCTCTGAACTAGAAGCAAGAATATAAGATTATAGAAAATATTTGAGAGATAATAAAGGCCTTTAACAAGTATAGAGACCTGAGGCTGGTGCAAAGTTTTGAATTTAAAAGAGATTTAAGGAGAGAAATCCACAAAGCTTGATCACTGATTAAATGGATATATTGAGAGTGATGATGAACCAAAGATAACTAGCTTGGACGTCTGGGTGTTGGGTGATGCCACTGATAAAAGAGGAAATAGGAAGCACTAGGAAGTACTGGTTGGGATAAGTGCAGGTACGGAGAAAAATTATGGATTCAGTTTTGGAAAGGTTGCCTTAAAGTAACTGCAATTCCTAAGATTCACCAAGGGATGTTTGGATCTCAGGGCAGAGGAATGTCACCATTTCAAAATCTATGCAGGCCATCCATATTGGAAAATTTTCAACAGTGAGCAGATCCAAACCTTAATCAGAGTCAGGACTTCAATTTTGGGGATAGAGTGCTTAACAGGAGAAAGGTAAATTTTCTGTCCTAGAGAATCTGGACTGAGCTGGATACCACAGTAAAAAATGGGTATGCCAAAAAGGAGTTGCAAGCAGACCCCTAACCAGGGTTTCATCCCAAGGGTAGTGAATCTGGGCCCGGGGTACAGAACCTGAATTACTCTTTATTTTCTCTCTGTTTGTTTCATTAATGTGTTGTCATTTTAGGATAGCAATGAAAATGTTAAATTTTAGCTTAAAAGGTGCTTTTTCAGGAAGAGCAAATTCATTCTCTCTTCTTAGGTATGCCTCTAAATACAGGGCAGCAGCTCGATGTTGGGGATAAGGCAGCATTCAGTTAGTAGAAACACAGTTAAGTCCAGTCTACCCTCAAACATCCCTTGAAGCTCAGGCTTAGAGCCCTTAATTAGACAGAGCTGTTGCTGAACATCAGGATTCAAGATGCTAGGACCTGAAAGTGGGGTAAATGGTCTCCAGAGTAGGGGACAAAGGCTGTGGAGATGATGTGCGATACAGTGGCACCCTGAAGTTGCTCATAAGACATTTGATCTGTAATGCTTCAACAAACATTGGATTCTCTCATACCATCGAATCACCACTAATCAGAACACTGGTACAGCATATCTAAACTGAAAGTTACCCCTTAATAATTATCAGTGAGGATATATAATCTTGAAACTTTTTGTATAAGAAATAATACTGAAGTATTGTAATATGGCAATTGAAAATTAGTTTTACTCACATTTGTTTAATGACTTTTTTCATAAAAGCTTCAGTTTATACCAACAAGTAGGATCACTGAGTTCACTACCACCTGCCAAACTTCAGCATCTAAGGTGAGTAATTAAAGTAAAATTGAGCCATTTGTGTCATGTTTCTCATATGAAAGAAAGGCTATTAAGTCCCAAATATCATCATGGTTTATGAGGTTCAGAAAGTGAGCACTGATGAATTTTTTTAAACTGCTATCTTTTATATATATATCTTTTATATACATTTTCTTGTTTTCTGAGTTTTCCCTAATAAACATTTCATTATAATATATATGTTTATATATATATTATATATATAAATATATATCTTATATATATATATCTTATATATGTATATATTATAATGAAATGTTTATTAGGGAAAACTCAGAAAACAAGAAAATTTAAATCACCTATTGTCTTCCTGGAGGTAATAACCATTTTAAATATTTTAATGTATTTCTTTCCAATATTTTCTATGGATGTCTATGTGATATATATATTTATATACAACTAATCATGTATGTGTGTATATATATATGTATATGTGTGTGTGTGTGTATAAAGAGAAAGAGAGAGAGAGAGAGAAAGATAAAGAGAGATTGATTCTGAGATTCTGATTCATTGAAAATGTAATTCCTACATTGTTTCTTGTTTTTGCTAAATGTCATGTTACATTATATTTCTCAAATGTCTGTTATTATCTAAAATTTAAAGTGTACATGGGAATTTTTTAATCCTTAGATAAAACTTTCAGTTACACCAATCATACACAAAAAAATATGGAAAATGCTACAATTTTATTCACATTTCTTAACAGGCAGAATGTGGGATTAGTAAACACCAGACAACTTTTAGATAAATAAATTAGTGATATATATACACACACCAAGGAGCCAAAGGCCAGCAAATCTCTTGGGAGGAAGTCAGGAAGCATCCTGTTCTTAATTTGGGGTCTTCTGCATCCTGGTAATTAGGTTTGTTGACTAAGTCCAGCTCTGCTGAATCAGATTCTGAATGAGCCTTTACAGTGGTATACATCAGCTAAAGACTGTTTCAAAGCTTCTCCTTTTTAAGTAATAAATATCACCTAATGTCATAAGGTTTTGAGGGAAATTGTGATTAGTGATAAAGAAGTTGGCTACCAAAAAATTAAAATATGTTCTTTGTTATTTAAGGAAAATACAAAATCTCAGAAAATCAGATCTTCAGGTAATGGCTTGAAGCATGAATCTCTTGCATCCTCTGAGCTTTCAGTCAGCCACAAAGGCCAGAAAAGAAACACAGAAGGGACAGACTCTGATGTAGAGTACATTTCAGAGACTAAAGTTATGAAGAAGTCTACACAGAAGAAAGTGAAACAATGGCAGAGACATCCAGCACAGCCCTGCCGGAAAATGTCAAACTAGCTGAGAGATCCCAGGTGGGTATTTTATTTTTTCGTTTCTTGTTCGCCAAATGTATAGTAATTCATTTACTCTGAAAATAGCATTTGGGAAAGGTTTTGCTTCATTTTCACATTTTTCAAGCACTCTAATTATAGCATGTACATTGTAATCTGAGTTTCCTGGACAGGGTCCCAACTTCCATTTTTTCTTCTGTATCTCTTTTTTGGAGGAAAAAGCAGATTGTTAATATCAGCCTTCAACCAACTGAAGAATATCTTGATGGGAAAAAAATTAAATCTGTATTAAAGAGAGACATATTCCTAGAGGATAAACCTGTAATCTTGAGGATTTTTCATTTAATGCTTTATAGCAAAAATGTAAAGCCAAATTTCACAATTGGTAGTTATCTCTGTAGTCTAGGTTCTGGAAAAATGGAATATAATCTCGATAGTACAACGAAGTGTTGAGACTAATTTTAACAAGGAATCACCCCAGAACGACAACGTATCCAAATAAGTTTCTCCCTTTAGAAGAATCATTGTACTTTCATTTTTATAATTTTACTCTCAATTAGTTTTTTGTTTTTTGTTTTTTGTTCTTTTGAGAATTCATCTTCAGATTCAGTTTATCATAATAACAGTACTTAGAACTGAGTGGGCATTTACCCTGTGCCAGATTCAGGGCTAAATGATTACAGACATGATCTCATTACCATTTTAAATCTTTCATAAGCCAAAATTTATTGCTAATTTGTCTCCCTTATTCATGAAATTGACTTCTAATGCCTTTTTACTGTTTCCCCAAATTAAATCAACCTTCTAGGGTGGATATCATAAAAATATTAAAATGAATTGCCATAGGCTCTGAAAGCAACATACTGATTCACTCAGCAAATATCTACTGAACTTCTGCATCGTGTTAAGATACTGTGTTAAGCATTGTGGAAGGCAAGATATTTTAGGCATGGTTCTTTCTAAGGGAATTCTTTTAAACAATAGTTACATTACAGAAATATCTCACACATTCCTTTGTAATACCTTTGGCAAATGGTGTATAGACTTTTCTTGAAAATCTTTAGTGATGGAGACTCATTACCTCCTAAGTCAGCCTTTTCTTATTGTTTCTGGGTAGCTCATTTTCTTAAAATATTTGAAGTCCCATTCCTTATAATTGTGAATTTTTGGCCCAATATATATACAGATATATATTGAGGCTATAGAAGCCAAGGTGAATCTGTCTACAATTGTCAGAATTTTACTTTGAATTATGTATCATATACATAGTTCACATATTCAGCAGAAATTTTTTCAACTTTTGCTGTGTCCAAAATGTTGCATGTTCATAATACCCTATATAAAAAGTAGTTTTATCACTTTATAGTCATATATCTTAAACCCCAAGTGACACTCATTAACTGCAATTTCAAGATTTGGGATATTTTATGGGTAGGTCGCATGGTCCAAAAACATACAAGTGATTGAGAAGTTGAAGTGTGCCTAAGTGTTAAAATAAGACATTTTTTACTTTAAATATATTCACTTAGTGTATATATATACACTTAACCATCTTGGTGATATTTGGATACAGACAGTAAAGCAGAGGTAAATGGCAAGGATAACTACAAAATTCCTGGCTCTTGAACCATATTGGATGGTTATTCTATTCATTGAAGCAGGAAATCCTGGAAGGTGGCTGGGCTCGTGAAGAGGAGCATGAGTTCAGCTTACATAGTTTGAGACTTCCAAGGGGACACACCAATATGGAGTAAGGGTAAGAAGAAAAGTAAGACTAGATAGAAACTTGAGGGATTTTAGCATTTTATGGCTAAGCTGTATGAGGATGTATGCACACGTGATTGTGAGGGAATAGCTAGAGCAGTAAGAGGAAAAAAAACAGGGATTTGTTTTATCATTAAAGCCAAGAGAATAAACAAAGGGGAGCAATTCATGAAGAGATGGTCAGAAAGGTTAAATTCTGTCAAGAGGACAAAGACCTAAAAAATATCCATTGACTTAATGACTTAGAGAGAATAGGAATGATCTCAGGAAGAATTTTATTGTTTTTGTTGGAGTGAGAGGGTAGAAGGTTAGAATGGATTAATTAGCAAGTGGAAGGTGAAGAGACAGGTTGTATGTCAACTCTTGGAAAGGTAAGAATATTTCACTTTGAAGGTATTCTATACTTACAAAAGTTGAAGTGAGGTGGATAGATTAGGAGACTGTGTAATTCTTTATAATCTGTTGAAAAAGGAATTTAATCAGGTTTTAAATTGCAATTGAAACAACTTTCAATTGAGGATTATTTACAGTAAAATTTTAATATCCTGTCTAATAAACACAATCAAAGGAGATGCAGGAACTGTAATTAATTTTAATATTAGCCTAAATCCAGGGAATTAGGAAGGCAGATATGCTCGGAGTAAATCCTATTATGTACTCCAAAAATTTGATATAAATGGCTCTAGAATTAGCACTTAAGCTTATATGTACCACAGTTCGGCTCTGTTAATATAGGTAATTAATTAACTGTTCCTCCTAGAGAATTTTTCACACCCTTACATTTCTCAGAAGATTTTACTTTTTAATCCCAAATAGCTTTCTCCGCATTTCTTAAAAACATGGCTCCCAATAAAAATAATATTTTTACTGTTTTTTATATCTGCAATTTTTAATTCCTTTTGATTTCTCCCCATGTCCTTTGTTAATTCATTTCACTCAACAAACAAAACATTAAGCATTTACCCTGGGCTGGGTGCTTTTGACTCAGAGGTTGACACAGTTCTTGCTCTAAAGAAGCTAAGAATCTGCCTCTAGCCATCCAATCAAAGAAAACCTTTCCTTGAATCATAAATTTTCTATTCTAATTGCTTCTCATATTTTCAAGTATGAGGACATCCTTTCAATATCAAAAAAAAAAAAACCACTGCAAACATCTCAGATAATGTAGTATCTATTGATTAAGACTGACATTATAAGAGAAAGCCAGCATAGATATATATTTTTTAGATTGCATCATATATTTAGAAATGGAGAAGCAATATTAATGTTAAAATAAGAAGAATTTCCGTATATCTCAAATGCTAAACAAAGCTATTAATATTTATTTAATGTATTACAGTGACATTGGTTAATGAAATCCAGTAAGTTTCAAGTGTATAATTCAACAGTAAGTCTTATGTATATTGGATTGTATGTTCACCACCCATAGTTAGTTTTCTGTCACCACATATTTGACCCCTTGTCCTCCATCTACCTCCTCCCTGCCCTCCACCTTCTGATAACCTCTACTTTATTGACCATGTCCATGAGTCTCTGTTTGTCATATTTTTTGTCAGCATGGATATTTTGAAACCAATGTGTATCTCCCCCCCTCTGCCAACATCTACATAAATTTTAAAAGCAATGTGCATATCTATACATACATTATTTATTCAGCATATGGGCAGCACTTCATGAAGATCCGTTGTAAAATACTATAAGCCTTTGATTGACTGTGAGCGCCATGGTCTACACCGCTCCCTTCATATTTAATTTGTCTGATGATATTCTTTTTTGTTGTCACCTATTGTTATTTAACCTTTACATATACTTATCTAAGTCATATTCTTCTTGAGGGCAAAGATCAGAAATTGAATTTCCTGCTTATCCTACAAAAGTTTGCTTCTGTACAAAAGTTAATAGAGGGTGAATGAAGGTCATTTAACGTGTGATGTTGATTGCTACTGATCCTTGTATTTTTCATTGTTGTTGTTGATACCTTGCTATAGACCTCTTCTTGGGAAGTGAAAAGGAAGCAGAATCAGAACCTTGTGCAAGAATGTAAGGCTTTGATTGAAGTTGAAACCAGCAACAGCTATCCAGATCTAATCCTGGTGAGATGAACTTTATTGACTAAATGACACCTTGAAATTCATTCACATTCGAAAAGATTAGAGGAATCCAAGAAGCACTTCACATTAGTGCCTCAAAGTAATTGGAACATTTAATTGAATAACTTAGAATTTAGGTGAAGAAACAAGACTCAGAAAAGTTAGTTACTTGCCCAAGTACACAAACTAAAAAAATTTAAGTGAGACTTATACCTCCTGATCAGTAGCTCATGATGCTTTTCATTTTAGTTATCAGGGTGAGACAGCTTTAATATTAAGTAGGTACATATAAATTTTATGTATAACTTGAAGTTCATCCTGAACCTGCATGTCCAAATCCAAAACATGAACCTATCTGTAATTCTTATTATGAATTCTCACCAAAAAGTGTAGTTCTAAATTGACTTAAATTTGGCCACCATCAAAAAGCCCTGCTAACAGAAGTCTGTTCAAGAAATATGGACATACTTTCCATTTATTCCCCTAGGTTATGTATCTCTAACTTGGTAGGTGATATCAAAGAGCTACATACCTGGATTACTCTATCGTAGACCCCAGCAGAGTTGCTTTACCTCATTGAACCAGTGTAAAATCCCTTGGTATTTAGAAAGAATTGACTCAAGGGCCGGCCATTTGAGAAACACCTCATCTATGAAGCCATGTTAAAGACATTGTCCACTATGTTATACAGTGTTCTTTGTATAATAATAAAAATGTTCATTTAGGCATTAGAGTTTAATATCAGGAAAAAAAACTATTTGGTATTGTCTTTTATCAGAATATAAATTTTATTACTTATTATAGTTCTCTTTTTACCTTTATTGCCAGGAAGCTCTAAATTTTAAATAATAATAACTGTAGTCACTTAGATGGTCGTTCTTTCTGACATGATCATATAAGTGAGAGTATTTAGAAAAGATCCTGGCCTCATTGTACATGTCTTTAGAGAAGGTACCTCAAAATGCTATTTGAAATTTTAGGGTAGATTTTAATTGCCAATGAGCCAATAAAGTCTTCTGACTTAAGCCCAATTTCTGTACCCTTCAGCAGAAAATCATTGTCATAAAGTACATGTTGAAATAATAATTGGTTTCATTTTTTAAATTTTCATTGTGGAAAAGTTCAAACATAGTACAGTCAACTCCTGTGTGCTCATTTTCCATCTCCAACAATGATTATCTCCTGGCCAAGTCTTATTTCATTTGTTATTTCCACCTTCATTACTCCTAGGCATCATATCACTTTATCCATACATTCTAATTGTTTTAAGAAGCCATCTGAAGGATTGTCGAAAAGGTCTGGAAATGATTTATAAAAGGGAGCAGGAGACAACCTCCACCCTTCACATTGACTATAAGGAACAACTAAATCCAAGATTTGAAAGGGAGCACCAGAGTATTTTCCAAAGGGAAAGGGTAAAAATTTAATCAGAAGCCAAAAAGGAAGAGAAAACTGCAACTAGTGTTATAAATAACCACCACCTCTGTTTACCTCTTTGAAGCAAAATGTGATATAGCTATACTGGTAAATAGTACTAGTCACCACCTGCTTTGCAGAATCTTCTAAGTCTTAGTATTAGTATGTTTTTCATGTAGACATCACTTTGTCATCTCTCTAAACTTCGCACACAACTTTTAGCAGGTGCTTTTTCATAAATTACATATGTCCTTTATATTAAAATTGTTATCTTTTTATGTTACATTTATCAAGTACTTAAGTTCCTTGTGTATACGTGTGTAGCATCATTTATTTGTGTCACTGTGATATTAGGAGTAAGTCTGTTTGCAGACTCAATGGCATTTAACAAATTTGGATGAATATGCATTATCCAGAGTTGTATATCAATTTCTCCCTTTGGCTGTGGTTGCAGTAATTTTTAGCAGAAAATAATTCTAAATGTTTGTGTCTCTGTACTTTCTAAAACTCAGAAATTAACCCTAACCCCTTCTGAACCCCCGGGCTCCTTCCCAGTTACCTTTTAACTGGTGTGTGTGCGTGTGCTTTAATTCCAACCCTGTGCCTGTCACATTTGGAGAAGGACGGCACTCAGAGCTGACTGGCGGCACTGCAAGAGGTTATTACTTAAGGAAGAACACTTAGCTACCACAGAGGACAACCCCTCTCCCTAAAGCACCCTTCCTCAGGTGGTTTTCACTATTTTGGCACATTTGTAGTGTCTTATCTTTGGGTTCAGAAATATAATGTTCAACTCTCCAAAGAAAGTTCATCTCACAGGATGATTTCCCATTACCAAACTCATGGGACTGTTGTATAAGACCATCATGGCAGTTTAGTCATCTAAAACATAAATACAGCCTCAGTCCAATTGAAAGTCACAGGCTAATTTACACCGTGCATTCTTTTCCTTTATGTCAATCTGGGCTGGCCAATTGCAATCTGACAGGTGCTGGTGAGCTGTGTGTCTGAATATTCAAAAGGCTTGCAGCTAAAACAGCCTGCTATGTCCTCCTCCCCAAAAGAGGTGATGGGGTGGTGTTACCAATGTTACTATAATCCTAAAAGGGCCCCGCCCCCTTGCTCTGTGCCCACTTGTGCCCGCTTGTGAGTGCATTTTTTTCACATTATATGAGGAATGACTTCATTCTGATCACATTCTCTCTTTAGCAGGGTTAATAATGTCTGTCAGTTTGCTTTGCGAGAGGATTTTTTTTTTTTTTTTTCAAATTAGAGCACTTCATGTGCCTCTCTTTCAAGTTTCAGGCACTCCTCACTCTGGCTCTCATTCTGACAGTTGTGCAATTTCCAGTAAAATGATAAGAACATTGATAACATTTTAGATTTATGTCAAATCTGACTGTTGGTTGATTATTTCAGCCATGTTATCATTCATTCTCCAAAAATCACCTCATCTGCTTGCACTCAGGGTTTAATAACAGTTTGATCTGTTTTCATGTCTTCCTCTCAAACTCCCCTAATTCTTGTTTTGATGCTCTTCATGTTTTTTTTTTTTCCCCCTCCAAGGCCTACAGTCTATTGAAGCTATTAAACACACACACACACTCACTCACTCACTCACTCTTTCTCTTTTTTGTTTCTCCTTTCTCAAAGGATAATCTTTACTTTCTAGTCACTTTTATGTTTGTCTCCTTGCTCTATATTTTGTTTCACATTCAACATGCTTTCAGTCATTCATGTGGTGTTTGGACTACATTTTTCTTATATTTAATTGCTTCTGATCAACATTTTGTTGGTGTCACTTCCATGGCATTTTTTTCTTTTTGATGTTAGTTTATGCTTGGCCTTTTAGCCAGCACAGGACATTCATTTTCAATCTATGCACTGAGATTTCTTGGTAAGACCTTGCATGTGATTTTGAGCTTCAGAAGTCTCCAACTTGGATATAGTTAAAACTCCAGCCATTTTCTAGAGATTAAAAAATTGTCATGAAAATAATGAGAAGTTTTTTAAAAAGACATCCTAATCCTTTCAAAATGCCTTAGACATCCTCCCAGTTGGAACTTTGGAGACAATATGTGTAGGGCTATCAGCAACTTCTTTCATTATTTTTCAGAATTTGTTAGCATAGCTACAGTTACCTGCATCATTTCAGAGTAACTATTGTGATCCAGATTATTATCTCTGACCCTGTAAAACTGCATTTTCTGAAATTCTGTGTGTGCACACGCATGTTTGGTAGAATAAACCTTTTCTTTTTTTTAATGTGGCCATGGTGAATTCAGGTCCTGTACTTCATATGCATCATCCCATTAATGCTTTTTAATAACCTAAGGAGTGGGAACTCTTTTCATCCCCATTTTTAGATGAGGAAAACAAACTTACTTAGGGTCACACTGCCAGGAGTGGTCACCTTGAACCCTAGCTGTTCGACTTCAGCTCCACTTTCTTAACACTCCTTTTTATGACTTTTCTCTTTATCATCCATTTCTATATCCTATCTCTTACATTGATTTAACGAGCCTATTCCACACAGGTTGGTTGACTACACAAATACGCTTTACTCAGAGATGAGGATTTCAAGATACAAATCCTGCATTGATTAACATTCAGCATTTTGGTTTAGACAGGTTTCCAAAGTTTTTGTGGATGGGCATTCTCCAGCCAAGAGTCTTGAATTTATTTTAAAAAATCAATCCATCATCCATTCCTTGCCCCACATTAAGCTAACTTCCCTTGAGCCTGTTTCTCCCCTTGTCCACCTTAAATCTGACCTATATAATAAAACTCTTTTCTGCTCAAGACCTGGCTTTCTCCTTCCGCTCAACCTAAGTCACATATAAAACATCAGGATCATCATCTACTGATGATTTCTGGAAAGCAGAGTCTTATCCTTACCCATTCTAGTAATGTTTGTGGTCATGACCTGACCTTTGGCTCTTAGAAAATCCTATTTTTTCCATTTTCCATGCTCAAAACACATGCCTTGCCCTCTCTTTTAACAAACACTGAATATTCTGAACTGTTTTAGCCTCAAGCATTTCCAAACCTGTTTGTTTGTTTTGTATAAAAGTAAAGTTCAAAACCTGTCTCAGTAACCCCAGATGGGAAGGAAGTAGAAATTCTTTTATAACACCTCTTATAGATATCCAGCTTCCATCAAGGGAATCAGTTTCTGAGGAAGTTGTTAGAGTTCTGCTTTACCGGAGCAGTGCCCTGTGGTACTGTTGTAATTAAGGATTTGTCTGAGTTCAATTAAAAAACTCTGATGCACTGCCATATGAACATTGGCAGTTCAACTTTTTACTCCAGGAAAATTAAGCGTGTGAGCTCCATACAACCCCAGGATCCCTCAAAATGATGCATTTGATCAGCTTCACTGCACCATGCTTAAGTAGAAGCAAGAAAAATAAAAATGAAGCAAGGGGGACAGATTAGCAAGTATCCTAACAAAGAGGCCAGCAGTCTCAACCTTGTTATCAGATGAAATAACTGACTCTACATGACTAGACATCCTAGGGGATCTGTCCTGAAAGGTGATGGGAAAGTTAAGTTGCCAGACCATAACGGATAGTCAAGGAAGCAAAATGATTAATTTGAAGAAATCTTAAAAATTAGGAATACCAGGGAATAAAATTACCAGTGCAACAGTAAATTAGAGAAGTTGGGTAAGAATAATTAGTTTGCTTAGACTCAAGTAGGAATGATAGAAGTACTAACATTTTGTTATAACATGCACATGCTTTTATTCATCTTGATGGAGCACATACACCAAGTGACATTATTCAGATTATCTAATTCTAATATGAAGCAACATTTTAACCTTTTCCTAAATACTGGTATTTGTTGTTTTTTCGTAGTTTATAATAATAATCTCTTAGTTACTGTTTTGAATTGTCATTGGCAACAGAATGTTAAACAGTGAAAGAATACCTATGGTGTGGTTATTTAAAGTTTGGCTAGACCTGCCTGTTTAATAACCAGGAGCCATAATGCCTTTTTGGTTTGACTGACTTTAGCCCTTGTATCATTTATGGTCATTTAGTTCTTTTTTGGCTTGCATTTAGCCTCGAGCATGTACCAGCAGGTAAATTTGTTTTATTTTCCCACTCTGAAGACATTTTAAAAACTCAGTGGCTAGTTACCATTGACAGATGTATTTTAAGAGTTTGGCAATGGAGTCTCTTGGCATTTACTGTGGAAGATGTAACCTCCAGTGTCTAACCCAAAGACCAGTGCTTTCTGGTGTTCAAGAAAGATGTACGAATAAAATAATGAGTGATTGGAACCATCTTCCTATCTTAGAACTAAGTTATGTCCTTTACCAATTCCGCCTGTTTAGCTCTTTGGGCATCTTTCAAAAGAGGGCTTATTCTGGTTCAAAAAAAAAAAAAAAAAACATCAACCCACTCTGAGTCCCTAGGGTCATTCATAGGGCCTTTGTAATATTTTATAAAAGCAAGAACACTATGGAAGAGACAATGAGTTTTCCAACATCTACATTTATGCTCTTGATGGCCAACAAACAAACAACAAAACCAAAAACTATAACTATAAGTACTTCTGCTTTGGTATCAGTACTATATAACAATAAAAGCAAAAAATGGCTCGGTAAACCAAAAGGTAGGTTAGTGCCTACCTAGTCCCTAAACCAGCTACACTCATTCTAAATACATATATTTGTCCTGACTCTTAACAGATTTTTAATGAGAAACTGTTTTGGTATTGCAAAACATGATTTCAGATGATTAAAGTTGCCTTAATTTTAAAAGCAGGCTGTTTTCAGTCATTTTTCCTGGTTAGTGATGTTATCATCACCTCTATATGAACCTGTATGACGCTATGATTGTTGCTCATAGTATCAGAAATTTCATAACCAGAGCCAGTCCCCAAATTGAGGGAAAATTGTCTATTTTCACTTTCTATGGCATCATTCTTTACTTGCCATCAGACTTAGAGATAGACATAAAAACAATATGTTGATACTGTCCTTGACCTAAAGGAAAATCTCATGGGCTATGTATAATAAACTAAATATCCAAGTACCAGTGTGCAAACTACCAAAACATGTGTATCAATTAAGAAAATTTATTCAAAAATACTATGTTAGGAATTTCGAGGGACAAAAAAAAAATAAAATAAAATATATGAACTTTGCCTTAAGGAGGAGGAAAATTGGAAGACAATTTTACAAAACCATGAGCGCCATATGTTACAGAAAAGGGGAGAAGTTCCACACTTCAATACACCAACCTAGGTTGAGATTCAGGCTTGTCTGCCACATCAGTTGTATCATTTTTTTTTTAAATTGTATGTGCATCTATCTATCTAATCTATCTATCTATCTATCTATCTATCTATCTATCTATTTATTTATTATTTTTTTATGATGACATTGGTTAATGAAATCCAATACGTTTCAGATGTACAACTTGACAGTAAGATATATATTATGTTGCATGTGTGTTCACCTCCCATAGTTAGTTTCTTTCGGTCATCACATATTTGACCCCTTTTACCTCATCTACCTCCCTTCTCCCTCTACCTGCCCACCCTCTGGTAACCACTAGTCTATTGTCCATGTTCATGAGCCTCTGTTTGTTTGTCCTGTTCGTTTGTCGCTTTTAGGTTTATATCCCACATATAAGTGATATTATGTGATTTTTCAACTTTTTCAGTCTGGCTTATTTCTCTTAGCATTTCTCTTATCCTGAGGTTCATCCATGTTGTCACAAATGGAAAGTATTTCATCTATTCTTATGGCTGAGTAATATTCCATTGTATACATATGTATCACAGCTTCTTTAGCCAATCATCTATCGTAGACACTTCAGTTGCTTCCATGTCCTGGCCACTGTGAATAATGCTGCTATGAACATCGGTGTGCAAATTCTTTTGGATATGGGTTTTCAAGTCTTTGGGGTAAATACCAGTAGAGGGATTGCTGGATCATATGGTAGATCAATTCTTAGTTTTTTGAGGAACCATACTGTTTTCCATAGTGGCTGTACCAATTTGCAGTCCCACCAGCAGTGTATGAGGGTTCCTTTTTCTGCATCCTCTCCAACATTTGTTATTACTTTCCTGTTGATTATAGCTATTCTAACAGGTGTGAGATGGTATCTCATTGTGGTTTTGATTTGCATTTCCCTAATAGCTAGCGATGTTGAGCATCTTTTCATATTTGTTGGCCATTTGTATGTCCTCTAGGAGAAGTGTCTGTTCAGGTCCTCTGCCCATTTTTTGATTGGATCTTTGTTTTTTTGTTGTTATTGAGTTCATATGAGTTTTTGTATATTAGGCCCTTATTCAGAGGCGTTTGCTTGCAAATATATTTTCCCATTCGATGGTTGTCTCTTTACCTTGTTGAGTTTCTTTTGCTGAGCAGAAGCTTTTTAGTTTGATGTAGTCCCATTCATTTATTTTTGCTTTTACTTCCCTTGCCTTTGAGGTCAAATTCATAAAATCCTCTTTAAGTCCAAGGTCCTTGAGTTTAGTTCCTATGTTTTCTTCTATGCATTTTATTGTTTCAGGTCTTATATTCAGGTCCTTAATCCATTTTGAGTTAATTTTGGTGTGTGGTGATAGACAACAGTCTAGTTTCATTCTTTTGCAGGTGGCTTTCCATTTTCCCAGCACCATTTATTGAAGAGGCTTTCCTTTCTCCACTGTATGTTTTTTGGCTTTTTTTCAAAAATTATTTGCCCATATAAAGTATGGGCTTACTTCTGGAATCTCGACTCTGTTCCACTGGTCTGTGTGTCTGTTTTGTTGCCAATAACATGCGATTTTCAATTTACTGTCACTTTGCCAGTATAATTTGTAGTTGGGCAGAGCGATGCCTCCCGCCTCATTCTTTTTTCTCAAAGATGGTTTGGCAATTCAGGGTCTTTTATGCTGCCATACAAATCTGATGATTTTTGTTCTGTTCTTAAAAAAAAAAAAAAAATGCCAATGCGATTTTGATGAGGAATTGCATTAAAATCCATATATGCTTAGGTAATATGGTCATTTTAACTATGCTGATTCATCCAATCCAAGAACACAGATATCTTTCTATTTCTTTGTATCTTCTTCGATTTAATAATTTCTTGTAGTTTTCATTATATAGGTCCTGCACATGTTTTGTTTAAATTTATTACTGGATATTTTATTCTTTTTGGTGTATGTATCAACCTTTTATCTTCTGTTTTTTAATCTATAAAATGGGGATAATATTACCCACTATCAAGGTTGTTATGAGAGTTAATGGGATGATTTTATGACAGAATGAAAATTATTTTTTTGTGTTATGAAAAAAACTTTAAACCACCTTCTATAATTCTAAAGAGAACTTCAGCCTTTACTGAATGGGCCATGAAATGGGAGTAAAGAATACAACTTGAGAGAGTGAAATTGATTGTGGAAGAAAAGGGAGAGGTAGAGGCTGACCCTGGTATGTGTTGGGGACAGGCAGGGGCTGGGAGAGTTATGTCCAGATGACTTAGAATAATACTGAGAAGGCTTTGAAAGCCAGATAAAGAATTTGTACTCGAGGTAGTAAGCAGTTAGGAGCTTTAGGAAGGTTTTATAAAGAACATCCAATTATGGAGATTTTGTCTAAAGAATTAACTCTTAGTGATATGGAAATGTTGTTTAATGGAGCAGTACTGGAAAAAAGAGAAACCACTTTTAAAAAAAATTCTAAGGTACATTAAATGTCAGTTACTGTCCTAGACAGTAGGGATTGAGCATAAAAAAAAAATAGACAGTACTCCTTGTCCTCATGGTACTTCCATTCTAGTGGGCGAATCAGACAATAGACAAGATAAGTAAGCAAAATGAGTTGCTTGGTGATAATGGTAAATACTAAGGAGCAAATAAAGCAGAGTAAGCATATAGGAAGTGTCAGCATTGAGTGTGGTGAGGGTGAAATTTAATTTTGTATAGAGTGGGCAAGGGAGGCCTGACTGAGGGGAGGTTTGGGGAAAGACTAGAAAAAATATTGGGGGAACAAATCAACAGCAAACAGGTCAGGACCTTGAGAGAGGATGGTGCCTGGATGTTTGTGCAAAAGTGGCTAGAGAGAGAAATGGAGGTTGTGGAGTGAGAACAGTAAGGCCCAAAGAGGCAACTAGGCTCCGTTATGCAGGAACTTGTGTCATAACTTTCTCTTACCTGTGTTATTTTTCTTCACAGAACTTACATTACCTGATAGTATATTACATATCCGCCTTTTTATTAATTTCTTATTTTTTCTCCTCACTAGAAAATAAGCTTTTAAAGCAGGACTTTGTCTCTTCACCATAACAATGCGTGACCCATCCTGGGAACCAATTTTATGAATAAATTTAATTGGCAAAAAAGGGGAGCCTAGAACATAATGTTAACTATGGAAGATGAAATCTGAAAGGGCCTTTGAGTTTGCAGGAAGGCATTTACTGGTCTGGTAGCCTTCATGGGTTCTTGATAATAACAGATGCGTTGGTGGACATTGAGGAACAAAGAGATAGAAGAAATCAGGTAAAGTGATACCACCTGTTCTTCAGCTTCTTTAACAAGAGTTAAATTAGATAAATGTTACACAGCTGACTGTGGTATGTTCTTTTTCCTTTCTCTAACTTATTTATGATATATTTACCCTCTTAAATAGAGGCTTTACAAACTGAGTATGTGGTATTGTGCTGCTCCATTGCATCTCTTGGAGAACAGACAAATCCCACTCTGTTCATTGTTAACAGAATTTTAATTAAGATATTGGAAACCCCATGTTAACACTTAATTATAATCTTATTTACTGTGTGAGAGGTGTTAGCTGTTTTGTGACTGAGGTAAAAATCTTAGGAAAAGATATCCTCAAACTGTGGAGTATGAAACACAGTTAAGTTGAAGTGACTGGAGAACATTTTTATAATGAAATGAAGTACTATATGTGAGAAAGCTTTGTAAGGAGTATCAAAAATATACAGATAGTGTCATTGAAAAGCAACTGCATGTCTCTTGTCTCAGCTTGAAAAAATTTAGACCTTCAAAGCTACAAGTACATTATAATAGAAGAGAGTATCCTATGAATTCAGGTACTTACATGGTGTTGTTTAAAATGATATGCAGGCTGTGAATTGTTTATACAAAATCTTTTGAACATTTCTATGCCAAAGAATAAAGAAAATACAAGAAAGGAAAAAGAGAAATCTTTCTTGCAATAGAGAGGGTAAAGCTTTGTGTAAGTAACATTTTTGGAGTGAGGGGACCTAACTGATACTTATGGAAACAGCCTTCACAAGGCAGAGCTCAAAGCAGGGACCTAAACAATAAAATGCAAAAATAATTTCATGAGACTTGTTGTTAAAACATAGTCTAGCAAAGGCTCCCTGCTGGGAGTGCTATCATTTTTATTAATCTTGGGTACTTCTATCTTGTCTGATTTTCATCATACAAAAGATTTTCACCAAAGAAAATGAACACATCCTGAGCAGGATCATTACGGATTATAAACAAAGTTGTTAAAATGTCAGGCATTATACAATTCCTCTGTAAGCTTATCCTGTGGTTGCTGTTAACTTTTGTGAGAAACAGTCTGTATTGCTTATAAACTGGTCAAAAATATATTTAATTCAACGTTAGAGGCACTTCAAGTATGTAAATTTCTTTACATATCAGCACATCAGAAGAACTTTTAAATTTTATAATATATTAGAAATAAATAAGGCATACGATTTAAGATCATTTTGCAAAAAATGAACTTTAAAAAATGTACATTTCATTTACTTCCTAAAGCATGAATTTATTTACAGTGTAACTACAAAAATATTTTAAATGGGCAAAAGTAACTTAGAATCAGTTTGATTTATTTTTCTCTACCTATAAGGCTTCCCACCCCCCTCTTGATTTAGGTAGAAAACAGCAATGTTGAACAGCCTCACAGTTCTTTTGTTGCTAGGCTACATGTGTGCCCATGTAACCTGCTTCCTGATAACAGTTTCAGAATGCCATGTAAATATGCCTGTGTCTCCTGGAAGGGGAGAAAAGGAGTGTCGATAGCCTCTCCCTCCTATGTTTGTTAGCAGGGTAGAGGGGACACGAAAGGCGAATACATACACATTGGGTAAGTTCCAGAAAACTAATAGCAACATGTCTTCCACCAGGTAGTGGAAGTGGGAACACAGTTGTGTCTTAGTGAGTGTTTAGGGCCTTCAGATCAAGGAGGAGACAGGAGCTTTTGCCTTACCCACTTTCCCCATTTTCCTTTTCTGCTGTCTATTTCTCCACCTTCCACACAAATTTACAAAGTATATAATATAGAGAGCATTCTCGATCTGTTTCCTGAGGGATATATCTCTACCTCTATCTCTCTCTCACCTCCCTCCTTCCCCTCCCTCCCGCTCCCCCCTTTTCTCCTTCTCTCATCTAAGGAAATACATTCCCAATATGTAAATTTGTTTTGTGTGAGCCATAAAAAATGGGTTTTAGCAGGATTCTAAAGTGATGACCCGTTTCTAATGGCACACTCCACTTTCCCAGTCCCCCTGTACCTTCCGTCCTGATACCACACACACTCATCGTCTCACTGTCAGGCACCACCAACAGCTTATACTGTCCCCAATGGCCCTGCACTTAACACATTAAGGCTCTGTAATCCTTTTTAGATTTCCTATCTAAAAAGGACAAGGTGTCCCTTTCCTCAACATTCCAGGCCTGCTCCCCCTCCCTGTCTTCTTCCACATAAGCACTGGGGCCTCACGCCCTTGGCCCCAGCTTCCCAGGGTTTTTGTTGCACTGCTGTTGAGCTCATACCCTGTGTCTGTCTGCCCTGTAGCAACCAGGGGTGTGGTAAGCCTCCTCAAAACAGCAGAGGCTTCTTGGTTGCTCCAGGTGAATCAGATACTTGGCTTATTTGTCGGAGTCCTTGTTACTTACATGTAAGATATGCATTTAACAAAATATCTGTACGAAGATTGCTAGAAATGTTAAAACACACACACACACACACAAAAAAACCCTTTAAAGAAAGGATGGAAGTGAATCTGACAATTATAATGCACATCATCCTTGAGATGCGTGCCAGTATTGTGTTTTACAACATTGTTTTCTTTAATGACATGCACATTAAAACTGTGCTTCTGGCAACACGTGGTCTCTTCTCTGAAATGGACACTAAAGTTCAATGTCATTCTTGTTCCCTTTAATATGCCTGTGTTTTTGTACAGTTTTAAATAAAGAGCTTGTTTTTCAGGTTTTAGATCAAAGTGACACCAACATTTCACTGAAACAAGAAAAAAGGAAGTTTCTCTTATGAAAAAAGGTAAAAAAAAAAGTTTTACCTAAATTAGCTATAATGTTTGAGTTGTTTTCAGTATGACTTACGTGACATATCTTATGTGGGTTATAGATCAGAAGTCTGGTGGCAGTTTGGATAAAAAAAAAGAAGAAAGAAAGAAAAAAGAAAGAAAGAAAGAAAGAAAGAAAGAAAGAAGAAAGAAAGAAAGAAAGAAAAGTGTTCCAGAAGTGGGAGGATCAGAGGGTAGAGAGCGCCAACCTCACGTGTTCCTAAGGAACAGAGAGATGCCTCCTGCCTGAGAATAGTGCTCCTAACACTGCCACAGTGCCTGAAATTCCCAACAATAGACTTATGCCACCCTCCGCATTGAATTCTATTTAGCAATTTGTCGAGGGTTGATATCAGGTCTATAATTTTCAGAATCTATTTTGAAAATTATAATGACATTCCCGTTTTCAATCATTTAGTCCTTTTCCTACTTTTCATGATTCCTCTGAGATCACTAAAAGTAGTTCAACAAATACATTTATTAGTTTCTTCATGTCCTTGGGATGTAATTTGTCTCAGGTGAGAAACTTGAACTTTTTTAAAAACAAAGTTGCCATCTTATTCAATTCAAAAATAGTTTCCCTGGATAGAGAAGCTGGAAACAGATTGGACTTAGAAAATTGTATTTTCCCAGTATCCATTCATTATTATTACTATAATTATTTTTATTATTATTAGTTATTATTATTATGCCATTCTCTTGTTTTAATTTTATACCACTGCGCCTAAACAGTAAGTTCATTATTTTTGTTGGCATCTTCTTACTCTAAAATAAGTTTTTTTAAAGCCTTTATTAGTCTCATTAGCAAGTCTCAGTTCATTTTGGCTCCATTATTCATAATCCTTTTTGTATTGATCCATGCCATCATTTTGCATTCACTTTTGGTTGTCATAATTTGTTGCTTAGGTAACTGAATCAGCTTGTCATTCATATCTTTATATTTGAACTCACTAGCAAGGTCCCTAAGAAATCACACTTTTTCTTTTTCATCTTAATTAAAATAATTTGCAATTTCACAACCAGGATTTCGTTTGTAAGGATTTCTTAATTTTAAAGCCAGTCTTTTCACAGAAGTTTCAAATTATTACCATGCCTTTAAGTATGTGCCTGTTGGGTTTCCAAATTGTAATGGAAAAACTGTTAGCACAATTTTGATCCGAAAATTAATATTTAATTTTAAATACTCATCCTGGGTTTTGAAAGAACAAATTGTGAAATATTTTCAAATGACTATAATTATGGATTAGTTGGCTGTTTGGTTAAAAAATTTTTGCAGGTCAGTGAGCAAAACCAACAGTGCCTGCAATGTGCTTGGAAAACTTCTCTGTCTGTATTCTCTTTTATATTTCCTTAAAGGAGTCAGACAGATCCTCAGCCATTTACCCACCATCTAAAACTTTCATTGTTCCTGTCCTGTTCCACTTGGCCTTCAATGGTGCTAAACTTGTTGGCAAGGGGTTACTTGGTGGAACAAGCTATTTGAACAGATATCACAAACAATTCTAGAGCTGAATGGAACATGTACATATTGACATTGCTTATACTGTCCCCACTCCTAAAATCAGTCCAAGGGATCAAAGCATTTCTGCTTCTCTGTGGGCTGTAAACAAATCACTGACGACTCCAAACCTACATTCTGAGGTTTTCCAAGTGAGAAGACCTACTAGATGACTCTAGGTCTCTTTCTGCTTTAAAGTAAGAATCTACTGGACACACATTTCTGATGGCATCTGTTGATGTCGTTGAACCTGAACCTAAAACAGAATGGAATAGGATCCTGGAGGGAAAACAGGTTGTTGTCTGGGCAGAGACTGGTGAGCGAAGGGAATCAGTCCCAATCAAGTCATCCAGCACACAACAATAGCAGATAATAAGCATCATTAAAAAGAAATTCCAAGAAATTTACAAAAGTTACAGTGGCTTTTGAATTATTATACACACTATATACATTTTATTAAAACGTTACTATAAATTGCCTTGAGAACATGTTGGTGCAGTTTTACAAAAGGATGTTTGAATACAAGCTTAATTATATACAAGCAATAAATGAATTGCTAATACTTCTTTCAGTTCACTTTATTATGTGATCATCAAAAATGATTGTCTTCATTTTGTCTACATTCTTTTGAAGAAAAACAGGAACCGTGCAGTGATACTGCAGAAATAAAGAGACACTCTTCATTACTTAACTGGGAAAGGTGAGTGTACTGCAATTACACAAAATCCAAGTGAGTGAAATTATACTGTTGAAAAGTAATTATCAATGTTTAAATACAAGAAGAAAGAAAATAATAGCAACAAGCGAAGGCGATTAAGAATGGAACCAAATTTTACAAAGGAGACAAGGAAGAATAAAATACACTAGATTTCTTACCTTTTCCCCAAACCTTTTCATTTTCTTTTGTGAGGATTTGGGAATAATGAAATGGAACGGGCTTAACTTTCTACTCACAGCAAGCACCCAATTCAAATTATTGTAATGTAGTCAAAGAACAGAAAGTGTCGCATATATAAGGATGACTATGAAATCATGAACCGATTTTTTTTGTGTGCCTCATTATCTTAATGTCATACATATAGATAATTATAATAATCATTGCACACTAGAATTTTCTTGACATGAGGCTTTTGTGACTTTTAAAATAAAATCAGCTGAATATTTTGGGTACCCAATAGAATGAAAAGAATGTTCTCAAGGAAGCAAACCCTTACCCTCTCTCTACTACAAACCTATCTAAGTTGCTTCTCAGACATTCAGACCCAGTGTCTCTGAATCTTCTGCTCTTTTTGCATAGGAGCACACTGAATTAAGTACAAGAAAGAACAGAGAGGAGCTTTTATGTCCTTGCACTTGCTGATAGAATAGGCACTCTTAACACTCAAATCCCATCACCACTCAGCTCTTCTGCTCTAAGCCTTTCATAGCCCCATCACTTTTAAGATAAGTTTCAAATTCCTTAGCATGGCACACAAGTCCCCTTCCCTCCTGCCTCTCTCTTTAGCCCCTGCTTTGCTTCCCAGAGTTTCTAAATTGCTTGTAGTTCTGTTTTATCACATATTTCCATTTTTTTGTCTACATTACTTTCTTTGTTTGAATGTCCTCTGAAACTCATACACCAGTCTATTACCTTTCATTCAAGTCTCAGTTCAAGTGTTCTCTCCTTTGGAGTCCCCTTGACTCTACCACAGGCAAGTTCAAGTATTCACATAGCCTCTGTTGCAGTGATAATACTGCAACAATAACTCATTCAACCACAATAATTATTTGTTAAATAGCAACTGTGCTCTGATACACAATGGTGAGCAATGCTTCACAGTCAAGTAGAATTGTCTGTCTGAATATCTGTCTTCCATCACGCATAATCTTCATAACTCCAAGCCTCTGAGAGTTCTTTCCTAAGCACTCCATCTAAAATAACCCACCCATCTACGGTTATGCTACCCTGAACAAGCCTGATCCCATCTGATCTTGGAAACTAAGCAGAGTCGGGCCTGGTTAGTAGTACTTGGGTGGGAGACCACCTAGGAAGACAAGGTGCTGTAGGCGTAAAAAATAAAAAAAAATAAGGGATTGTAAGCTGACAAGGTCCTTGCAATCTGTGAGGTCAACCTAGGGTTGCTTTGCCTAAAATAATAATAAAATAATAAATAAAATAAAATAGCCCACCCCACTGCTAGCAAAGTGCACTGTCAAATCCTCTTTTATTTTTTCTAGAGCACTTATTACTATTTTAAAACATCTCATTATCATTTGTTTGTTTTAATGTTTTACACTCTAGCTTCCTTTTTTTCTATATATTTTTTCCAATAGATGCTAACTTGTTCCATGAGAGCAGAGGCTAGCTTGCTCACTTCTGTGTGTCCTTAGTGTCCAGAATATCATCAGACTCAGAGTTGTACTAAATAACACTTGTTGGTTGAATAAATTATGAATTTTTCCCCCAGTGCTGTTTCTATGCCATTTTATGGACAATGCCTTAACCTAGAGTTATTTATTAAGATTCGAATTAAAATTGAACATTCATCAAGAACTAAAACATATTATGTGTGTGTATTATTTTACTTAATTATTTTTGAGTTTTAATGGGGTTGTGCTTTTTTAAAAAAAAAATCTTTGAATCATAAATACAATAAAAAATTTAGAACTATGACCCAATTAAAACAATCTTAAGGGAAGAGATGACAAAGATGATAATAATGACATTGATAATTAGGTACTATTTACTGAGCACTTACTTACAGTAGGCATTTAGGTAAATTCTTTGCATATATTTTCTAATCCTCAACACAGATTTATGAGATAGGCACTTATTTGACAGAAAAAGAAACAGGTTCAGAGAGAAATCTCTCACTCTGATGAAGTGCATTTTACCCTCTAACCCCAAACACCAGCATAAATTTCCAGCATCCCAAAAATGGTAAAAAATATTTTAAAAGGGTTTCTTTAATAAAATTTCAGCATAAAAGATATTATTATTAATGGGCATTAAGACATTGTGCAAACATTGTTTAACAGACAATTAAGCATTGTAATTTTTTTGGTGCATTGTAATGTTCCTAATCTTAACTATCAGCTGAAATTAGTACCATTAATGCTAAAGAACTGTTGATAGTAGAAGCACATTTCATTTGGCATAAACTATTATCCAGTTTTTAAAAGGCCCCTACAGTATAAATATATAAAATCTCCAGGACTGTCACCTTAATTTATGGACATTAGGATGAATGGATTACAAAAGTCTCCTATTACTTGACAGGCAGCCCTGCATGATCTGACCCATACCTGCCTACCCAGCTTCACCTCCCATACTGCATGGTCCCCAGTTCTCTTGAACTTTCTTGTTCCCGCAATACTGAAAGCTATGGTTTTATGAACATACAACAATACTTTATGCATCCACATTGTGAGTTATTCTTTTTGCTGTAGCCAGTTATCCTTTTGAAACATGTATCAGATCACTCATGCATGTAAGAAACCCTCCCATGGCAGTGCCTGCTCTGCTAAGAATAAACTCCATTCCTACTCCATGGCCGTGGCTGCTGGCCTCTCACCTTTCTCTCCCTCTTCTTCCTGAGCACTCAGCCTTAACCGCTCTGGCCTTCTCACTCTCCTTCGAACAGCCCTGTCTTGTTTCTATCCCAGGATCATTACAGTTTACCTGGAACACTCTTCTTCCTCCGGATTTGATGAAATATTTCTTTGACTGACTTTGTCCCTTTTTTATTTCTGTACAAACCTTCTCCCAGGCTAAAATAGAACTTAAGCTTAAAAGCCTCTTTTAGCAAATAAGAGACAAATGGTATATGACTACTCTTATTAAGAATAAATCACCACTGATTCTCTTTAATTGTGACCTCCCAAAAACCTTGAAACAAGATTTGTCAGGAATAAATAGTAATTCTTCTACTTGAGAATTGGTTTTCTATGACTACATAAATGACAATTTTCAGCATTACATGTATGTCCTTTCACTTGTTGTGTATTAACATTTTATTTGTCATATATTGACATTTATGAATTTATTAGTATCTAATGTGATTCCTACTTTGAAATTAGAAAGCTCAGCTTGGTCCTTTCTTTTCTTTTCTTTCTTTCTTTTTTTTTTTTTTTTTTTTGTCCAGTGTGCCGATGGAAGATTTAAGTACAAGTTCTGGACACAAAGCCAGAGTTTCTGTGAGTGGTGATTGTAAAGTTCCTTCTTTGCTGACAAAGTCTTCTCAAAGCACATCTGTCAAGGAAACAGTAAAAAAACTGACATCTAATTTATGGTAAAGATATTTACTAACATATTTCCACATCTCTGTTGAACTTTCTAAGCAATAATAACTCCTAATTTTTTTTCCTTTCTTAAGGAGTAATGTTAATGAGAAAATTCAATAGAATTACTTTATGACTTCTAACTACACTGATTTAGATAAATCGTGAGTTAAATCTCTCGAAATAGGACTGCATTGCTAACTGCCTATTGTTACATGGCAATATGGTGGATGTTACTCCTCTCTTGAATGTGATAAAGAATTCTTACTGAATGTGCCTTACTGAACTAATGCTTCCCTTCCTTTATTTTTCTTTATTCCTTCGTTCTTTTCTCTTTCTCTTTTTTCTCCCTGACAAAGACGCTCATCATATTTGTATGGTCTTCTAAAAAGTCTCTTTTTGTAGCTTTAGATATTAAACTTACTGAGGGAAACTGAGTTTTACTTTTGGTTCAGTGTAGAATATTAACATTTGTGGGCATGGTTAATGAGGAATTTAGATGTTTGGATTTCAGTTTCCAAAGGATGGAGACACAGAATGGGTAACTTACAGGATTCAGAGTTTTTCTAAATATGGAGGGACCGATGATGATAGGTTTCATATGGGAAGGTGGGGGGCAGGAGCAGTAACACCCTAAATCAGTGCAGCCAGTTGGTTTGGTTGGGGTTCACAGAGGTTTGGTTGGGGTTCACAGAGGTAAGAGGCTTTAGACCAAGGAGGCCATACAACATGCCCTAGCTGAAATAGTGCTTTCCCTTAGGATAGTTACTTTTACTTTCTGGTCAGTGACTGACAAAATCTTCCTGCAGAAGAGAGTTAGCAAAGAATAGAAGCAGGTAAGAACAAAAAGAAAGGTACAGGCTGGCTATATATATAGGAAGCTATAGTCTCTACTTGGGCCTAGGCTGTGATTTTGTGTGTGCAGGAGACTGCAAACCCCTGTAAGACACAAACACAATTCTGCAGTTGTCCGGGGCTTTATGGAAGTTTCTGTGGCAGCATCCAAGGCTGTGGGCTGTGCTACGTGGGTATGATGGCCCCACCTCCTATCCTTCGGGAACAGACTTCTAAAATCCAACCTGCCACAGGCAAAGGAAGCACTCTTGCTTATATGTATGTGGACCTACCTCAAAGTTTGAATCAGGACACGTTTTCACTAATGATGCTAGGGATCCAGAGACAAGTTATTGACCAAGAAATGAAGCCAGGGTGCTACATTTCTGAACACTAATTTGACCACTGAATCTACCATTATGCCTGGGTTGGTTAGCTTATATTAGCCTGGGAAAAAGACACAAGCAGGCCAGACCTCAGTGCTGTATGGATATTATGGGGTTGCTAAAGGCCACTTGTCTAATGATCTGGGTGTATGTCAATCTCATACTGCCATGGCCTACAGTATAGTCCCTAAAATATGGGATTCCCCAATAAGTTTCTTACCTTCTATCGGTATTTGATCAGGAGCAATATGTAAGATTCTCAGCTTTGAACTGGGTAGCTATAAGTTTGAATCCTGGTTTTTTCCTTACTAGTTCTAAGATTCAGGCATGTCAGTTGGTCACTAAGACATGGTAACATGTAATAAATTATACATGCATGTGCCCCTGTATATCTGAATAAATGTGTACATATTATTAAAAATGTGTACATATTATTTAAAAAGCAATGTCCTAATCATTGGACCCCATGTCCAGTGATTAGGACATTGCTTCAAGTGAACCAGTCCTTCTTGATAATTAATAGCCATTGTTTTTGAGCTATTTAGAATTTTAGGCATTCACCAAGTGTTTTGTATATATTAGATCTTCATTTCTACAAGCTTATGAGATTGGTATTATTTTTAATTTATTTTTTTATAGATAAACTGAAGCACAAAGAAACTAAGTAAACATTCAGTCTCAAAGACAATTACACAGCTACAAGGGGCAGGCTGGGTTTAAACTCTGGCTTCTGATTGGGAATTTCATGCTCGTAACCACTATATATATAATATATATTATATATGCAGGTATATACATATATATGTAAATATATATACACACATACATATATACACACACATGAAATATATACATATGGAAGTGTGTATGATATATGTATGTGCATATGTCCATACTATGAGACCTGCAGAGACTTGTCTGGTAGTGTTGAAGCACAGTTTGGATGCACCGCTGAGTATCATCATTTTCTTTATTTTTTACTTGGCTAACTTTTATTCTGCATTTAAGTGTATATTACTATTCATTTTAATGAGCTCTATGTGATCAAAAAGGAGATGATTTGAATGAATAACACTTTATAGTACCACTACTTCTATAATTAGGCATCAGCAGAAAATTAAAATTTCCCAGAAACCATCTCCCTAATGAACATGTAGAATCTTGTTCTTGAATCATCATACCATTATGAACTGAACATTCTAAAAGCCAAATGTATTAATACATCAGTTCTTTCCTGTACCAGCTCAAATTTTTTGTGGTGATTGTTTTATAAAAATATTCAGTGGAAAAAGAATTGTACAGAGCACAAGGCTTTAACTGGAACAAAACGAGCACCTCATTTACGAATTTTCTCCTTTGCCTTTAGCAGCATGTCCTATGTTTTCTCACATTCGCCAGGGAAAACAGATTTCTTCCTTTGTTATGGTCCTCCACCCCCTACCCCAGCCCACCCGCCCACCCCGGTACTGCCTATTCTATATCTGGCCTTATGTTAAGTAGATTTTAAATCCTCAAGGCGTGAAGATTGTGGCTGGCTGTGTACACTGCGGAGGGCACCATGTTCTTTGCACTCTCCATTATTTGCCAGATTTGCTTGCTTGTCAAATTATAAAGAGAGTAGGTAAAGCCCTTTCAAGTGTGTGGGGTGTTCTCTTCACTTGCTCACTTGGACATAATACCATCCTTGTCCTTTTCTACACTCCTGAAGTAGACTTAGGCCACCTTGGTTTAATTCATGTTAATGGAATAAGTTAATAAAAAATGCTCAGTTTAGCATTTTTCTGTCTTATATTTTGTTTTTAATGTATTAGTTTATTTAATCACTAAATAGAGTAACTTTTTTGAAAACAGATTAGATTTCTACACCGTGTTTAACATATATTAATAGATATTCAAAGATATTCAATTTAAATTAAATTGAAAAGATTGTTGTAAAAAAGCAGTGAATGGTATTTATTCCTGGATGTTAAAATATTTTCAAATAATTAGGGTATGACTGAGTTGTGTTAAGTTAGAGGTAAATGAGATCAGACTATTTTAACAGATGGTCCTAATATTGGAGTAGTATCAAATGTCAAATCACATTTAATAATAATAATAACAACAATAATAAATATTTATTAGGCACTCACTATGTGCCAGTCACTATTCTAATGACTCTGTATATGTTAATTCACTTAAACCATACAACGACCCTATGAATAGATATATATACTATCCCATTTTACAGATGAGAAAATTGAGGTACGTGGAGGTTTAGTAGTTTGCCCAGTGTTAATGTAATCTTGGGTGGTAGAGCTGGCATTTTGAATCCTGGCAGTCTGGTCTTATAAGCCCTTGATCTTAACTAGTAACCCTGTAAGGTATTGTTTTGACTTATGATTATATATAAAAACTTGAGAATAAGGCAGACCTCATTTATTTCAGCTCTACAAAAAAACAAACATGCTCTATGTTATCTGAAATTTTAAAATAAGTTTTAAAAAGAAGTCATTTTTTCAGTTGCTACCAGTTACTGAAGCAAAAGAAGAGTCCAGAAAAATAATACGTTAGCAGTCGAGGTCTATCAAAAACTGAGCTGATTCCTGGTTTTAAAAAGTGGAGCCAGGCAATTTCCATGTCAGTCTAGTCTTTCTTTTTCCTGGGTTGAAGACTGAGAGTTTAGTCTACTCAAGTAGGTAGCTTGCTCTTTTTTTAGCTAAGACTCAGCTGGTTAATGGGTTACTGTTTTAGAAGAACAGCTGGATGACCGGGTACCTTTCCGTATCCCTGCTGGTGTCTAGAAAGAGTGGAGTTGCGTTAATGGAAGTAAGGGGATTTATCTTTAGGAAAAATTACTCTGTTGAGAAAATAATGTGATTATGGAGTAAGAAGGAAACGGTCCTTAGCTGGAATTTTAAAAGTCTGGACATCACATAGAGAGACAGAGCTGATTTAGCGTTTTAGCTCACCTAGTTAAACTATAATAAGACTTCCAATTCAAACTTGCAGATATGATATGGATTCTATAGAATTCACTGGGGGACATCATCACCAAAAACCTGTGATGGTTGCAATGGTTCTGGGTGCAAGTATTAGCTCTGGAAGACCTTTCAGGTATTTCTTTCTTGAATTCTTGAGAAGAGAGACAGTGTTAAACAAAGACAAATTCCTGATTTTATTATCAAGTCTAGGAATAGAATTGTGAGTAAATATTCCTAGGGAAGAAGGGCTGTTTGTGGTGGGAGAAGAGTCTCATTGAAATGGCAGTACTTGGTTCCTGAGATACCTAAATGCACAGTATCCATTTGATTAAGTGGATACCAGTTTATACCTATAGTTTTGCACTGAGCACCTCCTAGCATGCCTCCTTGAAAGATCTTTCATGGATTAGAGGATCACTTTGTCTGTTCTAAAGGAAATCTGGACTTTAAGGGTGGAGAGAAGTTTGATCAGAGATAGCCCCAGGAACAAAAGAAGGTACCACTGAAGAATACCATCAAAGAAAGAGACTTGAGGCAATAAATGAAGGAATAATAAATGAAGGAATTTTTAAAAAAATACTTAAACATCTAAATTCAGACCCTACATTTGTGATTTTTGGCATCTTACATTTTTTTTTTTTTAAACAGTATCTAACAGTTTTTCCTGATTTAATTTTTTGGGAAAAGAAAAGGAAAAGGTCTGTGTTTTTGTGCCTGGAGACCACAAGAGCCGGATAACTTATCTTCCTTTCTAGTCAGTCTTGGGACAGACTCCTCTGGGGAAAAACTCTTTAGCAACAGCTCTATGCAGGAGAAAGCAAAAGGCTTAAATACCTGGAGGGAGAGATGAAGGAAAGCACAGGCAGCCTGGTGTGGGGGCAGGGTGGGGGAGCAGGTGCACACAGAGATCTTCAATAATCAGGAAGCCAGAGAGGTTCAAAATAGGAATAAGTCCTAAATCAAAGAGTTTCCATAAAAATTACATGAAGTTACGTATATAAAGCAGGTAGCAACTCTTAGCACTATTTAACACTTTATAAAAGTGGTCGAATCCAACCAGGGGTTCGACACTTTCAGAAAATACTGACTTCCCCAACATACAGCGCAGTTGGACTGGAATACTTCCCTCACATCCCCATCCCCTGCTTCTCACGGCTGGCTAACTCTTCTGCTTTGGGGCTCCCAAATATGTGTTAGGGCCCCTCCTCTCGGTACCCAGGGCACTGCATTCCCATTATCATCTTAGCATGTTTTTCTAGAAGTACCTCCTTATAAGATTGCAAATAAGCTCTAAATCTAAACCCAATGGAATTTATACCCACATGAAAATGCTCAGAATTTTCAACCCTATATTGGAAGCGGCAGGGCTGGATTTAGCAAGAGAGGTGTGGTTTCCAATAAAAGACCTCTCACCCCTCTGTCCTATCCAACCAGCCATAAAGTTGACCATGGGTCCCCTTTCCCAGGGGTTCCAGGTGAGCTTTGTTTTCTCTGCCATCTGATTTCTGCTCATCTCAAGTACCTGGGGGCCCTTTTCACTCTCCTCCATCCCACTTACCTTGTTACTAGCCAGACAAATAATTCTAAGTGGTGCATGTGTTTTATTTGGTGGTGTGCAATATTGAGGATTTTTAACTTTTTTGGATTGGAATCTCCTTAAAACTATAATAAATGAATATTAACGCAAATATGCTAAAAATACTAGGCATGTAAATTATATAAGAAACAGCTGTTTTATCTTTTGCATTCCATATTATTTTACAGTTGAAAAGTGTTGTTAATCCCATAGATAATATACATGAAGTCCTTGGAGCACTTCAACATAAAAACACTCTTTACACTTTTAAGATGTGGTAGCTATAAATGTCTAGATTTTATATTTCCCCAGGAATTAAATATGTGTCTTCTAGGTGATTAATCCTAGAATAGCTGTCTCATTAGAAGAGTTGGGTGCTACTGCCTTTTGGCAAAATGAAGCGCCTGTCAGAACAGTGGTCATCACTGTTTCGAAAGAACAAGGTCCATGTATGATTTCTAAGAGTAGTCCTGGATGGTCAGATGAAAGGAGTTACTCTGGAGAGTTAAGTTCTTTGCTTTTCTCAGGGAAAAAGTCAGTAAGCCCCAAATCAGCCTGTTTCCCTCCAGGAACTTTGCAGAGTTCTCTGTGGAGGAGAACACTCAGTAAGGTACAAGGTTTTCCGGGACTGCTTGGTTATGAGTGGACATCGTGAGTCCTCTTTCTCTCTCTCTCTTCCTTCCTGCCTGCCTGCCTTCCTGCCTTCCTGCCTGCCTTCATTTTTTCCATGAACTTTTAATTTTAAGATAAGTATAGATTCCCATGTATTTGTAAGAAATAATGCAGAGAGAGTTCTCCCAATGGTAACATCTTGCAAAACTATAGAGCAATATCACAATTGGGATATCGGCATTGATACAGTCAGGATACAGAACAGTTCCATCAACACAAGGATTCCTCCTGTTGCCCTTCATTATAGCCATTCTGTGCTTTTTGAAGAACACTTTGATGCCAGTGGTAAAAACAGTTTAGTGGGCATGAATGTTCATCTTTGCCAAGATGTTTAACACCAGGAATCAGAGTCAGTTCTGACAGGTTAGTGCTGTGTCTCTTTTCCCAGTATATTACAATTTCTGCTGTGCTTATATTCCCAGGGAGATTCTTCTATATTTCTTTCCTGAGTATCAGCTGTCATCAGAGTTTAGCTACACATCTGTGGAGGAACTTATAGCAAGTTCTGAGGTAAGCTGGTTTTTTGGAATTGTGAGGAAATGACAAAAGAACCTGAATTTAATCTTCAGTGAAGAAAAATGTAAAGTATTACCAGTAAGAGGACCTATTATGGCTTAAGTGAACAAAGATGAGAATCTTTATACCAAAAGGAAGACAGAATTAAAGCTATATTTAAAACCAGTGTGGTCAAAGGTTAAATAAACTTTGAGAAGATCTTGCAGACTGAGAACAGTCAGTAGCAGAGATAAAAAGAAGTGGGACATCATCCCTGATTTCCCTCCCTTGCACCAAAAATAGACTTTCTGTCTCTTAGATATATCTCTTTGAGCACTTTTGTTAGGAGCTGAAGTGAGGATGAGGTGGGTCAGCCATGTTACTAGTCTTAGTAGAATCACTAAGACATCACAGAGAAAGATGAAGAAAATTTACCAACTCTCCTCTCAGGGACAGTACTTTATATGATTGGAAGGAAAACTTTGACCAGCTACTTGGGGAGCCTCACACTGGCTCACAATAGGTGGTCCCCAAGCTGCTGTGGTGCAGCTGAGTGAGGTGTGCAGGCCTGAGGCACCCAGAACTGCTCACTGGAGTGGAGGAGAAGAGCCTGGTCAGTGCAGGAGGGTGGGAGGGCTCCTTCCCTGCCCTTATGCCCAGTGTTTTTTTGTGAAAGGATGAGTATACATGGAAAGGCTATCAGTGAAAAGAGCACCAAATTATTAATTTGGCTGTGGTGCTGTATTCTTTAATCTGATCCTGGGTGTGAAATCCTTAATTTTCTAATCTACAGTCATTATTTCTGCTTCTTCACCTTTTACTCTCACCTCACCCTCTCCCATCAGTTTTCTGACTTCACTACTTCACTGTGACTGTCTTGTCAGTTCACCAGTGACTGCTGCACTGACAAATGCAGTAGTCACTTACCGGACCTCTCAGAGGCCTTCAACTTGGTCACGTTCTCATCCTTTAAGCACTTTCCTTGTGTAGCTTCCATGACAACACACTTCTCATTTTCTTGCTTCCTTCCGTCTGTGCTGGCAACTCCCTCTCTATTTGGTTCCTAAATGTTGGCATCTCTGAGGACTCGTTCCTGGACCACTTTCTTCTCTCTATTAAATGTTGTTTCTAGGTGACCTCAACTAGTCTCTCTGGATTCAAATGTTATCCCATATGCCAGTGACTCCCAGTCTATTTCTGTGGTGTTTCCATCTAAGAAATCTTGATTCTAACTACCTCTTGACATCCTTTTGAATATTAATTATTTATCATTTACTTTTTCTTCACCTGGACTTTTTTTTTTCATTTGTGATTCTTTAAACCATGCTGTATTAATTATGTAAACTGCCTAATCGTATACCTTAGTTAATTAATTTAATTAGACCCAGGCTTAAAAGACCCATAGTATCAGTGTTGGCCAGTTCTAGGCTTTGATACTCTCTTTAAACTAGATATTGCATGTTATAATTCTGTGTAGACAGCTGATTCTCTAAAAGTTAATATCTTGTTTTATTATTATTTATGAAAACAGCTGGAACAATGCCCAGAACAGACAAACAGAAAGTTGAAAATGTGTTTCTACCAGGTAAGCTTCCTTTCAATGTAGTCATTTATATTCTAGATGATCCTCTATTCCAAAGGAGAAATAATATACATTTCCAAATGTTAGATTTGGAAGGAAATCAAATTTGCATCCACTTATCAAGACTTAGAATAATGTGTAGCATTTCAGATGTCACAAAGCAACATCTTTTTGAATTTTAAAATACACGTTTCCACATCATAAAGCTTATGAAACACTTGGAGTAGGACTGTTATTTGTTTAGGAAACATGACATTTTGAGTCATTAAGAAACAGATTCAGTAAATTCTTGAGACACCAGAAATCATTTGTAGATTTTAATTAAAGTAAGTGTTTAATTATGTAGGCTTCTTTTAACGTTGTTGATAGATTCTGTGACTTTAAGTGAAACAACATATAACGAAACCAATTTTTACCATAGGCTATTGATAGAAACAATCGTTAATTTGCTAAGGCATCTATCTCATCAATGTTACAAAGAAACGATGTTAAATGAAGCAATGCTACTTGAGGACCTGTTGTACTCTGGACAAGCTTATATCTCTGGTTTTTTTTTTTACAGTATTCTATCAACTTTTTTTTTAAGTTTATGGGTTTTCTACTATAAAAGTATTATAAAAATAATGCCAATAAAATAAGGTAAAATAAATTTCTTTAAAAAAGCATCCATTGTCCCAAACTATTTTAAGATTACTGCTATTCATATTTTGGTGTATTTCATTATAACTACCCCCCTCCCCCCTGCATATAGATGTTTCTGTTTTTTATAGTCTTCAAATAATAATATCATGTATCTGTTCTTAAAGATTTCCTAAAGAAGGAAAAAGAATTCATAGAGTCTTTCAGTTCTACTGGAGAAATATCTCAAAAAATCTATGCCTCAATACCCTTAATTTGCATTAGAGGGAATGAGACTCCAAGATGTAAAACTTGGCCAAGGATACATAGAGGATTAAGGTTGGAGCCAGGATGGCCACTGAGGTTCCCAGATTCATCATAGAGGCCACAAAAATCTAGAACTTTTCATGGCACCAATATCAATATTGAGATGTTAGCGCTCCACTGAATTTTTCTTACTTGTGTGTGCTCAAACAGGTTCAACTGCTGTATAACTAGCATGTATACTAGCATCTTCTTCCATTTGCTTATGCAGTTAAAGAGAAAACTGCAGGATCAAAATAGCATCACTTTTGTTAAAGCCCATGATACCAAACTTAAATTTAATACCTGACCTAATTGGTGTTTCAACCTTTTCCCAGAAATATATTCTTAATCAACTAATCTGGAATATTGTGGTAATCTGAGGTAATCTGTCATGCTGCTTCATTCTCCATAGAAAGAAGAGGTAATTTTCATGATAAAAATCCTTGCCAATTCCTTCACCACCACCACCCGCCCACCCACTCACCCAAAGATGCCCTGGTCTAGAAATAATTCTCTCTTTTCTTTGTTAATAGCTTCCTTGCCCCACCCTTATTTCTATAAAAACCATCCATTTTGTTCAACTCCTCAGAGAGCCCATCTAGTTGCTAGATGGGATGCTGCTTGATTCATGAATTGCTTAATAAAGCAAGTTGCTCTAAATTTACCAGTTAAATTTTGTTTTTTAAAAACAAAAAATCTATCATAATAACATGCAAATAACATGCAAATTTATAAAGACCAGGTTGTAAATGGTGCCCCCTGTATTTGTACAAAGCACAACTATAAGCAGAAAGAGGTATTGCCTCTCTGTAAAAAATTGAATATATTTGAATAATCTTATTTTATAAATGAAATGAAATTGTCAAGTAAATTCCCAGAGACATAAAACTAGCTAAATTTGAAATGAAAATTAGAACTGAAACCAGATTCTTTCTTAGAAAGGCTATATCACAAAGTATTTGAATTTTAGGGTGTGTCTAACTTTAACACCCCTGCTGATGTATTTGTCTCTGACCTTTCTGATCGAGTGCCTATTAGACTTTGATGCAGCTAGAAATGAAGAAATATTGAGTTCTTAGTTTGCCATCATTGTTCAACTGAAAAATGGAGAGTCAGAAAGATAACATTCCAGTGTCATCTTTGCAAGTAAGTAGCAAATTCAGGATTGGAACCCAGATTTGTCCCACTCCAAAGCTGTTTTCACTACACTACTTTCCTACATCATATTCTTATCCAGATGGTAATACTTCATCCTTGTGAGAGTTTGCACGTATTACTTGCAATAGGTATATTACAGCTTTTGAGCCTGTTGGTATAAAATAATTATTGTTTACTTACTAAACACCTTTACACTACATGATGAGATTTATATGGGGGAAATACTGACAGTGAACTATCAGGAGTAGGGGTGCATGTGGTAGGCAGGTTCTTTAGTGTTCCATCAGGAATTGTTCCGATGGTCTGTGGCAACCTGCTTGAAGAATTACCAGCAAGGCTCCTGGATCTTCCCACAGATATTTATCTACTGGTTAGGGAATTCTGATTTAAATACTTGCACTATAAAACTTAGAAATTTGCCAAGAATTAGATTTTTATACATTCAGTTTAATCAAACTTATATATGTTCTTCATGTCTTTTTCTAAATGTTAATTTTTCAGTGTCTTCCTGTCAGTAATGGAGCCAGGTCATTGGGTCTTAGAGGCCAGACTGAATAAGTGTTTATTCAAGGTGAATTGTGTTAGCACAGGTGATGGAATCTCCTTAATGTTCAGGTCAAGTGGGATTCAAAGAATCAAAGAAAGATAGTCAGGAGACCGTGAGTTCCTGTTGAAACTGAGATATTGCAAACAAAACACAGAACAGTTGGAATTATGGCTCCCCTAACATGAGACTGCTTGGTTTTAAGGACTTTATTAATGATTGGTAGATTTTGGTAGGTGTGGTTATAAAAACCATTCAAATCATTTCTCACAATCCATGTAGAAGACAAATCTATGCAACTCACTTTAAAGTGTGTACTTTTAATAAGGAGAGCCACATCCAGACACAGGAGGACCCTTGACCCTCAACAGCTTACAGACTTCTTTGGTCATCTTGCTCTGACCACCATCAGTGCTTTTTATAAGTACTGTTGGAGTAGTCAGTGATTCATGACAACATTGGTGGTCCTGCACAACCTGATTCAAACTACCATCTTTTATTCTTTCCTCTCCCAAGCCATCTGGTCCACCCAAACTGGTGTTGCTCCAACCCACTACACCTGCCTCTGAGCCTTTCTTTTCATGGTCTCCTAGAATATTCCTGTCTGGTCTCCCAGTCCATAGTTGGCCTGTTGAAATCCTGCCTATCCCATGTAGATAGAACCTGATCCATGCTAAATAAAACCATCCTCAGCCTAAGGGAAATTAATATTGACTTCCTGTGTCTGAGAGAACCTTAAAACTCGATTTTAGCATTAATTAAATTTTCTGACTTGTATCATATTAGTTTCTTGAATTTTATTTTCTAAATTATAGAATCTTTGATGCTAACAGTCCTCTCTTATCAAACTCTGTATCCTGGTGGCATTTAATCAGTACCTATGAATGCATCTGGACCTTACTATTTGTGTGTTGAATCAAAGTTAATCATTTCTTCTGTAGAGCCTGCCCCACATAAACACTCGCATGTATATCCCTGTAAGGTACAAAATCTATAGCTCTCGTAGGCCAACTTTACTTTATGCAAACTTGTTAGGATTCTGAAACTCCAGAGCTGCTAGAGCTCTGACTTTTTAAATTCAAGGCAGAAAATTAAAATCTCAGTTGAATATTTTTTCTTTCAAATCCAAATTCTGTTCTGAATTATTGTAGTTTGTGAAGAATTCCATTTTTGATCTGCCACAAATACCTCTGCAAGAGTAAGTTTATCCAGCAGAACTAAGTAAGCCTCTCATCTTGTTACAATTCTCTACTCACCTTAATTAAAATGTTAATACAACTAGAAGTCCTTTTATATTGAGCTTTAAAAGTTGTCAAAATTACTACTGTTCATGGAAATCTCTTGGAGATATTAGCTTGGGAAAGGCAGAAGGATAAATCAGGAAACAGGCTGGTAATGTTTGAAGAAAATATAGTTTGCTGATTACAAAATATGAATATGACTTTAAATGTAGTGTGTTATATAAACATTTTGAATGTCATACTGTATTAAAAATGTTGTCTTTTGAACTTTTTGTTTTGAAATGATTATAGATGCACAGACATTTACAAAATAGTAGAGGTCCCATGTACCCTTCACCCAATTTTCCCTAATGCTTACACTTTTCAAAATTATATAATTATAGTACCATGTCAAAACCAGGACACAGAAATTGGCAAAATGTGTGTCTCATTTTATCACATATGTAGATTTGTGTAACCATTACCAAAATCAAGACCAAGAACCCCCATTACCACAAAGACCTCCCTGTGCTTTCCCTTTATAGTTATACCTCCACCTCCAACATGCAAACACCCAAACCCCTGGCAACTACTCATCTGTTCTCCAGCTCTATAGTTTTGTCATTTTAGAAATGTTGTAAAAATATAAAAATATAGTATTGTTGCTTTATTATTGGCTTTACTCATTCAGCATAATGCCCTTCAGACCCATTCAAGTATAATATCGATAGTGTGTTCCTTTTTGTTGTTAATGAATAATATTGTTTTTCTAAATAATATTGTATTTTAATTTTATTTGTTTTGATTTGTTTAGTTGTTACTTTTATAAAAAGGTGTTTCGGGCTATTGTTCAGGATGTAAAATTCTCGAGTTCTAAAAACTAAAAACTATAAGTGGCTGGTGACATCTGGACTATCTATGACCCTATCCTCCCTACACCTGATTTGAATTATTTACCCTACATAACCTGTAGGCTGTGGGAGCTGTCCCTCGGTTTGACCAAAGCCTCCGCAGGAAGTATCTGTGAAGCTTCTGGAGGAGGTAGTTGTTACTTTAGTTGTAAGTCATCAATTTCTTGTAGGTTGGATTGAAGATGTTCAAAAGTAGATTCCCCTCCAAGATCTCAGAATATAACCTCAGAATATAACGCAAGGCAGGATTTGCCCACATGTCTGAAATCTTCTTGCTGTGATTGCCACACATCTGCTCTCCTAATTCCCTGCTATTTAGTTCTCATCATGTGGCAGGCTTTGGAAATACAGAGGTGAATAAAAGTAATTTTTATTACATTGAGGTTACACTCTAAAGAAATCAATAATAAACACATAAACAAAACATAATGTAGTGCCACATAATCATAGATACTAAACACATAAATGAGCATATAATGCTATATGCCATAAAATAATTGTGCAGGAGGATACAGTGATGGTGTGTGTTGGGGAAGGGGAAGCTATTTCAGGTGAGTGTGGAATAGCTGAGCCATATTTTAAGCATTTCTGGGTTAAGGAGTGAGCCTTATGTATATCTGGGGTCAAACTTACCAAACAGAAAAATAATGGGGACAAAGGGCCTGTGGCAGGAATGAACTTGGTATATTTCTGGAAGAATGAGGCTCAGAACTCAGGAAACAAAGTAAAAATTCTACAAGGCTTTAAATGTGTAATTCCTGGTGCCTCACACAAGCTTCCAGGAAGTTTAAGATTCTAAAAACCTAAAATTTCTTTATATTGCAATTTACAAACCTCACAAGTCTTACTTTGACTTCATTGTGTGTGTGTATGCATGCATGTGTGTGTGAGAACACACAGTTAAAAGTAGTATTTGCCCCATGAAGTGCTATTTAGGTCCCTCTCCAAAATATTCATTTCAATTAATAGCACATAAAAAGTATCAATAATTAGGGCCTGAGTTACTGACATAAATTCAAAGTAAGTACTTTAAGTAAGGACTTTGATGCTCTTAATTTAATGGAGAATTTGCACCCTTCTCTCAACTCTAATAATATCTGTGCCTTACTTGGGGGCACAATGCACTTTCTCCCATAAGATATAACATTTACATTTGGGCTATGTGAACAATGTCTAGGGAAGGACCTGCACGTGTCAGTGAGGTATTGGAGGGAGAAGGAGGGAGAGTAGACCCAAAAGACAAATGAGGCTACCTTACAATTCTTCTGGCAACCCAGTCATTTTAGAACACAGAAATCTTCTTATTACAGAAACATTCAAATGTTTTTATGAAAACAGAATTTGCCCTGTATCTCTTTTCTCAGAATATCCCCTGGGCCTTTCAAAATGCTGATATAAGCAATTAATGTCATTCTGATATCAAAGTATTCGGCCTCTTTATTACCTCTTTCTACTTTGTGAGTGCCTCAAGCATAGCATGAGTTCTTGGCAAACAACTAAGCTCTTGAATTAGTGAGGTCATATGCATAAGGATATGATCATATTCTGTATATCAGGGAAAGGAATCCAAGAGAGTGACAGAATAAGAATTTTTTTTACTGTAGCATCTGTGCTTTTCAGATGCTATAGACTTGAGTTATAAATAACATGACATTATCTACAACAAATGCCCTGAATGGCTGGCTATTCTGTCATTGTCTATAAGTTACTGGTTCTGTGGAGAGAGAGTTACAAGTACCTGTCTCCTTGGTGCCTTGAATAATGTGGTATCACTGGTGGGAGAACAAATTCAACTATTACTGGGCTACTTCTTCATTCCAAATCAAAGGAATGCATCAGTGTGACCTCCTCATCCTTATATTATAGTTACTGGACTATTGTACATTTTTTTCTCCTCTCTTTTCCTCTTCCATCAGATTATAAGTTCCCAAAAGGTATCAATATGTCTTAAATTTAGATTATTCATGTACATACGGAGTTGGCACTTGGTAGATATGTGCATAATTGAAATACAAAATTGTTTTCTGACATTAAGGGGAAAGTAAAATTTAAAAAATATATATACTAAAATTGTTTTTAAAAACATTCCCAGATCCAGAATGTTTACATGGTCCAATATGAAAAAAAACTAAAGAGAAAGATTCAGTCTGTTATTGATGATGCTAATAGAAAAGGAATGATTAATGAAATATCTCTGATGCAATGTGAAAAAAAAAGAAAGATTACTGAAGATAAATTGCATAATCTTCGTGTAAAACTGGCAGCATTGTTACAGAAACATCAGCTGGTAAGTGATGAAATTTTATTTGAGTAGTAGGAATGTACTACTTTGTGGAAAGAGCACTCAACTGCTTCCTCCCCTAATGCCATCATCCATTTATTGACCTTGGACAAGTCACTTAACCTAGCCCTTACTCTCCCTATAAGGATATTGAAATCATAAAGTATATACTAGAATAATTTTTAAAGGTCTATTTTTTTTCTCTTAACAAAATTAGAATCTTTGTTTGTGCTGCTGGTATGGTTTGATTACTAACTTCAGTGTCTCCTCAATAATATGTTTCCAGTAGAAAATTTTTTCTAATTTTTTTTCAGATAGCAAAATATGCTAATTTATTTTTATCCTAAAGATTCATAAATAAAAATTCGACTCCTCTAATCTTAGAGGTGAGATTGGAGAGGTCAGGAAACACTGTATAAGTATGTATTATTATTCATCTTGTTTGTATATTTTAATGTTTAAAGAATTGGGTTTTTATGATAGATGGAGCTTGTGAGGATAGGTCCATCTTCTACAATAGCATATAGAAATGTTAATAAAAAAATTTAAATTAAAAAAAATACATAGCCAAAGTCAAAATATCTTTCTGTAGATGCCAGGAATAAATTGAGAAGTAAACAGTGAGCCTAGGAAACACATGGCATTTTCCTCAGAATAAGCCCTGAGTCTGGACCAGGAGACAGGGCCTTAATGGGTCATGCAAAGTGCCAGTACAGGAGCTGTCCCCGACAGAGAGCCCTGACTGGAGGGCTGGAGGACTGCCCTACTGAAGGAGCTTGGGGAGAGACAGGGAAACTCACTGCACATCAGTGTAGCACATGATGAGCACGGACTTTGAAGCCAGACTGCCTGCATTTCAGTCCTGACTGTGAGCATTTCAAGGTGAGAGTCCATTCTCTTTTCAAAATAAAATATACATCTTTTGGGTTTTTTTCTGGGATTTCTCTTATATTAAATACAAAATAAAATGCAGAAAATATTTTTGCTTTATTAAAGTATACAGCCAAAGAAGGTCCCTCCCCTACCTTAGGTGGTCTAGGCAGCAGTTAAAATTTCATTATTAAAATAGAAAAGACAGTTAATGCTAACTGTTTTCACAGAACGTAATTATATTGTGCTTCTTTCAACTACCAACTATGCCTATTATTTGAGCTTATTTATTACTAGAAAAGTAGAACTTGAGTGGAGCCCTTTTTAGTTCTTGGGGCGGCAAAGGACGGGAAACATTTTTATGTGTAAAAGGTCTGGTACAAACTCTGGCACATGGTAAAGTTTTAATGATAATTGTTTCATTAACAAGAAAAACTAGAGACACCAAAGAAATTCTATATCGTAGAAATTGAATACCACTCCCTCCGAGAAAAGTTCATAAGAATTGTTGGCTCTCAGAATATCAAATCTGTGTTTGGCTAGAAAAAAAAAAGGCAGAATGACAATTTGCTCTACCTTCTATGCCAAACCCCTGGGCTCTCCCCACAAAAGGGTAATTATACTAATTTAATTTGCTACATTCACAAAGTTTGGTAAAGAGTGAAGGATTTTAGCCTGCTGAGTATCTAGTATCATTGGAGAGGTATTCAAACAGCTCCTGTCCAAATATGTTTACCCTCATCCCCATTTTGAAATGTCCATTTCCACTATCTCTGGTCTCCAGAGCAACTGCAGTGGAACAGAGCAGAGACATGAGGTGGACCCAAAGCAGTGAAGTGGGGCAGTCATATAAAGAAGCTAGTGACAGAAGCCTCCTGCAGTCCTAGGAGAAAGTCTAGTCTACCAGGGAGAGCAGTCACCAAAGGATTAGACTATGCTGAACAGACCAAGGGTTGTCAGCTTCAGAAAGGGTTATACAGGGTAATCCTCAGGATCAGTGAATATTTGGAAATTTAGGTGACTATCAATATCATGGAAACCTGCCCAAAGGATGGAGGCCCCAGTCGCACAGCTGGGCCTCAATACATGAAACAGTTCTGCCTCCTTAGAGGACCGAGCAAATGTAGAGCAGAGGGAGCAAAGCAAAAGCACATTCAATGAAATCAGATAAGGGATAGAGAAACTAGGTTGGTAGTGCCAGACAGTTATTAGGGATAATAATAAAAGTGGGATTGTTCCTGAAATGTCCTTCCTAAAAATTCTCTTATCCATCAGCTTGGTTGGAGAATGAGTTGATCTCATGAGCCTAAGGGAAGTGAGATCTAGGTCTAAAGAAGGAGCATTTGTCCTGCTGTTTATGGATTAGGAGCCCAAGAAAGGAGAGCATGGAGCTCAGATCAGGGGGAAAGAGAGAAAAAGGAACAGATGAGGCAGCAAGCCAAGGGCTGTGGAGAAAAGATGCTGCCTCAGAGGAAAGAAGAGAAACAGGGAAGTCAGAATTTTCCTACTCATCTTTTTTTTTTTTTCTGTGATGCTAAAGATTCACCAAATTTTAATGGGAGATGAGAGCCTATAATAGAGAAGGATGAGGTGGGGGGGAGAGGGAGCTTTAGGAATATGACAAGTAATTAAATACAAGGTGGGGCGGGGGGGGGGGTGGAAACAGTTGAACTAATGTCCACTAAGAAGAAAATATGATCCAAGTTTCTAACCACTTGGGAGCATAAAATGAGATTAAATGTGAAACATTTTGAAAGGCTAAACGCACTATTCAAATGCAAGATGGGTTGTGTTGCTATATGAATTATAAGGAATACTGTTCAGAGGTCACGCCGATTTCAGGAATAAACCCTGTAGCTTCTTTCCCTGCTATGATTAATTGTTGCTTCTCTTTTCAAGGGCGGTCCAGCAGGAGACTTGGAGCAGATTGACAGTTATTTAGAAGCTTTGCTTAAAGAAGATAATCTCCTTTTCCAGAATACTTTAAATAAAGGAACTACAGATACAGGACAGAATCTCCCTTTAGAAAAAAAATGAAAGTACTTCTCAAAACTAAAAGTCAGAAAAGACATTCATGTTTTAAAAATGCTAATAAGAAAAAGGAAGATTCTTTTCAAAAAAATATTCCCCTTGTACTTTGTTATTGTATACTTTAGAAATGCAGAGTGATTTACAATTTACATTTCCCAGTCCTATTCTCTATCTCATCTTATTCTTTCAGAAACTATTTCTAGAGTTCTCTAATTTCCATGTGAGATACTAAGAAAGATGGAAGTGTCATTTAGGCTTACATTTTGTTTTCACTTAAAAGACTGTAAAAACTGGAAAAGAGTGGTTTTCAAAATCAATATACAAAGGACCACAGAATCACCTCCTCTTGAAACGTGTTGAAGAGACAGACATGTCCTTTCTCCAGCACAGGCAAAACTCAGTAAAGCAGAAAATGTAGATCCTAAAAAAATGTTGAACTATAGTTTATATGATAATTTTAATTTTAATTTTGAGTTATTATGGAAGAACAAATCTAAGTATAATGTGAACACAAATTACACATATGTAAGAATTGTGTTTTTACATTTATATATATATATTATATATATATAAGGAATTATGTTTTTACATTTTCCTTGATAACTGACTATTTTGTTTGTTTAGTAATGTCTATAACTTTGGACAAAAACAATAAACATTTAATATTTGCTTGTGGAATTATGTATTTTAATTTTATGTACATGTACATAGTATAAAATTCAGAAATGAGAAGTGGAATATGGTGAAGTCTTCACCCAGTGCTTGTCTTTAGCCATTAATTACTCTTAAGAGGTGTGCTTTTACCAGTTACTCATGAATACATTGAACACAATCAATGTATATAAAACCATATAAATAATTATGTAAATACAGATGTGATAGCTTCCAAAAGATGCTGTTGCCATTTCCACTTAACATACCTTCAAGCTTATTCCATATCGGTATCAGTAAATGTAGAACTCTCATTATTTTTAACTGCTCCTTGTTATTCCATTCCATGAATGTACCAAAATTTGCCTAACCATTCTTTTTAATGGGTATTTACATTTTTTTCCATTCTTTTGGATTACATACACACAACAGTGAATATCCTTTTAAACATCCACATATGAATCTTATTATTAACATATTGCCTAATAGCATTTCATAAAAATTTTATTACTATATAATCCCATAGCAGTGTATGAGTACCTATGTCTTCATACCTTCGCCTATCCAGTGAATTATTAAACATACTTATCTTGATCAAATAGACGAAAAGTGCTATATCCTATAGCTAGAATGTATATTTCTTATACTATGAGTAAGGTTGAACATCTTTTCTTGTTTAAAATTCATTTGAATTTTAAATTGGGAGTTTGTCCATTTATAGAAACTGCTTTCATATTAGGGAAATTATCTTTTTAATATATGTATTACAAATATTTTGTCATAATTTTTTATTTAAAAAACTTTTGTGGTATTTTGAGCCATATAGGATTTTTTAAATTGTTGACTTAATTTGTTTATGGCTTCAGGGTTTTGTAGTCATATTTAGAAAGAACTTTCCAATGCTAAAAGTATAAAGAAATTCTACTTTGTTTTTTTATAATGATTTTAATAATTGTTAAATCTTTGATTCATTTAGAATTTATTGTGGTGTAAGGAGTAGGTTAAAAATCCAACTGTATGTGTTTCCAGATAGCCGCAATATTTTTCCAAAATTATTAATTTTTACCCACCTCTATAATTTCATCTGTATTGCATGTTAAATTCCTATCTGTATTTGGACCAAGTTCTTTTTAAAAAACTGTTATTTTTCATTTATTATTCCATCTTTTCTCGTGTCAGACCCATGTTGTTTTGGTAGGGCTAGTCAATAATTTTATATTTCCAAATTTTCCAGTGTATCTTTGCATATTTAATTCTCATTCAAACTTAGATTTAGCTTTTTTCATCACCCCCTCAAATTTTATTTGTATTTCGCTAGGTTTGTGGTGAGATTATAAATTAAGATAAAGAGACTTGCCTTTTCTTAATATCACATATTCTACCCAAGACCAAACAAAATATGCTTTTCTACGTGTTTAAGCCTCCACTGGTGCCCTATATTGACATTTAAAATTTTTTCTTCAACTACATTTAGCACATTCTAGCTATATTTATTGTAACTAATCAGATTTATTCTTTGATCTATTATAAATGAAGCCCTTTTCCTATTATCTTCTAACTAATTAATGCTTTGTAGAGTCAGACTCCTGACTTATGGATATCCAATATAAGAATTATGCTATTTCTAATAGTTTTAAAGTTTTTTTTCTGTATCATCAAGTAATCTATGCAGATTTTTTTTAAAACATAATTTATATAAGAAGCACAGTTCTGGATCTCAGGTTCTTGTATTCTTGTATTCTGACCAACACAAAGTTTTTCTTCTACCAGGAATTTTCTTGGTCCCTGGAAAACTTTCATTACCTTCTTGTGCCATCATCAGTATCCTTTACTCTAAATCTAAAAATTGGCAATTAATAAATGCTAATGGTGATAAAAAGTCAGACATTTAGAAAGAATCGAAAGAGGGACTTCCCCAGAGAATGGTTTTTGAAGATTCTAATGGAATATTCCTCATACTTCCTAACGAATAATCTCTAAGTCTGAGTTCCCATCTCATATCTTTCTTTTACTCTGCATAAGAAATCTCATCTCTTCTAATGGTTTCAAATAATACTTCCAAATGAATAAGTTTCAAATTTCCAGACCTTATTTACCACCTGACATTTAACTCTAAATATGAAATAGACATTTTCTATTGAAAGTCTACATTAGTACATTTGAAACAAAATTAATCATATTCACCCTAGCTATCCCACTTCCTGTCAAAGCAATTCATTTAAGCCAATGACTCTCATTCTTGGGGAACCTGGGATTTTAAACAAGTAATCAGTTAGGACTCAGGAATAGGGACTAAGGCAGAGACCAGACATATGAACTGAGTCAGTGTTGGAATTGGGGGGAAAATGGAATAAGTTTAGGAGAGAGGAAGCATACTTGGGACCAGATGACCCTAGATAGAAATAATTCTGTTACTCCTAAATATGGTTGGTAGCAAAATGGCTTGAAGATCGCATGGGCAGTTCACTTCCATTACTGGAGCATGGATACAGTTTTAGGCCCACTTAGTTCTTAAGTCCACTACAATTGATGTTTGGCTTGGACAAGATTAGCTATGGAATTGGAGTGGGATAAAACTAGCAGATAGAGGGTATGACTAGATGTAGACTGGAGAGAGAAAAGACAGAACAACAGAAAAAGAAGAAAAGAAAAAAAACAATGCCAGAAGACTAGTCCAATATGCTCCTTTATCTGCAAACCACACTTTTCTGCCTACTACATTACAATTTTTTTTTTTACTAATAATATGAGTATCTCTTACCCAATTCTCTCCTATACATAGATTTCCTTACAATTTAACATATTCAGAATGTATAATTTCTCCATGGTTTAAAAAATGTTCTTCATCTAAATTTATCTTCACAATGTTTAAGTGTGAAAAGGCAAATATTTGTATTTTGTAGATAGGAAAACTGAGACCAGAGAATGTAAGTCATGTGTCAGTGTAGTTAATAAGTGGCAAAGAAGCCTAGAACCAGGCTTCTTGACTGCAACTCAAAGCTAGACCATTAAACCTCACTTTGTCACTCCATAATATAGGCAGAATTTATGGCTAACAATATAACAATGATTACCTTCTCTAATATATTGCTTCTGCCCTTCACAGAACACTAATTCTTTGAATAGCAAGGAAGTACAATCCTATGTATATGACTTAGCCTTAAAACTATACAGATGAGTTAATCTCACTGGCTTCTATTCTTATTTAGCCTGTAGTTGTAAGAGGTTTAGAGTAGCTTTCTAAGGGCATATGTTAGCCTCAAGCTTTAGTGAAGAGTGAGGAACTAAATACGGAGAGGCCCTACATGAAAACAACCTGAAAAAAACTGTAGACTGTGTCACGATGGGAAATAATGAATCTACGACTGGTGGTCAGATCTCAATTTCTGCTAAAGAGACCTATGTGTGGTACAAAAAATTTATGATGGAATATCCATCCGGCCTGCAAACACTGCATGAATTTAAGACACTCTTGGGTCTGCAAGGTCTGAATCAAAAAGCCAACCAGCATGTTGATCAAGTCTATAATACCTTTGACATGAACAAGGTAAGATCTACTAATTTTCATTTGGCTGTGGTTCTGCATTCTCCCATTTAAAAATATAAAATAGTCTAAGGTAAATGTGTACATCTCACTGAATTAGGAGGTCTTCAGAGAACCCTAGCTTGTAATAAGTGAGTTATTAAACACATTTAGCAATGACAGCATGAAAATAATTGGAACTAGCCTCTGCCTTTAGAAATGTTCTGCATGTAGGGAATTAGTTTAAAAACCAAATTAAATCTCAGCGTGGAATTCTAATGCTATCGTTTAAACAAATCTAGTAAGTGCAGATTGATTTACAAAGACCATTTTCAAAGTATTTAATGAATTGGTGACATTTTATAGAAAAGCAAATACAGGAATCTGCTTTTAAAAGTGTGATTGCATCTAGATTGGCAGATGAAATCAATACAAAGTAGTCAACATGTTTTTGTGTTCAATCAAACGTTCGTAATACTTGTTTTTTTCCATATCTGACCAACTTATTTTAGGGATAAACAAAACAATTTGTAGTTTTAAATTCAGATAAATTTTTGTTTCTAAAGATCATCACTCAACTATTGTTTTGAACTTACTCATTCCTGAGAAGATACTACACATTTAATTTCATGTCTTGAAAATATATGAAGATGAGAAAAGAAAATGACTAGAAAAAGGAAGATTTAAAAAGTCACAATCTGAAATACTAGGCTAGTTTAGTTATTTTACCTATATATCTGTATATTTCAAAATGTGCCGATGCCATCTAGAATAAAAGGGAAGAAGGAAATACTACTCACAGAAAAACAAATGATTTTAGATGTTTGCATAATAGAAGAGAAAAAAGAGATAATTAACACAATGAAACAAGCGGCTGTCCATCAGGATGTATGAAATCTAGTGTAGCACATTGTACCCTTTTCCAAAGCCAAAAAGCAGATGGCTTAAAGGAAGGCAACAGCCAAGAACTGGGGAAAATTAAACCCATGCAAAATTAATGGCTATTTTAATCCCTTTAGCAATGTCAGGAGCAGATTTTTTAGGACATTATTGTCTTTTGTTCTTTGTTATTAAACATGAACTAAGCACTCACTGCCTGCTTAGCACGACCATGTTTTTCTCATAAATTTTACTTAGCAAAGTCGCAAGTAAACAGAGCTCTACCCTCAAGGAGCTTACAAATCAATAAGGAAATGAGAAGATTGAAGATTCTGCTTTTGTTTTTAACTCCGATATACGTTCCAGTATGCTAGAGACTGAATGTGCCACCCCAAATTCATACGTTGAAATCTAAACCCCGATGTGATGGTATTTGGAAGTGAGGTCTTTGGGATGTGATCAGGTCATGAGGGCAGAGCCTACATGAATGGGATTAGTACCTTTATCAAGAGACCCCCCAGATAGTTTCCTCGACCCTTCCCCAAGCGAAGACACAGTGAGAAGATAGTTGTCTATGAACCAAGAAGGGGCACTCACCAGACACTGAATCTGGACTTGATCTGGACTTCCCAGACTAAAGAACCGTGAGAAATAAATTTCTGTTGTTTATGTACCCAGTCTATGATATTTTTGTTATAGCAGCCCGAGCTGAGACAGGAGACTCTGTGCACAATGCTTATCGTCTCTTTTCCTCTCTGCCTATTTTATCTTTCAGTGCACTCCCGCTCTCACGCTCTCGCTCTTGCTCTCACTCTCCCTCTTGCTCTCACTCTGTCGCTCCCCCACCCCTATCATTCTTTCTTTCATTCTTTGTGTAGCTGCCTCTGTCCCACTGTGCCTGCTATAAGCAACCCAATTTCACGATTGAAGTCTGTTGTTCTAGACAGCAGCTTCTCAGGCTCTGACAGTGGTCCTGAGAGGTTAGAAGATGAGCTATCATCAAGTTCTTCAGGTAATCTCCAAAAGTGTTGATGTCCTATCCCAGGACAGTGATTTTGTTGTTAGCCCGATGTTTGTGAAAGCACTGTGCATGTCAGTGGTTCATATGCAAGAGCAAGAATATGTGAAAAGGAATGATAGGTAGAAATAAGGAATTGCTGTCAGAATGAATCCTGCTGCCAGGGAAGCAGAGCCAAACAATGTCCAAACAGGCAGTCAGGCACGTGTGCTATTGTAGTGAGAATCTCTTGGTGATAATCATGAGATGGTCAAGCCTATCTCAGGAGCTTAATTTAAATGACTTGGAAGTTCGCTGGTATCCATGATTCATCACAGAGATTTTATGTTTGCTTAGAAAGCAAATGAACCTAGGCAGTGATGACGAATGCCACGAAGGTGTGGGGATCTTAACATAAAATTAGGTCATAAAATGAGAAGGGCAAGGATTTTTCATTATCAAGTGGCAGTAAAAAATAATATGCAATTATACACACAAAAGAAAGCAATATATTTAATTAATCAATAAAACTATTAGCTGTCCAAAATCCCAGAGGATTTACTCTTTCTATTGGAGCTTCTCTGTAGTTTTAACTATTATGGATGGAAATCCTTTTAAATGTATTTCATGCTTTCTGGCCTCCTCAAAGTTGCCAGTATTTTCTTGATATTGCTCATTATTATGAATGTTGGCTGTAATATTTATGAAATACCATGAAGCACCTATGCTTATTGAAGTTGCTGGGGCTAACTTTCTTAATGTTAAAAATCTTGAAAATACATGCCTGTGTTTGCTTTTTATTGTTTTTTTCTGTCTTTTTTCTTGCTGTCAAATGCACCTTTTCCCACTTTATGATTATTATAAAACTGATAAACTTCCAATCTCTTTTTACTCTGCCATTTCTAACCTGGCTTTGGGTTTTACTCACCTTAGCCAAGCTTAGGAGAATATTGCATAAAGTAAAAGTAAATAGATCCCAAAGTTTATAGTATACTCTTTATAACAATTCCTTTGGCTAACTACACACCCTTGCAGGCCTCTCCTTGACACTCAGTGACAATTTAATTAATGTTCTCTGAGTGCTTATAATGTTTCTGACACTATTATAGGCACAGTACACAAACTAAGGCATTCAATATCATATAAAGAACCTACTTTACAGTTGGCACCTCAGACCACCAGGGAGGACAGTTAATTGACCACAGCCCTGGGTCCATCACTTTGAGATCCATCACTGTCTTTGTGCTGAATCCTTGTCTTGGTTTAGATTACCACTGATGATTGAGTGCAGCAGAAATAATAAGGCCAGGCCAGTTCATTTCTAAGAGACAGAGGACTCCTTTGCCAGCTAACTTTGGTTCAAGGATTCCCTGGCAGCTTTTCCAAACCATAGGTTTCAGGAGTGTCTAGGACACGTCTGTCCAATCTTCTCTCGCGCTCTTCTTCTCCTGGGTCAGAATAGCATGTCGGTCAGACATCTTTCCCGACATGCCCTGACTTCCATTTCCTTCCACACAGAATCTCTCCAAGTAAAATTCTTAAATTGGGATTAATAGGTCTAATAGGTCTAATAGTCTATGAATAGAGTCATAGAAAAATAGCCCAGAAAAGATGTAAGATTATAACAAAACAAACCAGAAAATTTTCCCGTCAGACACATTTCACAAGGGCCCAGTGCAGTAAATAGAAAAAGATCAATCTACAGCATGTGATTAGAAATTTTGTAACAACAGGGATAAAGAAAATCCTAAAATCTTCCAAAAGAAAGGTTAAAATAGAAATCAAAATAGCCTTGAGCTTCTTACAGGAGACTAAAAGTATAAGCAAATGGAAAAATCCCTCCAAAATCCTGAAAAGAGAGTATCAAACCATATAAAATTTGAGGAACTTTCTTAAGAAGCTACTGGAGCAGGTGCTGCACTAAAAATAGGGAATCTGTTAACAAAGAGGGATAGAGAGAATCCAATGTAGGATAACAGACATGGGAAATGTAGGATCACAGAGAAGGAAAGTCCAGACCAAGAGCTATGCAGAAAGCCTCATGAGTTGCTGATCCAGATGGAAAACGAAGAAGGGGGGTTTGGGAGGAAGACCTGGAAAGATTACTGATGGATTATCTACTATATTTTAGGATTTCATTTGATCTTAGCCAAAAGGCTGAGAAGTGATATATATTTGATGATTTCAAAAACAATTTATTAATTGATATTTAACCAATCTGACGGTGCACTTTTAAAAATTAACAAGGCTAAGTACAGGAAAACTATTGAAATTTAAAATAAAGCAACAATTTTTTATTATGAAAATTTACACATATATAAAAGTAGAGAATAACTCTTGTTGACCCATCATCCATCTTCAACAGTTATCAAAATTTTGTTACTTTTGTTTCATCTGTCCTCTTACATTTTTTCCTGTTTTTTAAAAAGAAAAAAAACAAACATTGTATTATCTCACCTGCAAATACTTCATTATTCATCTATAACAATAAGGACTCCTTTGAAATATAACTACTATGTCATTATCATACATAACAAAGGTGAAAATAACTACCTTTTTCTTATTTTCAAAGTACAATTTTTCTTCTTATTTAAGTATAGTTAATACACAATATTATATTAGTTTAGTACAATATAGTGATTTGACATTTATATACCTTACAATGTGGTCACCACAGTAAGTCTAGTAGTCATCTGTCACTGCGTAAACTTATTACAATACTATTGACCTTACTTATTCTCCTTCAGAAAGTGACAATAATTGCTAATGGCATATAGTATCCAGTCTATGGGCAAAATTTCCAGGTTGTCTCAAGCATACTTTTTTTTGTTTTGATTTGCGTTTGAATTCAAACAAGCTTCATAAATGGGTATTGGTGGTTATGATCCTTAAGTCTGTTTTTTTTTTTTTTTCCTACAATAGGTCCTAACTAACTTCTTCTCCCTATTTATATACCATTGATTGCTAGGGAAAGTGAATCATTGGTTCTATAGAATATCTGTACTCTAGATTTAGTTGATTGCTTTCTTGTTGTGTCATTAACTTGCTTTCTATTCTTCATATTATCCACAAATTGATTTTTAGGTATAGGAGCTTAAATACACTCAGATTCATTTGTTTGCCAAGAAGACTTCATAAGCACATAATTACTGGTTGTCTCATTTTTCATAGGTTGTCCATTAGGTTCAGGAGATGTTAGCCTGATAACAAGGCAATTGTTAATTCTATGTGAAATAAGAAAGTCATTGATTTTGGTATACCAATGGGTTAAGCAGAGAACAAAATTTATCAGAATCATTAAAATAAAACTCTTAAATTTTAGATTAACCCACAACTGTGGGAATATTCAGGAAGAATAGTGTCATGCTAGTTCTCTGGCAGGCCGGAGGGACCCGTGGTAACATTTGCTGATTTCTATGGTATAAATGTTCCCACTGTGGCCAATTTCAGGCTAGCAACCATTTAATACTTGGCTTGCAAAATTTCTGGAAATTTAACAATCAGCTCACACTAGGGGGTAGAATAGGCTCCAGCACACCACTGTGATGTGTATAATGGTCACAGAACTAAATGCTTGCCATTTCCTGTAATAGGAAGTAAATAGATACTGTCTAAAATTTATAAATAAAGACACAAGCAAAATAAGCATTGCAATTACAAGCATGTAAATAAAGGCTATAAAAAATAACCAAAAATTTCAAAGTTTTAAATTATAAGACTTTAGTTTAATTGCAACTATGTACATGTAGGATGTACATGAGAAATGAAAACTAATTTAAAATTTTTTTTAAATTATAACACAAAGAAGATGTGAAAAAGAGATGATAACTAAAAATATTAGCAAATCTTAGTAGGTGAGGTCAGGGATAGAAACTGATCTCCTCAAAATTAAGATCTGTGTCTGTGCAAGGGACAACACAGATTCCTTAGTTTTACAACTTTGTTGGCTCCATTATGGAAATCCTACTGACTTGACAGCTGAGGGCTTAAGCTGGCTCAAACTTGGTAGCAAGTAATCTCATCAAAACATGCAGTCTTCATTGAAAAGTACAGCACTACAAAAGTGCATGGCTCTTGTGATCAGTATTAAACCTACATAGGATAAGGTGGTGGGCCTTGAAGTTAGGTGGGCTCTAACGACTGACCAGGGCCATCATCATGTTAATAGTTCCCTAACCACTCCCTCCACTGACATTTATGCCATTGATTTGCTAGGGAAAGTGAGTCATTGCCTAATGAGGCTGCTGAAAAACTGGTGAGCATTAGAGCTGGTTCTGGACCACCAGACATATTCCGAAAATAAGAAACATTGTGGAAATTTAGGTATTGTTGCTAGCTATTGGTTCCTAAAAGGCAGTGAAAGTGGACAGGCATTGCACTGTTCTTATCCAAGCATCCAAATGCTTCTCCTGGAGATTGAAGCAAAATGCCCATTTCCCTGGGCTCTACTTCCTGTATGAAGCATGAACCTGTCTGTACTCTGGGCTCTATGTATATGGAGTACATGACATTGAACTGACTGGAGTCTAGTCAAAGCCTGGTGATGAAGGAGGACCTAGCATGGCTATTCCTTTGCTCTCCAGCCACACTGCTTTCTTCACATTAGATTTTCAGTTTGCCCTTCTTCATGTCTCCTTTCTCTTTTTAAGTGCAAATAGTGCGTGAATGCATCCTCATGAAACAACAATGCAGAAATAATGAAGAATTCACCAACCCCTTCAAATCCTACTTGCTTCCCCAGGTCAGGAACCTTGCACAGTGGCATAATGTTCATATCAAACAAGTATTTACTGAGTAATTAAATAAAATAATGGGAAAGTGACAAATTTAGTACCCTCACTTTTACATATGTACTTTTCTTTCTATTCCTCTGTCCTTCTCTCCATTCCCCCACAAGCTCCCATATTTATACCAAGGAGGGCCACTACATTTTCTAAATTTCTTACTTAGTGCCAATTGGAGTGACATTTTTAAAGGACATTTTAAAAATAATTAATGTATTTATTTTTGTAGCTGTTAAGAATTTCAGCTCACAAATTTAGGCATTGAGGAAATTTAACTTTAATATTCCATAATGAAGTTAATTTGTTTCCAGTCCCCATTTTATCAAGAAACATTCTCCATTCCCTTTCCAGAGTTGTATGTAAATCCCACGGGTGCATCTAAATCTCAAGGTATTAATAAAGATCAGAGGAGCATCTGTTCACACTGGTATCTGCCGAGACAGCATCACTCCTCATCTCCTACTTCACTTAGAAGGATGCAATCTCTGCATGGCTAGGTCTGGATTCTTTTTTCCTAGGCACAGAAGCCTCAGAGGTTAGTTCAGGGTTGTTTGACCTGATACTACTTACAGCCTTTCTTCCCAAGCTATGTTAGGTTCAGGGGAACTTGGTGAGTTTCTGCCAAGTCAGTGCTTCTGTTCTTACACCTGCTGGCCCCACCTGGCATTTTTATCACCCATCCCTCCAGCCACTCTTGGCCTCACAAGGCAAAGCCCTTTTCCTCTGCCTCCTCCCCGTCTCCCAGTATCTTACTACTTTCTCTTCCTCCCCTATTCCACATCTCCCAAGCCTATAGAATATTTATCTAGTTTGAGAGCAGCCAGTATAAACTAGAGAAACTGGCTCTAATTATGTATTCTCCCAAATCTTTTGTTTATGGCATAAATTTTATGCTCTGAATCCTAGATATCTTAAACTATTGAAACTCAAGAGCTAAAAATGAACATTTGATTTCTGCTTTTCTGCTACAATGATTTATCTCTCAGGCAATGAATGTCTTTATTGAATTTGGAAAGGCTAGATGATAGAGGGGATTACCAGGAGCAAAGTTATATCCCCAATACACCATGTTGTTATCCCACTGCACTTACAAATATTTATTGAGCACCTAGAGGCATGGTGGAAGGAAGGTAGGCACAAAAATAAATGGGTCCCTGTCCTTAAAGGAGTTTACAATCTAGTGGGGTGACAAATGCATCCTCAAAAAACAAAAGGTCATAAATAATCAGAATTACAGGGCAAAGCATTGTACTAACTCTCTAGTTTCAAGGTTCCAGGTCTCAGATGTTATAGGGATACTTTTAAATCTTGTCCAGTAATGTTACTGATGGCCCAGCCTCTTCCTAACAGGCTGGATGGAAGGGCCAGGGGACCTCTTCAATCCCATTCTAGAAGGGTGAGTATTGGTAGAAAAATCACATTCACATTTTGGAGGGGTGGGGGGATAGGAGTGAATAGGTAGGTAGATGATGTCACTTTCTGTACCCCCAAAGAGTTTACAGTTTGCTTGAAGATAAAAGTTGTGTAAAGATTAAATTCCCAAAGAATAAAATAAGCTATATAATAAAACACACTGTAGCAAGACTGTGCCATTCAAGGTATATTTACTGGGATCAGAAGATAAAACAACAACCAAGTCGTAGAGCTAGTTAATAAAGGCTTTCTGGAGACATTGAGGCATTTGGGGATCTTGAATAAAGTGAAGAATTTGAATTATTACTAATAAAAGCTAACATTTACTGACTATTTCTTTACTGGTCACTGTTTTAAGGACTTTATGTTTGTTATCTCACAGAATCCTCACAACAATAACATAAGAGTAGGTACTATTTTTTATTGTTCCAATTTTACAGATGAAGAAATGGAGAGGTTAACTAACTTATGTAAAACTACATAGCAGAATTGGAATGCTGGCAGTCTGACTCCAAGGACTACACTCTAAACTGCTGTGGTGTTCCACCTTTTGGAAAGAAGTTGAGAATTTCAACAACAACTGCAACAACAAAAAAGCTCAAATTAAAGTATGAGATAGGAGAAAGTTTATGTGGGGACTTAGCTAAGGCAGAGGGTTACTGCTAGAGCATAACTGGAGACCACACACTCTGGGCAGCTCCATAACAGATAACCAGTCTGTTGTTGGGACGGCATCTATTCTGAGGAATGAGGCATTTAGAGCACTGAGATGCTAGTAGTGACTTGCCTGGGGAATCTCAGAGCAGAAAGTCAGCATTCAGTCCCTCTGGCTCCTGGTAAATGTTCCTGCTTCTGTAATAGGTGTGATGGTAACTGTATGGTCCTCAGGGTCACATCTAGGCATCTGGGTTTTATCCAAGCAGAATACCATTGTCAACTCTTAAACTGGATCAAAAGAACTATCATTTGTCAGGTATGTACATGTCGGAAGGTGGGGATGAAGCCATTTCTAATGGCAAGAAATAGGGTAATAAATGCCTGATCATTGGAGCAGAAGGGGGTGTCAGGGGCAGTGGAGAATGGACTAAAACACTTGTCAGAATAATTTGCCTCTTGTAACACTCCTAGATCTCTGAATTTATAGCTTTGGAACTCAAACCATAAATGGAGTGACAGTCTAAGGCAGAAAAACAGTTGTCAGAACTAGGATACATACATACATACATACATATACATATATATTATATTATATTATATTATATTATATTATATTATATTATATTATATTATATTATATTATATAAACACTAGGATAAAACGAAATAGCAAAAGCAAGTTCTCAGGTTATTTAAATTATCAGCCTCAGACAAATCCTGGGAATCGAGGGTGAGGGAATGGTGAGTGAATTCTTAGAAACCTGGGTGATTAAGCTGTTACAGAAAGAAAAGTGAGGATAAGTGGTAAGCTGTGGGACTTAATATATCATGGCTACAATACATGTGATTAGTTTTCCTATAAATATGTTTGCAAATCAAATCCTAGCTTTAATGTATCAGAAGTTCTTGCTATTTTTATTTTTGTTTACTTACTTTTTATTAAATTTATTGGGGTGACATTGGCTAATAAAATTATATAGGTTTCAAGTGTACAATTATCATATGACCCAGCAAACCCTTTTCTGAGTATCTGCCCCAAAACTCACTATTCTTAAATGAGTCCTTCAGTGAGTCTCTCTATAATATGAATCACAGGCCATCATAGGGATCTTCCTGAGGAGGCACCTCAGGAAGAGTAAGATTGCAGGGCTTCTGTCCCAGCTCTGACCCTATTGCTGTGTGTAACCTTGGACAAGACTCACACCTTTCTGTGTCAAAGCCTTCAGCTCTAAAACAGAGACCAGATGTATCCTGCCTACATTTCACTGAGCTCATGTAAAATAATATAGGAGAAAATGTTAAAAAAATGTGCAATACAGCTCATATAGGGATATTATGTTTATCTGTAAAATGCAGATGACTCTGACCTCAGTCCCCACAGGTTTGATAACAGTAAAGATTAACTCTACTTTTTATCAAGCTCAAATTATATTTCTAAATGAAAGAGTGTGCCTACAGGGGCAGGAATTGCTTTCCCACCAGTTCTCATCTTTAATTGATCTGAGTGCCTTAGACATTCATTTGTACTGTTTGAGGCAATGTTGGCCCCTTGCAATGGTTCCCCATCACAGAATGAAATTACTTAAATGTGAATCATCTTAGAGTTTTGACTATCATCTTACTCTCATCAGGACATCTGCATAGGAGCTTCAATTCTACTTGAAATTCAGAAGTGGCCTTTGGTTATCTGGTTCTTTAGCTTCCCTTTGCGTAAAAATTGGAGCAAGTCCTTAAAAATTGGAGCAAGCAACCTGGCTTTGAACTCGTGTCATAATTGCTGCTGCTCATTAACCCCCTGGCTGCTCTGCAGTCTATACCACTGTACACTGCACTGGGCTGTCCAGCCTATAAGGTGACCACAATTACTGCTGCTAGTTGTCAGACACGTGTGCTGGAAACAAATGACCATCTCTTAGATTGTAAACCATTAGGCTGCAACCTCTTCAGGGTAAAGACCAAGACTCCTAACTTCACAAGCACATGCATAGAAGCTCTCAGAAAACATTTGCTGGTGATAATAAAACACCTCACATTTGTTTGCTGAGCCTCTCATGGAATTTTACCGATTAAAAACATCAACTGTGCCTGCTGGCATACATTTCAACTTAAGCTGTTGTAACTCAAATATTTTAACAAAATCTGTTGGAATTGTACTTCTCTGTTTTGCCTACACATTAGAAAGACCTGTGGGTATTATTAAAAATACCAGTGGCTGGGACCCCACCTCAGTACAACCGAATCAGCAATGTTCTGTTTTGTTTGTTTTAAGTTTCTATGTGGTTTGAACGTGCAGCTGGTATGAGCACTACTGTTATGCCAGAGAGACCTCAAAGAGGCAGAAAACGGGGTTACAGGCTCATTTGTGCCACTGAAGAGATGTGTACCATGGATACATATAAAAAGGGGATTCTGGGTTCAATACTATTAATTCAGAAGCAGTTCCTCCGAGTGTTCTTTTAGTTACAGTCATAAGAAATTAACATGGACTCAAGGCAAGTAATATATATTATGTTACTGATAATACACATTCCACCATCTATTCTGGAAGTTTTGACATCCTGTATTCATTCTATTTATTAAAACAAGAATCTAGGCTCTTTCATAGGAAATTAAACATTCTTGGAGATGGGCTGACTAAGTTAGGTAGGGCTGAATTTTATCTTATCTTGCAATAACCGTTTAGGGACACAAGTGCTTATAACAGGAAACTCACGTTGGTTACCTGAGGAAGTTCCTTGCAAAGGCTGCCATTGCCATAGTCCCTGGGGGATCGCCCATAGTTAGCTCATTCAGAAGTGATCAAGCTCAGATCATTATCTTCCTTCCCCAAATGCACATGAGACTGGCTCTTAATTCTCAGTGGGTTGGACACCAGCTGAGCTGGCTGGATTCTGGGGCAGATGGTCAGGGCTTCCTAATATTCAGGAAACCTATTAATAATCAAGAGCTTGTCTGGTAAATATCACAAGAAGCCCTGTCCCAGAACCCTCGAATTTTCTACAGTCATGGTTAAGTCAAGAACAACTGTGTCTGATCTGCATAAAGATCACATTACAGAACCAATTTACCAAGCCAGCTGTATATTTCTCATCTGACAGAGGGGAGCCTTTTCTCAGGATGTTCCAGCAATTACACAGCGATCGTCTGTGTCTTTTGTTAATATAAGAGTCTGGAGGTGACAATGGGCTAGGTCATGTGTGCTGAACATACGTTTTCCTCACAGATTTTGAACATTCACAAAAGTATTTAAAAAGTATTCACATGTATTTGACATGATAGAGGTGACTCTGATATTGCCTACTTTCTTTGTAGTACTTAAAATGCAAATTACATATAACCGACAATTGTTGATCAATCTTATAGTGTACTGATACCAGCTTCTGGCTTTCCTTACTTCTGATCATCTGATTAATGATTTTTCAAGAAGATATTTCATTTCTTATGTTGCTACTGGCCCACCACAGTTGGTAAAATGTCAGTGCAAAGTGTCACGTGTGAAAAAATGAAAACATCTAAATGTCTTAGGTTAGGGGCTGTGACAATTCCTGAATTTTTCACAGATAGTGATTCTGTGAAAAGTAGCAGAAAATTAATTCGAGGGGAAGAAATCGTTTGAATCCGGGACTGTAGTTTGTTGGATTTTTGTTGGATTTGGATTATTCGTATTCCTAAATAAGAGGGTATACTAGGACAAATGAGGTTTTATAACGAGTTGTAATAATCATTTCTATTTCCATGGTCTTGGTGTTATGAGAACCAAGAATGGTGTGCTTCTTGGTCAATACTGTAAGGCCTTGTTAGGGCTAAAGGAGCTCATATGTGTAAAGTGCAATGCTTGACACTATATGTGTAGCAAGTATTCTATCAATACGAGCAGTTGTCATTGTCATCATTATTATTATAATTATTACTTCTAGTTTAAAATGAAGGACTGCTTCCAGAGCTGAAATTTTATGATTTGAATTAGTAAAATGAAGCCAAGTTCCCCTAATGACATTACCCAGTTTATAAATTTGTGGCTCCTTTAGTGTAACAAAACCTCAAAGCAGATGTCTCTGTTTCTCAGGATCACTCGGGCAAGTGATGGCAGGACCATTTTGAGCATAGTGGATGATATCTACAGTGATATTTTACCCCGGGATTTTACAAGGTGGGGAGAATAGAGGGATTTGTCAGGGCTGTAATGTCAGGCGAAGCCCTGAAGTGGAGGAAATGCTGAGTCAAAGCAAGAACAAGCTCACAGCAAAGGAAGGCTAGAGATTCCTAGCCAGAAGTGTGCATGAAGACTAAAAACAGGATCAATGAAGGCAGGACCAATATGTAAATTCTTCAGGTCCTGGAGGGCAACTTGGTAAGTTTTCAGGGAAAACTGTAGGTAGGGAAAGGTTGCTGTTTATGCAGTGTTGGAGGCTAAACCCATGGTCAGGGAGAGAGACTAAGGATTCCAAAATAGACAGAAGAAATGTTCATCAAAGATAGCGGGAGCAGGATTGGGCACAAGAAGAATGAACTTCTATCCTGCTGAGCCAGATAGTGATGTGGGCAGGGTGAGGGAGGGCCTGGAAATGGTGGCCCCAGAAGCCCTCTAGGCTCACAAGTCTCTCTGAGGCTAAGCAGCTTAGAGCAGACAGGCCAGCTTGATTTGAGCAAAACCAGGTATAAAGGGAGCACAAGCTCCTAGGTATAGTATCTCGGACACTCCTCATTACCTTACGTTATGCAACTGTGTTACCAAATAGTTCACATGTAGGAATCCAGAATAACACACTGCATTGAATGTGTAACATCTATTCAAGTCTAAGGACACCTCCTCCAGAAAAAGAATTTAATTGTAATGAGTTCTGAGGGCAATATTATGTGGTACAAAGAACAAAGGTCTTAGAGTAAGGCTGACAGGATTTAAATCCTGTTTTTTTTCCACATTCTAGTTTTGTTACTTTAACTAGTGTATTTAACTTCTCTGACAATCAGTTTTTCTCTGTAAAATAATAATAATGCTATCTGTAAGTTTACTGTTAGAATGAAAGATAATGCATGAAAAGTGACTTGTGCAGTGCTTGGAACATGGGTTTTTTCCTTTTTTTGTATATAAAGAGTAGCTCTTATACTTCGTAATAAATAATAAAATAAATAGTTTCATATGTATATAAGGTTAATTGCCTGGAGACTACATATTCCACCGATGGCTTTTTTTGTTGGAGAGAAGTACACAGGATCTTGTTTTTCTTATTTTTTTATTATGTTAGATTTCTAAAGTTCTCTCTGTAGTGGTAAAAAGAGAAACATCCATATATGTATATGTTCTTTATAGATGTAAAAAGCATGCTTTACAGTTTTCATACATTTTAGAGACCATGAGAAAGCTTAAATCTGAAGTCTCCACATATTGCTTTTCTCTCTCTTGTTCTAACCACACTCCCTACAAAATGATTTATAACATATTATGAAGCCAAACTCTCTTAGAAGTCCAAAAAACCATTATGATTCCACGTCTTGACCCCATTTAACTCTTCCCTGTAATCCACTCCATCCTCAGAATAGGATATAAAGATCTATAAACATGTTGGGATTAAAATTATTTTTGTATACATGCTCCCAAACACTTCTTTCCTGAGGCTCACTAGAATGCCTTTGTGTGCACCCAATTTGCACCCCTTCCTAACCTTCTAAGGAGGATCCTGCTATTGCCAGATTAATGTTTCAGGATTTTGTGATGCAGAATTATGAGAAAAATTAGTGGAGTAAGAGGGTGAAGTGTTCTCATGCTAGAGCTGATAGTAAAGAAAGTGGCAATGGAGATTGTTGAAGATTCAGCAGCAGAGTGTATATGAAAGAGGAGATGGGAGAGGAAGGGCACGTTATAAAGAAATCCATAAATTTTGTGTAACTCATCTTTATTCCAGAAAAGAAAGTAAAGGCTGCTATTATTTTGAAATTAATTTTTGATTGTTGTTCTGTATTCCTATGAAAATGCCATTATTCTGAGACTGAACCATGTGGGTCAGAATTTTTCTAATTAGTCTTATAAGGGTACATAAATTATTGTAAAAATAAGTCATAATTACAATGGCCACTTGGAGAGATGGCTAGATGATTATATTGCCTACAAAGAAAGACATGGTTAAGAAAAACAGCTTCAGTCCATGGTTCCCAAATATTGGGATACATAAAACTTACCTGCTGAGCATTTAAAAAGTAGTTTTGATGCTATTGTTTTGGATTGGGGTCTAGAAATCTGCATATTTTGTTGTTCCCACATGATTCTGATGCAGGGAGTTTATGAACTCCAGCCTGGTTCAAGGCCAGCAGGTGTCTGACATCTCCAGACAGTTCTGTGTGCACAGGAACTCCTGTAGCTTAGCTACAAAACTCTGAACCTAGTGTTCCTTTGGCTCTCCCCAAAGATTTGGAAATTTTCTATTGCATTTTTTCTAGTCACGTTTTCAGGGACATCTCCTTACCATCTCTATGACTCTTATTCCCCACTCCCATCCTTGAAATCTATAGATTAACTGAAGACATGCTTTTTGGTTTTTGGTTTTTGTTTTCTGATTTACTGCATAAGCATTTACCTAAAACCCTCTCCGACACTAACACAAGCTATTTAATCACATTCACTGAGATCATCTCACCAACACAAATTTCTACAAAATCTTAACAGAAAGAGAATTGGAAGGAAGAGTTGGTCATGGATTGTAAGGAGTAATTTGACTACATAACAAAATGCTGAAAACAGAAAATATTTTGCTTAAGGGAGTTTTAGAAGAGCCTGCGCTTGTCTAAGTAGAAAATTTTCCTCACCCACAGTCAACTTGGCCATAGATTAACCAGGCCATTCATTTTAAAACCACGCAATAAAAATACTAATGCTCATCTCCAGGTAAGGTTTTCCTAGAGATTTCAGAGTCTGGATTGGAAGTTGTTATGATCACCCACCTACTGTACCTAATTGTAAAGTACCAAATATTTTAAAGTAAACATTGTTCGATCATTTATCACACAGAAAATTGTGATCACTGAAGCGGGATTCATAAAGTGAGCAAACCATCACAAAATATCAGGTTTTTATGTGAACACTGGAGGATCAACTTTATAAACAAGCAACTTAGTCTGCCAGGAGGACGCTTCTCTGACCTTTTGGTAAACAGGCTTAGCATTACCCAGGTAACAGCTGTATTGATTGGTCAGCCCTAGAGATACAAGAGGAAGACCTGGGAGCAGAGGTGTCCCTGGTTGGATACTGTCCACCCAAGTTATATCTTATACACCTGCCAGTCCTGTTTCTGAAAAATAGTGGTCATGTCTTCCCATATCTGAAGATATAATATCTTGATGTCATCTTAAATAAATTTCAACTCTACGATAACATATTTCCCATATCCCTGATAGAGATTAATAAGGTGGTATTAATGAGAAATAGGAAAGGCAGATGGAGTAAAAGTAAAAACCACTATACATTTTATATACTTGAACAAATTTCCTTTAGAAGACTCATTCAATTAGACTCCCATCTGTTAGCAGAAGTCTTATCTCATAAGAAATATTAAAGTTGTTGATGGTGTAAAGATGCCTAAATTATAAAATGTAAAAACTCTAACGCTCAAATTAATTTTTAAATGTGAATTGTAAAAAGTGAAATAATTTTTAAATATATATTTAATATATATTTAAATATATATTCTTTACTATAGAGATGAAACATCCACAAAATAGCAAATTAATAAATATAATACATTTTGAAGACAAAGTTATAGATAGTGATTAACACATTGGCTTTCAATGTCTGAGGTGTTATAGTCATCTTTAAAAAAAAAAGAGGCATTAACCAGCCAAACAGGCTTTCTTTCACATCAGAACCCCTGGTGATTTCTCAGTTGTTTTTCTCATAGACTTGGTGGAACTAGACATAAAAGCTTGAGACTCAAGGCAAACACATGTCACTTCACAGAGCAATAAGTCTAAAGCCCTTTATTTCCAAAAGAAAATGGTAATTTGTGTCACATCTTATTTTGTAATTAGGATTAGGCATCCCAAATTTTCCAAAGAGAATGCAGCTGAAAGCATGTCTTGGGCTGGATGTGCTACCATCGACATCTGGACTCATGGGAAAAGTCACACAACTTAAGATAGTTGAGCACCTGGCTGAACACAGTTTAAAGTGTATGGTTCTCAAGAATGACAGACTGTTTCTGTTTCAACTGAGAATGCTCTACCAATTTAAAACAGAATGAGAACTACCTAAGCATGTAACCCTTAAACAATTTTAGTAAAATTGACTAATAAGACAAAAATCTTTATAGAAGAGGTTCACAAATATTGATTCATATTGAAAACTATGCCCTTAAAAGGAACCCTGGAATTTAACAGTTCAATGAGATCAACAAGCTTATCTAAAAAGGAGTACAAAATTAAGCTATTTGATATGTTGTCCTTCTATTAAAAATTAGTACCCGGTCTTCATGAGTGGATGGCAAAACCTGAAGATATTGAGAAGAAGACAACCACTGTAGGGTGTTCAGTGGTGAGGACTTAGCCTTTGGCATTTCAGAAACTTTTTTTTTTTTTTGGCATAGGAAATAGATATTTTCTCTAAAAAGCTCTTACCTATATATTTAAGTTACTTGTTTCTATACATATTACCAATGTGTTTTTGTTTTTAATGAAGCCTTAGGGAAAAGTTCTATGCTAAAATCTTGTGGATTGTATTAAAATGTACCAAAGGTCCTACTCGTAAATGATGACTTCTAAAATTAAAAACAATAGTTTTTCTTAAATACTTATTTCTCTTTCCACCTTGTTTTCCGTAGGATGGATTTATTGACTTTTTAGAGTTTATTGCTGCTGTAAATCTAGTTGTACGGGGAAAAGTGGAGCAAAAATTAAAGTGGTATTTTAAGCTGTATGATGCTGATGGAAATGGTTCTATAGACAAAAAGGAACTACTGAACATCTTCATGGTAAGTGAAGTCATAAAATATCCTCTATAGGACATTAAATAGTTAATTCAATTCTCCTTCCTTATAGAACTGGTGACAGCTATGTGGTTGACTAATTTTGGGACACAAACTTGGAATTGCAGAAATGATGTAAATTTCACTATCTTATTGGTTACTGAGTGTACAAATGCAAATCAACATTTTTTGGTTGATGCAGTCCACTCTGAAGTTTACAAATTTAGCAGATATTGTGATGAAAAATGAAATAAACATGATGTTCTAAATCTTTTTCCTCTGCCTCAGTGAGCAACTAAAATACAGGATAGTTTATATGACAAGAGACATGGACTAAGAATACAGGTACCTGATGACTATCCTTTCTGGAAGCCTGACTAAAGAATTTCTGATAGCTCAGGGGTCTCAGATTCTTTCTATCTCTAAAGTTTAATATCTGCCAATGGAGTAGAGATAGTTAGTATCATTATAGGAGACAAAATGGATTTCAGAGTGAAAGATGATTAAGTGGGACACTATACCTAAATGAAGATATGAAGTAAAATAAATATTATAAATGCAATACATTAAACTTGTAACAGAATCAGAGTTAGAATCAGATGTCTTAGAAGTGATCTGGTCTGAATTCTTTCACTTAGAAATGAAGAAGCTGAGTTACAAACATAATACATAGTCATGATATTAGCAAAAATACAAGAAAAAAATAAATGGGTAGAACCAGAATTATAATTAAATGCCTCAAATGGACAAAGCTGTTAAAATTTAAAACTATTTGGCAAATGTAGTGTTATTAACACATGGAAAGAATTCAGAAGTATGATAATACTAATATTGTTTCCCTTTAGTCTTACATAGATCATTCACAAAAAAATAAGTACTAAGAAGCACTTTGTAGTCAAACTTTGTAAGCATTAAATTCAAAATTTGTGCATCTGTACTACAGGTTGCAACACAAAATTGGAATCTAGAATATTCTGTAGAGAGTGCTTAAACCCATGTAAATTTGAAAGTATCTTTTTAAATAAATATGTTCAAACGTATTTTTAAAACATCAAATGTGTAATAAAGTATTTAAATATTAAGGGATGTCTCTGAAGCAGTACCAGAGCGGGGGTTCTTATCTTGGGATCTGTGGGTCTATGGACTTCAGGAATCCTGGAGGCCTTTGAAATTGAGAGTAAAATTTTGCCTGTGTGTTATCCACTTTTGGGAGTAGAGAGAGGGTCATCAGACTCTCAAAAGAATTAGGAAGAGCAAAAGGATACAAGTGATTTTGTTTAAGTATTATGGGAAAATGTACACAGATTTTCATTAGTAAAAATGTATAACTTAGTGAGTCAAGGAAAGAGAGATATTAAGTAGCTAATTTAGTTTTTCCTTAAAGTGTTTAGAAAGAGGATAAAAAGGAAATAAAGAAAATGAAATGATAAAAGGGCAAAGCAGAAATTAATAATTAGATGTATTTTCCACCAATTAAATTAATAAAGATTAAGAACAATAAGATATATTTCTGGCAAGGGCACTGTAAGGAGAGCCACATTACATGCTGTGGAGAAAGTATAAATGGATACAACATTCTTCAAAATTTAGTAGTCTGCATCAAGAAACTAAAATTTTATCTTTATTTTAAAGTCAACATTACTTATTTTAGTTCAGGAAAAACAAGCATTAATATTATTAAGATAGAAATTCTACGATTTACGTCACAGACTCACTTAAGACAGTAAAAACAGAAAGCAAACCAAAAAAGAAAATTTTAAATAAATTAATGCAATGGAATATGTACTTAAAAAAATAGTGATCTGCAAACATATTTTCTATATTATGGCAAGTGAAAGAGAAACAGCAGGGTAAAGAATAATATATATTGTGTAATGTAAGTTCTCTCAACACATGGTAACAGACTGTTAAAACAGAATTCAGCCCAGGCATTAAGAGATCTGAAGTAAGTACTAGATTATAGACTGAATTTACAGAGGAAGTAGTTATATCTTAATCTCCCATCAAGGGTATAAAATGGTCAAGAGGAGGGTTTTCGAGAAGGATTATTGGAAAGGATTTCTTGGGTAAGAGTCCTCAAGTCGATAGTGTGGGGATTTAGGGAGACCATTGGGATGTGGATGTACTCTACAGTTTGGGAAACACAGTTTGGGGAGAAATCTGAAGAAGCAAACATGGCAGCAGAGTAGAGGGATAAAGTTTAAGAAGTATCTGCATTCCTAAACTTTGTTGGGATGAAGGAAGCTTGGGTTTTTCAGTGGATCAGATATGGGCCACTGTGAGAAGAAGCTCTCATAGAGTCACCTTGGATCTTGTCCAAACTGAACCACTGGGAGAAGTGAAGGAACCTCAGAAGAAGAAAGCTGAAGATGAGCTAGAGCATGGTTCTCAACCAGGAGCAATTTTGTACTCCTCTTCCCCCCGGGGACACTTGACAATGTCCAGGAATTTGGGGAGGATGTGGCACTAGCACTATCTGCTGTTTAGAGACTAGGGCTGCTGCTGAACATTCAACAGTGGACAGGATGATTCTAAACAAGATAGAATTGTATGACCCAAAATGTCAATTGTGAGAAACCCAAATATGGAGCCTCAAAGAATCAGCCGAAATCAAAATGCATGATTTATGTTTAGAGAATTGCAGGAGAGAGAGTCTCAATAATAAAAAGGAGGTGGGGGAACTGTCTTCAGAAAAAGAGTGGGCTTTAAGCATCTGCCATCCAGAGAGCCATGAAGCTTGATAACCACAACAGTATCTGCCAAGTCAGAGCTCTCCTGCTTCCCTTTTCTCTCCTACCCCTTCCTGCTCCCACTTAGAAAGTGGTCAGAGAAGGTCTTAGCAAAATTCAGGAGAAAGAGCATATGATAAATGAGGAAGAAAACAATGAAACAAGGAAACAAACCTCACCTCTTTGCCTATCTCCCCACCATGCTTCTCCTATAAGAAGAAGTGGGAAGACACAGGACGCACTGCCAACACCCTCCAAAAATATCATTCCTTTTTAAGTCTCATCAACTTTTTATTAATCATTCACTCTAATGGACAAATCCTAGAAATTTCATAATTGTTTATTATGACTTATACATACAGTCTAGCATCACGTTAGAATGTGAGAATACTAGATGACTAGCCAAATTTTCGAGGCTTTGGGGCCTCTGCCAAGACATTGAGAAACTCTAACATTTTCATCTAATAACTGTAATGGATTCAGAATTAGTAATGCTTGGAAAGCAGCAATAGAGATAGTCATATTTAAGGCCATGCCCTCTAATTGAAATATGTTGCCAGCAGTTTTTCCAAAGATTCTTTGATATTCAATCAAGATAGATATATTCAAATTCCCAAATGACTAATTTCTTCCCTGTCTCTCTTTCATTTTATTGTAAGTTTCTTTGTCAAATATGGGTCATTTAATTTAATCAGTTAGGATGGAGGGAAGACGGTAGTGAAATCTTCCCTCTAGAAAATCTGGACATGTAATTTTCCCTGGGTCACCTGACAGCTTATATGATGAAAAGATGCCAGCAGGTGTGAGAGAAGTCCAGTGCCTTTCTGAGGCATACGTTCTTGTCTTTCTAGTAGATCATTCTGCAAAAGGATAAAAAGAACCAGAGTTGCCCATGTCAGAACCCAGAGAGAAAGCCTTGGTTGCTTACAGAACATAGTTTTTAATTCACCCATAAGATCAAAGATAATTGGTCTGAAATTGAGAACATTGTTTGTTTTGAGTCTAAAATTCTTATGACAGTGACCATTACCATTTTTTGTCCAGTGGGCTCTTAGTATTTTCTGTGACCTAATATGTCAAATGGAGTAAACCTCAGACTGTATTCAATTAATTTAATTTCCAAGCCTCATTACTCAGAACTGACTTACAACCTTTTTATTATTTTTTACAACTATAACATGTTGGATAGCAAAACTAACGTAAACATATCATAAAATTCTATCACATTGGGGTAGAAATATCTCAAAAAATGTATTTACTTGCAGCAAAATTGAACTCTCTGATTTAATTTCTCTTTGCAGACTGTACAAACTCTCAATGGCCAGCAAACTCTGAGTCCTGAAGAATTCACCAGCTTGGTGTTCCATAAGATTGATATAAACCATGATGGTAAGGCAGCTATTCACCTCACGCTCACTTTTCTTACAAACTAGATGGTGGTTGCGGCGAGGGGAGTGCCATTTAGATAAAAGCATGAAATTTCAACTGATCCCTAGCTGTGGTATCATTTAAGCTTCACTGACCAGTTCAGTGTTTTCCAGTTAATGCCGCTCAGTTGAGTAAATATTCATTGACCATGTTTATATTCCACACACGATGCTTGCACTTTGAGATATATAAGGAAGAGCAAACAGAGATAACAGGAAAAAGAAAGTAAGAGAAGCTGAGATGAAGGACCCTCTGTCGTTTGCTCTGGGACATTTTATGGTCATTATTTCCTTCCTACTAGAGGTTTCTCATCAACTTACGAATAACTGTTAGTTTTCCCTAGTGAAGAAATCCTTCCTTCAATTATGCTATCTTCTACTATCAGATTTTTTTCTTTCCTTTTGATTACACAGTTCTGGAAAAGTGTTGTCCATACTTCTCCATTTCTACTCTTCTACCTTTTCTACATTTTTACTCTTTCTGCTCATTTCTTTGTTTTTCCTTTCTAGTTTCCTCTTTGGATCAAAGAAAGTGTACTTCTTCTTTAAAAATGGAGTGGAAAGGGAAAACACAGATATATCAAAAAAGTGGAGTGTTTACACCAATGGCTTTTGATCTCAGTAAACTGGTAGGTGAGCATATCGATTTGAGACTGAGGCAGCATATCTAGGACTGGTTCTTGAAAAATAGAAAGTTTGGAATTGTGTAATATTAGTAAGAGATTCTTGAAAAAGAATGGATATGAGGCATTGGGACTCCAGCTATGGTTGTCATCATTCCACAGTAACTTTTACTACAGAATCAACCTGCCTACAATGGGTCACTTCTTATAGCGAACACTAGAGGGCAATAGAGACTTAAATTGAGGGTGGCAGTTTGCACTAGTTGAAAGTGGAGGCTCAGTCTGCCAGGACCAGATGACAAGGAGGCTGGGAGAGAGGTCGAATTAAATCACCATTATGAAGGAGTCAACCAACTGGACTCGAGTATAAGTTTTAGAAAAACAATTTTACCAGTATCAAAGCCATTTGGTGTAATCACTCAAGTTTGGGTCTATGTGGATCAACATTAAAATAAGTCAGTTTATGTGAAAGCTTGCAAAGAACAGGTTCAGACTAACCAATGTTGGTAAGGAAGACAAGTTAAGCTAGAAAGGGTCCAGAAAAATGGAGAATAGAAGGTTTTAGGAGTCCACTGAAACCTTAACGGTGTCTGATGATCCAGTGAATGTTGAAACCAAAGATAAAGGTCACACCACACCAAGATGCAACCAAAAATGGCAATCATCAAGCAGGAAAAATGCTGTAAGTTTTCTTCTACTTTGTTTCAATTTTTAATCTTAGAGATGCTGCAGAATGGCAAGGAGTACAGTAGAGAGGATAAACCATTTCAGCCAGGGGGCTGAAATCATTGATCAAAGGATGAGTATTCTGGAAATAGATGGGACGTCACAAATGTGTAAGACAGTATACAGTGAATTTCAAACAGGCAGGTCAAGTATGTTTTAAAATAGCTATAGATCCTGCTTCTGGTGCTGGGAATAGGGGAATAAAAAAGGTGACTTTCCTTGGAGAAGTATGAGGATTGTGCTATCTTTAAAAAGAGGTTTAGTTTCTATTAGTTTGAGGGGACAGACAATGTGTCCCAGAAAACAAGAAAATAATTTAGGACACTTTGTTTACTATTTAAGCAGATTCCTTAAGAACAAAACGCAAGCAACCAAAGGGGAATGTGGTTGGAAGAGGCCTAGAAATAGAAACAGCTGAGTTGAAAAAGGATGTGGATCTGAGAGAGTGAGGTGTTGTGCTCAGGCGATCACTGTAGTGACCTGCAGTTAGGAAAATGGGCTCTTTGACCTAGAAGAATATGTCTAAACAGAGAGAATGCATTATGGTTTCTGGAATAGCTTGTAGAACTAATCACACAAATCATTTCTTTTGATAAAACTTGTATTTAAATATGTGTGTGTGTGTATATATATATATGTACATATATATACACATATATATACGTGTGTGTGTGTATATATATGTGTACACATATATACACATATATACACGTATATATACATATATATACACGTATATATACATATATACGTGTATATATGTGTGTGTGTGTGTGTGTGTATACATACATCACTGGTTTTACAAAATGGACATATCAAATAAGCTAGCTGCATTTTGAAATAACAATAAACCACCTTTTCTTGAAAAATGCGTATGCAGAGCTAACATAGAATTTGCTTTTATACGGAAATTATTGCAGGTTGATATATCATCTCATCGAGAGACAGTTGGGTCATTCCATGTAGAAGATAGAACATAGAAATTGATAAAGGGAGTCAAATATATGGTGACAGAAGGAAACTGACTTTGGGTGGTAAATGTAGAATGCAATATACAGATGATGTATTATAGAATTGTACACTTGAAATTTATATAATCTTATTAACCAACATTACCCCAATTAATTTAACACAATTAAAAAAAGAAGAGATATTAAATTTGTACTGTTGGACAAAGACAATCCAGTGCGCCAGAGGACAAGGAAGATAAAGTAATGAAGACGTAGAAGGTTGATATTTGCAGAAGTATAAAAGGATTTTGCCAGAAGGATTTGCAGAAGTATAAAAGGATATTTGATGGAGGAGAATAAAGTGTTTCATTCACATATAAAGATAAAGCACCACAGGGGAGAATATCTCTACATTTGTATAAGCCTAAGTATATAGACCTCAAATATGATTTTAAAATTTTTATTATCATTGTTATCAAAACATCCATGCTAGTAGAAATTAAATACAGCAGAATCATGTTGACTATGTGCCAACATATATAATTTTTGATTTCTCAAAATGAAAAGCAAACACATCATTGGTATCTGATGATCCAGTGAATATTGAAATCAAAGATAAAGAAGGTCACAACACACTGAGATATAATAATAAAAAAAAAACTTCAGGAACATATGTGAAAACCCCAATATGACTGCATTTTTTTTTTCTGCAAAAGAATGGGCAACATCAAATCTAATGGTACAGAAAGATACACAAGTGCTATAAAGTATTCTGTACATAATTATCATGGTAGTTAGCAAATCAAAGTTAGAAGATTAATAGAAAAAGAGATATAGAATTAATACTAAGAAAATAAAAAGATGAAGAACTATAAGCTCAATGAGGACAAGAGCTATTGCTGTTTTACATACTTTGGTGTTTCCTGTGCTCTCATCTTTCCTGGCACATAGTAGGTACTCTATAAATAATTGTAATGAATGAGTGTCTGATAAGGTGTCATATGGAAAGCAAAGGAAGAAATAAGGAAGAAAAAAGCACAGTATGCAATACTATTGGTAGGAAGAAAGACATCTAGGAGACTATTTTGAAAGCTAACATATGTATGCATATGCATCGTAAATTTCATAAAACATAAACACGGACTGATTAGCAATGGAAACTGAAACTGAGGGTCCAGAAAGAGATTAAAGGGGATTCTTTTTTTCATGACATCTTTTTGTAGTTAAATTTTTTATTACATTATCATATTATTGTTATAATTCAACAAGTTAGTTTTATTTTTGTATTATGCATGAAAGCGTCCAGGAAGGAGAGCTGGAAGAGAAGCACAAAGACAGAAAATTGAAGCTCAACATTCAATATTATTGAAGAATGAAAATGGAGAGAACAGCAAGACAAGTTAGGATAATTGATTAAGCATGGAATTCTGCAGACTTTCCTACAGAAAGAATAGCTATTCACATTCCACTATGAGATGCTCACAAGTTGTTCTTGACATGATTTAGGAAGATTTATAGATGCTGTTCACAACATTACGTGCCGAAAGTGCCCAGGCAAGTTTAACATAGTGCCAAATGGCACGGGGACGAGGAAGACTTAAATGGCTCATAATAATAAACCACAAAAGTGGAAAGAGAGAAGAGGCCAAAGGGGAAATGAAAGAGGATGATTATTGAGCAGATATTTAGAGTAAAAGAAACCAAGGACAGAACATAAAGGAAGACGTTGAGTTAATAACCAGGAAGAGGTGTTTTAGACTGGAACATTCTGGAAAGCCATGAAAGTCACAGTGAACCAAACTAGGAAACTGGGAACTATGAGGAGATTAGAGGGAATCACATTTCCACATATAAGAAAAGAAACTGCTGCACTTAAAACTGCTATAAAATGCTGCCAAATGCCTCTAGTGCCACCTTGCTAAGGAATACAGACTTGTCTCCTTGAAAATCTTCTTCAGCGTCCTCCTTTGAAAACCTGGTCATTCTCATCTCCTGAGACCTCATTCCCATCTTTGCTAATTTTCCAGTCTTGGCACAATATTTCATAAAATTCTTTTTTAAAAGAATTAGAAAGAATTGGAAAATATTTTTTTCTTTACATAGACTGGTTTCTTTAAAAAAAGAAAGAGAGAGAGAGAGAGAGAGAGAGAGAGAGAGAGAGAGAGAGAGAAAGAAAGAAAGAAAGAAAGAAAGAAAGAGAAAGAAAGAAAGAAAGAAAAGAAAGAAAGAAAAGAAAGAAAAAGAAAGAAAGAAGAAGAAGAAGAAAGAAAGAGAGAAAGAAAGAAAGAAAGAAAGAAAGAAAGAAAGAAAGAAAGAAAGAGAAAGAAAGAAAGAAAAAGAAAAAAGAAAAGAAATGAAAAGAAAGAAAAGAAAGAAAGAAGAAAGAAAGAAAGAAAGAAAGAGAAGAAAGAAAGAAAGAAAGAAATCTATAGAGCGAATATGCTAATGTAGGCATACACAGTAAAATTTGGCTTTTTTTTTTTTTTAGGGAGGTGAGGAGTGGTGATTTTTTGTTTTGTTATCAAAGATACTTAAGATGTTAAGGGAAGAAATCATGATTCAGGAATATCGACAAGATAGCCAGAGTTCAAAAACAGAATTAAAAAAAGACTCATGGATAGCTGTCCATGAAACTGCTGAAACTGGTGATGAGTGATGGAAGAGCACTCGTAACTCTGACCTCCCGGAGCAGAGAATGTGTCCATCAACACAAGGAACAATGCTATACACTATTGGTAAATTATGTGTATCTGTATGTTTCAACATATAAAAAATAAAATTGTGTAATTTTATTTTTTATGCCCTACAAAAATTGAAATGTGTCTTTAAATATAAAACAAAATAATAAAAACCCCAAAATAATTTTAGGGCCTCTGAGTCCCGTGATCCACAGCTCAATCACCTCTTACCGGCTTTGGCTCTTTGCTCGTAGATTTTTTTCACGGGAAACTTCTGGATGTGCACAGGTGATCCCTTCTAGGGAGACCCAGAAATCAACCTTTTAATTTCTCTGGGCCTGAATCCACAGGCCAGTGGAAAAGGATTAGGAAGCAATGTTTAAGAATATCAGATAAAGGAAAGCGATCCATCTGTCTGTTTTCTCAGCACCTCCCACATTCACAGCCCTGTTGTTGGCTGTACCTGTGGTAGCGGTGTGGTGAAGAAAATGGCAATTACAGTTAAGGCTTAATAAATCTTTGGTAAATAAGTGAATAAATGATAAATGCTACAGGGAAAAGAGTGAGGGAAATTTCAAAATGAGTACTTTAGACATAAATAGTAAACATTGTAAGTTACTATAGGTAAAATATGGCTTAATTTGGAAAAGAGAAAAAAATTTATGGCAAGTGGTTAGGTACCATGAAAAAATTAAATTAAAAATTATGCATAGTTCAAGGTATTTTGAAAAAAGTGAAAAAATAATAGTGAAGATTCTCATCTTTTAAGCTGAGAAGAGCATAGATCTTATAAGAAAAAGAATTGTTGACTGCGAGGTAATGGATGTTAACTAAACTTATCGTGGTAATGTTTCATATAGATACATATCAAATCGTTATGTTCTATACTTTAAACTTATTATATATCAATTATAACTCATTTTTAAAAATTTCCCTCCTTTTTCTCTTTTCCACGTCAGTAGCCTGAATTGCTTTTCAATCAACATGGCAACTATACCCAGCCCCTGCAGATACAGCTTTTTTCACGGCCAGCAGCGATAATGGAGAAGTGTTACAACTTAGTGGTCAAAACCAACTTCGGATCCTCCAACTCCACTTCCACTTCTCTTTCGGTCATGCTGAGCTCCTAGAAATTTGAAAAATCTTTTGGGTTGGAAATTTAGCAGCTGTGATTTCCCTTTGCAAAGAACAATGATCTTTTTGTTATTTATGGTCCCCCTGCCCCACCATATCTGTGTCGGTGTGACCCGTACACGTGCTTATCACTCCTTTTTATTTTCAGTTTTCTGTATTTCACTTTGGTTTATCCCATGGTTGTAGAATTGCACTTTTCCTGGGAGACATAGGGAATTCTATTCCTACCTGCTATTAGCTGGGTGTTTTGCACAGATTTCTCTAACACGAAAACATAAGGAGTAAAGATTACTCTAAAAACTGTATTTTAGTATTTTGCCAATGAAAGCAAAAGGAAGGTATCTTATGAGAATACAATGATCCATGCTTATTTATATTTGAATCACTATGGTGGCATTTTAGACATTTGTCTTTATTCATTAAAAAGTAAAGTACAGTATAACACCTGATTTCAGTTCCTGTTGACTTTCTGCCCTAGGCGCACATTCTCTAGTTCCTGAATGTACTTGACTTGTCTTTGGCCTTCCACCCAGCCACAAACCCTATTCGGTACAATCTCTTTGAGATCAGCAATTGCATCTGTACCCCTCAACCTGAATACACTCATAATTGCAATACAAATTATTTAAGTCAACAGAGAACCCCACTCCATGCACCACCCCCCACCAATGTTGAAAAGTTGCTTTGTGGGATAAAGGTAGTGGAAAACATGGCAGCCAGTATACATAGGTATAAGGTGTTTTATAGCACTGGACTGGCCAGCATAGTCTTAAAGCTTAAGTCAAAGTGATAAAATTAGGAATCAAAAATCAGAAAAGGAGAGAAGAACTAATGACCATTAATTATATGTGGAATAAATAAATGTTTAACCTTCCTCACAGCTTTGGACAGTCTGGATTTTTTTCCTCAGGGAGAAGAATATTGAAAACAGCCTTGCAAGCAATCATTTTCCTCCTGATCTTAAAAAAATTGCCATCTTTACACTCCTCTGACTTTGATTATATCTTTAAGATCGAAAGTCAAATAATCCATACTGTGTAGATATGTGAATGTATATGTGAACCCAGGTGCATTACCTGACATTCTCAACTCAAAATAAAAAAATAAATTGTATTCATCATCTTTATTTTCTCTAACAACCCTAACATTGAATGCTTTTCTATTTGACTCTTGAATATTCAGAGTCAGGTTGAGGCGAAAGAATATCAGAAGAATATATTGTATATGCCGGTGAGTGGTGTGAACAAAGCCTCTCAGTTAATTGTTCATTTATTATTTTCTAGGAGAATTGACTTTAGAAGAATTTATCAATGGCACGGAAAAAGATCAGGATCTTCTGAAGATTGTTTCCAAGAGCTTTGACTTTTCCAGTGTACTGAAAGTGATTTGCAATGGGAAGCAGCCAGACACGGGAGGCGGCTTCCTCCAAACCACCTGACAAGGCTGCTCTAGGGAAGGCGAAAATGAAGTGGCTTTGAGAATGCCTTTTCCAGCTTTTAGTTGAGAAGAAATGAAATTTTCCTTATGTACACACTATTGATTTCAGGTTTTTATTAAAAGTGGTGTTAGTTTATGAATATATCACTCATCTTAAGTTCCACAGAGACTTCCATAAAGATCCTAGACAAAGCTTTGTTGCTTTTCTGTTTACACGTTAGTGCTCTCTGTGCAGATTAGAACACGGTGATTAAACTGAAGGACTGTCTGCACATCTATCAGTTCAAAATAGAGCTCACATGTATGTTTCCTTACACCTAAATTAGTCTGCATCTTGAAATAGAATTAGATTATTTGGGCAACTTCCCCACAGTTTAGCATTCTTAGATGAAACATGCATTCAGCAAATGTGTTTACTGTATTTTGACTCTTGTTGCATCTGTTTATTATAAATGATTGAGGTCGAGTGTATTGAGAAATTTTCTTCTACCCCTCTTTCTTATTTTTTTTCCCCAAATGCTATCTTTAATTAGTAATAATGTTCTGTTCCAAAGGCAAGTCTCAAGCTATGGAGTAAAAGGAGAAAATTCCAGCCGGGCAATGAGAATGTTTCTATATGATTTGTTATAAATCTGGTCCAGTTGTGAATGAAAATGCAGTGCATCATCTGTAATTATTATGCCAGTTGGAGGTTTGATCAGAACAGCAGACAGCCAGGCTATGCAACAACAAGCACTTGACATTTTAAACGGTCCTGACATTATAGCTCTGACATTTCATTTTTTATATCCTTTCCAAAAAATAAAATGATGAATGAGATATTTTGATGGGTTAGAACTTTTTAAGTTTGGGGTTCTATATCACAGGTCTATGAGTACATCTTTGGATGTGAGGCTTTCTCATGAAACACAGTGGAGTTTAAGAGCAGATGCAAGCTGCCTTTATGTTAAAAGCTTTCTAATTATTCTTTCATATTCAAATGTAGGTTTAAAACACACAACCGAAATTATAAAGACAGAGTTGGACTATCCTGTCTCTCTCATAATTATAAATGTGGATAAAGACAAAGATAGAGGTATAGACGAGGCACACATGTCAGTAGAAATGAAGTATAAAAGGAGGTAGAGAAGTTGTAGATGAATATATAAATGAAGAAACAGATGTAATATAGATGGAGGTAGAATATTCTGGGTTTTTCCAAAAGATTTTGAGGAGATTCACAAAGAAGTACACCATATAATATAAAATGCGTTAACATAAAATGATCACAAGTAGAGTAACATGAGAAAAATCATTGCAGCTATAATGACATGAAGTTCTACTCATTTGCCAAAGGTGGGCTACCCATTGGACTCTGAGCTTCTGAGTAGCAGTGAAAAGGAAAACATCAGTACAATCAGGTCCCAGCAACGATATAACGTAGAAGTGACAATTGATTGATTTCATTCCTCCCCCCACATTCCTCTGAGTCACCTAGTGTCCTTTCCACAAAAAACTGGGTCCAAACTCCCCCTTCCAGCTTCAGTGTTTTACTTACCCCAATTTCTTACCTTTGCTCTCCCAGCCTAGGGTAGTAGTTACTTCCTGCCATTTCTGTGATACTTCAGCATCTTACCTTTGCTTTTTTAGTCCTCCAATGTCTTTTTAACTAATGCTTATATTAAACTTTCTCTGTTAAAATAATTATTGTGGCTTTTGTTTTCCTGACTGGATCCTGACTAATACTGGGCCCCGACTTAATCCATATTAATCAGGACCCCCCATCCCCATTCTTGCATGCGCCGAGTACTTACACTGGAACTGGGCCTAGTGGGCTCGTTTAATCCTAATAGCCCAGTGATGTGGCTGTTATCCCCATTATGTCTGGTAAGTGAGACTCAATGAAGTGATTTCATTTTCCTAGTTACAGCTCAATATTATCCTTCTAGAATCCTCTATGGTCTGAACCTAACAGGGAAACAGCTGGCAAAGGAGCAATGTCATCAGGAAGACCCCGGCCCAGTTTCACAGAGTAGAATATAGAAGGATGAGTTTTGAGTTGAGAGTTTATAGCTTAATAACTAGCACAGGTAGATAGGTCAGGTGAGTCAGGTAGACATCTTAAGGCCACCTCACCACCCACAGTTCCCATATAAAGAAGGTTCAAGCCCTGCTTTACCCTAGGCCCCACCTCCCAGTTTGTGCTTTGAACTCTGTAGTTCTCATAGGGCTCCCCTAGGCTCTAGTCACTCTGTTGCCTCTTACCCAGATCTTCTTCCACCATTACCCACTTTGGGATCATGACTGGTTTGTCTAGTTTACTCAGGTTTGGTTTTAGTTTTTCCCTGGATGCTGCCTCTTAGATTTCTAAGCTCTGTTCCACTCACTGTACCCAATGTCCGCTCCTAGTCTACCTCCTCCCAGGTTAACCCCAGGGCTCATGAACCCTCTCCTGTTCAAAGAATAGCTTGATCTTGGCTGTAAGAAGGTCAAGCGGGCACACCCTTGTCAGCATTTTAGGAAAATGGGTTGTTGGGTACAAATAATTATGAAGACACTAGTTGTTTGTATAAGAAAACAGATCATAAAATAATATCCACTTTATGGTTTTGCTGAGGGTGGTGTTAAGAAGATGAGTCTGACATTAGGTACAAAAGAATTTAGATTAATTTATGGTTAGATGAGATAGAAAAAAAAAAGAGGCTGGAAAAGCAGAACCACATTTCTTTCCTCAGGTCTCCAGCTCTTAACATCACATCTCCCCAAAGTTACGTTCCTTCTTCATGCTTTTCTCTGCAACTTAGCATCATGAGCCTAGTCAAAGGAAATAGTCCCAGTCTATATATGAAGTCAAGTTAATGAACTGGATATTTAATTTAAGTAAAAATTTTCCCCTTTCAAATGATAAGCTTTTAGCAGAGCCTCCTGCTCAGTAATTTTTTTAAAAAAAAGTTGCAGGTTTTTTGTATTTAATGAGAATTCCATGTGTTTCCCCCCTAATAGTTTCATAGTTAAATTTCAATTAAGGGATTCCATGACAAGTAAGGCCTAGTGTGTGAAGAACCTCAAAAACTTTGATTTCTGAGATTGTCATTCTCATTCACCAAAGAGCATTGGCCCACCCAGAATTATAACTATCTAACAAGAGCCTAGGTGCTCCAACATATTTTTTTCGCTATAATTCTTTGATGCTTTAATGGAAAGATACTCTTTTAAAAAGAGAGACGATGAAAGGGAAGGTATTGAAGGGTCTAATAAATTTTACTTTATGAAAATGACCCCTTCTCCTAAAAAACACTAAAATCATTACTCACATCTATGTATACAGAATTGAAGATACACTAGGAAGATGGCCTGATTCTTTGGGCCAAAATATTGAGAAAGAAAAAAGGTAAATGGGGAGAGAGATTAGTGGCAACTGCTCTAGGATGAGAATGAGCTCTAATACAATTTCTCTTCTTTCTCCTCAAGGCAGTGGCAGGTGACCAGCTGCTCCTTCAATAAGCATTAGTTCTTTCTGGCACAAAGAACATTCCACCCAACAAAATGTTTACTGACAGAGAACTGTTGTTTAAAGCAGAAGAGTAGTCTGTGTGGACAGGAGAATGGTTTAGGTGGGGCAAATATTTCCTTCATTTCTCTTTCTAAAATGTGTTGGCATAAATGTAATGGGGAAATAAATGAGAAAATATGGTTTGTTTAAATTCAAATACATGGCTGAGAGGCAAATGAAGAGGCCTAAATGAAGGGTTTGTGCATTAACGAAACAAGAGAAGTGCCAGAAAGAGCCTGCTTGCTCTTCCTACTACCCTGCCCCCTATTTATATTAGAATAACCTTTAAAAATGAAAATGAAATACAGAAAAGTCCTGACATTTAAAACCAAGCTGGGGTCTTATGTTTGTTGATGAAATCTAAATCATTAAAATGGCGTGGACAGGGAATCATTTTTTTTTCAATACTCAGAGTTTGTTTCTGGGGATAGCTGTAGGTATGCTAAATTGGACATTCAAATTAAACCCAAGGAATAACAATTTTTGTCAGTAGGATGTCTAATAATATTGAGATAAACATTTAGGGATGCAGAATTGCTTGGCAGAAAGAACACTGAACCAAGACCTAGATCTGGATTCTGGTGACCTTTGACAAGCCACTTTACCCCTCCGAATCTTGATCTCTTCAGCTGTCAAGGGAGAGGACAAATCTATGAAGTTCTGTCCACTTCTAGTATGCTATTATTCCATGAGACTTTCACAATGCTGGAAATGATATTTCAGTACCTCAAAAAGTTGTTTGGAGAGAAAATTTAAGAAAAATTGTATTTGACACAAATTGCATGAAGACTTGTGGTCAATGGGTTTCAGGTTACTACCTATAGACTCTATGTCTCCCATTGTTATTTTTGTCCCTACCTCTCATTCGCTATCATGTATGGAATGGTAAGCTAGTGATAGGCTGCCTATAGTATTTTAATGGATGGCCAGGTGTGGAAACCACAGAGGTTCACATGGATCCTTTCCCATAGTTACCCTGAAGAAGGGAAGAATCTGTCCACATTTTATCTCTTAACATTGGCCTTTTAAGTTCCTGGGAGTCATGGAGTACTGCATACTTCATTAGTAGAATATAGCAAAAAGGTCATGGACTTGCATGTGTGCAGACCAATTTAAATCCTGCCTTCAAAACTTACTAACTGTATTACCTTCAATAAGTTATTTTATTTTTGTAAGCCTGAGTTTTCATACCAATAAAATAAGATTAAAAATACTTCATAGAGGAAAATTACCTGAAGGTTCCTCAAAAAATTAAAAACTAAACTACTATATGACCCAGCAATTTCACTTCTGTGTATTTATCTGAAGAAATCCAAAACACTAAGTTAAAAAGATATATATGCACCCCTATGTTCATTGAAGCATTATTTACAATAGCCAAGAAGCAATCTAAGAGTTCATCGGTATACAAATGAATAAAGAGGTGGTACATATATACAATGGAATATTACTCATTCATAAAAAAAAAAAATGAAATCTTTGCAAAGAATGTGGATGGACCTAAAGGAAATTACCCTAAGTGAAATAAATCGGACAGAGAAAGACAAATGCCAGGTAATTTTTCTTGTATGTGGAATCTAATAAACAAAATAAATGAACAAACAAAACAGAAACAAACTCATAGATACAGAGAACAAATTGATGGTCACCAGAAGAGCGGTTAGAGGAAAGGGTGAAAAGGTGAAAGGGATTAAGGAGTACAAATTACCAGTTACAAAAATAGTCATGAAAATGTAGATTATAACTTGGGGAATATAGGCAATAATCTTATAACAACTATGTATGGTGCCAAGTGGGTACTACTAGACTTACCAGGGCTATCGCTTTGTAAGGTATATAAATGTCTAATCACTATGTTGTACACCTGAAACTAATATAATATTGGGTTAATTATAAATGAAAAAAATTTAAAAACATCATAGAGTTGTTATGAAGCTGACATGTGATAATATATGCAAGCACCTAGCAGAGTGCCTGGCATATTATATACTTAATACATGTGTGTTGTTCTAACTTGTAGAATTTTTAAGTTCTCATAAACATGGAGCTAAGGTTACTGCTTAGGGAACAGTTCTCATTCTGGCCCAGAGGAAGACTATATACTTGTTCCAGACATTTTGATTTCTTGGTTCTCAAGCTATAATTAACTGGCCCTTTTAATGAGGTCTGAGAACACATCATCTATAAACCATTATCTTTAAATAGGCAAAACTTTTAAAATGCCAATAGAGAACAGGTGGTCAAACTATCAGTTATAAAGACCTTTAAAATTTTCCTCATGCTCTTAAAATGACAATGAGTCCTCATCCACTTTCAGGCAAAAGTCTTATAATTAGACTGCTTACCTGTCATATGCTTCAGCACGTATATTCACTCCTTTTGATCATAAACTTTACATTTCTGTAACGTTTTATACTTTTAATGAGAACATTAAGAAATGTAATATCAAAACTAATAATAATCCATTAAGATAATTCATATATTATGATCATCATTTAATATATCTTAGATCAATATATGTAAGAATATTAAGTAAAAATATAACCAGAAAATAACCTCTTTCACTACCAAGTTACCACCTCCCACACTACCAGCCTGCTTAGGCTGCCATTATTTCTCATCTGCATTATCATAGCAACTTCCTAATAGTCTTCCTGCTTCCACTCTTGCCCTTCCACAAACTATTCTCAATAGAGCAGCCAGAGTGATCCAACTAAAGCATAAGGAAGCTTATGTCACTCTCATGTGGCTTCTATTCTCACTTGAGATGAAGAAAAATTGTTAGAGTGGACTTCAGGCCTTTAGATATCTGCCCTTCTCCTCCCCCTTTATCTTTCTCACCTCCTCTGCTGCTACCCTCATTTACTCCACTTTTCTCTTCCAAAACACACCAGGCATAGCCCTCTTCTGAGACTTCCTTCCTGCTATTCTCTCTGCCTGAACATCAACATGCATTTTCTCTCACCTCCAAGATTTTTCTTAATTGTCACCTTCTCAGTGAGGTCTTCCCTGACTACCTATTTAAAATTGCTAATGTCCCTTTTCTTCCCCTACATTCCTTATGCCTTTTTTGAGATAATTCCATAATACTAGCTATCTTCTAACCTACCAGGTTATTGCTTATTTTCTTTATTCTTTGCCTCTCCCTATTAAAACACAAATTATATAAGGCAAAAAGATTTACATCTCCAGCACTTACAACAGAGCCTGGCACATAGTAACCCCTCAATAAATATTTGTTGAACAAATAAAGAAATAAAATTTGCCAGTGATTGTAGTGATAGAGCTTACAGAGTTCTTTTTATTCTCCTTGCAGAATCTTCTACTCCATGAACACTTTATTTTGTCATAAAAGTCATAGTGGGGAAATAATTTCTTTTATTTCTTCAAATTAGTTTTAATGGGAGCTCATATAAGCCAACTGATGCTACCATTTAAAAAATGCATCTGAAATTGGTTTTAAGCATTTTCTTGATCACACGAGAAAAATCATAATGTTATTATCATCATATTATAATCACAGCTGTCTGATAGTTCTGTTTTTTGGTTTGTTCATTTTCTCATCAAAATGATATCTGTTTATCTGTACTCTGGCTCCTTGACTTGACTATAAATTACTTCTGGATCTTTTCAGAATTCAGAATATATTCTCAAAGAATACAATGCTTCATCACCATTGAAAAAAAATGGTTCTAAAAATATGATTTTTAAATACTTAACTAATTCTTAAAAATCTAAACTAAACTATTGGATCAAAATTTAAATGAAAAATAAGTTGAATTCATTTGTACAAGTGTGACAACAAACTAACACATCAAAAATATAAAACTTCAGGCAAGTTTACATAAAAAAATTAAGAGTCCAAAGACTGAGAAATTATTAGGATAAAAAAAATTACAAAAACTTGCAAAGTAGAAAATACAACTGATTTGTGATAAGCAAACACAAATAAAAGTTTTCAAGGTCATAGGATAAAAAAATGACACCACATATTAAAAGAAAACAGAAACAATTCTACATGTCGAATTTAAAGTTTCTTTTCAAAATCAATCACAAGATGATAATATTAGGGGTAACCGGATAACAGATATAAGGGAATTCTTTGTACTATTTTGCAACTTTTCTGTAAGTCTAAAAATAGTTTGTTGTTCTATTTGTCTATCCCCACATCAACTTCAAATTCTTAATTACTTATAATAAGTTGTGATATCTGGTATCTGCTTTCTCCTTCTTTGCAATTAATTGTCTCAGCTATTCTTGACTGTTGGCTTTCTGTATAAAATGTAAAATCATGGGGTAGCTCCATAGTGTAGTGGTTAACATGTTTGCTTTACACACAGAAGGCCCTGGGTTCACGCCCCCGGTAGAGTCACAGACCATAACTCTCATATGCCAGGCCAGGCCCTCCATGTGTGCCCAGCCCCAGGTATGCCTGGTGGACACCCTTCCTTTAGAGATCCAGTTCTTAAGGGGAAATGGCAACATCCATAGGTCAGGGGTGGAAGTAGGGGTAGGAATTAAAGAGGGGGAGGAAATTAATTCATTTAAAAAAATGTAAAATCAGCTTGTCAGTGTCCAAAAAATCTCTGCTGGGATTTTCCATTAGAATTACACTGAATTTTGTTTGGTGAGAATTAACAGTGAAAGATAGGAGTTATAACAACCTGCTGTGTATATCTTCCTCTGTGAATGCTGAGTATCTCTCCCAGGTCCTGTACATTAGGTAAAGCTGGATCTGATCAGAGCTTGTATCTCCTCAGATTTACTTTCTGGTCTGATGGGTGTATAGCTCATTTTTTCACCTGGAGTATTTCCTTCTGATAAAATAATCTGGTGTGGAAATAATGCTTGCCTTCTTGTCTTCTAAACTAAATCCCCTTTTAGCAGGTATCTATGTCATGGTTTGGAATAAATTGATGACTCTGCTTATACCAGCTTAGAAGTAGAGGATACAGATCAATTCCAATGTAATAGTCAACAGCAAAAGCCTATCTCAAAATAGCTTAAATAGAAAAGAGTTCTACTCACTCATGTAACAGACAGACAGCTGGATGCAGGGCTCAAAGGATGTAATCAGCTCTCTTGATCTCTCCTCTCTGCTTGTCTCTGTAATTGGTCTCAATCTCTTTCCCAGAGGCTGGGAAAGATGGCCACAAATGAATCTAACCAAAATTATTTTTACAATTTCCCATGCCACAAAAAGAGTTTCTCTCTCTATCTCTCTGCCTCTCTGTCTCTTCTTTCTCTACCCTCAAGCATCTATACATCTATCTTGAGTCATTGCCTGTGTCAATCACTGTGACCAGGGGATGAAGGGCTTGCCTAGCTTTGCTCTCACACCCACCCTCTTTGACTTGGTGTATACTGAGAGGCAGGCAAAGGGAGCAATCATCGTGAGCCTCATCTGAATCTTAAGAATGGGTTCCCCACAGCAGAGAGGGGTTCTGTTTCCGGAATAAGGGAAGGAAAGCTGGGTAGACAAGAATAGCATATGTCACTAAAGTTAGAAAATACTGGGCCTCATTTTATACCACCTGTATCAGTGTTCAACCACCTCTCCTTTAGATCAAGAGTCCCCAGACCTGGGGCTGCGGATTATTAGTTGTCCTTGGCCTGTTAGTGAGTTTTTTAAAAATCCCCATGCCCATGTTGCAACCCAGGCCAGGTTAATCAGAACTTTTGGCACTGGGACCCAGATAACAGTATTTTTTAAAGCTCTTCATGTGATTTCAATGTGCAGCCAAGATTGCTACCACTGATCCAGCTGACGGGCAGCCCATTTACTGACTCCTCCTAGACAGTCCTTGCTTCACTATTGGGATGTGAAAATACAAAGAACTAAGATTTAATTGTGGCCCTAGAGGGAAAAGACAAGGAAGTAATTCTCTGCCTGTGTTGGTTGTAATCCATGAATCCCAAGTAAGAATTTCATGGGCCAGATACATTTATGATAACATTTATGATATCCATGGTATATTTTAAAAACTGGGGGCAGGGGAACCTCATAAATTCTAGATTTTTATCTTCTCTCGAAAAGTAAGAAGATCATGGAAATATTGGGCAGCGTTGATAGCAACTGCCCCCTTTAGACAATAATTGTGCTTCTCAGTTTGTCACAGCTTCCACCACTCTCTATTAATATGCCTAGTCAATTTCATTAGTCAAAATGATCTGCCCTAACCCTGGGCATTTGAGTTTATAGCCACTTCTAGGGGCTAAGCCTGCCTGTAACCTGGCAAAAGGAATTCTCTATATAATATGTCTTCATTCATCTAACTGAGCTTCTCTTTGGGACAAAGTTCTCACAGTAACAAGGTGTGTTCATTATCCTGACCTTTTCCCCTGGACAGAAATCTCTTGAGTTATTGTGTCAGCATAGGTTATAGATATGCTAGTGTCCATATAGATATAGAGATACATTGATGAATATATACCTGTAGATATAGATATAGATATAATCATACTTTTAACAAGACTTCTCATGACTGTCAAGGAGCCACCCTAAAAGAGGCACACACAGACCTCAGTGCTTCTCTTTGCCACCAAGGCAAAATAAATACTTTGAAAGGGAATTGATTCAACTCAATTTAATTCAGTAAATACGAATAACAGCATTTGTCTAGGATGTTCCAATTTATATAGAACTTCACACTGTTATTAAGTTAAACCTCATAGAAACTATGTGAGGAAGGCTTTATTACAATTTCCACTTTATAGATTAAGAAATTAAAGCTCAGATAATTTTTAGAGACCTTAGGTTATTAATTTTCAAACCAAAACTTGAGTATATACTTTTCATCCTAAATCTCATACTTCTGTATCAGAACACACTGTACTCTCCAACAGAAAGTTACAGTTAAGAGTCGTGTTGAAAGGTTGTGATGGTTAATGGAGCTGGAAAACTTGAGGATCTTATAGATGCTGATTATATGGCTAAGACCCTCTCAAATCATACCCAGCAGTAACTGAGATCACTTGAACTGCCTGGCCTCCACAAAGCAGAGCCTCAAGTTCAAGATTAATTTGGCAGGGCCAAATGAGTAACCTAGATACAGTGAACATTAATCTGTACTCTAGAGAATTTTAAAAATTGCAAAATTTATGAAAGATTTAATCCTTGCTAAATTGAAGTTAACTTGCACACTTATATGACCCAATATTATTTACTAAGCATACAGTAAAATGAAATTTTCTGGGAATTTAGAGAGGAAATTAATAAAATATTCTGATTATTTGACTCATGAATTTCATACAGAGATTTCAAGATTAACTCTATATCAAAGATAGATATATATCTTGATTGACAATTTCTGATTTACAACAACTTTCTCCTAACTGAAAGTAAATAATTTAGCATTGTGCTTGGGTATATATTAGTACACAATAAACGCTCTTATAATTATTACAAGCTTCCTTTCAATATTTTTCCAATTGACTTTTTATTTTATGTGTCATTGCCATGGTTTCTTTTCCCCAGCTTTATTGTCTTGGACATATAATATTGTGTAATTTTAAGGTATACAAGGTAATAACGACACACATTGTGAAGTGATTACCATAATAAAGTTAATTAACACCTTTATCAGCTCGCATAATTACAATTTCAGTGTGTGGAGGTGGGGTGGGGTGGATGCATGGGGAGAATATTTAAAATCTGCTCTCTTAAAGACTCTCAAGTATATAATATAGTCACCATATAGTTGTTACACTAACTGTAGTCACCATTCTGTATATTATCCCCAGAACTTATTCATCTTATAACTAGAGGTTTTACCCTTTGAACATGTCCAATTTTCCTCAATTCCCTGCCCCTGGCAATTATCATTCTATTCTGTTTCCATGAGTTTGGCTTTTTTAGATTCCATATATAGTGAGATCACAGGGTATTTGTCTTTCTGTGTCTGATTTATTTCACTCAGCATAATGCCCTCAGGTTCCATCCGTGTTACTGCAAATCTTGTCATGGCCTATTTCATTTAGTATGCACTCAATAAATGTTTCTTACATTGAACTAAACTGAATAATATTATAAATTTTCAGGAAAAAATTCCCCAAAAATGCCCTGTAGAAATTTTGAGAAATTCTGGAGTATAAAAATATAAAATATTTTCAAAACATTGCAGGAGTATTATTAGAAGTTAAGCAATTATAGTATTAATTTCAAATGTCTTTTTAATTGTGAAGGGCTATAGCAAATACTTGTTTATAATACAATTTGATAGTCACGGTTTATATTTGTTTATATTTGTTTATAAATTGAATTTTCCTCCTAATTCAATCTGGTTTGTTTCAATTGATCCAAGGCAAAAAAATTTTATTGAATTACTTTTATAATTATAATTGTCATCTAAAGCATTATTAACCAATGTTAAACTCAAGGAAATAATTGATAAAATTCCAAAATTTAACTTTATATCATAAATTTAAATATGATATTAAAGAGAAAGCTAAATGTCAAAAAATTTCTAAAAGTCTGCAAGAAAAAGAAAGGCAACCAAATGAAAAAAATGTGCAAAATTTGAAAACATAATTATCCGCCAAACACATGAAATGATGTTTAGTCACACTAATAGTCCGAAAAAAAGCAAAATAAAATAATGCCATCGGATTAGGAAAAATACAAGGTAATAATATCAAGATGATACTGAGGGAGGATGAAGGCAAAGAGAAGTTCTCATCACTTCTGGAGGAGGAGATATTATTGTCTCTAGAGTTGCTCTGGGTAAAACAACATGTTCATGCCAGGAATGACTCTATTCTGAATCTACTCTAGAGAAACATTCACACACATGCCCAAGGAGCTGTATACTTGGATGCTTATTGCAGCTTGGTTTGTAAAAGGAAAAGTTGAAAACAATTATCTATCAATTTGGGGTAGATAAGTAAACTGCGGTATACTTACATAAGTTAGGGGTTGGTTTCTGGTGCACATAATAGGTAACTCAACTTAGAGTGTCTTGCCCAAAGTAGATTATTTTTTTCTCACACTGCAGAATTTGGAAGTAGTTTGTTCAGGCTGGTGCAGCAGACCCACACTATCATCAGCATCCTGGGCTCCTTCTATCTTTCTGCTCTGTTGTCCTAAGTCTTGCTTTCATTTACTTGTTCTCAAGGAGGTTCCTTACACATCTCCTTGGGCATCATGACTTTGTACTGCAACGAAGGGGTATGAGAAGGGAATATGCAAAATGCTGAGTCCCCAGCACTTGAAGAACTTTACTGGAAGCAACACATAGTGACCTTCCTTTTGTTGGCCAGCACTGTGTCACATATTACCCTAGCTACAAGGGAGTCTGGAAAATGTGTCATTTTGTCTGGGCACATTGTCACTAAAAATAAAAGAAGGAGGAAAGAAGAAGGGTAGAATAGATAACTAGATTAGCAAAAAGCAATTCCTTCAAAGATACTTACTTAAGTGGATTATTGTTAGGAAGGTGCTTGGTCCAATAGAGTCACAGAAGATAGACTTCTAAGTCGTATGGGTGAATGAAAAAGTTATCAAACAAAAACTATGGTATAATGCCATAACTACTCTCACATATCTGTACCAGACACAGAGAAAACGGTAAACTGATACATAGAAAAAGATCTGGAAGAATATACACCGAAACCCTAAGAATGATTAATTAGGGGGTTGAGGGTTGGGAATCTCTAGTTTTATTTATAATTCTAGACATAATGGACATGAAGATGTTATCCAGATTCTTCTTCAAGGACATGAAAATTGTTTGCCCTAGTAGTTCAGGGTGTTAGCAGCAGACAATCCCCAACTGTCAGCACTTTCTTGAATTGCTTCAGCTGCTGAGAGCTGCCTCATTCAAGGTCACACTCCTGGTGGTAAGAGCGAGTGGCCCACGTTCAATAACTGATCAGAGGTGGTATATAAAGCCCCAGCCATTTCAGTCCAATAATGAGCTGAGGCAGTTCAGCCTACATCACAGCTGATTTCTCTCTCTGCCCAGTTTCTCTCGCTCTCTCCTTCCATAGGTGTTACTATTAAAGGTCTTCTCCACTAAACATTCTGTGCACTAAATACTCTGTTTCAGAGTCTGCTTTCCAAAGAACCCAACTGTAACATAGTCTTTCTGTTTTATTGTGATATGTGTATTCCTGAAAAGCTACATGTTCTGCAAAATTGTACATGAAAAATAACTAGGCTTATGAAAAAAATAGAATTGGGAGAACTATTCAAAACCAATGCCAGTAAGTAGAGCACCAATAAAACCAACAATTGTAATAAAAATACTAACCAGTTGAATCTCCAACTGCAATCAGTTGATCCCTGCAGCCTTAAACCGTGACTCAATGTGCACCCTTGAGAGCATTTGCTTCCAGTAGAGTCAAGCTTCATCAAAATTAAAAAGAAAGGGTAGCCTTTTGATCAGTCACTTTTTTTTTTTTTAACCAAGGGGAAAATATATCCTTCACGGCTTCTTTAACTGCACTCACAACTTCATCAGGCAGCTTAAAGGTGTGGAAATTAAGGCAATTTCGTATCATTTGAACTAAAAGAATGTACTCCTGTGAGATTTTGGTTTTTCTTTTTTTGGTTAAGGTCTTCATGTATTGCTACGGTTTTCTTATTTGTAAGAAATCTTGTCCTGATCACTTCAAAATATTAATAAGATGGACAATTTTATGTATAAATCTGTGTGGCTTCTGTGTTCTACTGACATCAATCCCTGATTCTCATTGCAAGATTGGAAGAGATAAGTGTGTCAGATTTTGAAAAAGCCTCTTGATGTGCTATCTCTATTAAAAATATAAAAATGTATCTATATGAAGGAAGAATACAGTGGAAAAGGAAACTAAGTATGAGTGGTATTTAGTTCTCGATTTCTATAATTTGAATTGTTCTTCTCTGTCTATATATTGTTATTTGTAGATATACTGATCTGCCACCAGCTGAGTTAGTCTTACCCACTGTTCTCATATTCTCAGTTCATTTAGTGAAAAACTGTGTACCAGGCAGAGTGAGGACACCATTCTATCAGGCTTCCCAAATCGTTCTGGGATACCGTGTTATAGAATATGATTAAAGGACGTTTGGTGCAGTAGAAATAACTTTGATTTAAAGTCAAAAGACAAATTATATTCCTAGCTCTGCCCCCTGCAGTATGGTCTCTGGGGTAAAGTAAATAACAACTTTGAAATTAGAAAGTTTGATGAATGCAACTTTCTGTGGCCCCCTGACCACCAACCAGCCTGTACTCTTGAAATGTCAACCTGACCAAATATTTTCCTATTTTAACTTTTACAGCTTGTTCCCATACTTCTTTCCCTAATGCTTATCTGTAAGAAAATAAATATTAAAAACAGTAGAAGTATGCATCGGGGACCAACCAGATGTGGACAAAGAGATATATGTACCTGTTTTGGTGATGTGTTTTAGTTGAAATGGTTCTGACAGCCAAACTCAGAGGCAGGGGACAGCTTGCCAATGTTCTCTGACTTAAACTGACAATGGCTGATTTTTTAGTACATCATATTTAGGCAGTTCTACTCTAGCGAGGAGTTCATTAGGTTTGAGATGCCTCTGAGAATAGGGCTATGACTTTGGTGGAAACTTTGTATAAAACAAACAACATCCTTATGGAGTCTTGATACTTACATAAGTATTTACCAGGAGAATTCTAGAATTTTCAAGTTGATTGCACTCAGTGTTTTGTTGTCACTTCTCTATATTTATATTTTGAATTTATTTTGCTCTCAGATAAGTTATTTTATCTCTCCTAAGGGGAAGAGAATTTTGTTTTAGATTATAAACAAAGTACTGATTCAGTATTACCTGTCTCATATTAATAAGTGTCACAAAAAGAAAAGAATCTACATGAAAAGCTACTACATGTTGCTTCAAACTCTGGGGAGTGTGTGTTTGTCTATCTATATCTATATATACCAATATATATATGACTCAGTCTACGTGATAGTGTAATGTTACTTTTCTATAACTGAACTTAAATTCTATATTGTGATTACCATTCTTGTAGGTAATGAATATGTGATCTCAATTTAGAAACTCTTTTCCATTCTCTCTTTCACCTGTGTAGGGAATTTATAGAGTACCAATGTATGGGAGGATGAGATCTGGTATGTGTTGCCATATATCCAGTTGACTTCTGTAGTAATTTGGGCTAATAATCAAAACATACTTAATATCTAAAAATCAAAATGGCACAGGCACAGATATTCAAATTAGATGTCTGTAGCAACTAATTCGTACAGTGAACAGCACGTTCTGATGACCTTGCCCTTCTGGTTCACCCAAGTTATAGATACATGTTTTTGTCCCATCAAAAAACCTCTTCAAGTTTCCATGCTATATCCAAGTGCTTTCCAGAGCATTAAATAGATTATATTATTCCTGACCCACTTGTGGCCATGGGAACTGTGTCTTTTCTACTGTTACTTTAAGACATGGGGAAATTAAAGGCCTTTCATCGTCCTAGATTATACTCAATAATTGGGGTAGGGTGTTGGTGTCAGTGGGTTACCCTGATCTTGATTTCTCCTTCCTTATCAAAGTTTAGCTTGGGTTTGGACCAGGTTAGAGGTAGGGACCAGGTATCTGAAATGGTCAGAGCATAGGTAATTTTCAGAAATTCCAACTTCTAACTTTATTATTTTATAGTAAACTCTCCCCTTCTAAAGAAGCTAAAGAATCTTTACTTAATTTGGGACACCGTAGCCTGGCTTTTCATATAGCTTCCCAAGTAGTCTTCAAATTTTGTTTAGGACAAAATTTGTATGGTCTGAGATCTTCAAGGCTCTTTGCCTTGGATTTTGAGAACCAAGGGTCATTCTTCTACTGTTTTGTTTCATACCTACTGAGGCAACGCATGGTGCCCATTAAACAGGAGAATGTTCACAGCATAATAAAGAATATCAAATATGGCAAAGTTATTGGCTACTGTATAATTAAATATTAATCCGCCATATCTGCTTCAGGCAGCTAACCCATTTGTCAAGTTTATACATGAACATCTCAAGCAAAAGAATAGTATTCTTCCTTGAAAGCACGTCCAGTCTTTAGGTTACTCTGTTAAGAAGTTATTTGTTATAAAGGTCTTAGATCTGTCTCTGTATAACATTCCTCAAAACATGAAAATAAAGAAAAAATACCAGTCATTTATTATCACTTATCTCCAGGACTCCCTTCAGGTATCTTGTACTTTCTCCACACTGGACATTTGTCCTTCTTTCGGTTTCTCTTCACCATGCTTCTTTTTGACATAGGGCCTTTGTTATGCTGTACCCACGCTACGAAAAAAAAAAAAATTCTTTTCCTATTTATGCAATATCCCCCTCCTTCAAATTTTAACTCAAATGACGTGTCTTTGGGAAATGTCTCCAAGTTTCCTAATAAGATTCTTTATTTCTCTTTTTTTATAGTCACTAATTTACAATTCTTTGTATGATTATTTATTTCACCCATTCTATCCCACGGGTTATTATCAATCGAGCTGGCAAGTAGTAGGTACTGCTTAATAGTTTTTGAATGAATGAATGAAAAGATCCTACTTCTATGTAAAGCTAGATCTGAGGCCACTTACTCAACATGCCTTTCTTCACTCTCTCTTACCTCTTATCTCTACGTTTCCTTTTCTTTTTTAATTGCAGTGCCTGTTTCCAGCAAGCAGTAGAATAGATAGATTAATGTGTGTAGTTTTTTTCTTCTTTCTTTCCTGAAGGCCAATTACAGGCTGTGGTGATGATTATCCTATGGAGTCACCCAGACCTCATTTAATGAGCAACATGAATCTGCAGGGAAATATTGTTGTCCAGGGTTTGAGTCAAAGATTGCAATGAGAGGTTACCAACTACTCCCTCAAAAAAAAAAAAAAAAAAAAAAAACCCACTGGTAACATTTTTTTCAAATGTCATTTATACTGCTTTATAATATTTATAGTATATGTTGACATTAATTACACCAGTTAATGGGGGTAAAGGCAGGATAGTCTCAAAAAAGTTTATAATAACAAACTCTGCTTTTTTATATTTTCTAAAGTGTAACACACCTTCATCATAGATGTTATTACAAATCTTTACCTTACAAATTCCTTTCAGACATAACCCATTAGACTACAGAAAACATTACTGAAATATATCTTCATTCTTCTAAAAATTAAATATGGTAATTTAATCATCTAACAGCCTTAAACAAATTCTTGATTAAGTTTTTATGATTGGTGATGTTTTCTCAATGTAATTTCTTTTTGACCACATTTAAAAACCCTACTAAGAGCTAATATTCAGGGAATATTTATTCTAGTCCATTGCCTCTTTAGAAAGATATTATTAGACCTTCTGTTTGGTACAATTTTAAATAATAATAATATTGTTGTATTGGTAACAAAACAAGACAAAAAAAACATTCAGTTTGAAAAATGATGGTGATTTGAATATGAACAATTTACTACCTAGCCATATCAAACTTAATTTCCCAAAGATATAATTATAGTTGATAAAGCTAAGAAGTAATATGTACATTTGTAGAAAAATTTTTTAAAAATAGCTTATTTGAAACTGAACAAAAAATAAGTGAGACAGATATTTTATTTATGATGCCAATATTTTGTTTATAACATAATCTATGTTACCAAAAATGCCCCAAATATGGATATGGAAACCTGTCTTCAAATAATTTAATTACACAAAGTGAGCTGCAAAAGTATAAATCACCATCTGAAGAACTGGTCACTTTAATCTTTTTTCAATACTGCTCATTGGAGAAAAGGTTGTTTGGTGGTTTACATTTTTGATAAACAAAAAATGTATAAACATTATACAAAGAAGATATAGCAATTTGTTCAGTAGTAATTTAAGAAGGACATCGTTGAAAGGAAAACAGTTTGACTTTGAAATTTTATTTCCGTTAATGGATTTTTTCTTAAATAATCTGTAAAGGTAGTTTGTAATCTAACCACAATTTTTGAGGGCCTAAATGTTTGCTTTTAAAAAAAAAATCTATTCTCCAAATTATTATGAGGGGGGTTTGGACAGGTGATTAAGCAAGGTAAGACTGGACATAGAAGAGTGTGTCTTGTAGGCAGGGGACAATCAAGGTAATTGCATAAGAAATGCATTTCCTACACAAAAATATTAAATTGCTGTGGTTTCTCCCTCTTGTTTGCTCCCAGATTCTTTTTGGAAAAAAAAAAATGCAAAATTCGTGCCTGAGCAATGAATGCCCAACATGATTAACATATTACAGATAGTTCAATGACCTCTCTGTGTAAAATAATTGGTGTCTATACAAATGAAAATAAGTAGCTCTCTACACTGCCCTTTGTTCTGATTAAAGTTAGAAGATGTATTATTTTTCTGCACAGGGCAAGATCATCCATTAAAACACACACAACTCTGCTTGTTTTCTATTTTGAAAATTATTCAGTATTTTCAACTACATTCTTTCAGGCAGAAATGCATTTTAACAAAGTTAGTGTAGTCATAACTAGTAGACATTGTATACTGACTGAATAGCAATTTAAAATGCTAAGGTCATAGCAAGTGAGAAAAATAGAATATGTGACTTGTTTTAAATCATAAAACATTAAAATGCAGGTACTATAATAGAAAACCAATTATTTTCTCTATAATTTGTTAGGCTAACCTTTTGGCTGAAGAAGTCATAAGGTAAAACAGACTAATGGCTTTGCAGCTCAAATAAAAGGAAGTTTCTAACCAAATCTAATTATACGAAGTAGGACACAAAGTTATTTTGCACAATGCATTATTTCCAACTGAGTGGATATCAAGTTTTTAAAATTTTTTAATTGTTTTCATTTTTTAAACCATAGAAAGCAGTAGCAGCAGCCACTACCCCAGGTACAGCTAGATAACTTAAACTTATGAACTGAAATGAAGTAGAAAATATACTCCATGTTTATGTAGCCATAGCCCCACTGAGCAAACTGCCCAGTAAAATAAATATCTAGGCAGAAAGATAGTCCATGAGGCTTATGCTGCTAGGACGGTAGACTTGATAAAGTGAGCAGAGACAGAGCCATTCATAAATTTTTTTTTCTTTTATAAAATATCTACTGTGGACCTGTTATCTGCCAGACTCTGAGATAGACACTAAGGAGGCAAAATTAACAAAGCCGGGCATGTTGATTTTCATGTAGTACTTGCTTTTTGGTAAACTTTTATTTTGAGACAATTGTAGATTCACATGCAGTTGTAAGAAAAAAACAGAGAGACTCTGGGTACCCTTTACCCAATGGTATCATTTTTCATAACTATCGTGCAATATCACAATCAGACATTGACGGTGACAGTCAAGCTACAGAATAGTTGCACCACCACAGGGTCTGTCATTCGCCCTTTAAGAGTCCCCACCCACTTCCCACTTGCCTGCATCCTCTCCCTTACTCCTGGCAACTACTAATCTGTTTCCAGTTCTATAATTTTGTCAATTCAAGAATATTATATAAATACACTATGTGGCCTTTTGGAACTGACTTTTGAAATGCTGCATAATTCTCTGGAGATTCTCTCCTTTGGAGATAACAATGACATTAATGTTTGATTTTCTGTAGTAATCTTACAGGAGACACCTGTTAATCTTTTTTTCAGTCTATTTTCTCTTTTGTTCAAAAAGTACAGGGTAATTTCTGTTGTTCAACTTTCCAGTTCACTCTCCTGTTCTCTTTCTCCTATCCTCTCCATTCTGCAATTGAGCCCATTCATGGAGGGTTCATTTTGAGTTCTAAAATTTCTTTGTTTTTTTTCTTCATATCTTCTGTTTCTTTGCTGAAGCTTTCTAATTTTTAATTCTTTTTAAGCCCATTAATAATTGTTTATTGACACTTATCATGGCTCCTTTAAAATCTTTTTCGGATCATTGTTGTTGGCATCTATCGACAATCTTATTTCATTTGCTTGAGATCATCCTGGTTCTTGATCTGATGGTGATTTTTATTCAAACCTGGACATTTCGGTATTATGTTATGAGACGCTGGATCTTATTTCAACCTCCTGTTTTGTTTTTTTTCTCGGCGCCCTGGCAATGGGGTGTGGGGGATAGGGTGGCACTGCCTGGTTATTACTACTTGCAGATAGACATTGAAGTTCTCCACTCAACCTCCATTGACACATGCAGGTAGGTGGGAAGTCCTTATTAGTGTTCAGTTGGATGAGTTTTGGTTTTCCAGGGGGTTTTAGTTCTCCAGGGGGTTTTGGTTCTCCAGGGGGTCACCACCGATACTAGGGTGAGAATGGTCTTATTACGGATGAGAAATGCCGAGTGTCCTGACTCCTCTAGGCCTCCTTTGACGCCACCAGTGGTGAGCAGAGGCTGTGCCTCATTATGACTAGGTAAGAGGTGGAAGCCCAGGTTCCCCATGTGATCTCCACTGACACCATGGGATGGAGGGGAGGAACTTATTACCAGATGGGGTAGTAGGGAGGTAAAAATCTTGGCTCCCTACTTGGCCCTTGACACCACTCTGGCAGGGGTTTTATGGTGCTTCTTACAGGCTCCTGAGTGTGGAAGTCTAGCTCTCTCATTCAGCACTTGTGTGCTTAAGTGAAGGTGGAGCCACAGTTTTCTCTACAACATTTGACTGGAGCTGAGCAGTTATTGTCTAAAAGTTTTCTGTCTTGCTAGGTTGTCCTTTTCCTGCTCTTTTGGCTAGAAGAACAGATTTTTGTTTGTTTGATTTGTTTTGTCTGCACTTACTGAGGTTTTGGGGTTGCTGGCTTTTTTACTTGCGAGTATGAGACATATGAGGTAAGAGGAAACTCACTATTTTTTTGTTTCTTGGAACTCTAGATCCTTAGCTAGTCTGCTTCTTCTCTCCACCTTTCAAGTCATCTTATACTTGTCTTATATATAATGTCCAGGAATTTTAGTTGTACTTAGTGAGAGAGTAAGAAAAAGTATATCTATTCCACCTTCCTGAAAGCAGAAGCCAGTCGATAATTTTTTTTTTTGATTACTACATTTTTTATTCAACAAATGCTCTATTTTTGAGTTCTGTAGATAAGAATCTAAATAACTCAGAAAAGGTTGTGGACCCACTCAAACTATGTACCCAGAATTCAAAACACTTTTTACCTTCATTGCTGCCACCACTGTGGTCCATACCACCCCCATTTCCCATCTGAATTACTACAATAACCTTATAACTGCTTCCCCCTTGGTCTCCTACTCTCTATATTTAATACAATAGCCAGAATAACTCTATTAAAACATTAGTTTGATTTTTGCCTAATATCTTTCAAGGGCTTCTCACTACCAAAGCCAAAATTCATACAATTCCCTACAAGGCTCCACACATCCTGTACCCCCTTATCTTTTTTGACCTTATTTCTCCCATTCTTCCCTCACTCATACTGATGCAGCCATAGTGACGTCCATGCTGTTCTTCACACACATTAGCACATTCCTACCTGCTCTTTCCTTGGTCTGGAACATTTTTGCCCCAGATACTCCTCATGGATAGCTCTTTCACCTCCTACATATCTTTGCTACCATTTTTAAAGATGCAGCTATACATCACACCCTCTACCCTCACTCTAGGTCCCCCTTCTTGCTTTTATTTCCATAGCAATTACAATTCTAATACAGCATACAGCTTACTAATTTGTCTAGTTTTGTTCATTTTCTGCCTCTCCCATTGAAACATAAGCATCATGAGAGACATGGTGTTTTGTCTGCTATTTCACTGCTGTTTGTCAACATCAAGAACAGTGACCAGCATATACTAAGTCTCAGTAAATATCTGTTGAATGAATAAATGACATATATATCTAGGTTTCGTTGAGACAGAAATACTTTCATAACACAGCAAGAGCTCTGATTGACAGCAGTTCTGATGATACAGATGAACTCAGTAGATATTCCTTTAGATGCATTTACACAGGGGTCCCTGTTCTTGTGTTACACCACTTTATTTCTTATAGATTCTTTCTCCCCCTGCATCCTTCTGCCTTTCCCATTCTAACCCCACTACCAATTATAAGATTTTCTCAATAATCTCTAAGTCGAAAAAATAACAAGATTGAATCTGATTGGTCCAGTGAACCGTCACCATGTCTTAGCTTGGCAAAATCCTTACAACAGTTCACATTACAGGTTTGCAGCCACGGAGCACCTTTGGTCAGCCATGGGTCAAATGGTATAGTGTGGGACTACCTCTTTTGGACAAATGGCTTAGGGTAGTTCTCTCAAGAGTGGGAATTGGGCAAGACAGAGGCCCAGAGAGGAGTAGATTCTTCTCTAATATGCTAGGCAACTCTGTAGATTCATGAAAAATTTTATATATTTAAAAATAAAATCCTCAGATCCTACCTTTGACTGTTGCACAGGCAAACAAGCTACTTACCCCATACCTTAGAAAAATGGGAACAAAATGATGAGTCAGTATTTATCAAAGGGATTGCTGACTTTTTTGACATTCTGTCCAACAGAAGATTTAGCTCCTTCATCCATGCAATAAATAGCAAAAGTTTGATTTAACTGAACTTTTACTTTTGAAATAAAATGAAATGTCAATGCAGAACAAACAGAAAGACTTTCCTCTTAGGTTTATGCATTGTCAGAAGAGTGACAAAATCCTTTGCTTTGCAGCATATCCTGGAAGGGCCTCACAAATCTTTTGAGAGTTCTTGGGAGTAGGAGAGGTCCTGTGTCTCAGATCTTATGGCTCCACTACAGTGCCTTCCTGAGCCCTCCAGAAGTATACAAAAACAAAGGAGAAACGTTAGCACCAACTGCTGCCCAGAATGACAGGTAAGGGACAGCAGTTTGGAATCGGTATGGATTTGAATTTGGAGTTTTCGGTAGAAATGTTTTTTGGCCCTACTCAAGGAAAAATTGTTTCTAACAAGCAGAGCCTAATTAAGCCTATTATTAAATCTCTCATCTTTTATATAACATGATAAATACATTATAAACAAACTGTCCCATGACAAGCAGCTTTCAAAACATAACAAAAAAGTGAGAAAAATAATATTAAGCATATTTTCTTCCTTAGAAAATGTCTATCACATCAAACAGCTGTTTGTTATTATGTTGTTTGGTGGATTTTTTCCCCCATACTTAGAAATGAAAGGAAAAAGCTATTATGAATAAATCATGATAACATTACCGAAGCTCAAAGAACCAGTGGAATGATTTAATATGAGTACGTTTAATTTTGGAGAAATGGAACCAATTTGAAATTTTAACAGAGCCTTTTGTTTTCACTTTTCTTTATAATCATTTCCCTATCCTAGTGAACACAAGATATTGATTACTAAGCAAACATGTATTTACTTTTCATTGAACACCTCCAAAAATAGAGCCAGAGTTTACCTTTTGTTGGTGACACATAACGGGTGCTATTAAGCAAAATGCACACACAGGTAGCCCAGCTTTTTCTGTTCTCTTACCTGATGAAATTTTCCTTTATAATTGAGCAAGCTTTTAATTCCCTTGATGAGCATGCAACACTACCCAAATTGAAAGGAGGTAGATTAAATTGTAGTATGTCTGAGCTAGGTGAATTATCTGCTGATGAGAGTAGAATGACAAGTAATTACCTTGTTTTTTTCATCTATAATTTGCCCAATTATTCTTACTTGTTTAATTATCTTGGATAGAACACGAGGCCAATAAAATTTTCAAGACAAAATTTTGTATCATTTTAGTACAACTTATATTGATAAACAGCAGCTAAATAAAATAACCAGGATACAACAATGTCAACATTTAAAAAGTCAGTTTTATTATATTGCTTTGTTAATATTTAGTGCACTTACTGTCAGAACCATTTGAGGCATGGTGAATCTGGGGGTAATTATTAAATGAGAGCCCTGAGAGAGGTCATGCTCTATATGCTTGCTTTCCCCCCTTCTCTCTGGTTCTAACACCAAGAGGCTATAAATTCCTCAGAAATGAAACACCAAGTTGTCCAGCAGACAGAATGAGATAAGAGTGCACCTCTGCCAACCTCCACTAATGAAGAACCATAGGCTTCTTAGACATAATTCAGTGATGAAGAGTAGATGGTACTGTTTCCGAATCCAGAGCTTCTTGAGGGTGAAGAATGTGTGATTCATCCCTCATCATAATTCCGGCACCTAGACTGTGCCCGTCACGGTGCAGTCAAACAACTAAGTTCTGGCAAAAGTGAATACATGTAGGAATGAATTCTATTTCTCATTCTACATTGTAATACACAGTCGTCTCTTCTGACATCTTTTCCATCCAAAAAAAAGGCTTACTTCATATCAATTATTTAGTATTAAATTAGAGGCTGCTGGATAATAGGCCAAGGTGGAAAGTACATTCTGCAAGCTAAGTCCCACTCATTTGGGTTGAGTTGTTGAGTACATCAGATGGTCTTTGCAGGCAATAACTGTTGACAGCTACATGATCCTAAATACAATATAAACCTCTCTCACTGGTAAGTTTCTTATTTGCATGATCTAGAGGAGGGTTGGTCTTTAAATAAGATCACGTTAGATCAATCAATTATTGAGAACATTACTGTACCACAATGTAGTATAGAGGTATGAATTTGTTCTACGACATTCTGGGACAACAAAAGGTACATTGCTTTATTAGCATTAATCAAATTAATTCTGGCTTCATGCCTTCAACTGTCAGGGTTATGTGAAATTCTATCCTGTGTTTTTGGAGGCCCCTCTACATCCTTAGAGAGAGTCATTTATATTCATATATATACAAATATATGTCCATTTTTATTACTCCACTCCTGCCTTTCTTACCTAAAAAGCAGCATACATTATATACTGTTATAACTGTACTTAAAAAAAAAAATTAACATATCTCCTGAAACCTTTCCACATCAATGTGCAGAGCATGCTCTCATTCTTTTTTACAGGCTTATATTATTTTATTTAGTGGCTGTACCAGACTTCATTTAACAAGCGTTTTATTGTTCTCCAACTTTTGCTATTGCAAAAAAAAAAAAAATACTGCAACATAAGTTGTATAGACACTTCATTTCTTATATTCTAATGTATCTATGGAGGTCCTGTGTCAAAGAGCATACTATATTGCACTACTTACCAGCAGTGTAGGAGTGCCTATTTTTGATGGGAAGATTGTAAACTATTGAGTCAGTTTCTTTAAGAGTTATGTGCCATTTCATTTTTCTGTTTTTTGGTTTGTTTGTTTGTTTTTTTGAGTTAGTTCTGGTAATTTGTACTTTTCTAGGAATTTTTGCATTTGTCTAAATATCTGTACATTTTTGCATCTGATGCCTTGACATTTTGGGTCAGATGACATCTTGTTGTGGGGTACTGTCCTGTGCACTGCAGGATGTTTAGCAGCATCTCTGACCTCTGCTCACTGCATGCCAGTATCACTCCCCACTTCAGTCTGTGTTTCCAATCACAGTATATCTCTAGATATTGCCAAGTGTCCCCTGGGAAAGGCTGGGGCCAGAGGAGCAAAATTGCTCTCAGTTGAGAATCACTGATCTAGAAGTTTGGCAAGGATCAGACAGGACTTTTTGAAGAATGAACTTTGGCTTTGTTAATTCTATTTTTTCTTTTTCTACTTAATTAATTGCTCCTTTGTTTTCTTTCTCTGTTCAGACTTATTAATGTTTATTTTACAACTTTTTATGGTTGATAGTGAATGCTTCAGTTTTCACCTTATTTTATTTTATTTTTTAAATGTAAGCATTTAATACTATACATTTCCTTCTAAGTATCACTTAACTACAATTCACAAGTAGGTGGAATTATAGTCTGGTTTTAACTTTCAATTTTAACTTTAGTTATTTCTTCTTTTAACCATAGGTTATTTTTAAATGTTTTCATAATTTCTAAATTTATGGGATTTTTAATTTATTTTTTAAAAGTTGATTTCCAATTTTACTTAATTGGCAAGGACTATGCCTGTGTAGTTTTGATCTTTTGACATACATTGAGACCTCTTTATATTTTAGAATGTGGTCAATAATTTTCATGTTTCACGTATTCTTGAAAATACTGTCTAGCTGCCTAATATAGTCTTCTATACAAGTCCATTACCCAGTTCTCAAACATTTTTATATCATGTCTCACTGGGGTAAATGAATGAGGTTGCCTGAGGTCAGATGAGATTGATCTGTAAGGCTCATGACCCACAGCCTATAACAAAGTAAAATGCTTGGTCTTTCTGACTCCATCTTGTTTGGGCCTACATTGTTAATATAGAGTTCCAAATTAACTAGTGTTAATATAGTGTTCCAAATCGTCCTAATTCTCATTAAATTATTAATCTCTTAAGTACAGAGAAAGTTGTGTTTTAAGTTTTTTATTTTTATACTTTTTCTTTGTAGTTATGTAAATTTTGGTTTTGTATGTGGTATTAGGTACATACAAATTAGAATTGTTACATATTTCTAATAAATGTTAATTTTGTTTATTATAGTTAATAAATTGGAATTATCTCTAGTATGGCTTTTTGTTTTCATGTTTATTTTGCCCAACATTAATGTAACTATGTCAGCTTTCTTATTTGCTTATTATATATATTTTTATCTTTTTATTTTCAACATTTATATCCTTATGTTTTAAATATATTATGTGTAGGCCCATATGGGTGAATTATTCTCATTTCTATAATATTTGTGAAATATTATTTCTGATATGTTAGTAAACTCGATCTCTTTGTTAAAACAAGAGAAGTTATAGTCATAGATTTTAGTTTTTTCCATTATGCCTATTAGAGAAGAGAAAAATGTCTTTTGTGATATGACCTACAAATCTTACAAGTATTCATATTGTTTAAAAACACTGAGATATGAGTTACAATCATATTATCAGTCCAAGTAACATAACCAACCAGAATTTCAATTTTCTTTTGGTTATTGTTGCAGAGAGTGGCAACAGTCTAAACTTTTCAAAGTCTTACAAGAATTTTTTCTTCAAATCATACTTTCAAGGACAAATTTATATTAATAGAAGACTACAAGTTGGTAACGGTTATGAATATTCAAACAGGTCTCCTTGTTGCAGAGGAAACAAGATTGATATTCTTGAGAATGTTCCCAGTTTAATACCTTAACAAATCAGACTGTTCGAATGTGTTTTACAACACAGAAAGCAGCAGAAAGCCTTATAAAACACATTCAAACAGTCTGATTTGCTAAGGTATTAAACAAATACCTAACTTTAGGAGAGAAGGTGACATCTTTTCATCTCTCTGACTCCCTTTGTTAGAGGACTATACTTTTTTTTTTCAAGGTGAGGTTCTGTTAACTTGATTACTTAACATAAAAAGTAAAAAGCAGGCCTAAGACCTCATTTTTTATATGCAGAAATGGAATAAGGGATGAATGAGATTTACTTATCAACAGTGAAAGAAGGTGCATATAGCATTAATCTCCCACATTCCGATTTTGCAAATGAGGAATATGCTATTCTTCATTGAATGTAAAGACTGCAAGAATGACAAAATTGACAAAAGGTGTCAACAGACACAGGCAAAGGTATTCCTTTCTTAAGGTGATCAAAGATTTAAAAACTTACAGAGCAGGGGACACTAGGGCACTCCTGGCCAGAGGAGCAAGTTTCCTTGCTCTCCTAAGTCCCTTACAAGAGGTTGCAGACCTGCCTCCTGGTTGAAATCTGACTACTACACTTCTCCATTTCTTTCCTGTATCCGAGTTGACTGTGCAGGCCATTTGATTTTCATCTTTGCTGGAACCCTGTCTTCCAAGGTTGGCTAGGTTGAGTGAATTAGGTCAGACTGATACTAGTTTGGTAATTAAAAATGTAGCAAGTAATATTGTCCTTGACTATTTGATAATAGAATTTAGAGAGTTGATGAAGTGTAAATAACCAAGGGATTAATTATTGGTCTTTTAAAAATAGGCTATTTAATATTTATTTAAAATATCGGTAAATGTCTCACCAAATATTTTCTTTTAAATGCTCTTTAAGGCACAATTTTATTCTTTTGATTGTATGTCCTCAGTACTTGTGAATATAACCAATAACTATGCAACTTTAGTTTTCATAGTCATATATAAAATATTCTAATTTTTAATGGAGAGAAAACAAGTTTATACATTTGTGAGAAATTTCAATATTCATACTTCTGAAAACTGGTTTATAATCTTTAAGAATATTCTGAGTATTATGGAACAGATTCAGTACTTAAAAATATCAATATATCTCTCTCGGCCAACGCCACCTCACCCTATATGACACTATTTTAGCACTCCTTATTACCTCTTAAAGAAAAGTTAACACAAGAATAACCAATTTTTGTGAATGTGTTAGCTAGATTAGGTCCACCTGGAAGTTATGGACAGCTCAAACTAATGATGGTTTAATTAAAACAGAAATTTCATTGTCGCGTTAAAAAAGCTGGAGATAGGACAAGGTTGGAATAATGTTACGTGTGTTAGGGATTTAGACAGTTCTTATTTCATTTCTCTAGTATTTACAGCCATGGCTTCTACCTTGTCACCTATATTAACATAATTACTCAAATTCAGACATCACTTCTTGATTCCAGCTGGAGAGGATGGGGCCAAAGAAGGCCACACCAAGCTTCAGGAAAAACATTGTTTTAGTAGCTATACCTCTGGTGTCAATTGCATTGGACAAAGTTAAATAGGCAAGAAAGACCTTATCCAAGATTTTTGCAACATAGGAAGAAAACTGAACTTAACTCTATGGAAACAAAAGCCTAAAACATTTTCTAGAGATAGGATTGGGGTAATCCTAGGACACTTGTGTTTGCTAGTTGGCTTTACCCAAAGGAAAAGCAAACTTTCTCTCGTCTTCCTGACAGAGGTAGTTATACCATTTGGAACAAGGTACCCACTAAAGTTAGTCTTCTCATCTCCCAAGCAGACTGGGAAATAGTAGCACTATCTTTCTTTCATGTTTGCATTTCAAAGAGATAGTACCCAGGTCCTTACAAAATACATCCCTGGGTCATCAAACTGTGAAGAGGCTTTTAAGGAAATTTATATACAATTCAAAGGGGGCAGATAAATAATTTGCAATTACATATATTTTAAGTAAATACTCAAGAAAAACAGAGGTCAGAGGCCTATAGTCAGAAAGAAATCTGTCCAAAGTTTGTCAAGCTGAGAATATTTAAGGCCCCAAAATCACCAGTTAGAAATCAAGATTCTACACTAGGGAAGAATAGGAGAGTGGGATTGGAGGACAATTGGCAATTTACCTCAGTTGGCTTCATAATTTTTTTCTCTCAGTTTTTGAAGAAACTGGCAGAAACTCAGTATTATTTTTATAGGTAGAATCTCAGGTACTACTAGTGCTTGTGTGGTAAAGATTTGTGGGTGTGGGAAACCCTTCCAATGTTCTAAATATTTATTCTATAAAACTGGCCTGGATTTGTAGATTTGTTAATTGACCTCCACTTAACATGAGTTGCAATTCCTGCCCTCTAGAAACACACTGATGTAAGGTAGGTAGTCAGTCAGACATGAGTGAAAGGGAAACAAAGGAATAGGGGCCTAGTCTAGACACCTCACAAAGAACTCCCCAATGGTAGTAGAATTCTGGGAACACACATGTGCACTAGCAAAATTATATAGCAGCCAAGTGTCAATCAAAATTACCTCAAGTACCAATCACCTAGAAATGCATTTGGAACCACCCATCACAGCCCAAGTATAATGCAGACATTCCCACTTCTGGGGGTCTTTGGTAGTCTTTGTCGTTGTTGGTTGTTGTTACAGTGCTCTGTTATAGCCCTTAGCTAAAATCATGTGCCTCCTTAGGGCATGCTTTGTTTTTCTAAGATATACTTTTAATAAATCTTTTCTAAATCTCACTGACCTGTGATTCTTTGCTGCGTTAATGGGGAAGAACCAAGAAAAAAATGCTAACTACATTTCTGCACTATTATCCCTCTCCCCCTACCTCCGCCCTTGATGTTGGGGTAAAACCAAAGTTCAAATAGCTGCAATGGTAGCACTGACTTTTGGCCACAGCATGAAAATCACTAAGGACAGTAGTTCTCTTATATAAGTTCTATAAGTTCTCTTATAACCTGCTAAATTTCTTCCATTACCAGGGTTGTATGCTTTCCCAAGAGTCAGTGATGTTTGTCCCTAAACGTGATTATGCTAGACATACTCATTATTGCAATTATAAGATAATTAATTGTTATGAGTCCTACTGAAATATGGGTGTGAACAGAGCTTTTTCAGTGATATTTAAGTTCTATGCTTTGCAAGGATTAATAAATATGTCTTGCCTAAAACTAGCTGCCAATTTAGATGGGGTGATATACCTGTAAAAGTCTTCAGAAGAAAAGCCAAAATCTAGAGTTCTTCACTTAAATTTTATCACAATGTTTTTGAGTTCTTATGTTACTTTAAAGAAACTAAAACTGGGTCTATTGACAGTGATATATAGACAGATTTATATAAGAAAGATGGCATGTAAGTTCCATCATAGATATACTCAAGAGGTAAATGAACAGATCTTTATACATTTTAAATTAAAATGTTTATGGTACTTTAAAAATATTGTTTCTTACTTGGACCAATATTTTTAAATTAATCTATTCACTACCGTTTTGGTCAATTTAGATGAAAACAAAACAAACAAACAAACAAAAAACAAACCTTTACTAACTCTCAAGCTTTATCATGGGTACTGACATGTAAGAGTTGTTCATTATATCAGAAGTGGACAAGGACACTACCGACTGAACCGTTATTCCATTTTCTTTCCATTTTGATTTAAACGATAAATATTTTTCTAATTCTAAATAAGATAACATTCACCTCCTATGGACAAAATTGGACAAATTTGGGCACAAAATTAGTTTCTAGCTTCAACATTGATTTTGTTTTTCCTTTCTGTTAGTTTTTGGTTTTGTCTTTTGTGGAGAATGAATGACTTTAGCATTTAAAGACACTGAATTAATGACCTCTATTTTTCCCCTAAAATTGAGATGAAAGACCTATAAAGGAAAACCAAGACATTTTAAAGCAAGTGGCATTAATAAAATACTTGCCTGTAAAAACACTTTAACAAAAGCATTTTGTGGCAGATGTAAATTTTAGTGTTCAGTGAAAACAAAAGACTTTCGTTTAAGTAGACCTATATTTAAGTTCTTCCTAAACTTGAGGAGCTCTGATTATGTGAAAGCTACCATAAATTTATATTATTTTCCAACATTTCTAAGGAATACTTTTTTCAATTTATTTTTGTTAGCTTTTTTGGATTTTACATACTAGAAACTCAGCCACAGCACTTAAAGCAGACAGAGATTATTATGATTAAATAGTAGTGTGTAAAAATAATTTAAAAATAGGGTCCAATGTGCTTGGAACCAATGGAGGGAATTAGCTAAGCTACAGAACCAGTTCTGGATTTAGACTACTTGTATTCAGTCCTGAATTTGCAATTTATTTGTGTGATATCAAGCAAATTATTTGATCAGTCTTGGTTTTCTCATCCATAAGGTTAGTATTATAATAGTATCCATCTTTTAGGGTTTTATGTAATTAAGTTAAGTATGCAGGTAAGCACTTAGTTCAGTCTTGCACTTGGCAAGTCCTTAGTTGTTATTGTTACGATAGTTATCTTATTAGACTGATTAATTATAGAGTCTTGAGCTCTATTCTCTACCAATTATCTTTTTGTGCTTACTCTTAGTTTCTGCCCCTTGTAATTGTGTCTTGCTTCCTAAGGCCTCAATTCTGTCATATGACAACCTTCTGACTCTGTCCCCAACGATCACTGTTCAATCTCCTGTATATAGATTAGTTCAGAGGATGAATTGACTGTTAGGATTCAGGTACCCAATTCTGATCCAGCCAGCCATGGCTCCTTAGGTAGTAGGAGCTGCAAGTGAATAGGCTGTTTTCCCTCAGAAAAGATTAAAGGAATGACAAGCAGCATTAGGAGTGCACCTCTGTTGAATTTGTATTTTTTCTTGTTCACTTCTCTAAATTTTGATGTTTCTTGCTTTTAGTGTCTTCGTATAAATTGTCTGTTCTGTTCATCAAGTAAAAGCGAAACCTCTGAGAAATTTAAAGTATATTTTAAACTAATCGCTCTACCTTCACTCTGCTAGAAATAAGCTCTTTAATACCAAAGGGAAATGAGTTATTGCTCCTATTCTTGAGATTTGAATTAAACTTTTTGGGTCCTTAAGACATTCTCTGTGAAAATCTCAAGACTCTGGAATTTATTTGTTTTCTAGTTAAAATTTCTTCTTTATTTTCTCTGTACATTTTCTTCAGTAAAATCTAAAATGTATAATGACACCCTTTCTGGGCTTATGAGCCCTAAAAACTGATGTAAGTGAAGTATATATATTCCCTGAGTGATTGCATGATGATCAGTAATAAGTAGCTGATTAATTAACACTTCAAAGAGTATTGGTTAGCTTACAGAATTACACTAAATTATACTAAAAAATAGATTGCATAATTACACTAAGTTGTATGAGTTGGAGTTCTGCTTCAGGTCAAGATGGAATAACATCTTGGATTTACCCTCTCGCTTGGGTATATATACCTCTACCTTAAACAACTAAAATCCAGACAAAATATATGGACAATAGCACCCAAGACATTTAACATCAGGCAATTAAGGACAATGATGCTTGAAATGTGAGAAATTAATGAGGTGAATCCTACTATTGCTTGGAGAAAGTTTTCAGGTCCTAGAGCAGGTAAAGGGAGTGTAGATATGCCCACTGACCTCTTGAACTGAGAAGATGAAGCTGTAAATCAAGATAAGCCCATATTTCAAAGTATTAGAGAGGAGAGGGCTGCATAGAGAGGAAACCTGGAGACCTTTGTAGAGTACCCCCTTGAGATAGTCACTGAATACTGATCAGTGCATACATGTGGGAAAAATACTAAAGCTTAAAGAAGGACTTATCTGAAAATATTAGAAAAAACAGTGCTTATGGCTCATGCAAAACTAAAGTTAGTGCTCCTTTTCAGCAGCCAGAGTGGAAAAACTTCATAATTCATGAGGCCCAGAGCAGCCTTTAATCTAAATTAAACTTAGCTTACTACTGAGGCAAGACCCTGCTCTAGTCTTGTCCAACAAAGTTTAAAAGCAAGATTCTAAAGGATCAAATTGTGTCCAAATATATGCTGCCAGTAACAACAACAACAAAATGCATTTTAAAAATAAGACATAAATACATTTTAAAAGGGTATAAAATGATATACCATGTTAACATTAATCAAAAGAGAGCGGGAATGACAATATTAATATTAGCCAAAGTAGGTTTCAGAGAAAATACTGCCAACAATACAGAGAGTCACTTCATAATGATAAAGGGATCAACCCATCAAAAAAACATATGCTTCCAAACACTTACGCACCTAATAATAGAGCTTCAAAATACACGAAGCAAAAACTGATAAAATGTCATGAAAAAATAGATAAATGCACCAATTATAGTCAGGGATGTCAACATTCCTCTCTTAAAAATTGATAGAACCCATAAGTGAAATCAGTGAAGATATAGAAGACTTGAAAAGCTATATCAACCAAATTGACATAATTGACATTTATAGAACATTTTATCCAACAACAGTAAAATGTACATTAATCTCAAGTGCACACCATCATGCACCAAGATTGACTATATTCTGGGCAATAGAGGAAAGCTTGATAAATTTAAAAGGGTAAGCCATTTGTTTCTGACCACGATGAAATTAAATTAGAAATAAATTAGAAATCAATAACAAAAGAGATCTGAAAAATTCTCAAATATTTGGAAACACACTTCTAAATAGCTCATAAGTAAAAAAAAAAATCAAAGGGAAATTGGAAGTATTTGAAATAAATAAAATGAGAACACAATATATCAAAATTTGTGGGATACAGCTAAAGCAAAACAATATTTTAAACAAGACCAATTTATGAAACTAAATGCCTATGTATTAGACAAGATGAAAAGTCTTAATGACCTCAGCTTCCACCATAAGAAGCTAAAAAAAGGACAAATGAAATAACACAATAAGGAGAAGAAAAAAGATAATATAGATCAGAGAGCAAATTAAGGAAGCAGGGAAAATCAATGAAAATATAAAAACAATAGAAAAATTATATGGACAGTAACTGGTTCTTTGAATCAAGAAAAATAAAAGTAAATTTTTAGTATCAAAGAGAGGTAAAATCACTAAAGATTTTACAGATTCTCAGAGTATTATAAGGGAATATTTTGAACATTATGCCAATAAATTTAACAATTTAGATGAGAAGTAAATTTTTCTTTAAAGACACAAACTACTGAAGTTCACTTTACAGGAAATAGATTATTTAAATAGACTTATAGCTATTAAAGAATTTGAATTTGTAGTTAAAACTCTTCCCAATGACCAGACATCAGATATAATTGATGCATAAAACTCAAAATGTTATTGAATGGAATTCGAATTATATAAAACAGAAGCAAAAAATTTCTCTGGAGGCTAGGTAAGTAATGTAAGTGAATGATGTGGAACAGTTATAGAAAAAAATGACTGCCAAAAATAAAATCAAAATTTATTTTTACTAAACCATGGTATGTATAAAATATAACATAAACATATATGATAGCCAAGATTTTATTTTAATTTGAAAATAAAAACTTAAAGTCAAGATGTAATTATTGTTATTAATTTTATTTCTTATGGTACTTTAGCTTTTCTTTGGAATCAGAAGCCCAATTCCTTCTGACCTTAGATATAACTATTTCTGTGTGTGTGTCCTATGACATTGTAGATAACTTCAAATTTTTCACTTTGGCACTGACATTTAATTTTACACAAATTCATAACAGAAAATAATTATGGACAGAAGTAGGTGATTCCAAATAGAATTCTCCCATGACATCATGCTCTTCCTTTCTCTCTCTCACACAGGAGACTCCTCATTCTTCAGTTCTCAGGATAAAAATTTCTTCTGCAGAGATTTTTAGTTTTATTTCACTGATGTTGTTGGTAAAGTTGTGACATTACCATCAAGATGAATTTGCAAACTTGATGTTATTTTATATTTACTATTAGATATTTTTAAGTGGATTTAAATAACGACTTTGAATAACTAATTTTCATGGCATGACATTCAGTATGTAAGAACATAAGCTCTGGATGAGAGATAAACTACCATCCCAACAAATGATCAGTCCCACCCTGCCAAATCGTGCTATGTCATATGGGAATCTTGTTTTCTTTAACAACCTTCTTCAATAAGAGCTGAATCACTGAGCTAGAGCACAATCCAGCTAGTTTACAGGTTCTTTCTTTGCACGAATCAATCCAAACAGTCTAATGGGATCATCATGAATGTTTTCTTCTACCGCCTGACTCTCAGGTGGGAAACTGTCTGCCAGAGTGGTCTTAGAAAGGCTGGCATTCATTCCATGTGACTGCTCATCTTTATCCTTGTCTGACAAATAAGTATTCTGTTTCCTGGGCTTTCTGCGCTTCCCTTCATTGCTGTGATTTAGTGAGGCATAAAACATCTGTGATTCATCAGGTGCCTAAAAAGAAAGGCATGTTAATTTTTCATTATTAACTCATTCTTTCACTTTGATGGCTTCTGGGAATTTCTAAGGCCCACAAAAACAAAAACAAGCAACTTGTTTTCTGAGCTTCAGCTACCTGGTTTTGCCAAATTTGTCAGTTAAAATGATAACAAAAACAATAGTCAAGTCAAGATTTTTGAGTGGAATAGAGTGCTTAGATGAACTTTCCGTGTGTAGTTTTATTTCTTTCTTATACTCAAAATATACAGGAACATTTTAGATGAACTCTTACCTGTCCCTTCCCTGCCTTTATCTCAGAGAGTGCTTGCCCTATTTTGCTCTTCCCAAGTAACAATACTCCAATGTGTTAAACTGGGAACAAGCATAATAAAAAGGAATTGAACAAATCACAAGAACTAATTTATATATGCTTAATAATTGGTCATTTAATGATACTCACTAAAATCCCCAATTTTTCTATGTTTTTGAGATTCAGAAGTATAAAAATAACAGTGTCCAGTTATGTGACTGTTATCTGGCAAAAATTACATTTTCCATATTTATTATTTATTTCTTGCTTAACTGTCCCCAGATCCCCCGAGCTCATTTTGGGTTGGTTGGTCTTGGAGATATTTATTTGCATCTGAGATGATCTGATAGTCCTCTCTGGCCTAGAGCTGGGTAAATAATAGAATAGGAAGAACAAGAGAGTAAGAAAACTTGGAGGAAGCAATAGGCTTGAAGGCAAGACCTTGAATTTGGTGGTAGAAAGCCTACGATTGAAATTTTGGCTCTGTAATATACTAATCATGGGACCTTAGGCAGTTTTTAAAAACTATTCTGAGTCTCAATTTTCTTGCTTATAAAATTAAAGTACCTATATCACAATGTTATAAGTAAATAAAGATAATATCTAGAGAGGTTCTAAACACTGTACAAAAGTAAAGTAAGGGTGTGGGATTATAATTATTCAAATTGGCAGGCTAGAACTTTAGGAAAGCAATTGAATAAACCAAAAATTTCTGTATTGATTATTTATCTTTAAGAGCAGGACGAAATTTTATTGATTTGTGGGGAAAAGGTAAGGAAGCAACATTTGGATTAACAAAACCCCTAATGCATTAGTAAGAATATCCCTGTTGTACTCATTTTTATGCTAAGTGTTAAATGTGTTATATTCTCTGCAAGGAAAAAGAGATGGTTCTATTTACAACTCACTGATATTTTTGTCTGACTTTTTAATCCTAAAATAATTATTTCTGAAAAATTGCAATAGTTGCCTAACTAGTGTCTTTGCTTTAGTCTCTTTCCTCTTTGCTTAACTTGTATATTGGCCTAAATGTATCTTCCTAAGGCACAACTTTCATATTTTTACCACCCTGTCTCCAAAATTATAGCCTATAGACTAAAGCCTCAATTTCATATCCTGACATTCATGGTTTTGTATGCTCGATACTATTCTACCTTTTTTACTTTGACTCCAACTACTCCCCTATATAAACTTTGTATTCCAGGCTAACTGGACAATCCACTGCTCCCTGCACACAATACCTGCTTTTACCTGCTTTGCCCAGACAGATAAAGGAGATGTCAGTGAAGTTCCAAAATAACCAGAAAGCACTCAGGAATACAAAAAGATAGGTATCTTTTTTTGGTCCAGCACTTTGTTCTTTTTTTTTTTTTAAAAAAACTTCTTCATTTTCCTGTGGGAAATTCTTTTCCTTTATCTGGTGTTGGATTACAATGCTGTACCCCAATTACAGTGCTATACCCCAAGCTCAGCACAGGACTAAGCCTGTGACCTACACTGGAACCAATCATACCATCCGTTCCCCTCAAATCAGAATTTGGCCCAAGAATGGACATGTGATTTCAGCAAAGCCAATTATATGGCAGCTTTGGGGTTGATGTACAGGTGCAAGAATAGAAAAGGTGGGGGTTTTTTTTTGGATCTGGAAGGAAGAAAATCTGGGTCTACCAGTGGCTTGCCCAGCCTCAGTGGAAGAGTCTGTTGGTAATAGAAGAGAATAAAGTCAGTAACAGAGGGAAGCAGGGAAGAGAAATGAAGATAGCGCTCATAGTCAGTCATCTCAAAAACAAAATATACCCTTACAGATCCCTGTCATGAGCCAGTAATTTACTACTTATGCTAAAGTGGTTTGAATTGGATTTCTGAACTTATAACTGAAAGTATTCCAAATGATGTATGTCTGGACAACAATTAGTCAACTTTATCAAGTACTGCGGAGTTCAAGAAATGTGATTCTGAGAAAGAAACACAAATTGTACATGTAACGACTATGCGTGACCTCCAGAGCGTGTTTCAGTTGAGTGGATGGGTGGAAAACAAATTACCAATGGTGGAAGAATGTGTGTCTATGGAAAGAAATAGAAACAGTAGAAGGAAGTAAGAATCACTTCAGGAATTAGATAAACAGGTTGAAGTAAAGTTTTGTTGTTTTATTTGTTTTTGGTTTTAAATATTGAGATGATTTGTGCATATTTGTAGAATGAATAGTAATAATCCATTTTAAAATCATGAAAAATGAAGACAAATAATTGAATGTGCAAGAGCTTGAAAGAAATAAGAGAAATGGTCAAGAGCATGAGTAGAAGTATGGGCCTTGGAAAAGAGAGAGGATGCTTCTGACATAGAAGGGAACGGAGAGATTGGTGAGAGATTTTTGACATGAAGATAAGAGAAGAGCAAGCTCACACTTGTGTCCTTCAATTATTTTTAGGACATGGAAATTCTTGTGGACTCATTTTATTGGGTTTCCTGATGAATTCTTTCTAGTTAATAGTAGTAGTTTGAGAGGCTGAAATTACAAGTTCTGAACTGTACACGTCATCTTCAAAGGGCAAGGAACTTATTTCTATTTTCCCAACAAAGACTTTATCCACAAGCTTTATGCATAATATTGCAGGTTCTTTATGCTTTTGTCATTGACAGTAGTGACAAAGTGAGTACTGTAGAAGCAAACTGGGTAATGTTTTTGATGATAATGATCATTCTGATAAAATGGAATTGTGCAAATATAAAAAAGATCACTTCTAATTTGTGATACTAAATTTGTGAGAAAGATGCAATAGAATAAAGACTAATCTCCTTAGAGTATCTTTAATCATATAATTTATTAAAAAGCAGACTTTTAAAGACATTTTAAAGCTTTGCACAATTTCCACATTAGTAAAAAACCAGATGTACCTCAAATAAAGCTGGCCTATTCAATTCACATGTATTAAATAGCAACTTCGATTCCAAATTCTGTTCTTTTACAGCTAAGGTGATATGAATCTCTACATTTCAGATCATGTGGCTATATTTTAACCTTCTTTTAAAGGTTTCTTTTTATTATCATGAACTTAGCAGATCATATTATGTAGTTTCCCACACCTTTTATCTAAAAACGTATTTTACAATTAATTGAACATCAGATGACAGATTTGCCCATCAGAGGGCGACTTTACATTTGCTGAAACTTCAGTACATCTTGGTTTCTTAATAAAAATGTTAAGAATCTTGATTTTGTAGGGGATTCATATAAAGAAAAATAGAAAAATTCTACCTTAATAGGAAGTTTCTAAGCTGTGACCCATCTTAGGGGGGAGAATATTTTCTGTTAGACAGGACTAAGTTTAGATCCCGTCTTCCCGCCGTCTAGTACCTAAGTGCTTTAAGGCAAGTTTTTCATACTTTGCAAAACTGTCAGATGGGAATAGCAATGCTGCCTCCTTCATAGGAATCTAAGAAGTTAATGCACATGAAGCACATAATACAAGGCCTGACACATGACAACTGCATTGGAAATGCTGATCCTATGAGCACATAATTGAAAGCACAAGACCTGGAGGAAAAGGAAGAAAACTACTTGAAATGAAATTTATAGCACTTCAGCAGTATATAAGCTAAAAATTGTGAAGGGCTTTTAATAAAGGCAGTGCTATGACTGCGGAGGCTGAACATATGTCTACCTTTCTATTTATCTCTCTGACACACATAATTTTTCATTCTGAAAGAAAAGGCTTAACTGATTATTTAAGAAAATAATCCACTTTTTCCTTTAACTTTATTGACTTATACACAGTTTTGGCTCTTCCAGTGTGGTTCTGAGCACTGTTTACTTGCCTTTGAGTTTCCCTTCAGAGCTCAGGTCCCAGTACTTGACACTGATTCAGGCTGCAAAATTTCTAACAGGCTGCTTTAGATGCACATCAGAATGTGCTGCTTTCATGATCTTGAAACCTGCAGCTGCTGTGATCTAGGCTGAACTTGACCCTTACACAGAAAACAAAACTCACCCGTGCAGGCGGGTGGCTTCTTGTGGTTCATTCACAGATCTCTCTGGTCGGGCTTTCATTTGTTCATAGCAATTTTCATCCACTGGTTCTTGGGAGTCAAAAAGATCATGATTCACAATGGAAAAACAAAAATACATGACTCAAACAACGTTTAGCTACAAATGTGAAATTCCCAAGGGTCATTTGACTAGTCCTTTTCATGGCAATGCAAAGAGGTAAGAAAGCACTAAGTGTTCCCTCTATATCAGATAGTGGGGAAGTCTTTTGTCTCACAGCATTAACCTTAAGACAGAGGAATAAGGACTAGAAAATATTTATTTTTTTATACCATTGCAAGACCTGATAATTTCAATTTAAACTATTATTTAGATGTAGAGATCCCATGAGTTAAAGTGTTGCTTGTGTTTATTTCTATTTAAGTTTGATTGCAAATGGTGCATGGTAACATAAAACACAGTGCACATACATTGATGATCACAATTTGGTAATTTTTTTCCTATGAGTAAGAAGTTTTACTCAGAAGCATTTTGAACCCTGCATCCTATTGTGAAAGAAAAGAGTTTGGAATATGATTTTTGTTCCATAAATCAGTGATAAGACAATTCAGCCAGGTTGTTCTAAGGATCTGAGACTATATTATGCTGGCCTTAATTACTTGGAGTTTGTGTGCAATAGATATCCAACAGCCAACAGACCTGCACTCATTTCATCCTGTGGGGACATGCTTATTGAATCATTCATACTTTTCTTCCCCCAGGTAATTCTAATTAAAAAGGAGAGGAAAGACAGTTAATGACGATAAAGATGGCCAGTAACCTGGCAGAAATGTGGATTACACCAATTTGCCCCATAGAGAAAAAGATAATAAATCTACTATAAGGTACCTCGTAATTATCTGACCCTTTCTAAAAAGCAATACAAAAGAAAGGGTCCATAGAATGACATGTCTCAAAGCATCAGCCATAGAAAACATGCATCAGAATCATCTTAGAGGTTTGTTATATAACAGATTCCTAGGCCTTATCCTGGACTTACTAAATCAGAACCCATGGAAGTAACTCCTGCACTCACTTAGATATGAAAATAATAGATACAGTGAGATTCTGGCCACCAGAACACATAAGAAATTAAGTCCTTAGGCATTATTGTGGGCACCATGATTCTGCAAGGTGAAACAGGAGGGAAACTTAATTTTAATAGTTTATTACTGAAAAAACAGTTTCTGATTCTTTAAAGTACAGAGATCAGAAGATACCTTACAGTGGAGAAAAGACAAAAATTAAACAAATTCTTGGATCCTATAAAACTCTCACATCTCTAACTTTAGGATTAGGAGAATTCCACACTGTTTTAATATATAGAGATTCAGATTAATTTAATCTATTTCTGGAAACCTTGTGTTTGAGACTCGAGATCAACAGGAGTCAACCCCCAATTCTTCTGTCATGAATTAAGTGGAGTGCTTGTCGGGCAAGGGATTAAATGTTAGAATTACCCTCATGCCTTCTCTCATCAAAGTTCTGGGATCAGATCACTGTTGTCTGTTTTGAGAATTTGGGGTGTTTTGTTATTGGGTGTTTAGGATATTTCAAGTAATAAGAGATGCTGGGAATTGAAGAGACCTGTTATATAAGAACAAAAATGTCCATCCCAGTGATAATTTAGCTCTTCTCTTTCCCCATTTGCCATCAATTTAGCCCTAGGTTCTCTACTTACAAAGAATGAGTTTAAAAAGGGAAACCAGAAAATGTGTTTTGTGTTGCAGATATTTTATTATAGATTTGCTTTTATATAAAGCACATAAAACACTGTTTCCCTGGGCCATTTTCTGTTTAAGAAATAGCTTTATTTCATAGAATTGTGTGTGTGTCAAAATTCATGGTAATAGAGCCTTCCTGTATTCTTATTACTATACAGTAAAAAAAAAAAGAGAGAGAGAGATTATAGAAAACAGGATGTTAATTTACACTGAATGTTTTAATGCAATTTACAACAGGCAGCTTTGGTTATATATACTAAATAATATGCTAAACATACTTAAATTTATGATTATCATTTGGGATATTTAAATATGATTGTGACAAAAATAGGCCACCTTAAATTCTTGTGGAATTAAGTAGGGGATATTAATTTATAGGCAAATAATTTCTGGAAAAATAAAACTTACCTGGGACCAGATTATCTAAGTTGCCATAAATTGGTGTGTCTTCAACATAATACTCATCCTCCCTATAATAAGGAAAAATAATTTACTTTATTAGAATTCATTTTACACTTAATTCTTAACTAATTTCAATATTTAGTGAACTACTGTTTTGTTTCGTTATTTTTCAGCCTTGGCCAACCAAGGTAAATATGTTTATATCTGAGTGAGTGAATGCAAGTGTACCAGCATGCCTGCACACATGCATGTATATGAGTTTAAAAAGTTGTTTTCTGGTCATTCTTTCTAGGAAATAATGATACAAAGTACTTACTGTTAGTTAGAGGCTAATTAAAGTGCATTTTATATATTTATTCATTTAATTCTCAACAATTTTACCAGATAGTCACTATAACAACCCTATTTTGAAGGCAAGGAATCTGAGGCACAGAGAGGTCAGATATTTGCTGAAGGTCACAATATGTGCTCTTAGCTATACATTGTACTACCTGTTTATTTGCCCAGAATATTCCCTAAAACTATGTGAGCTAAGTAAATATTCATTGACAGGGACGTTAAAAAATAAAAGGCCAAAGAAATATTGTAGACTCAGATTGGTAGATGCAATAAAATGATTGATCACCTATCACTTCTAGATGCTGAGTTGTTTTACAGATATTGTATCAAAGAATGAGAGAAATTCTGCCAAATACTATTATTATTCCCCACTTTACAGATGAGAAGCCTGAGGTTTCTATAGATTAACATAGTTTCCCTAATTTTATCAGTAATATCAGCAATAACTACCAATCATGAAAGTTTTTCTTATTCCAGTGTTCATTCAAGCCTCAGATTGAATTTTATGTTTATCCTTGCTGTGTGTATAGGAATTTGCAGCTCCTAGAGGTAAATTGTCCAAAGAGGCACAGACAGGAACTGGCAGTGCTAGGATTATAATGCAACCCTGGTTTTAAAGCCCTGAATGCCATTTGCTCTTGATGTTTTATTAAGTTTCCTCACAGTCTCATCTGAGTAACCCTGTTAGGATTACAGCAGACATCTCACTATTGTCTCCAAACAGTAAAGATAGCCCTGGTGACCAGCTTTCACAAAAGCAAGTCTGAGAACAGAGAGACATATCAGGCCTGGAGAGTGGCATTTCATAAAATAGTAGCAACTGTTTTAACTTTGCGATTACATATCACTGAGAGCTGGAAGGAATTGCATCAAAAGAAAAAAGAACTCTTATCTCAAAGCATAACACTATTTTATTCCCAATGCTTCTAAAGAAGACACAATGTATGTAAATAAGTATCTGTCCCTAAAAAAAATTGTGGCTCAAATGATACCTTTATTAAATGGTTTCTAAAGTCCAGATGCTGACATGCATTTCCCTTATCTTATAACAAAGGAGCTCATCCATGACCTTTCTTTCCATAGTAATTCAATACATCTTAATATTGGGATACTGAGGGGTCCCTGTTCATGGTTTTTCTCTGGCTATACAGAGAATGTAATAGCAAAAGGTGAAGAATTTTTAATAAGACAATCCATTCATTTTCCTAGCCCACATAGATAGCAGATACGACCTGCAAATGATAAATCATGTCCAAAAAATGAACATCATTTCATTCTTTATGAATGAAAATAAGATGTGATTTATAATACAGTGCCCTGTGTCTAGAGACTGGTCTCAAATGATTAATCATCTCGAATAAACCATTATTCAGGGGTAGTCGTCTAACCAATAAATTAAATACACACACACACACACACACATACACACACACACACACATTACTTATGCCAAATAGCTCCAGCCCATTGCAAATATCTAACAAAATTCAAGCATAAATGCTTGGCAGTATTTTATGTAGAAGATTAATTACTATTAAAAATAAATTAACAAAGAAGCCCATATCCCAGAGGCCAGCGCATCTCTGAGTTTGGAGACAGATCAGATTCCCCATTGGTCTGAACATGTCTAAAATGGTCCTCTAACCAATAAATATTCAAAGACACCACAACATTTAAAATAATATTTTCTTTTACTAGGGTCCAAATTTTCTATTTTCATATATACATATTTTGTCACTTCCATTCTTTAAGATTTTTATATATGCTTTATTATTATTTTATTGTGAGGTTATTTGTAGAAAAATGCCTTAATACTTTATTATCTAAGTAGATTAAATAATTCAATTCAGTTTATAAAAAAAAAGCATTACTTCTGCCAGGGTGACCTTGGATATAAATTCTCTGAGTTTCAATTTCCTTATTTATAAATCAAGGATATTAAACTATATAATGCCTATTTTTTTTAACTCTCAAATTCTATGATATAAATGTAGGGTTCCAATATCCAAATAAAAATGAAAGATATTTCATAAAACTAAGTGAGCCTAATTTGAAGGACTGAAAAGTTGTCAGATTGAGGAAAGAACAAGTTTATGGACCTATAAGAAGTTGGTTCTGGTGTTGACTTGCTTAATAGATATTTCTTTGAATAGGCATATATATGTCTGGGCTTTCAGAGCAATAACATCTAACGTGAAATTTTTATGCTCTTGATCTGTGTTCAGATTCTCTTCTAATATGCCCACTTCTTTGTAGAGTCTATTAAACACAGACTTTGGAGCACTTAAAAAGAAGGACCTCTCGCCAAAGTATGGAGAAAAGAAGACTGAAAAAATCTGTCAGAATAAAGAAGTCTAAAGAGATGGGGAAAGAATCCCAGATCTATGACAGAGAGTAACTGAAAATAAGATTTTGGTAACTTACACACACTTCTCAGGGATTCCAAGAACTACTTAGGAAGGGACTGGACTTCTTGCAGTCAGTCAGGGGATTGGAGCTTGGGTTATGGTTTATTCACACGTTAAGACAAAGAAAGAGAAGGCTGACAACTTGGAGATACTTTGGTTACAAGTGTGGCAGTGATCACAGTGAGGCCCTCAACTGAATATCTACTCGGAAATCTGAGATGTCAAGGAAGGCTACCCAGGAGTTCTGTGCCATAAGGGTCCTCAATTATGAGAACAAGCAAAGAGTACAATGTAGACTAAAGGTCTGCTCCAGGGTGTTAGGAAAGTATATTTAGCAAAGAGAGGAAATCATAGGGGATCCCTAGCCTGCAAGATTCAGAAATTCAATAACTTATCTTAAGGTAGAAGAATAGCTAAGATGAGATATGTTTTGTGATAAAAGCACTTTTCAGTGCCACTCAGGAGCAGACCATGAAAAAACTGCTAGGAATTTTTCCTAAGTGTTTGAGAGAGATTCTGAAACTGACGGGTCATGATAAAATTAAAGCAATTGTCAATCTGAATTGCTTTTCTAAATTTGAGGCTGAATATACTGTAAATGGGTAGAAATTTTTACCCAATAAGGCAGCATCTTTTTTATTGAATACACTTTGTAAGAAAAGTATTATATTACTATTCGTATTTTTCAGATGAAGTTTAACAATGCTCATTTTCTCGAGACTACAAATCTAGTAAGTACAAGTTTGATTAAAATCTGGAATTGTATGGATCTCAAATTCATGCAATTCACACTAAATGATCTTCCTAACACACTCCAGAAGACAATAATTGTATAAAATTGTGTTTCAAAGGACAAATAAAGTGACACAAGGAACAACACCGAGAAGCATGCATTTAACGTTCTGTTAAATATGGATGCTACGCTGTCCTTAAAGCTTGTTTCTGACTTACTAGTACTGGAGTTGAAGAAGCAGAGAGATAAGATCAGAGGAGCACATTTCTGCACCCTCCCCCCAGCATAACTTCCCACTTAAACTAATCTTGAGTAGGGGCAGGGAGAGGGTGTAATGGGGAACCCTAGTCTCAAACCATCCAAGAACTGAGGAAGCATAGTAATTCTAGCTGGACTTAAGAAAAATAGTTCTTATTTCCACTTTCTGTTTTAATGTTTAAGTATTAATGGCTGGAGATAGTTTAATGTTTGTTTTCCTTCGGTCCTCCATGCCCTCCTACAAAGATGACTTCAACTCCCAAACTGCATAATAAAATAGACAAGCCGTGACGTACATACATAAATGTGTTATTAACATGCCAACCACTTTTTCTAGATAAAATCTGCATTGTATATTCAAATTTTATCTAGATGGTGATTTATTACAATTGATTATTAAATCCTTAAAAGAAGGATCTGAATCTTTCCATCTTCTTACCTCTATTTTCTAATACAGTTCTTAATTTGCTGAATGAATATTTATTGATTGAATGACTATTATAAAAGAACCAGCTTCTTTTCTGTACTTGGCCTACAGTTAAGAGCCTGCTTGCTTTGAAATGGGTATTTTATCAATTTTCCCTTCTGACTTTTACCAACCTCATCCAAAAACTATCATCCCAGTCTTTAGCAGAATTATCAAATCACAAGGTTTTCTGTCATATTGTCTTTCAAATGACAGGTATCAAATCAGTCATCAGATTAACTTCCACATGGTAATGTAGGATTTTGTCACATTGTTTATTGTAACCAAATCATCAAATTACTCTTGATTTGAGCTAATGATGTGAAAATTATCATTTTATAAAATCTGATATTAAGAGTAGTCCTAAAAATAAAGACTTTTTTGTGTGTGTGGTTCTGTCTGCAGCCCAGACCCTGAATTTGCCAGAGGCATTTCCCCATGGAGAAGGAAAAAGAAAAAGACCTTTTAGAGGCCAGCAAAAGCTTATAATCTTATCCTACCCAGTGAGAAAGCTCTGTGTTTTTGAAAGACCTTGCAGTCTTTCAGTCTACTGTTTCAGAAAGGTCTTGAAGAGTCCTCTAGGAAATTCTCTATATTTAGATTCTTCTTTTTTTTTTTTAATCCCCAAAGAGAACTCTACAATCTAATGACACATTTGGGTCAAAATGTACTGTCTAAGAAAACGAAACTTCTTTACTATGACTTATATCATGAACCTTGTTTTTTAAAAAAGAACCACACTATACAATTTTTCTGCAACTCACTCAGTAAGTATTAAAAAGAATAAGTTATATCTATAACTGCACATTATTTTAGTGTTGATTAATCTTATTTCCCTAGTGATTGTCATGACTCTTAAAAACAGCACACCATGAAGCCTATTTGCCTTATGTATGTGTGTAAACATATCTTAAATTTTATTAGGTGTTGCCTAGGTTCTTAAAGGTCACAAATTCTATACACAATTAGATTGTATTCTTACAATCTGATCTGAATCTCATTCCATCCTTCACCTAGCACTCTCATTGACTCAGGATGAATGCATGACTAAGACAGATAATAATGCTATAGTTTTTAATTTTCATGAGAGTAAAAATAATTAAAACTCACTTCTCATTTTATTTTTACCCAAATGCAATATCCCTGAGCCAAATCTAAAATAATATAGCATTTGTTACTTTCCCTTATTACTTGAGAATCACAATACATAACTTATTTTCCACATACCTGAGAATGTAGTCATCGGGGTATCTGTATACTTTATCTGAAAGATATTCAAAACAGACAAATTAAAAGAAATTTTGTCATGCATTTGTTAAATCTTCTAAAGAGTCTTGTGAGGGGAGCTTAGCCTCAATGTCAGTTAACACCTTCAATAAAGCGACTCGGCCTCCATAGCTTGAAATAGAAATAAAGATTTTTGATTTGGGCCAATCATATTCCATATTCTTTCTTGATAATTTAGGATGGAAACACAGTGCAACTTGGAAGTGATACAGAACTCGAATGCGTAGCCATTTTATGAAGGAATCAAGCCAAGAATACTGACCTCTGTCTCTGCCTTCCAGCCCATTGTGAGGCATGGTTGTACTTTCTGCTATTGGATTCCATGAAGGACTTCTGCCTTTTTCTGACAAATTTCACTCTTTGCCCTTCCTAGTTTGAATAGGCTTTGCTTCCCTGCCCCACCTTCCTGTCCCCTAAATCCCTAGAAGACACTATCAATTTATTTATTACCTTTTTAATGTGTCTGTTAATATTTCTTAGCATGTGAACAACAACATTAAAATGATGTTCAGGAAGTTGCTTTGGTCATGATTCCATTTCATCCACATGGTACAAATAGAAGTAAGGAGAGATGAGAGCTCTAGGGAGAGCAGGAAAAGGTTGGGAACACTGTCTCCAAATTTAATCAAAACAGTAAAGAAATAACATGCTGATCTATAGTAAGAAGACTGACCAGAGATATGATGTAGGATTATAAAACCATGAAAAACTTATGTACCAAATCTCAAAGTAACCTATTGTTGAATCATGAAGGTGGTGGTTCAAAGACAAATAAAAGAAAATATTTTTACTTCAAATTAAATGTGTGTATTCAAAACTGGAAAAATAAATTCATTTTTAAGTAAAAGCAATAGATTTATAATGAATTATTAAGAGAAATTCAGAGTATGATTTAAATAATTATGATCAATATTATGAAAGACTGTATATTGTCTGTTTATCAATATATTTTCTTTGATGTTGAACTGGATGGATGTATGTAGTGTGATATTTATTATTTAGATTGTATATTATTTAACCTGGCATTAAATAAAAGCCAAAACCTTGCAAAAGTTATTTCTATAAAATGAAGCCCAGTATTATCTAAGTCTCTGACGATGACTCAGACATAATAGTGACCAAACAGTGATCTTTCAGCTCTAACATATGAAAAAAAGTGTGCAAGTATTTTGTAAGGAACAGCAAAAATCTTTCCAAATAATTGAATAAATCACCAAACAGCTGCAAAGATTATTTTTAGGTAGATTTCTATGAGACAAAGTTAAGTTATTCTCCAGAGAGTTCATTAATTGTTAGAAAAACATTATTGAAACAAATTTTTAAAGTCATTGCATTGAAGGATGAACTGGACATGTCATATGTCAATGTATTTGGAATAATTCTGTGAAGGACCAAATGCGGGAAGTTTTTGCAGACCATACACATCAAGCAGTTATAAGACTAAAAATGATTAATATAATTCATTGCTGATATATCAAAAATACCCTTCTTCTAGCCCACAGGAAATGTCCTACCAGGGGCTACATATGAAAGTTGCAGTTATTTTCAACTATCTTCACATTAGATATGAGTACGAATGCACATGGATGTTGGGAGAAGCCTGGAGAAGTCTACTATTACACATAGCCACAAATTAATAGAAGCCCAGCAAAATTGGAAAGCTTGAGAAACATAAACATTATCAATGAGCATAAGTATAAAAAGAAGTTAATATAGACCAGAAAATTGTAAACTGAAAAATATAAAGTATATATTGATTTCTTTTTATGTGGCAAAAATATTTATATTTAGGTCATTAATTGTTCTTCATATTTGCCTAGAATTAAAGTGCATGTACAAGAATTTAGTCAAACCATAGCCTGAGGTATCAGGGAACAAATTCAGGGTGAGAAATCAGAAGACATTGTATTGGGTAACAACTGTTCAATGCATTTGCCATGTGGCAACATGAATATCACTTTAGAATCTAATTCTCAGTTTACCCATAATGTAAGGATAATAATGCCTGTATTGTGCAAGTAGATGTGGAAGATAAATGAAATAATTTCTGTAAAAACATTTTAGAAAAAGACAGTTGATTTTCAATATTATGCATTCTAAATCCATATATATAACAGGTCACAATTTCATTGTGCTGATTTGATTTGGAAAGTTTCTTTATAAATCGACTCTCTGAAAGCAAGCTGATATAATTAAGATGCTATTTTAAAGGTAAAAAGATTTAGAAGTAAAACTTGATTTAAAATAAAATAACCTAATCTCACTTTTGCAAGAGAATGATCACCAACTGAGTGTTAAACTGAAAGTAAAAATAAAAAATAAAGAATTTGAAAACACAAGTAAAGAGTGACATTACTTAAATAGAATAAGAAAAAAATAAGTACGGAGTAAAAATATTTTCACAAACAGATTAATATTTTTAAAAGATAGTGTGGATTTTCCAGTCGGATGTGCTTGGAGTATGAATGTTTCTGCCTGGAAAGTATACTAATGTAATGTGTAAAAAGATAGCTCTATAGAAAGGAAATGTAGTTGGATGTATTATCACCAGAGAAAAGCAAACAAGTTTTAGACCAAAAAGCTTTGTGGGAAAAAGGAAGTAGAAACAATTAGATAGGGGATACTATATAATAATGTGATGATTAAGTGGGAGGAAAGAGGAATAAAACAATGTAAAGAAGAAAATAAGTAAGTAACAGGTAAAAAGCATTATATGGCAAGATCATCAACTATATTGAAGTATTATCTTGAAACTAAAAAAAAAATGGTTCAGGGACAACACCACACTCCGTGCTACTCTTACAATTTAAATGTGTAATCTGGAGATGGACTCTCAGTACTTGTGTGGTTTTAGTTTTACAACACTTACTATAAGAAGTGTGATAGAATATGATCTTCCTATTCTTGATATATAGAATATATAACCCCCTTACTAGGGGGAATAATAGTTAAAATTGTCTAGAGGTTACAGCTAAAGAGAAAGATCTGTAAACTCAGGCTCCTGAAAAAAGTTTGCTCTGCCATGAGGGCTTATAAGTTTATTGAAAAATAAATGAAATGATTTAAAAACTACCTAGTTTCAATGATACTCAGTAAAACAAAAAGCAGTTTTCACTTTGCTATAAAGGAGTTACATTTGCAAGATTCTGTGTGAGAAGAGCTGAGTGAGTTTTCATAATCCTCTCCTGTGATTCAGATACAAACACTTGTGGTCAGGTTCAAGGCTGAGAGGGTGTGAGCAAACATTTGCTTTTGTGTTTTCTCCTTTATAACATTCACCCTTCCAGGCCCAATGCATAACAACAAGAAACAATAGCAGGTGGCTGAAACTCCATAATAATAATAATAATGAAATTTGATACATTTTTAATGTGAAAATGTGAAAAATGTGCCATCGTATTTTAGCGAATAGGAGATAAACTGATAAGACTTTGATGTATGAGCAAACCATATACTTGTTTTTCCTTCTCAAAACAGAGAAGAAAGACTAAATAAAGATTTCTTTTATTATTTAAATGAGGAAAGAGCTAATGCAATCCTATTAGAAAAAAGAAATAAATATAATCCTCCTAGAGAACATATTTGGACAACAATTCACATAAAAATGAAAGACTTATTTCCTGGGGAAGGAAGAACTCCATTTCAAAGCTTCTACCTAGCACTGTTACAAAAAACATCAAGGAGAGGCTTATCATGTATATCTGATTGAATGTGTAGATATTGTATTGTTGCTGGGATAGAGATTGTCTTTTGTATGCTATTTAATACATCAACAAAACTTACTCACTGACTATTTGCCAAGGTGGAGTCATATCTTGCAAGTTTCTTAGCCACAAAAAATAAAGATGCAAAAATAAAAAGTTACGTGAGACCAGGCATTGCATTCTCAGACCAAATGGCAAAAACACTAGCTACTACGATTGGAATCTCTTCTGGTCTGTCTGTCTAGGAAAAATAAAGCAGGGAGTAATTTTCAAGAAGACTGGAAAGGAGTCAGTTTGCAAAAGTAATCCCAAACCACCCAGAATCTCAGGTTGAGAAAGATAGTGCTGTTTGCTCATGTGTAATAGAAAGGAAGGCAATTATTACTAATACTTGGGCATAGATGTCAGGAGAAGTTGCAGTGGTTGGGAAAGGACTGCAGAAATAAAAAGAGTAGGTGGGTTTGGATTTAAAGAGGATTTTATGAATTTGCCCTCAAAGGCAAGAGAAGTAAAAGCAAAAATAAATGAATGGGACTACATCAAACTAAAAAGCTTCTGGACAGCAAAAGAAGCCATCAACAAAGTAAAGAGACAACCATCCAAATGGGAAAATATATTTGCAAGCAACACCTCCAATATGGGCCAAATATTCAAAATATACAAAGAACTCATACGACTCAATAACAACAACAACAAAAACCAAACAATCCAATCAAAAAATGGGCAGAGGACCTGAACAGACACTTCTCCCTAGAGACATAAAAACGGCCAACAAACATATGAAAAGATGCTCAACATCGCTAGCTATTAGGGAAATGAAAATCAAAACCACAATGAGATACCATCTCACACCTGTTAGAATAGCTGTTATCAACAGGGCAAGTAATAACAAATGTTGGAGAGGATGCGGAGAAAAAAGATCCTCATTCACTGCTGGTGAGACTGCAAATTTGTACAGCCAAATGGAAAACAGTATGGAGGTTCTTCAAAAAACTAAGAATTGCTCTACCATATGATCCAGAAATCCCTCTACTGGATATTTACCCCAAAGACTTGAAAACTTATATCCGAAAAGATAGCTGCACACGGATGTTCATAACAGCATTATTCACGGCGGCCAGGACATAGAAATAACCAAAGTGTCCTACAATAGATGAGTGTATAAAGGAGCTGTGGTACATATGTGCAATGGAATATTATTCAGCCACAAGAAGAGATGAAATACTGCCATTTGTGACAACATGAATGGATCTCGAGATAATCATGCTAAGCAAACTAAGCCAGACAGAAAAAGTTGAAAACCACATGATATCACTTATATGTGGGATATAAACCTAAAAGCAACAAATGAGCAGGACAAAAAAACAGAGACTCATGGACATGGACAATAGTGTTTTCTAGAGGGTAGGGGAGGAGGGGGAGTTGAGAGGTAGATGGAGTAAGAGGGGTCAAATATAGAAGAAATCTAACTATGGGAGGGGAACACACAATGAAATATATATATGCCTTACTGTTAAATTGTATACCTGAAACTTACTGGATTTCGTTAACCGATGTCATCTCCCCCCAATTTTTTTTTTTTTAAATAAGAGGATGTGGGATGAGAAAAAAGGCATTCTATTGGCATCAACAAATATTGCTCCAAGGCCAATCTCAGTTTTGTATGCCAATAAAGTACAAGACCCAGAGCTGTGTGCTCCACCTAAAGAGGACACATTACTGCTCGAATAAAATAATTGCAATAGACTAATGTAGAAATCTCTACAATGAGCCTGTCTGTGACTTAAATGAACATAACAGTTAATGCTAAAACTCAGATGATTGTATAGATGTGTTAAATAATATAGAGATGGGGGCAGGAAGTGAGATGAGAGCTAGAGAGGGCCTAGAGAGTACAGGGATGGTGGGAGCGGTGAAGAAGCCAATAAACTAACATTTACTGAAATGACATTACAATTAAATGGGATAACATGTCGCCACAGCAAGTCCTTAGAAATATGTTTATAGAATGAAGAAAAAGAAGCACCAGGGGCACCAAGAATGGCGACGTGGGCTGTACCCTGTCCAGGAACAACCTACTAAGTCCCTAGCACTGTGCGAGATGCAGTAGTCCCTCCTTATCTGCGGTTTTGCTTTCTGTGATTTCAGTTACTCGCGATCAACTGTGGTTCAGTAATATTAAATAGAAAATTACAGAAACCAACAATTTATAAGTTTTAAATTGCACTCTATTCTAACTAATGTAATGTAATCTTGAGCTGTCCTGCTATGTCCCACCTGGGATGTGAATCATCTTTTTCCAACACATTCACACTATACCCAATCCCCACCCTCTTGTTTAGTCACTTAGGAGCCATCTCGGTTATTAGATCCACTGTCATTGTATCACAGTGCTTATGCTCAAGTAATCCTTATTTTATTGTTCTTGTCCTATTTTATTATTAGTTATTTTTGTTAATCTTTTACTATACATAATATATAAATTAAAGTTTATCATAGGTGTGGACATATAGGAAAAAACATAGTATCTATAAGGTTTGAAACTATCCATAGTTTCAGATATTCACTGAGGGTCTTGAAATGCATTCCCTATAAGTAAGGGGGAATACTGTTGTATGTAATTCTCACAAGAACCCTACAGTCTTGATGATATTTTTCACATTTTGTAGGTAAGGAAACTGAAAATCAGAACTAATATTCCTCGTATGAGATCTCCCAGGTAAATATTGAAAGCATAGTTCTAATTCAATGTCAAGTTGGCTTCTAAAGTCACGATGTTAAGAACAACTGAGGGAATTGAAGTTGATTTTCAAAAATACATCAATAAATGTAATTTATTATTTCCCATTTTTTTAAAAAAATGTTATTTCCAAATACACTACTTTTAGGCAAGGAGTCATTTCTGACATTCCTGAGGCAGTAAGGGTTAATACAATTGAAAGAAGAAAAACAAACAAAAATCTGTCTTTAAGAAAAAAAAACTTAAAGCTTGCTTATTTTAGTTAGGCTACTATATTTTAACAATGATCAACTACCCATTATGAGCAAACAAGTCCCCAAAGGAGTTAGTATGGTGGCAAAATGACATGTAATGGATACATAAACTCCAAAGCACAAACTACCAAAATGACAGTTAGAAAACCCATACACATCTCCAAAGGATTACCATCGGAATCAATGGAAGAGTCGAGTACTAGTTCAGATGCTTATTCTTGTGCTGGACTGTACCTTCAATTATTTCACCTGTATGGCTCTTAATTCATCTTTTCTATTTTAGATGAAAATATTATCTGCATTCATAAAATATTTTAATAAGAATTTTAAATATATTCATTTTAAGCTATTGTATCAAGAAAAGTGTTGGTCTTAATTTATTTTTCTATAAAAAAAGGAAGTTTTTTTAGAAGATGTTGCTGATGGGTTATTTGTGCATCTGACATAAACTTTGAAAAATATTTGATTTTAAAAGTAATTACTGAAATCATTGCTAATGAAAAAGTGTTGCTTGCCTGCAATTTCATCTTAGGCACAGAAATGATTTAATAGATATTCTAAAAGTGTGTTGAATTTTGGCTGAGGACATTTGGTCAACAATGTAAAAGCAGCATGTGCTGGTAGAAATCATTTTGGTCAGAGAATTAGAAAAACTGAACACTCACCCTCGATTTTGCTGTTAAAATGTCTTCTCCTTGATATTTTACATTAGTGTCATCAAATTTAAGAAGACACTCCTAAGAGACTCAAGTTCCCTTCTGATCCCTACTGAGCCTACTGCACTGATGGACACTGAGAAGTTTGAGCAGACTTGAGTGAAACCTTCAAGAACTAGTCTTCAATTTTCTCATCACACATCACAGAGAACCTTTATGGCTGCTCCAGAATAGACTAGTTTCATAGATTGTTCAATTGGTGAAGGCTAAATACATTTTATTAGGATAATTCCTTCCTACTTTACACCCTAAGGCAGAGATGAAACCGAAATTGGGAGTCTGTTTACATTTCTAATATGATTGCATTCCTTTTTTTAATTATTTCATTTATTTATTTATTTTTTAGAAAAAGTAAGTTTTACTGAAAGTACATTTTAGAAGGGGAGTCACACTAAGGAAGGCTGCAGCCTTGAGGATAAGGAGGTGAAAAGATAGGATAGTACACTCCAAAGGGAGGGGCGAGTTTCTAGCCTGGAGAGCTGTAACCTGCATTCTTAAGTTAAGAGAATCTTTAGGGTGAAAAAACGTATCAAACAGATTTTCTACAGATAAGAATATCCAGCTGTCTAGCATTTTATAAAATTGTCTTCTTCTGTAGGTTTTCCAGTGTGACTCAGTTTCCATTCAAGCAGGTGCCATATAGTTATTTCTCAAAATGTCTTACCTTGTCGCTTTTTTTCCACATAGTGGGAAATATTGAAGATCAGGGATATAGCCAAAGCTAAAACCAAGGCGGCTAGAATTGCCCAGATATAAAACTGGCATTCAGAGTTTCCTGCAAACAAAAGCACACATACTCTTAATGTATAGTAGCTGCTTACCTATTTGTTTTGAACTAGATATTCTAATAATTAAAACCACTGTATTTATTCACAGCAAAGTACAAATCCTCTGCCAAGAAATTGATTAATGTTGAAAGCAGATTTAGTGGGTATTGGTGAAGTCTCTACATTCAGCACTAGCAAAGGAAGTAATTTTCCACATTCTTAGTGTTAATGACATGGAAGACATTTTTAGTCTAGCTACTAAAATTTGACAAATGCTGACTATCCAAAATCAAGGCTATCCAAATTACCCAGGATCAAAATTTGCTATGCTTTTCCCTTTTTTTTTAATCCTCAGATTATAATCATACTTGCTTTCGTTATTTACTGAAGACCACTTTTTCTTTCTATTAATCCAAGTAGTATAGGATACTGTGCATTGGGATAAAACAATTCCGGAATCATGGTAATTCAGTTTTGTCAAGACTGGCCATAAGGAGCTTTTCTCATACTATTTAGAGGCCCATGAATGGATGGATAGTGGAGAGTTGATTATGTTTCTCTTTCTCCTGTGAAATCCTATTTTTTCATTCCTGAGCCATAAAGGGGGTTTTGTGGATATTATTGCCTATCAGTTGCTCATGATTTTTATGACAGTCTTTATACCTATATGTGAGACTATGATAATTAGCTTGATTTTATATATGTAATATATTTATTAATATATAATATGTGTTATATTATACATAATATATGTTATATAATTTATTTTATATAAAATTATTTGTTTCATATATAATACATAAATATTTGAATGCAGTATATACTAGCCTAATTATTATAATTAGCTTATGCAATATATATTATTATATACATATTATATATACATACATATATATAATTAGGAAATTATCTTAGTAGACATATACTCATGTGAATGCTGACTCCAGAAAAGTAAATTGTGATTCTATAATACTATATATTTATCTATTTGACCAGTATCATTATTAATTTCTGATTACTGTTATTAAATTAATGATTTCTATTATTAAAGGCTTTTCTTTTTGTGTATGTCGCTTAAGGACCCATATTCTAGGTATAGTTCTAAGTCCTTCCACATTTTAAAGCAATTTGAGGGCATACACTATATTTTCTACTGAGGTATATCACAACAATCATTTAAGGTTATTCAATCAGCCAAATATAGACTCTATAGTCACTGTATTTGGTGACATTTGAATAAATGAACTTTATGTGCTACAAAGAAGTCAGACATATTATATGCATCATCCATGTTCAACGTTAAAGAAAAGTAAACTCAGATAAGCAAAAACAAAAAGATAAGAATCAACCACAATCTTAGTATGAAGAGACAATCACTGTGAGCACCTTGGTTAATATACTTCCAAAGTTGTTATTCTGTGTAGAAATTGTCACAGATGGAGACAAAGGATTCTATTAAATTGACTATACTGTTATATATATTCTTCCCAATAACTAAGGGTGCTTCTTTTCCCACAAACAAAATGTGCTTCCATTTCTTTTAGCTGCTTTATATTCCATTGCATATGTTTTCCATAGTTTATTAAAATCCTTTATTGCAAGATATCTAAGTTGTTTTAATTTTTAGTTATATAAGCAATGTTGTGATGACTATCCTTAGTTAAAACTATATACCATCTTAATTTTTTTTAGGTAAAATTTCTTGAAGATGAATTGCTGGATTGAAAGATACAAACATTTTAAAGGATCTTGGCATCTTTTTTTTTTTTTAACACCTACAGCACCTGGCATTCCTAGGTGGTTTCCCATCCAAGTACTAACCAGGCCCGACCCTGCTTAGATTCAGAGATCACATGGGATTGGGCACATTCAGGGTGGCACGGCCATAGATAGAAATTGGTATCTTGATGAAGATTTTAAAACATAATTTAAGCAGACCCTTCTCAGGTCAGTCTGGCCTCTTTCCTGTTAGTTTGATTGACTCTGATATTGTATTTATGACTCTTTCACTTAATCCATATTACATCAACTCTACCACTCATGATCTAGCTACTATCCTTCCACACACTGTTCTGATATATTCCCTTACTCTGTGATTGTCTTGTTGTCTTCTTTCTGGAGCATGTGACATAGTCTTTTAAGAAAAGATGTCTGTTCCTATCTCTTTCCTGAATACAAAGGACATCACACGTTTTTTCCTTACCATGAACCATTTCCCAAAATCTTACTTTAGGTTTTCTTCCTTTTTCAGAATTTATCTGCTATACCTATCCAATAGTACACTATGCTCCAATCATTCAGAAGCACTTATTATTTTTAGTAGATATCATATTTACCATTTCTTTTCTTTTTGTTTCTGTATATTTGTCCCTTTGCCTGAAATGCCTTTCCCCTTACCCATATGATGTATTCCTAGTCATCCTTCAAGACTGCATTCTCTTTGAAACATTCATTCAATGTACCTACTCCCCAAGTGACATCTTATATCTCACTTTACATTTCAACAAATATTGACATAATAATTATATAATATAAATCTCTCCCCAACAGACTGTCAGCTTCCCAAAGATAAAAAGAACATTATATTTATATTTGTTCCATGCCTCATTTCTTCATTGTATCTATTGTTATGGGGATTGAATGAATTAAAACTTGTAATAAGATTTATAGAATAGTGTCTCTCACTAATAAAAAGCTCAATACATATTAGTCATTCTTCTTCTTCTTTCTTCTTCTTCTTCTTCTTCTTCTTCTTCTTTCTTCTTCTTCTCTTCTTCTTCTTCTTCTTCTTCTCTTCTTCTTCTTCTTCTTCTTCTTCTTCTTCTTCTTCTTCTTCTTCTTCTTCTCCTTCTTCTTCTTCTTATCTTCCTACTACTAAGACTCCTACCATTATTTCTGCAACCTATTTAGCACAAAGTAGGTGCTCACTAAACAGGTGTCAACTGACTAAATAAATAAAAAATGGGTGAAGAGAATAAGGGAATGACCAGGGCCAACAAAAATGTTCTGATCAAGTGTAAAGTCTAGAAATACCCACATCTCAGGAAAAACACTTTGAAGATTCTATTACATTTGTCTCTTGTAGTATTGAGAAAGGACCTACATTCCATGAGCTAAGAATTAGATCTTGTGAGAGAAGGGTAACTCATTAGGCCACTGTGACTTTGGTGAAAGTACTCATCAACAACATTCTAATTCTCTCTGCCCCGAAACTATATACATACATATTTAATTTTCAATTATAATTGGCATACAATATTATATTAGTTTCAGGTGTACAACATAGTGATTAGACATTTATATAACCTATGAAGTGATCACTCCAATAAAGCTAGTACATACATAGTTATTATAATAATATTGACTATACTCCTCATGTTTTACTTTACATCCCCATGACTATTTTATAGCTGCCAATTTGTACTTCTTAATCCCTTCCCCTCTGAATCAATACAACTTACCCAAAAACACATTTCACAGCTAATTTATTACTATAGATGACCAGAAAGTTGGTTAACATTAAGCATTTAATTGACACATTAATAGTTTACCTTTGGCCAAATTGAGTGACTTGTAACCTTCCTGTAGAAATAGTCAAATCTAGCTAGAACTGCTGCATCAAATTACTATGATATATGCTTTGGGACCTTGATCATTCACTGATACGCATGCTGAAAGAATGCAAAATTGATTTTAGAAGAAAATTTTGACCCTGCCTATGGGTTCTCCCTGGATCTAGCTCTAAATGGAGGCAGAATAGGCTTCAATAACTGGGACATGTCTTAGTTATGTTCCTAAGATTTCTTAAGAGAATATTAAACTTGCTTCCATCTCAGCTGTTGATCTGCCCTAACAGACAAATGAATTTCAAATTGTAGTTGGAAAATAAGAATTAAAACTCTCTTTTGCTCATTTTGTTCTCTTCTATTTTCTACCTTCATTATCAGGGCTAAATCAATCCCATTTTAAGAAAAAAAAAATCCAACTGTATATAACTTGCCATTGAATTAATTAGTTATAGGGATGTTATGGAGTAGAAGATATTGTTTAATACATTATTTTGATTTCATGTATTAGAAGCTAGGGATCTCCTCAAAAACTGGCACATTTTTTAGCTTATAATCCATGTGAATATTGTCATTGGTCATCTGTCTGCATTTGTGTATCATCTGACACACAATCTAACTTAAATCTCTAGGATTATATGATACTCATTTTTGTGAACTAATAGTATCCCTTGGTCCTTATTTTCCCTTTATCTTGATTTGTTTGGTTATCTTTTATATCATTCTGTATATTTCTAATATTTCTCTTTTTGAGGAAGGGTAAAAAATTAAGTAAATACATAGAAAATAATAGTGTCTCTAGAATTTATCATCCTTGAGAGAACTAGTAAAATTATACTCCTTCCTACTTAATATTTTTTCCTTTTCATTTATAAAAATATCTAGTTTTTAGTATATACTCAATAATTGGTTGTGGTTTGGGTAAATAGAATATAGCACAGTATTAAAAATCATATTTTAAGACAGTAAGTAGAAAGCCCTATCTAATTTTTAAAATACACTAATTTTTAGCTATAAATTGTTTTATCACTTGCACAAAATTATGTTTAAGTTAGAAGTTTCTCTTTTGTCTTTTTAATTAAAGGAAGCATTGCAAATTTGTATTAGTCCTTTAATTGCTACAAGAAGATAATTTTCCTCTCAGCTACAAAGAAACAGCTAAATCAAAATCATAAGCCTACATTTTATGTAAGGCTTTAAGGAAAGACCTAATACTTGTCATGAAATATGTCAGCAACACTAAGGCAAAAACTTAGACCACACGATACATTCCTCTAGGGCTGGGTGTTATCATTTACTGTAACAGTAAATTCGCTTCACATAACCTTTTAAAACACAGGGTAAATGCTAATACGTGATGTTGGTTTAGTATGGTCTCTAGTTATCCTCTGCTGTTGGAAATCTATATTCTTATCTAAGTCTTTTGTTTTCCAAGATTTTTTCCTTTTGTAATATAATCTGAGTTTTACACAGGAAAATTTTCTTTTAGAAGCTTTGTATTTCATGACTTTCCTGATATCATTCATAACCTTTGATTGACAACAATAAATATCTCCATTTTGAAAAACAAAACACACAGATGAGATTATTGAGTATATAAATGGTGAAGATTTTCAGCTTGAATGGCAGATCTGTATAAATGTTCTCACACACTCACACACACACACACATACACACATACTTTACACTTCTCTCACATAGTTATTTTCCATATGCAATATTAATATCACCAGATCCATGCGGTGTCTATTCACTAGAGAAAGTGCCTCTTATAACACTGAATGCACAAAATGCTCAAAAGTTCTTGCACAGAAAATGCAATCTTTAGTATTATTATTCATTAACTGTAGTTACTTTCATTTGTATAGCTTTCATCAATTTAAAAAGAACTCCCACACAATTTGAATTTAGCTATTTACACTGTTAAAAAGCCAAAGGCCTTAAGAAGTTATTAGTGAGGTAAAGAGAGCTAGGAAAATCACAATTCAACTTTTTAAATCTAGCTTTCAACTGCTAAGGGCTAATAGTAGTAAGTTTAATTATAAGACCTCTGACTCCCTTAAAGACAACAGTATTTGGTAGGCACTGTATTTAAAATTCATGGTTGTATGTACGCAGGAAGGAAACTCAGCCAAGCAAATGCAATGTCTTTCTGCTGGCAGGTTTGATTCTTATAGAAGTCTGACTTAAATAATTAACAATAGAAAAGCAATAAATATAATGTTTAATTCTTTCTCCTTCAGGAAGTCTGTAATTGAGACAAGTGTATGAGTTTATAGTATAAAGGATATGGATTTTCTTGATGGTTTCTCTTCCTTGGCTTGTAAACTCTGTCAGAGCAGTGACTACCTCTTTTCTGCATTCCATGAATGTGTATATTTATTTTAGGCAGCCCAAAAAATTTATAGAAAAAATTTTGATATATCAGTTTACATGGATTATACTCATGACGTACGCTCACTGTGGTGATGGTTTGGTGCCAAACTAGGCACATTCTTTACTCTTGAATGTAGCATGCTGTCGCTGTCCACACAGCTCCTGCACAACTATCCATTCGCATTACACCATCCCTAGAAGGCACTCGAGTCATAGACAGGCATACTACAAATGATTCTCATACCCAGTCCCAGGCTTTCAGGTAAATAAGATAGTGTTTTAATGCAAAATTTGAATCTGTCAACCTTACATGGGTGTCTATTACAAACAGGGCTTTATTTGAGAAATGAATGGTGTATGTCTGGGAGGGGCCAGGATGAGGAGAGGGACAACAGCAATATGGCTCACTGGAATATCCATTTCAAACACTGTGGAGAGAGAGAATGAGTGTCACTAGCTGGGTGACTTTGTACAAATCACCGAAACTCACTTAAGCCACTTATAAAATTGGAGTTCAGATCCCATCTGTGTGACATCAAGGTTCCCTTTTTCTAGTACATCATGATTGTTCCTAATTAATATTTATTAAATTTAATTGAGGAAAGCATATATTTTGGAGTGAGGTGCAGGGTATATAATGACAGTATGTCATGATTCCTCCACATGATTACTCCACTTTAATTAGAAGTGGTAAACCTCAGAAATCTTATTGGGATTGAAGTGATAACAAAATTTCTGCTGTAGATGAATCTCTTTTCATCTGTATTTAGCTACTTCATTATATATATATTATTGTTTCCTATTGGGGAAGCATCTTGGTAAAACCCTCTGAAGATGGCATGGGTATGTAGAAACTTTCATCCAACAAAATATTTTAACTACTATATTTCTTTAATGTCTTAAGAAGTCTTATTAATATTTTTCTCCTTTTAATTCAGGAATGCTGAAAAACTAAATAAAATCAAAAATGCCTAAAAAAGTAATCAATAATATTTATTATTAACTGGCAATTTGTGGACATTTATTTCTCAGCTATGACCAGTAAGTGACAATTTCCTGGACTGACTTTCCTTAAAATCACAGCCAAACATCATCTAAATTAAATAATGAAACCATTGTTTCTAATCTATCTTTAACTTAAAGAACATGTGTGTTTAAGAGATGATTCATAAATTAGTCTTACCTACCTACTTTCTGAAAAAAAAAAAAAAAGAAGGCTTTCATTGTTCTCAAAAAAGTGACTGAGGTTCAAGGGAAAACTGAGAAAAGACAATGAAAATTCTTTTTTTAGAAAAACAGCATGTAACTATTGAGAATCATAGGTTAAAAAAATTAATGGTAGCCAAAGGAATTGTTTTTACCACTTGACTCAGCTAATATTAATTTTACATAAATGCAGAAACATAACAGAAATTATGATACCAGCATATTTATTAACGTAGTAACTACAAGTCATGTAAGTTGGAGAAAAAGAAAGATTTGGGTTTTCCTTTTCATATATTGTTTTAAATAACTGGACTAATTTCACTTTTTTAATTTTATTCACACATTTTCTTTCTTATTTTACCCATCTAAAAGTAAAACATACTATCATCTTATTTCACATTAAGTTTTTTTTTTTTAAAGACTTATGGAGCTTTCATGGCAAATAAATTTTTATCACTTCTGTGGAATTGTAGAAGGTCTTAATTGCCAATGGCAGAAATTCTGTATTACAGCTGGAGGGAAAATCTAAACTACAAAATGCTATAGAGGAAATTTTACCATATTCCCTATAAAATTAGAATTAATACTAGAAATAGTTGGGTGTTATATTTACTGCCTTTAGCCTTCCCGAATTCCCCATCACCATCAGCTCATGGTAATTGTTTACAGTATTGCTATGTCCATTTCTTGCAAGACACTAACAAAACTGAAATAATTGTTTTTGTTCTTTGCTAATCTACGAATCCTGAAAAAAATATGGAGAGATGTGGAAACCATATGTGTGATTAATCCATTCAGTTGGTTTTAAAATCCAACAAACTAAACACTGGGAAGCAAATTCACAGGAATTATAATATATAATATCTTTATAAAAGGCTCATACAAATTGATATTAAAAGTACAAAAGTGCAATAATTAAGCAAAAGATGTAATCAGACAATTCACCAATGATAGAATTATAAACAATTTAAAACCCATGTTCAACCTCATTATAATCAAAGTAATACATATTGAACAATGGGTTAACATGTTGTGACTTTTATTAATAGAGATTTTTAAAAAATGAGACCAAGTTGCTAAGGAGAAACACAGCTAGGATGAGAATAAATTGGCATCATTCTTGGAAAAGCAATTTGGTAATAATGAGACTCAAATTACTCTTACTCAATAATTCCAATTCTAGAAATCCTACCTAAGAAAATAACCCTTAACATAGGAAAAGCTACATAGATGTTTACTTTTCTGTCATTTAAAATATAAAAATGACAGAAAAAACCCTGAATGTTCAACATAAATATCCAACAATAACAAGTAAGTAGGTAAAGTATAATTAACCCAATGAGTGTCATTTTTATGCATTTACTTAAAATAATTAAGCAGAAATCATTATAAAAAGGAAATACTTCTGTTATAATGTTTATGAAAAGAGATAGATTTTTTTACATACATTATTATTCAGTTATGAAAAGCAAACCATGTAGAGTATATAGAAATAAAAATTGAAAGGAAATACAACATAATATCTTGCGTTTTCTAAGGCAATGGGAACTATGCAAATCTTTTTTTTCATAGATATTTCACTGTTCTCATCCTTAATAAAAATACATGTTTTCTCTTACTACAACAAGATGCTTATTAAAGAAATAAAAGTAGATAGAATAAAAGAGGAATGAACCATAAATGTAGAACAAATATGGCTAATCAATGTGTTTTCGACCTTCATAATCCATTCTTTAGTGGTGGCATTTCTCTGGCCTTTGCAAAATTGTCATCTCTGAATGTTGACAATTGGATTGATTTCTGGGAGATAATATAGTTCTTAAACTCTGAAGAATTAGAAGTGGTTATTCCTAACCTGTTTTATAACTAAACTAAACTAGAAAGGAATATGTCTGGTCAACGAAAGTTTCTTTAAATAAAACAAATACTTTAAGTGGCATAATCATCAAAAAACACTGAACAGCTACAACTAGCTTTATATTATAAATACTTTCCAATTTTTTCCTTTTAAGAGAAAATAATTATTTATACTCGTTAATGCATTTCAAAATCTGTTATAATTATACTAAAGGTTATTTCACGTTTAAAAAAATAGTGTGTAAACTAATTTACTTTCTAAATCTTAAGTGTTTTTGTTAAAGACTTGGAAATTGTTAAGTGAAATTTCAGACATAGGAATGGAACAAAAGAATTAAAAATGTAACTTACCTGACATGCTTGCTTTCTCAGAGAAATCCTTATGTCGCCATAAGGCAAACACATGGATTAAAAATACTCTCACAAACTTCTGGTTCTAAGTAACGTTGTTCTGTTACATTAGACGCAGTGTGACAGTAAAACTTGTCTTTATCTGTACTTCAGTTTTTTTCTCTCTTCTGTTTCTTAAATCTTTTGTGTGTACTTTGTTCAGTTGCAAACAGGAAATGTGGTGATGGAGGCTTCTAGAGTCTTGATCTGAAACCAGTAGGCTCTTAAATTTCTGCGAAACATGAGAAGAAAAATCCCACAATCCTCCATATTGGGGTATTTGAATTTTTATCAATACCTGAATCAATTTAAAAATAAATCATGAAATCAAGGTACGAATCAGACTAGGACGGCTCTCCAATCTTTCTAGAGAGAATCCAGGTGTCTCTTCATAAGTGAGCTCATATGAAAACAGAATAAAATATGCTAAACTGGGGAGGAAACAGTGAGAAGACCCCAGGTGTTCTCAGCTGTTGACTGTTTTCTTTGAGGTGTGACAGAAGAAAGGGAACTAACACTTTTTGAACAGTATTATGTATCAGCTACTTTCTTTACATTAGCCCAATGGGAGATTGGATGCCTGCCTTCCTTGCTGCCAACCCTCACCTCGGCCAATGTGAGTTCCTCTGATCAATCTAGGCCTACTTGGCAACAAGCTCCAGCTCTCACCCCAGCCAGAGAGTTTCAATAATCAGAAGTTTTAAAATGTTAGTGTGCATAAGTACCTTATTTGGCACTAATTGAATATTTAACATACTTCCAAGCCCTTTCGAATGAAGATATTTCGAGTGAGCCCTGGTTACTTTAATACAGTTTTTCTGGACAACACTATGAGAAAATCATATATGTATACACATATACATACATATCAATTGTAGTGTTTTATTTTTAATATTAATCAAGTAAAAGTGGTCTTGGTACTATCTATATTTATGGTTTGCATGTATTTCTGTGTATAAATATCTACTACATATTGTATGCCTATGCATATTTGCTTCTGTAGTCCACCAATTTTCTTTAATTAATTTAGTTTAATTAGAAGGATGGAAAAACTGAATCTAGACTATTACAAAAGTAGTCATTAAACTTTAAGAACTTAAACTTGAAGGGAAACTTTAAAATGGGACTTTTGATGCACAGACTCAGAGCAAAGATATTAGATGGCTTGTAGGCTATTTTACTCTAGCTGATTTCTCTAAGATTCTTGAGGGCAGAGAGAGTATTGATCTTATCTATTCATTAAAATTTCAACCTCTAGAAAAATACCTGGCACACTGTAGGTCTCAATATATATTCTCACAATGATTGAATAAATTTTAAAAAATTAGTCTTTCTCTTTGCTTCATTACAGAAACAACTCGCTAGCAACCAAAACGCTGGGTTTTCTTACTCTTTCAATAGAGTTACCTAAATACTAACAGATTTTCCTACTCCAGTCACTTTCCCCAAAAATATTTCTTGTGAATCATTGATTGAATCAGAATCTGTAAAACTGAAAGGGACCATGGAGATTTCCTAGTCTAATCTAAAAAATGTACCTTCTATAGAACCCAGGCCTTTAAGGAACTCTTAGAAAACAAATGTTCCTTCAACAAATATATTTAGAAAACTATTATTTTCATTTTTGTGAATGCAAGTACATTAAAGGCTTAGGTAAGTCTTACAAAAAATAATCTGAAAATCATTTTAACAGAGTTTATTTCTAAACCTATTTTCTGAATTTATTTCTAAACTTGAACATCAGTTCAAGAGGAGAGGGTTCAGCTGTGGAAATAGGATAACGCAAAGAGGTTAGGAGGCCCAGGCTCAAAAGTGAACTACATAGATTATATAAGCAGGACCTTGGAACATGGGCAAGGTAGATGCCTATTTATATCACCTGAGACATACAGAGGACATGGGAAAAATAAGGGAGTCTCAGGATTGAAAATTTAGGTGTATGCATTGCCTTGTTTGAACAAGAACGGTGCATAGGATGAAAAGAAAGATAGAAGGAACAAGGATCCCCCCATTCTGTGGTTCCATAAATCACAAATCCAAAAACAATAAGGGTGTTCATTATTTGGCTTTGGATATGGAGAAGTATAGACACAATAAGAACAATTCAGGTAAAAATGCTTCTAGAAATGTTGTGGTTATCCTAGAAGGGAGGTGTACCTCCCTGGACAGCCCAACAAAGGAGAGATTCAAACTAAACCCACCAGTTCAAAGTGCCTGAAGAGTTTGCCTGCCTCAAGTCTGTAATCTTTTACATACAAGACTACAGAGATCTGGGGAAGGTAGGAGCATAGGAGACATGCAGAGACCAAGAAAGAACATACCTTTCCTCTTCAGATCAATAAAACAGGCTGTGGTACACGCTGAGTAATTATCTCATGGCATAAAAGAGTTAATGAACATGATGCTTGATTGGTGTTTTCAAAACAGTAAAACTTAGGCTGGTAAATCCGAACTACTTCACAATTTCCAATTATTATGATAGTTTTGAAAAGTGATCAACATTACAATGTTCCCTGTTCCAAAGATTTATATATTCAGGAGATAGAGCAAGATTTCCAAGGTCACCCAGAAAGTCCATATTTGTGCATTAGATAGCTCCACAGATGTTTGAAATTTGCCAGGAAAAAAAAATGATTCCTTTTCATTAAATATAGATGGATGAGCACATGGAGACATTATCGGAATATAACAAAGCCTACATGTTTGTTATGAAATACATTAGAGAGTGCATTCAGAGATTTGAATAATAGTTTCGTGAACTATGGTCAAATGATAAATAAACATGAGGTTCTGTAGTACTTTTTAATGAGATGGTTATCCAAAGGAAGTTTAGAAGATAGCTAGACTAAGCAGAACTGTCCTGACAAACTGGAAGCGGTCAAAAATGTAGGAAGCTTTAGGAGAAAGTATGTGGTTTCGATGGGCACCTGTCAAGAAATGAGAATTTTAAGGCCAAAAAATTAAAGTCTTGTTGCCAAAAAGAAAATGAAAAACATATCAAAGTGGCCATTCAGAGCTTTCACAGTCAGAAAAATGGGTCATAAAGTACAAAAAGAGGCCCAGTTTTCAAATCCTTTTTTTAAAATGTCATCTATTATTATTTATTTATTTCACATTTTACTTCACTCTACTATTTTTTAAAATATTAAAAAAATTTTAATTACAGTTGGCATATAACATATTGGTTTAAGTGTACAACATGATGATTATAGACATTTATATAACTTACAATGTGGTCACCCCGATAAATCTAGTATCCATCTGAAACCATACATAGTTATTGCATTGTTGATTATATTCTCACGCTATACTTTACATCCCCATGGCTATTTTATAACTACAAATGTGTACTTCTCAATCACTTCCCCTTTTTTACCCATCCTTCAACCCCCTCCCATTTGGCAACCATCAAAATATTCTCTGTAGCTATGAGTTTGTTTCTCTTTTTTAATTTTGTCCTTTAGACTCCATAGAGATGTGAAATCATATGACATTTGTCTTTCTCTGTCTGACATACTCCACTCAGCATAACACCCTCTACACATGTTGTTGAAGGTGACAAGATTTCATTCTTTTTTTCATGACTGAGAACTATTCCGTTTTATATATGTACCACCTTTTCTTTATCCATTCATCTATTGATGGACACCCAAGTGGCTTCCGTATCTTGTTATTGTAAATAATGCTGCAATGAACATGTGAATTCACATGTTCCTTTGAAGTAGTGTTTTGGGTTTGTTGAATAAGTATCCAGAAGTTGGATTACTGGGTCCTTCATTGTCTCTTGTTTTATAGCCTTTGTTTTAGTTTATTTGTCTAGTATAATTATTGCTCCTTAGCTTTTGATTGTTTGCTAACATTTTTATAAAATATAGTTTTCCATCCCTTTACTTTCAGTCTGTGTGTGTCTTTGATCTGAATTGAGTCTCTTGTGGGCAGCTATGTAGCAGTCTTGTTTTCGTATCCATTTAGACAGCCTATCTTTTGATTGGAGCATTTAATCAATTTACGCTTAAAGTTGTTGTTGGTAGATATATAGTTATTACCATTTTATTTTATTTATATTTTTAATCTTTTTTCTCTTTCTTCTTCTTAAAGAAGTCCTTTAACATTTCTGGTATAGTGGCTTGATGTTGATGAACTCCTTTAACTTTTTCTTGTCTAGGAAGCTCTTTATCTGTCCTTTGATTCTAAATGATAGCTTTGCTGGGTAGAGTAGCCTTCGTTGTAGGTCCTTGCTTTTCATGCTTTAACTATTTCTTGTCAATCTCTTCTGCTCTGCAAAGTTGCTACTGAGAAATCAGCTGACAGTCTTATGGGAGCTCCCTTGTAGGTAACCAACTGTTTTTCTCTTGCTGTTTTTGACATTCTCCCTTTGTCTTTAACCTTTGGTGTGGGCCTCTTTGGGTTCCTCTTATTTGGGACTCTGCACTTCCTGGGCTTGTAAGTCTATTTCCTTCACCAGGTTAGAGAAATTTTCCATCATTCTTTCTGCAAACAGGTTTTCAATTTCTTGCTCTCTCTCTTCTCTTTCTGGTACCCCTATGATGTGAATGTTGATATATTTGATGTTGTCCTAGAGGCTCCTTAAACTACTCTCATTTTTTTTAATTCTTTTTTCTTGTTGCTGTTCTGATTGGGTGCTTTCTATTACCTTACCTTCTAAATCACTGATTCAATTTTCCTCTTTATCTTATCTACTGTTGATTCCCTCTTATGTATTCTTAATTTCTGACTGGTTCCTTTTTGTTTTCTGTCTCTATTTTTATGTTTTCTATTACTTTGTTAAAGTTATCACTGAGTTCATCCCCTAAGTTCATTGAGCATCTTTATAACCAATGTTTTGAACTCTGCATCTGGAAGACTGCTTGTCTCCATTTTGTTTATTCTTTTTCTGGAGTTTTGTTTTGCTTTTTTATTCCAGAGATGTTTCTTTGCCACCCCATTTTGGTTGCCTCCCTGCATTTGTTTCTATATAGTAGGGAGGGCTGATATGTCTCCCGGTTTTAGTAGAGTGGTTTAATTACTACATAAAGGTGTCCTGTCCTGTGGGGTTCAGTGGCAATTCTCCCTGGTCACCTGAGCCAGGTGCTCCAGGTATGTCCCTTGAATGTGTTGTATGTGCCCTCCTATCATAGTTGAGCTTTAGTTGCTGTCTGCACATTAATTGGAAGGATTGACCCTTAGACTGATTGGTTGTGAGTACTGGCCTGTGAGGAGCTGACCCTATGGAGCACAATTCACTTTGGCAGGGCTCTAGTGCCTGCCAAATATGCCCTTTGGGTGTGTCATACTGGAATGCAGCCCTGGTGGTGTTCCAGCTTGGTCTGAAGCTGGTCACTGGGTGCTGCTGGCCCCTGGGCCTTCTGGGAGGGTCTAACCACAGGCCAAATTCAGCTGTAACCTGTGCCCTTCCCAAGGTCCCCTGGCAAGAGTCACCAAGCAATCTGCAGATGGCTGCCACCTATGCTGGGCTTGGAGGTGCCACAAGATGCTGAGTCACAAATGGAGGCTGGCTGTTAGTGCTGGACTTGGGGCTGCTCAGCAAGACGTATGGGCACGTGGAGGCCAAATGCTGTTCGTTTGGGTATTGCAACCTTTGAGAAATTTTTGAAATGTTGCACCATGGCCTAAATCAGGCTATTTGTATGGAAAAGCCACTGGAAGTGGCTTCGGTGGGTATGTAAGTTGGATGGGACAGGGTCTCAGAGAATCTCTAGGGCAGGGTGACCCATGTTAGCCAAGTTGATGGAGACTCAGATATGACAGCCACTTGGGTTTGCATGCTGGATTGGAGAAGAGTTTAACAAAGGAAAAATGACTTCTCTCTGAAAGAAAGCTGCCCTTCCAAGAATTGTCCAGAAGCCGGACAACTCAGTTCCTCTCTGTATGTCCCTGGCACCCTTCAAGCTGCTGCCCAAGTGCTGGAGCTCAGAGAAAGTGAGTTCATCAGTGAGCAAGTACCGGCCCTTTAAAAGAAATGTCTGCGACTTCAGGCATCCTCTAACTCACTCAGCAGTAATCTCTGCTGGTTTTCACAGCCAGAAGTTGTGGAGACTTCTCTTTCTGGCACTGGAACCCTGGGCTGGGGAACCTGGAGTGCAGGTGGGACCTGTTGCTCCTCCAGGGGATCTACATAGCCGAGATATCCCTCCCAATCCTCGACTGCCAGAGATGAGTGTGGAACCATTCCGCATTTCTGCCCCTCCCACCTGTCTGAAGGTAGCCTCTTCTGTATGTCTCCAGTCGCAGGATTTCTTTTCAACTAGACTTCAGGCTACTCCAATAATGATTGTTCCATAGTTTAGCTGTAATTTTGATGTGGTTGTGAGAGGCAGCAAGCATACTTTGCCATTTTGACCAAAGCTCAGTCATCTATTTTTTTTAGCTCAATTTATTTATTTATTTTTAAATTAAGTTTATTGGGATAACTTTGGTTAATAGAATCATATAATTTTCAGGTGTACATTATCATTTGACATCTGTATATTCTATTGTATGTTCACCACCCAAAGTCCAGTTTACTTCAGTTACCATATATTTGATCCCCTTTACCCACTTCACCCTGCCCCATATCCCCCTACATTTGATCCCCTTTACCCCATCCACCTCCCCCATCCACCCCCTACCCTACTAGTAACCACTACTCTATAGTCCTCTGGTAACCACTAGTCTATAGTCTATGTCCATGAGTCTCTGTTTGTCCTGCTCATTTGTTGCTTTTAGGTTTATATCCCACATATAGGTGATATCATGTGATTTTCAACTTTTTCTGTCTGGCTTATTTCACTTAGCATGATTATCTTGAGTTTCATCCATGTTGTCGCAAATGGCAGGATTTCGGTCATCTATTATTTTATAATTAATCTTTATCACTGTAGTGTATTTATTTATCTCTCTGTGTGCATAAACACACATATATATACACACAAATATATATTATAAACACATACGCACATTTTTATTTCTTTTTTTTTTTTTTAATTCAAGGGGCTTCAAACTGTAAAGAGTAGTTGTTAGGAAGGGATTACCTGGGAAAATGATTTTACATTTTATATATTTGTTTATTGTTTATAAATTATTTACAATAACATGCACAACTTTTACAGTTATAATAAAAGATGTTTCCTTATTTTAAAAGCTCTTTAAAATACTTTTGTTTTATTTCAAAATATCTGTGATTTTTTTTGTGAATCATTCTTTAGTAAGACTGAAGCTAGTACAAAATAAACAACTTTATGAAAGACAAAAGAGGAAGGGCTCTGTACTTTCAATTATGCTATTTTAAAATGTGGAATTATTCAAAGTTAATTATGTTGTTACAATTGCATCTGATTAGACTATATTAATGATTCATATTTTCATTGTATTTATTCTATAAGATCCTCCAAAAAACATAATTATTCAGATGGAAAAGAAAAAATAAGTTAAAAGCAATAGAACAATATATAGATTTGGCATAAGATTCTTAGATCTTTTTATTACACTTATTATAGGCTTATAGAATCAGAATTCTTAAAAAAGCAAACACTAAATTAATAGAGTAGATAATAAAAACTCAGAAATAAGAGAGAACTGGCTAAAAGCAGGTATAGTCTATTTTCCTACATATGAAAGGCTTAAGTATCCAAATTTTCTAGAAGAAAACAATTTGCTAAACTAATAGGTGAATGATTGATAAGCAAAGGAGATATTTAGCCACCTCAAAATTACAAACTTAAAAAAAAAGTTTACATTATTTATTAATTTAAAAGAAAAAATGTAAATCTCTTGGTAGAGAAACCCAGCAGAAATAACCTTAACTTAGTATCAAAGTTAATGTTATGAATAATGGAACAAACTAAAATCGTATACCTCCTAACATAATACACCAAGTCGTATTTTTCTAGAATTCTCATGATGAATGCAAAGCTTTAATCAATCATGAGGAATATCAAACAAGCCCAAACTGAGAAGTATACTACAAAATAACTGGTTCATAGACCTCAAAAACATCATCAAAGACAAAGCAATGCTGATTAACTGTTCTAGATTACAACAGACTAAGGAGGCATGACAAGTAAAGGCAACACATGATTTTTTATTTGATCCTAGGATTTGGGAAAAAAGTATAAAGAACATTATTGGAATAATTGTTAAAATTTGAATATGGACTGTCAATTAGGTAATGATATTATATCAATGTTAATTTTATTGATTTTTGATAATAGTACAGTGGTCATGGAACAGAAAGTCCTTGATTTTAGGAAATGCACAGAAAGTCCTTGATTTTAGGAAATCTAAATAAGGTATCTAGATTTAAAAAAGGCATAATATCTGCAACTTACAAATCTATGTGCAGAGAGAGCAAGCAAATGATAAATATAAAGCAAATGGCAGGAAATGTTAACAATTGGTGTATTTAAGTAAACGGCATACAATATTTCTTTATGCTATCAACTTATGGGCTACAGTTTAATCAGAGCTCAGGAAAAAATTATAACTTTAAATTATTAATAAAAAGGAATAAAAATTGAACACCCAACTTAATAAGTTATATAACTATAAAATAAATCCAAAAAAATAATGTAGAAAAGAGTTCAAATAAAAGAAATAATTAATGAATTAGAAAACCAAAAACATAGTGAAATTAATAAAAAGATCTAAAAGCTAGTTCTTTGAAGCTTTAGTATTAAAATTGATAAATTATTAAACATTCAAATCTAGTTTAAATGGAGAAAGTACGAATAAAAAATAAGGATGTGAAAAATAACTTATAAATAAAGAGGAAATTGAGAGAATTACGAGGAGGATTTTGTTTAACTCCAGGAAAATATGTTTGAAGACTTAGTTGTAAAATAAGATTACTTAGAAAAATATAAATTTCCAAAACTGACCTCAAAACAGACATCAAATAGGCAAATTCTCAAGGAACTGAAAAAGTAATATGGATTCTCCCATAGAAAGTGCCAACACTTTACTATTGGGAATGTTTGTAGTGTTTTGGTATTGAACATTATGCTAACTTGACTTAAGATAGAGGTAAGGTATATAATTAGATATAGATTTAATTAAAGAGCCAATATAGATATTTAAAAAGATATAGGTATATTATTATGTTAACAGCTATTGAATCATCTGATCATATTTTTATCAAAATCAAACATGTGTTTTAAAAGTCAAAAGAAGGGAGATCTTCTAACAATGACATGAAGAGTTTACAGAATTCTACTTGGCAAAGAAACAAGTGCAAAGTAAGAGGGAAAATGCCTAACACCACCATCTGAAAATTTAAAAATGCTTATTCTTGGGAAATTGCTACAGTTTAAGGTATAAATGGCAGCAGTTCATGGTTTTCTGGCCTCACTTGCTCTCATCTCCCTCTTCTCCTTGACTCTTTGTTGCTTGGTAGGTTACAGGTTTGAAAATGGCAGCAAAAAACAACAGCTTTAAAACCAGAGATGGTCGACTTGATTTGAGAGGAAAGGAGAGTCAAGAAGAGCAAGGAGAAAGATAAATGTGAAACCCCATATACTGCTGGTTAAAAATGGCAGCCTCATTTCAGAATGAGTGGAGAAAGACCATGATTTTGTTAGTCCAAGGTTTCAGACCTTGGTTTAGAACCAGTGACATGCCAGACACAAATTTAATGGTGAGATCCATAACAGCACTGAGATAAGCTCTTTACTCATTCCTGTCCGACTGCTCAACTATGCAAAGAGTCTGGGAGACTTAAGAGGGGCCTGAGACAAATGAAAGCCAATGTAGATTTCAGAACCAGCTGCAACTTTGAAGGTATTCTTCAACACACACATATCTCAATCATCAATGTCTGAGGAAGACTTAGAGAATTAAGGTATCTGCTCAAATTGTTGGCTGACCACTTAACTATGCAGAGGGAGAGCCCCAGAAAGGATTGCTAAGGAGAAAGCAACAACAACAACAACAACAACAACAAAAACAAACAAACAAACAAAAAAAACTGAGCAGACACATCATTGGCTCTAGTGTGGTTTAAGTTCAAGAAGTTACTAAGACAAAGAAACAAAACAATAACAACAACCCACAATACAAATGAGCCTTAGAAAAATAAAACCGAATACACAGATGCTACAATATGTTATCTAAAATTTTTATTTTCACACAACCATTATAAGACATGCTAAGACACAGAAGAGTGCAACTCATACACAGGAGGAAAAAAGCAGCCAAGAAAAATTGACTCTTGAGAACCCAGATGAAAGAACCAAATGGAAATTCTAGAGTTGAAAAGTATGATAACTGAAATAAAAAATTCACTGTGTGGACTCAACAGCAGATGTGAAATAGCAGAAACCTTAGTGCTTTAGAAGATAGATCAATAAAAATTATCTAATCCAAAGAACAAAAATAAAAGAAATTTTAAAAAGTAGTAGTTTCAGAGACTTGCACAAGTAAATCATTCCAGCATATATTTATTGGGAGTCATGAAAGGAGGGCAGAGAAAGGGGCAAAAATTATTCAAAATATTATGGCAACTTCCCATTTTGATGAGAAACATTTATTTCCAGACCCAAAAAGTTCAATGAACACCAAGAAAATACAACGTGCATGAAAAATGCAACTAGACATATTATATTCAAATTTATAAAAGCCAAAAGAAAGAGAAAATCTTGAAAGCGCTGAGAGAAAACAACTCATTTCATGGAAGGAAATGACAATGTGATTGATGATTAATGTCTCATGAGAAATAATGGAGGCCACAAGAAAGAGGAATTATGTATTCAAAGTACTGAAAGAAAAAAAAAGTTGAAAAAGAATTCTATAGACTAGTGAAATTATCCTTTTTTTAAAAAAAGCAAAATAAAGACATTCCCAGATGAACAAAAACTGATAGAACAAATATTGATAGAATTTTCACTGAAGATCTGACTTATAGGAAAAAACAAGGTAAATCCTACAGGCTGAAGAAAATTACGGATAGTAACGCAGATCCACAGGAAGGAATGAAAGTCATCAGAAACACGTGGAGTAAATGAAAAGACTATAACATTTATGTATAATTTTCTTTCTTAATTTCTTTAAATCTGAGGATTGTTTAAAGCCATAACTCTTACATTATTATGTTTTGTAATATATATAAAGGTTTTATATATATGACAGTAACACTCCATTCAAAAGGCAGAGGTAGAATGGAGTTAAAAAAAAAAAAAAAGATCTTACTCTCTGTCTACAAAAGAAATACCTAAAATTCGAAGCTACATAGGTGAGGGTAAAAAAATGAGAAAAAAAAATATATGCATACAATAACCATAATAGAGTTAGAATGAATGACTATATTAATATGAGATGAAATAGCCCTCAAGACAAAGATTATTACTAGCAATGATTTTGACAACAATTGATAAAAGAGTTAATACATCGGAAACATATAATATAAATATACATGCTTATAACAACATAACTCCAAAATGAAGTAAAGACTGACAGAAATTAAGGAGAATTAGAAAATACAACAGTCACAGTTGGAGATTTAGCTACTCCTGTCTCAGTGATAGAAGTAGAGAGAAAATGAGTAAGGATACGGAAGCCTCGAACATCATCAAAAGGACCTAAGTGATGTTTAAAGAGGACTCTCCACATATCAACAACAAAATGCACATTATTTTTAAGCACACATGGAACAATTTTTGAGATAGACTAGTATATGCTATTTCATAATCCAGTCTCCCAAAAATTAAAGGGACTGAAATTACACCAAGTACTTTCATGATAATGGAATTAATTAGAAATCAACAATAGAAAGGTTTTGAGGAAATTCCCAAATTTTTGGAAAATAAACAACAGACTTCTAAATAACTGCTGGTCAAAGAAGAACCCACAAGGGAAATTGCAAAATATTTTAAATTGAATGTAAACAAAAGCACATCAGAATTTATGGGATACAGCTGATGCAATGTTTAGAAGGAAATATAGATTATAAAATGCTTACATATTTAAAGAAGAAAGGTCTAAATCAATAACCTTATTTTCTACCTTGACAAACAAGAACAAAGGTAAACTTAAAATATAAAGAATAAAAAAAATAAAGACCAAAACAGAAATCAGTGGAATAAACACATAAAAGCAATAGAAAAATCAATGAAACCAAAAGCTGGTTCCCTGTAACGATCCATAAAATTGGTAAACATAAGTACAGACCTTATAGGAATTACAAGAATTATAAGAAAAGATGAATAACCTCATATGCCTACAAATTTAACACAAATAAAATGGATAAATTCCTAGAAAGATGCAAATTACTAAAACTGACTTGAGAAGAAATAGAAAACTTGAATAGACCTATGCAAAATAAAGAAATTAAATTAGTAACTAAAAATAAGAGAAGAGGGAGATTGCAGGGAGGGAGAGTCTACTTTATGAAATTCTACATTATTTGAATCTTCTACAATGAGAAGATAGTGCTGAATTATTTGTGTGATAATAAAGATGTCTGTTTATGCTAGCTATAATTGTTTAGAGTTCAGCTTAACAATTAAATTCATAGGACACATCAGGCTTCACCCAGCACCAGGTTTATTTAGTTTTAAGAATGCAAACAGAAAATAGTCCAGCACATACAACAACATAGCCATGTTCTTGCGTCTCCGAGCCACAGCTTACAATGTCCCTGTCATGTTGCTTCTAGAATATTCATGGTCATAAGGAATGAAGCTGAAAATGTGAAAATGTGTAGATTATCATAGCTCAGAGAACTATCAGCTCAGGGTCCCTTAAGCTTTTTTATTTTTTTTCCTAATCAGTAGTAACTCAGTTTCCTTTTTTTGAACTGAAAAAATTTTATTTTTTAATTTTAAACTTTCTTTAAATTATAGGTGATATACAATATTATATTCATTTCAGGTATACAACATAGTGATTCAACATTTATACACCTTACAATCTGATTAGTATCTGTCACCATACAAAGTTATGATGATATTATTGACTACATTGCCTGTGCTGTACAAATTTCCTTAAGCTTTTTTTCCCAAGTTAGTCACACTGCCCTCTGAGGTGTATGCAACTAGCCTCAATTCTCTTGCACAGCTGTATCTCCTAAATACCAGTTATCCCTTACTCAGGCTCAATAATGAGGGAGGTATGGTTTGGTCCTGTGCCTAGTCCTTGACCAGATTCTCTTTTAATATGGTTTTCTCTAGTTTAATTCTTAAAAGTTCTTTTAGTTAATATTGCAAGGAGGCTTGAACAAATCCTCAGACTTTCCTGAAACTAAAAAAATGGTCAAAGAAACAGCTTTTAGCTCCTTTTAAAAGTCTGGACAGATATCACTCGAAGATTAATAAGTTATGTCTTAAGGTTATAGGTAATAACCTTATTTAAACTTTCACTTGTTTTGTAATTTTGCAATGAGCATTATATGTAATTAATTTTATATTCAGAAAAATAAAGCTATTTCTAAAAATAATACATTTTTATAAATGAAATCAGTTATTTGCCTAATTAGGGAAATGAACGGTTGGTGCAGATGGTAAATATTTTCATACTTGCCAATGTTGAGAAGACAAATAATTTATTGTCATGTGGCAGTCTTAAAAATTACATTTCAACTTTAATAATTATTTTTTAAGTTATTTCAAAATGCCAAATAAGCTTTGAAACTAAAATAGTGGAAGGAACACATTCGAGTACATTTAATTTCTTATTCTATTTTCGTAGCAAGTTGTGTTCTCCAGGAAGACTCAGATACAGACTCCTAGCATGCAGGAGGTTTATTAGAGTGCAGTTGGAATCAAGTTCCCCTGGGGAAGACAGCCATGCATGCGGGATTGAGCACAGGAGAAAAGTAAAGTTGTAATGCAGTCTCAACAGAAGCTTCAGGTAACCCCCATCTCCAAAGATGGGGTGACCTTTCAGACATGTTCTGGTGGAGGCGGGGAAGAAAGGAGTAAAAGGGAAGAGGGAGGGATAGGCCCTTGCAGGCCCACATTGATGGTGTTGGCCCTGGGAAGGGAGAATGTGCTTGGCCCTGGGAAAGGAACATGTCTTCAATCGAGGTGATATCCGAAGAGAGCTGATGGCTTGAGGCCTATCTTCCTTAGAGTAACCCTCCTCTCAGCAGCTGAGTAATCAGGCCTTTATTCCTGAAGGGAGATATAGGGAGTACATTACAGTGTTCATCACAATTTGAAAGTGGCAAATGAGTTATATTTGTCTTGTAATATAGTCTGCATAGCAGACACTATTAGTTTTCTGGCCAAGATCCAACTTCTCTAGGTAGTCTAATTTATTTGAAGCAGTGATGTGCCCAGGCCAAGTGAAGTAACATGAGTATCTAAACCAGTTTTGATAATCCTGTTCTCTGCTTCCTAAAGCTCTCTGTAGCAGTTGAATGTGGTCAAGTAGCCTGCTGATAAGATAATAAGACCTAAGGCAATGTCTGCTACAGGAATTCTGAAAAATATGTATTTTTTGTTGTGTTTGTTGTTGTTGTTAAAAACAGTTGAAGCTGATACCCTCTTACCTCTTTCTAATTCCTTCTTTCTTTTTTTATATGCAGCCATGGTACCATGGTACTTGTAGCTGCAGAAGTTATTTTGCAACCCAGAGGAAAAGATCAAGAGAATTGTTATGTGTTTGGTCTGACATTTGTGAGCCACTGACTAAAGCCACAATATTGCTTCTGGGTTTCTTGCTCTTTAAGAAAAATAACCTCTAATTGTTTGAGTAGCTAAAATTAGATATTTTGTCACTGGCAGCAAAGTATAATTCAAAATGAGCCAAGAGTTCCTATAAAATAGGATGATGACCCTATTGAAAATATATAGTTGATACATGTAATGTATGTATGTGTGAGTGGGTTTACTAAATTGTAGTGTTTTCAATAAATTTGAAAACACAAAAAACTATTTCTTCTGGGATTTATACTGCATATTAGCATAAATGATATTGATTAGTAGCTTTAAGATGTTCTGCCATAAATAAACCTATTTCAACAAAATTTATGCTTCTTAAACATATTTCACACAAAAAAATACCTATTAATACTTCACTCACTAATGATTGGGAAATATTTTTTAGCATGTGTTCTGATCCATGATTCATTAACTTGTTCCCTGTTTCTATGATTATTTTCTGCAGCAGTATTCCTAGGAGCGTCCAGTTTAAGTTGAATTAAGCAAAAATGGTGAAGCCTGGTTACTCCAGATTACTGAAGCAAGCAAAGTAGCTCTGAGAAAATTGATGTGTTTTAGGATGTGGTCAAAGCCCAACAGGGAAACAGTGTAACAGCATGTTTGCAGATCACAACTAACCTGCGAATTTTGTTTGCTGGTCACAGTTAACATCCTGTGTCTCTCTACAGTAGTTATTTTTATCTGCCCCATTTTACTACTGTATGAGCTTGCTTTTTGACAGTGCAGAAACAGAGAGGTGAGGTGGATTTATGCAGTTTTCTATGCTGAAGAAGGAGGTCTCCATCTATTTTGGCACAGAAAGTAATGGTCATGGCCACTTTAACAAAGACCTGAGTTGCATTTGCTCACATAGCTTCATGGCCATTATCTATATCTGTATCTATCTATCTATCTATCTATCTATCATGATCTACAAGGAGAGAGACTTCAGTGCACTCCCTCCAAAGTCATTCTAGTGTGAATGACTGGATACTAGCCTACTTCAAAAATGGTCCATTTTTTCCTTGTAGTTATTTATTCAGGTAGTCTTCTGAAAGATGACTCAGAATGTCTCACAGACATGCAAACTAAAACTTTCTGAAACTGAACTTTTGATTCCTTCTCCATCTTCCACATTTTGATAACAGCACCGTCATTACCCAGAAACCTAATTCGAGCCAGAAACCCGCAACTCATCCTTGCGGCCTTGGCATGTCTCTTACCCTCACATCCAATCCATTTTCATGCCCTGACTTCAGAAGACTGCATTTCTCTGCTGCCCTCTGTAGGCCAAGCATCATGATCTCTTGCCTAGATCACTGCGAAGAGCTTCTCTACTCCTATACTGATGGCTTTTATGATCTCTTCCCACATAGCATCCAGAATAATATTTTAAAAACTAAATTAGACTAAGTCTCTCCCTTGTTTAATGGGCACTCTCAATGTCTTAACATTGCATTAAGAATAAAATTCCAACTCTTACTATGTCCTTCCTCAGGCCTCACATGGCCTGGTTACTGCAGTTTTCCATTTTCAACATATAAGACTTCCTTTTGCTCTGTGGTCTACTCTAGAGTAAACTACAGCCCATAGACAAATCCACTCCAACACAAGTTTTTACAAATAAAGTTTTATTGGAACACAGCCATACTCATTTTTTTTTTCTGTAAATCTGTGTCTGTTTTTGTGTTCAACAGAGACATATGGCCCCAAAAGCCTAAAATATTTACTATCAGACAATTCACCAATCACTCTTTCAGCATCTCACTAGCTTACTTTCGCCCCTCGATCAAGATGACACTTTACCTCCAGCCTTTAAACTTACCTTCTCCCCTGCTTGGAGAGGGTAAAATATTTTTTAGGAAGCTTATTCCATCTTCTTCTTAATGACTCAGCTCAAACTTAAGTATTTAGGACAGTTTTCCTTTGTAACACAAAGTAAAGTAAGGCATCCATCTCCCCAAGTGCACATATCCATTTTCCTGTATGACACATTAAATTAGAAGTTACTTTGCTTATGTTTTTATTTATAGACTTTCCTCCACAAGACTCTGAGCCCCAAGAAGTCAGGCCCTGTGTAAATCTTCTCCAGCATCGCTTTCCCAATACCTAGAAAGTGACTGAACATAGTACATGCTAAGAAATATTTGTTGATTTAATGAAATAACTATTCTGACCAATTTTCCTAAAGGACAATCAATCATTTATTTCGCATCCAATATAAATTTCCCACAGGAAAAACAGTGCTCTTTCTCTCCCTTCAAAACAGCCTAGAGTGTGTGAGAGGATAACAATAAACATTGTAACTGCAGAGGTAGTCAAGTTGCTCTTTGTATTCATTTATTTGTGCATTTATACATTAACAAATATTTAATGACAACCATCTGTGGGAAGCATGGAGCAAGACTTGATATAGTAAGTTTGTTCATTGGACAGAAGTGTGACTATCATTGTCTAAATGTGACTAAGAAATTTCAAAAGTCAAAGATGTTGACTGAGATTTTCCCAACCTACTACCTTACTCATTCTACTCATCCAGAGCTACTACCTCAAAGACTTGGCAAAAATTTTACTGTTAACCCCAAGACTAGAATAGTCAGCATTTTTCTCACAAGCCCCAGTAGAAACTGCTCTATGAAAACTAAGTATGTTTAGTTAGCACTTTATAAGTAGGGAGAAAGTGACTGGGTTTTCTTCTAGAGAGACTGGTCAGCTATAAAGAGGAAGGAGCAGTCTGGGATAGAGGAGTTTTTTTTTGGAGCTCGGTGATATTGGGCTTGAGTGTGGCTCTCCTATAGAGGGCTTTAGATAATGTGGCCACTGGGTACTTGTGGAGTTAGATAAAATGTCATCTGACAGCTAAGGGTAGGGAAGAAAAGAGCAAGAACACAATTTCCCTACCTTGCATATGTGACAATTTTCTTGTATATGTAACAAAAGTATTTAATTTCTCCTTTTTGGTCATGGTTATGGCTTACAGAATCTTACCTTACCTATCTTTGTAGTTCTTAAACTGCTCAACTCGGAAACTTTCACATAGTAGTCTATTAAATACTTGCTGAATTGAAGAGCAAGTATACTTTGAGAGAAGGGGTTTTCCCTATGATTTCATCTGCAATAAATGCAACAAAAACACTGGCTTTTTTTTCTTTTTTTTTTTTTTTTACTAGAATAAAGTTGATGTTTCATACTACTAAACTCACAGTTGGCTAATATAATTAGTTCCTGAAACTTTTTGTTCACTGTATATATAGATAAATTGTCAATAGCAATATTAAAAGATGGACCTAAAGGTGTTTGGTGTTACAAGATAAAGTTTCTTGGTAATTGCCATCTTGTTTGGAAATGGCAAATGATAGGTTTCAGGATGATTAGCAAACTGTAATCCCTTTAACCTGTCCTTGAAGTCAGTTTTACTATAAGCTGCAAGATGGAAACCCCTAACCCTTCTCTCCCACCACTTTGTCTTAATGGACATCATTTCCAAGGAAGCTCTATAGAGTTAGCAAATAATGATGATTATAAAAGTGATTATTTTTAAGCATATATATTTCTAGAGGAAAAGGGAGGAGCATATAATTTTTATCAATACAGTTGGTATTTGTTTAGTCTATTGAGGTGCTTTGCATGCATTGGTACAAACCCTTTAACTTTGGCCTGTTCTCACTATGGAGAGAATTACATTTTTAAAAGGTTCTTTTGCTTATTTTTTATTTTCATACTTGCGAGCCTCCTTGCTAAATTATCCTCGTTAACAGTCACACGTTGTTTCTATTTGCCTGCATCCTTCTTATGTCAGTGAAGAAGACTTTGTATTCGAGATACCAAAACAAATTAGTAGCAATGAATGATTTATACAAAAAGCTTAATATTGCCATTATTGAGCAAAACTGTCTGGGTAGAAGGAGTCACAGCATAAAGTATCACTTGGCTCAGAAATCCAGGTCCGTATTTGATAACAAAAAGCTGCCAGATTGAAGCACTTAAAACTACCCAGGCAAAATCAAGGGCTAATAAATCATTTGAGAATCATGGATAAGGATAAATATTGAAATTTCACAGCTGTTTCAGGAACTGTCATGTATTTGAACAACACTGAATTAATTATGTCCCGAGAAAAATGAAAAAATAGTTTTAGTCAAGTAAGGAAATGCAGATAAGTTTTTTTTAAATTAAAAAATAGTACAATTAGCTCAAAGTCAACTGAGCTGTAATGTGGTTGATAACAGGTGTAACACAAACTCACTCTCCAGCAAAACCCTGCAAGTGAATGGTCCGCCTTATCTACTGACTCTATTGGTATATATATATATGTGTGTGTGTGTGTGTGTGTGTGTGTGTGTGAGAGAGAGAGAGAGAGAGAGAGAGAGAGATTTGTAGAAAAGGGTAAATGTTATAGAAATTGTATATACAGGCCTGTAAACTGCATTATGTAAACTTCTTAGGGAAGAGACTATTTCTTATGCATTTTTGTGTTCACCATAAGATCTAAAACATTTCCACAAACATAGGAGGTGTTCAATGTTTATTTACTAAGAGAATAGAATTAGTGCTAAATGAAACTGGTAAACACAGACAGTCCTAAATTGTATGACTTATCCAGATTTTATACTTAAATATTGTGATGAACTTCATTTTGTCATATACCATTAAATTTTTATCTCTCCTGAAACTCAATTGTATATAAATGGATATGTTAGCACCAGTTCTTGATAAACAATAGCAGATTTTAGCAAAGACTGTTTTTTAATTATTTATTTTATCAGTTAAGTGTATGGCTGCCATTTGTCATTTAGAGCGCCATGGCAATCTAAGAGATGCTGTGACCTCAAAGATGCATATTTCAGAGCAACTTCTTCCTTTTTTTTTTAATTCAACGGTATTCTTTTTTTAAATTTAATTTTATGTTTAAGTGTTTTACCTTGTTTCCCACTCAATTTATTATCTACCCATTTTAAAATAAACTTTGATTTTTAAACACTTTTAGATTTACAGAATTGTGATGAAGAGAGTGCGGAGAGTTCCCTTATGCCTCACACCCAATTTCCCATATTAGCATCCTACATTACGTAGTCACAATTAATGAGTGCTAGCATGGTGTATCTTTCTCTATCCCTTTACTTTTAGAATGTCGATGTCTTATATTTAAAATGATTCTTTTGTTATGTGGTGACAGAAAGAAATTTAACTATGGGAGGTGAACACACAGTGTAAATATGTATATGCCTTACTGTTGAAGGGTACAGCTGAAACTTATTGGATTTTGTTAACTAATGTCACCATTTAAAAAAATTAATTAATTAAAAAAAAAAAAGAAAAGCACCTTTTGTATAGGTTTAGTTTGTGTTAAATCGACTTTAAATGAAATTCTGGGTTTCCTCACGTAATTTTCTTTTTCACACTGAATTAGCTGTCCCTGGAAACCAAAGCACTGAGGCTAAGGCTCAAAGGCAGGGTAGTAACGCAGGGATAAAGGCACCAGGCTGAGAGTCAGATCTAGATCCTAATCTCTTCTCCCGCCACTAACTCACCAGGTGAATGTGTCCCATTCATTGGAACTCCATGCTATTGAAGCTTATTCGTGTCTAAGACCACATAAAATGCTGAAGTGTATGACTCGGGCAGGCTTTTTCAATGAAATGGTAACATTTTACAAATACTTTTGTCGAGTAATCATCTAATCAGACTTTTTATTTCCATATATTACTTGTGCATATGAATTTATGGTTTTCCCTTTGCATGTCAAAGTGAAAGATAAATCATGACAGACATGCAAAATAAAATAAAATAAAATAATAAAGTAAAAAAGATTCTTTTGTACACCACATATAGTTGGGTATTGTATTTTAATCCACCCCTGCAGTCTCTGTCTTTTAATTACCACATTTAAATGATTCACATTTAAACTGATTGTTGATCAATCTGTGTTAACATCAACCAATTTTGGAACTATTTTCTATTGATTGCCAGATTCTTCTATTTCTGCCTTCTTTAGGTCAAACCAAGCATTTTATGATTCTATTTTCTGTCAATTATACTTTTTAAAAACAAAACTTACTATTTGTTTAAGAGTTTGCAATATATATTTTTAACTAAGTCCACCTTTAATGAAATGATTCCACATCCTGTGCAGTACAGGAACTGTATAACGGAGTATTCCCAATTCCTCCCTTTCATCTTTTGTGATATTGCTGTCATTCATTCATGTATCATGTTATAATCATCCAATATATTGTTGCTATTATAGTTCTAGTTATTTTTAGATCAATTAAGAAAAAAATTATTTTACCTACATTTATTCCTTCTCTAAAACTCTTCTTTTCTATATGTAGGTCCAAGCTTTTGAGAACTCAGGTTTCTTGGAGGTAAAGTTCACAAAGTGTGGGGTGTCCCCTAAAACTTAACCCCCCCCCCGGGGTTACACACTCTCTCACTAGCCAACAGTAAGCCTCCAGCAATTCACCAAAATTATCATTTAAGTATTTATTTCAGCTTATGTCTTCAGTAGTCTCTGCTCCAGGTAAGCAAATCCACTGTGATGCTAAATCTACCTCTCTCTCAGGATTTCAGGGCAGCACTTTGCACCACAAGCTCAGTTCTCTGATGGGTACAAGAAAAGGTGTTAATTTTCAGTTTGTCCAGCTTTTTCTTGTGAGCTTAGAGTGATGACCTCCAGGCTCTTTAAAGGTTGGAGCTGAAGCCTGCATTTAACTTTCATTAGCTGTCTTTTGCAGATGAAATTTCATACTTAAATCTTAAAACTGTACTTTTCTTCTTGACAATATATCAACTGCTATTGATCTAGATTTTTATCACCAGCAATAAAAAGGCCACAGAACCATTTTATATCTCATGCCGCGTGTTTTGTATCTACAGTGCTTCCTTTCATTTTGCAGAAAATGCCTGGCTTTGTAACCTTTAGCCCAAAATCTTAAATGTACAAATGAACGTAAATTACATTGAATAGTCCTTCAAAATGAATGTATGTGTGGTTTCTTTATGTTATATTTTTTACCTTTTTATGGTGAAATGCATGAGTATACAAAACACACATGTACAATTTAGAGAATGATTGTAAAACCGACTCCTGTAGCCACCTGCATTAAGAAATGCAATATTGCTATTTTAAAACTCTAATATAACACCAAATAGCAAAGAAAATAATAGACATTCTTGCCTTGTTACTAACCTTATTGGGAAAGCACCTAGAGTTTCTTCATTCAGTAAAGTGACTACTTTAAATACTTCTCATTATGTTAAGGAAGTATATCAGTTGCTATTTTATTGAGTGTTTTTATCAGGAATGGATAGATTTTTTTTAGGATCTTTGCACACGTATGGATATACTCAAATGATTTTCCTTTTGATCTATTAATATGGTGAATTAAATTAACAAATTCCCTAGTACTGAATGATCTTTGCATTCTGGGGATAAATTATACCTGGTCAAGATGTCTTTTTAAAAATGTGCTGATGAATTTAATTAATTATATCTTTTAAAAAGATAATTAAGGTGAAATGAGGTCATATAAGTGGGTGCTAATCCAATATGACTGGTGTTTTTATAAAAAGAGATTAGAACACAGACGCATACAGGAGGAAGACCATGTAAAGACACAGGGAGAAGACAGCCATCTACAAGTTAAAGAGAGGCCTCAGAAAAAAAATCAACTGTGCCAACATCTTGACTTGTGCTCCTAACTGTGAGGAAATAAATTTCTATTGTTTAAGCCACCCAATCTATGACACTTTGCTAACTAAGACAATACATAACAGTATTTATTTCAGTGCTTATAAACAAGGTTAGGAAAATTGTCGTGGTGTATGTGATGCACAGGCTTCTGAAGAACAAAGATTTCAGGCAACTGTTAACAGAAATTTAGATGTGTATATTTTTACTGAGAAGTCAATTTGCGTAAGTCATACTATGGGTTAAGAGTTGCTCAGTGTTGATTCATTATCAATTTCTTTCAATTCTTTAAAGAAGTGTTTTTCAATAAATTTTTTTCAGCAGAGAAAGGTGTGTAGTGATAGTATCTATTTTCATATCCAACTCCATACATAAATGAGTTCCAAATAATTCATTTTTTCTACTATCAAAACTCTTACCCAACTCTTAAATGTTTTCTTGCTAGCATTTGTTTTGTCTTATGCCATTGCATATGCACAGTGTGCTCCTGAAGTTGCGTATTAGAGGTTCAGTCTTAAAAAATTATCTGCTAAATGAGCTAAATTTATAAGTGACTATTTATCTTTAAAATGAAAAATAAATTTATACACATTCTCTAGTTTTACCCTATGCCATCGTGGCTTTTACTTTTATTAAGGAAGGAAAAAAATAACAAATCAACCCTCAGTTAAAAACTCTTACCAGAAACTTTTCCTGGCTAAGAAAATGTATATATCTTTATGGCAAAATACTTTTTTTTTTTTTTGGAAAAAGTCATATGTAACTTTTTAAAATTGATCATCTTTACCCCTCTTGTTGACCATGCATAGGCTGACTTTGAGGCAAAGTGTCTTGCTGCTACATTCAGGAAGCTTAGTGGCCATGCAAGCCTCTGCTTTGAGAGTTTCGTTCCTTGTAGATTTGGCTCCAACTTTCCCCACATTTGTACATGTCTCCATTCAATAACATCCTCATAAGACTCTTGCTGCAAATTTCAGCATTTATTTTACCAGCAAGTACATTATAAATTAATCTAACTTCAGATGTTACTAGTATAAATGTAATAAATAAAAACAATAAAGCACTCAAATCATTAATGTCTGTATTGTTATCCAAATGCATGGTAAATAATCAAATTCACCTTTATTTCTCAGGTACTTGTTGAAATCCAGCCTTATCAATAGCACCATGGTTCACCAGATTTTCTCCTTTTATATGAGGTCCATCTTCCAAACTAATCCTGAAATTAGGTTTAAGAAAAAGTATTAGACAATTTTATTCTCTTTTTTAAAAAAAAATATTTATTTTAATTAGTTTCATGTATATAGTACATTGGTTAGACATCTATATAGTTCATAAAATGATCCCCCCAATTGCTCCTTCCCTCCCCGGACCCTCCACCTAGCCAGAGTATTAATGTTAACTGCATTCCATACACTGTGCTCCCAATCCCCATGACCATCCATTAGCTACTAACTTGTACTTCTTTAACCCTTCACTCCACCCTCCCAGTCCCCCAAACTCCTCTCCCCTCTGTCCATCACCATATTGTCCACTGTATTTGTGAGTCTGTTTTTGATTAGTTTGTTCTTTTTATTCCTTAAATTCTGCATATAAGTGAAATCATATGGTGTTTATCTTTCTCTGTCTGACTTAAATACCATCTAGGTCCATCAAAGCAACATTCTTTTCCACCTCTTCCTTTTCATATGTAGGAGTCTTGTTTTCTTATCCTTTCAGCCATTCTATCTTTTGGTTAGAACACTTAATTCTTTTCCATTTAAGGTACTTATTGATAGGAATATAGTTGTTATCATTCTTTATTTATTCCTGTTTTTGATATATGTTTTTTTACTTCTTAAAGAAGTCTCTCCAACAATTTCTATAATACTGGCTTGGTGGTGATAAATTCCTTTACCTTATTTTTGTCTTGGAAGCTCTTTATCTGTCCTCAACTCTAAATAATAGCTTTGCTAGATAAAATATCCTTGGTTGTCGAATTTTTTTGCCAAGCCCTTCTGTCCTGCAAAGTTTCTTTTGAGAAATCAGCTACCAGTTTTGTGGGCGTTTTTCTCTTGCTGTTTTTAATATTCTTTCTTTGTATTTAACCTTTGGCATTTTAACTATTATGTGTCTTGGTGTGGGCCTCTTTCGATTCCTGGTTTTTGGAATTCTCTGAGCTTCCTGGGGTTTTATGTCTATTTCCTTCTTCGGTTAGAGAAGTTTCTTCAAACAGCTGTTCAACGTCTTGATTTTCTTCAGTTACACCGATCAGATGGATATTTGGACCCTTAATAGTGTCCAATATTCTCCTTAAATTATTTTTATAGTCTTGGCATCTTATCTCTTGCAATTCTGATTGTGTGTCTTTGGCTTGCCCATCTTCTAGTTAGAGCATTTTATCCTCTTCTTTATTCACTTTGTTTATTCTTTGTTTATTCCATTTACATACTTCTCATCTTAGATAATGTGTTCTTCATTTAAGACTGGTTCCCTTTTATAATTTCCATTTCCATTTTTTATGTTTTTTATCTCTTTGTTGAAGTTCTCACTTTCCAAAAGTTCATTGAGCACCTTTATAAACCAGTGTTTTGATCTCTGCATCTGTTAGATTAGTTGACTCCATTATATTTGGATCTCTGTTTTGTTCTCTCATATGATTTCTCCTTCTTTGTCATCCTATTTTAACTGTCTTTCTGTGTCTGTTCTATGTACTGAGCAAAGCTTCGAAGTCTCCCAGTCTTACTAGTGTGGATTTGTGAAGTAGGTGTCCAGTGGCATAGTCTGAGAGAGCTTCAACTGCAAGGCAAATTTAGCCTAAGCCTCTACCCCTCCAGAGCCACCTTTCAAAATTCAGAAAGCAATGCACAGATGATGTGCTTATAGTTGCCTGAAAAGGCCACCCCAGAAACTGAGGTCAGCTGCCTCCAGTGTGAGTCTAGGCGCTGCTCAGCAAGGAACACCTGACTTATTGAGGATATACCTGGATGTGGCTTGGGTAGGGTCTGAGTTAAGGTAGGCAGGGTTTCAGGAAATCCTCTAGGCAGAGCAACATCTGTTATCCAGTTTGATGACCTCACGGCTATGGCGGCACTGTGTCTGTGCACTGGGGTGGGGGAGGGCCCAACAGGGAGCAGTGGATACCACCATCACTTCTGTACAGAGTGAGTCTCCCCTTGGCCCTCACTCCAACAAAGTCTCCTTGTAAGTCCCTGGTGCCCCCTGCATGCAGCAGAATTGTCACTGGTGCTCAGAGTGAGCAAGTCTGTCACCACGAAACTTCACTTGCAGATGCAGCCCCCTTTAAGAGATGTCAGCCGCTGCCAGAGCATCCATCTCACTCAGCTGCTCAGACCCAGCAGCCCCGTGTCCTCGCCGCATCCTACTTTCTATAATTGCAGGGCAATTTCTCGGATTTCTCCCTAGATCCCAAACAGTTTTTCCTTGCTGCTGCTCCTTGTTTCTGTCACAACTTTGATTTGGTTGCCAGAGGGATAAACAGAGCCTCTATCATCTATGCCATTTTTTCCCTCCCCAACTTTATTGTCATGATTGATTGTGCATTTTGTGGTATGACTCCTCATCAAAATTTATTTTTGATCTCAAAAAAAAAATTACTAATGAAAAAATAATCAATTTATGAACATTCTCAATTTTTACTCTTTCTCAAGAATTCCAAAGATTTTTTTTTTTATATTTTGAGCCTCCTGAGAACTTCCTGTTTCTAAAGAAATGGCTAATGAGGAGGGAGTATTGAGGAAGCCAGAGAATTCACCATTGGTATATCTAATAGGGAATGAAGCAGAACTAAAGTTGTGTGCATTTAAAGGAAGATGCTAGAGTTGGGAGAGGGAAGAGTTCAGAAGAGTTGAGCATGGGAAAGGAATTGAAGAGGGTAGATACCTTTTGGGTGGAAGATAGAGGGGAGAGTGATGATGAAAGGTTTTTAAAGATGCTTGCTTTGTCTTAAAAGACTTTTATATTGTATAGTAAGAGGTTGATTAAATTATAAAATCTTTTAAATTAGCTTTTATCTGTCAGAACCAGACAATGTGGGTTCTAGGATTTAATTGATTTATACCATAAAACTGATTGTGACTAACGAGGCTTCAGAGACGTGTTCCCAACCCCATTCCAGCTTCACAATGCTCTGGAGGAAGAGTAAGATCTCAGCCTAGTGCATGCATAGACAACTGTCACCTGTTCCATTTCCTCAGGGGCAGGAGTACTGTTGGGCCAGCTGGCTCTCAGGCGAGTGGGACAGCTCCCAGGAAGTGGGCACCAGAGGGCACACCTCAAACCACACTGGCATGTGACGCAGAGGCTGTCTCTGCCTACGTGACCGAGAGGCTCGTCTCGGTGCTGTGTTGTAGTCAGGAGCAGGATAGCACTTTGTTTTGTGGTTGGGCCTATATTTATCCTCCCTTTGTCAACCCAATCTTGAAATATCTTGAACCCACTACATTCTCCACTTGGTTGTTTCAACTTTGCTCTCTGATACCATTTCCTTGACAGATGGGAAAGTTAGAGCACTTCAGGTAAATGTACTATTTTGAGGAGGAATTAAGTCATCTACATATAATAGTCCTGCTCAAAGAGCTAGCTAGTGAGTGGCCTGTGGCTTTTCTCCAGATGTGCCTCACCTCTGTTAATGAGCCTTAACAGGTGAGAGAGAATGGTGTCATTGTTGCCCCTACTTTCTACTGATAAAGGGGGCCATATTATCCTTTCTTTCAACAATTATTCTCTGAGTACCCAAAGCCACCATGTATTGGGCTAAATACTAGGGAGTCAAAGATGAAAAGAGTATTGCTGCCTTCATAGCCTATCAAAAACCAGACATGAAAATAACCAGTCATATTAGAAAGTACAATGAAACGTCTAGGAAAAGGCATATGTAAGTTGCCAGGCTTAATCGTGGTGACAAGAAGACATCCTTGAAAAACTGGCATTTGAGAAAGGACTTAAAAATGAGTAGACGGAGAAGGCAGGAAAGAACTTTCTAAAATAATTAAACAGTGCAACTTAAAGCAAAGAGGCATCATAGATCATGCAATCTAAATTATATATATCATGATAATAAGAATATTAAGGATGTGAAAAGCAGTTAATCCTATGGCTGTTAAATCAATTGAATTAACTGCTTTACACATATTTAATATTCTTATTCTTATTATTTTATTATTTGAAATGTCATCCTCTGATAGAGCGTCTTCTCAAAATATGGTTTTTCTTTTCCAATTTTTCTTTATTTCTCTTTATTTTTAAAATTTTGTTTGTTTTTATGCTATGTTAATCAGTATATAAACTTTCATTAGTATTTTATCTTCTTGATGGATTGTACTTTTTATGAATATAAATAAAATCATTTATCTTTGTCTGGTCTAGTATTTTTGGCTTAAATTTCCACTTTGTCTAATTTGTTAAAATACTTTCATTAATAAAGTAGTTAAGTTTATAATAATTAGACCTCTGTCTTCTTCCTGGGCCTTGAGAAGGAATAGGCAATGAGAGATGAGCCCAATCTCTGATATTAAGCCTTGAGGGTAGTAATCAGTGAAGACATGATTTGGGTGCATAGGAAGAACAAGGAAAATAGTAGAAGAGGGCAAATCTGTAAACGTTATGAGTCTTGGAGTCATACCAGAACCAATATAGTTTGTGCAACAGTCTTTTTTTTTTTTTTGGTTCTTCTTTGAACCCAAACTCATGTCACTGCTTCTTCAAAGGTATGAGATGTAAGGTCCTGTAGAGTCGATCTGTTGTCCAGTATGAATCATTATCACTTCCCAGATGCCCAGCAAGCTACGTTTCCTCCCAGGTGAAAGAATGTTTCTTCAGTGAAAATCATTCTACCATGGGACCAGAGAGAGGAAAATGGGAGAGAAGGTAGTTACTCATGCTTTCTCATTGTTCGTAAATAAATAAGCCTCTTTATTATTGTGGTTGAATCCTGTGGGCTGAGAATAATTGTTATTTAATTCAACTAAGCTAGAAGCCCCCTCCTCATTACTACTGCCCAAGAGGACTGGCTAGGAGGGCAATAAGATACCAACAGAGTGGGGCTATGAGGAGTAGACAGCTCAGACACAGAGCTGCAGTCCAAAGGGCCCAGTACCGAAGACTGAGAACTACACCGAGTGGATGCAGAGAAGCAACATTAGACATGTGCCAGGCCCAGAGAGGACAAAATGTTCTTAGAACAGTTGGAGACATAAACATTCTACCCCCCTTTGCCTTTCTCCTGCTTGTGCTCCCACTCTAGAGGGCTTACATAGCCGGCAGCCGAAGGGCAGGAATGGGGTGGAGGAGAAAATAAAGAAGCTAGAAAAGAACCGTTCCCAAGGAGTTGCATTTAAATGACTTCACCCTGAATTGAGGAACCGTATCCTCCCCCTGGACTTGACATCAATGACAACATTTAGATTTGGGGCTGATGAGACTTTGGGAGTAATTGTATTTTTCATGTGAGAGGGATGTGAATTGTTGTGCCTAGATAGAAGACTGTACAAATTCTATTTTCCAAAGATGGACATGATAAAATTTGCTTTCTTCTCGTTCTCTCTTGCGGGCCCTATCCAGTAGGCATGCTCTTCTGTAATGTGATCTTGTCACTCTCCATCAGTGTCCCTCTGCTCGAATCTTGTTTAACCTTAGTGACTTATTCGACAAGTAGAAGATGGTGGAAATGACACTGCATTTTCAAGGCTAGGTCATAAGAAGAAGCCTTGCAGCTTTCTTCTGGGTCTCTTAGAATACATAGACTTGTGAAACCCTTTTTGTAAATCCAGTCACCATGCTAAAGGAAGCCTCAGCTCATGAAAAGCACTTATGTTGTTGCAATTAACAGACTCATGTAAGCTGCCAGTCAATTGCCAGAAATGCAAGTGAGCTCTCTTGAATATCCAGCCCAGATGAACCTTCAGATGCTAACATACGGCTGCAGCTTTATGAGCAACACCTACCTTAACATAACAGATAATAATAAACATAGCATTCAGAGCCATAATACTGAGTTGGTAGCCCCATAGATAATGATACCACCCACCTTTCCTCTTCCTTTTATGAACATGACAAGTGCAAAATATAAAAATGTTTGTTCTTTTTCCATCCTTTTCCCTCCCACCTCTGTTCTTAGAAACGATTTCTGCCACTCAGATTGTTTTCACTGTCTGTGGTTTCTATTTATCTTGAGATTTAGTTTAATTTAGAAGTCATCGAAGAAAAAATATTTGTTTTAATAAATTATTTCATCACATAGCTTTGCAAAATTCAAGAATTTAGCTCTCCAAGCTCATTTATTTCTCAGAGGTACAAGTATGAAGGGAGAATAGTTAGGTGAAATTCAAGTGAATTTGTCCTTACATCTTAGGTCTTCAATATCATGAACTTACACAAGCACTGCAATAGGGAAAAAAATATTCAAATTCTTTTATACATATAAGCAACTATTGGATACCAGCATGGCTTTTATTTAAAAAAAAAAAAAACACTGGAAAAGTAGGATGAAGATTAAAATTTTTCATTTGGCAAATATATATAAAGTGTATTTCCCATTCTACATGAAATTTCTAATCAACCTACAATTAATCATGGATGTTTGGTAAGGATTCAGTTCACTCATATAATTTTTGGTGACATGTTATAATTAATAGCAAGCCTGCCTAGTTTGATGACAAGAGATGCTTTCCTGGCAAAAATTGAACTGTATTGTAAATTGAAAATTTCCCTCACTTCTTAAAAAATACCATCTTGACAAAGTGTTTAGTTTCCTTTAGTGAGTTAATAATGGACAAATTGTATACAGTTTTTCTAAATGTAGGATGAGATTTAGATAATAGATGGAGAAATTGAAAAAAAAAAAAACTGATTTAGAAAATGTCACCAGAGACTAAGATGTAGTATTCGAGTAAGTGTTCTCATGAGGAAATATAGAAAAACTTGGTACTGAAGTAAGTGCTCTAACGACAATATATAGAAAAACTTGATACCTTCAACTTTCCAGGAAGTATTTTGTGAATATAAGTTACTTAATTTGAAGTACTGCTTTCTAACCAAGTTTATAATATCTACTATGTTTTGATAAATAGCCACAAACTTAAATTTAATCAACTATAAATAATATGCCTATGCACATGCCATTAACCATTTTGGGTTTAATTTTATATAGAATATAGTAGTTGCTCATTTTTATTTTACTTACAAATACCTTCTTTCTTTTTATAACAACCAGCAGAAGTGGAATGATTTTAAAAAGCTTCTTCCAATAAATGTCAATTGGCATTTTTGGACATCAATAGAAAGCATGTGAATTTTGCAACTAAAGCTATCTGATAAGGTAGATTTCATGCAAGCTTAAATAAATCACAGAGCCCTTTGAGACTAAATCTCATTTTTAAAATGTCTCTTGTGAAACATTAATAAAGCATTCTCCAAGTTGTGAATCCCTAACCCCTCTCACCCACCTGGGTTAGGTGTCTCTCTGTGCCCTCGTCAGCACCCTGTGACCAACTCATCATCTGGTATTTCAGTTGTCTGATGTGTTATCAGCTCACATGTTCCTTAAGGGCAGGAGCTGTATCTTATTTCATGCCCAGTGCCTATTCATAACCTGGGCCAAACTAGACTCTCAGCAAATGTTCGATGAATGAATGAATGAATGAGTAAGACATTAAAGGCTAGCCCACTTCTTTGAATTTGTGTATTATGTATTAGACAGTATAGATATTATAGAAAATTTCCATCCTCACAGAACGTTCTATTAGACAGTGTTACACTAGATGTAATATTAAATAAGAACCAGACTTAGTTTTGGATGAAGAAAGGATTTTTACAGAATTATATGTTCTACTTGCTTAAATTTGTGACAGTTATCTTCTGAGAATGCTTCCCATCTTAATGTGACTTACCTAAATACAATTGCACAATATGCAAATCATACTGTTTGCCATAAGTAACAAAGGACCATCTTTATAATGTGTTAGAGAGGCTTTTCAGGTTTATAAAGGATAATGTGACCAGACCAATATCTTCTAGAACTTGAATTGTAGTGCAAATATAATGGTAAATGCTAGTGAGTGCTAAAGGGCTCCAGTTGATCTAAAAACTCTACTTGTGAATAATTTTAAATCAAGTAGAAGATAGGCCTAAAGCTTTGACATCTATCCTTTTTTTAAAGATTCTGTGATTTTTATGGATTAAATGTTTTAATAACCATCCTCAGGAAGACTGTGTGATATTCAGCTAAGTGAGAGATGCAAAACTGGTGATACCACAGCCAGAGAGAGAGATACCAAAACAATTTTCTAAGAAAGGAAACAGACATTGAACTTGACACTTAGATGTGTTACTAATGTCAATTCCTTTTAAGCAGTGGGAGAAGTCTCTCCTACAGGTGAAAGGACGTGAGATCATTTGAAATTAACCTGGGATCGTTTTCAATTTCTGAAGAAGAGGGTTCCCCAACCTTTCCTTGTTAGTACCTGTATCTTGGCACAAGTCCTGTCCCGTTTGAAATATAGAGGACAATACTTATTTGCTGTAAACGGTTCATTATTTTATCTTCTAAGACTTGAAATATCAGTGAATGAATGTTTATATCAGCAAATAAAGCATTCTCCTAGTTCATTTTTCCATCCCAAGAAGTGTTCCCCTCTGACATCCAACTTGTCTGCTGTTTTTGTTGTCCTGCTTCTGCATTCAAAATAAGCCTTTATATATTTTTATTAAAGTGCCTCATTAAACTTTTATCACAATGCTTTATTCAAAAGGTTACACACTGAGTTGCTTGCCTGGACACCCATGTGATCAATAGCAACTATTAATTTTTAATAAAAACACATTTCCTCCTGCTTTTTCCTAATAATGGTATCATGGGCTGAATTGTATCCTCCAAATGCATATGTGGGAATCTTAACTTTCAATACCTCAGAATGTGACTCTATTTGAAGATATGGCCTTTAAAGAGGTAATTAAGGTAAAATTTGGTCATATGGGTGGGCCCTAATCCTCTACCTGGTGTTCTTATAAAAAGAGGAGGTTAGGGTACAGACACATACAGAGAAAGAACCAGGTGAAGTTGAAAGGAAGAGATGGACTATCTACAAGCCAAAAAGAGAAGCATCAGGAGAAAGAGTCCTTCTGACTCCTTCATCAGAGACTTCTAGCCTCCAAAACTGTGAGAGAATAATTTCCGTTGTTTAAGCCGCCCAGCCTGTGGTACTTTGTTATGGCAGCCTGAACAAACTAATAAGGGTGTCAATAAACAAAAATAGTATTTCCAGTCAAAGATTTGAGACCTAGAATGGAATTAAACATGTGTGACCAAATTTAAAACTCAAATTCAAAATCAGGAAGCAGACTGAGAAAGATAGTGTACGACCTTATTAATGTTTTCTCTTCCTCTTTATGTATTTGCTGTCCTTTCCTTATAACAATGAGAAATCTCTAAATATGAGAAAAATGTGTCTAAGAGAAGCAGGAACGAATAAGACCAAATGAGGAAAGTCTGATTTTAATTAGGGGGTCCTAAATATTAGACAAAAAGCTAATTTTTACTGTGATTAGAACAGCAGTAGAAAAACTGAAGTAAAAATCAGCCCAATTGTTGTCATTTCCAACAATAAATAATGAAATTTGTTTTTTTTAACCCAAAGTAAACAGTATGCCAGCATAGAGGGAAGAGCTGAAAGTTGAATATGTGACTAGATTCTCCCGCTATGAATTCCAAGTGAATGTAAACATTAGGAACTTTTCATTTAAGCAATAATTTCTGGAAAAAAAATGTATTTGGGTATGAGTTTATTATTTCAGTATGAATTTGGGCATGATTTATTAATTATGTGAGGTTTAGATACATGATAGAATAAGATAATATTTTGAGGCTTCATCTTTCAAACCAAACTCACCACCCTGAATGCAAAGAGTTTTATTTATCTTTAAAATAAGCCTATTTAAACCCAAGAGACCTATTAACCAAGTGCCTGGCTTATTAAAATGTAGTTCAGAAGAGGATAATAATGCAATAATATAATTTAATAATAGATGTATTATTAACTAACAAAATGCCTTTTTGCACACATAGCCCATTTAATCCTCATCACAACCCTTGAACCATCATTTCTCCATTTTAGTGAGGAGGAAACTAAGATCTTGAGAAGATAAGTAACCTCTTGTCTCACAGCCAGGGAAGTAGAAAGTGATGTCATCTTCTGAGATAGAATCAAGGGTATTTTGAGGTTTAAGAATAGTGTGGGGAATTTAGGGCAGTCTTGAAGGACATGCCATAATTTATCAACAAGAAAAGACTAAAGGAAGGTCAACAGACATTGTTCAGCTTTAATATTCAGTAGACCAGAGCAGCAAGTGTTTTGTTTTTTTTTTTTTTTTTTGACCTTATTGATCAGTTTCAGAAAGAGAGGGACAGAGACAGATTGAGAAATACAAGCTTGGAGACTGGCAAGGCAGAAAGGAAGAGCTGGGATGGGAGAACAGAGGTGAGAATTATGTCAAATAAAAGGAAACCAAGAAAAAATATTTTCATGCAAAGAGGAAGTTCTTGTAAATTTTATATGCTGGAAATTAGAAGGATTTATAGGAGGACAGAAGAATATATAGCTCTATTAGGTGAATAGAAAGCTAGAGATATTTACAATGAGATATACTTACTCTGCTTCAGTATCTTTCTGAGTCTCTGAGTTACTGCAATTAGGAGACCTAGTGTTACGGCAGAGATCCTCCACTCCCCAAGATCCTCAGGACCCATCTGTAACTTGAACAAATAAAATGTACATATTAAGCATCTGGCAGCCATGAGAATGCCCCCACAGCTCTCCTCCTCCAAGAAGTGTAATAGATCAACCACTGCTTTGGAAATTCATCGGTGCATGGGGCTTGAGGGGTTGAGGCCGAGCCTCACACGGGCACCTCCCCCAGGCTGTGTGTGGTGGAGATACCAAAGCAGAGCCATTCCTGGAAGACACAGCCTCCTTGGTGGGCCAACTTCAGTTCAAGAACCCTTCCATACCTACACTGCATTTAAGGCTGCCACCCGCCCTTTTCTCCTTCTTCTCCTTCACTCCTGGTTTAGGACTTGCAATTGAGGTCACAACTCCCCAGGCTTCCCACCCCCTCCCTAATTCCTTTCCTCAGGTCTTTCCCCTAATAAAAACCCTGGCACATTTAATCTCATCTTGGTAGTTGCATCTCAGAGGACTCAAACTACCACAAAGCGTTTTACTATTTTTCAAATGTGTAAGAGTGCTGATATAATAAACACAAATGCACAAACACCTCACTAAATTCCTAAGCAGTTTTGTTATGTATTTATATTTACATCTCATACGTCCACACTTCTTTTCAACCCTCCTGCTGTCACCCTACTCCAGATTTCGCCATCTTTCACCAAGGTTATTGATTTCCCAAGGGGTTTCCCAGAATGTTGTCCCTTCCTTGTTATCTTCTCATTCATTCTCCACAAGGCACCCAAGAAATGCTTACTAAATGTAAATCTTTACCAAACAAAATCTTTCAGAATTCTTTTCGTAAATAAGCAGGACTCAATAGGATAAAACCATCCTGCAAGTCTATTCTTTTCCATGGACCTCCAAGCCTGCATTTCTGTGTCTACTGTCTCTGTGTTTATGTGAAACGCTGTCCCTACATCCCTGCATGGCTGTTTCAGTTTGGAAGCCTCTCTGCAGGAGGTCTGCTCCTACTCTGGGCCTTTGCCTTTACTTCCCCATACCAGCTATTGTATTCATCTTCAAGTCATGTAAAGGTCACTTCCACAGGAGAAATGTCCCTCCACTTTTTCCTCATAATCCTTACAAACTGGTAACTAGTTATTTTTGTGAATCCAAGTTGTTTAACATTTTCATATTTTTCTCCCTACTAGACTATCATCTCCATGAGAGCAAAGACTGTATTTATTTTATTGGTGGTTCAAAGCCTGGCCCCTTAATAGTCACTCAATAAGGTATTTTGATAAATGAATATGAACAAAATTTCTTAATAGATACTAAAAAGTATGACAACTTTCATGGAAGTGCAAGGGGTCCTTTTTAAAAAAAAAGTTTTTTTGAAAATTGTTTTATTTCCTTAAAATTGTGATGCTAAGGACAAACATAGACTTTCAAACATTTTTTTCTCCCCCAAGGACAGGTTCAAGTATATGATTTAGCAAAAGGATGTGGGGAGTAAAAAATTATAGCATGAAGTAGAGGCAGCGTCAGAAATGTCAGAATTCTGTTTCTCAAGTACTAGTCCTAGATTTAAATTGTGAACCATGCATCAAGAAGAAAACTCAGAGGAAAAGACAGCATGTGTCCCTTCTACTCTATCCAATGCTAAGAAAATGGAAATGAAAATCAAGAAATGAACATCTGAAATCAGAACTTTCCTCTAGGATGAGTTAAGTGATTTAAGAGAAAGCTTCAGAAAGGATAGTCTTTCTTTGTCTAAGCTGAGGACATGCAAGGTGCTTCAAGAGGAGATGGAAATCTGGATTTGAATGTGAAATACCCTCTGATTAAAAGTGGAAAACTAATTTTGTTTTTTCAAAACAACATGCAGGCCAAGCCCTTTTGCTAAAATATGTGTTTTGTCTTTTTTGATTTTCCTTTGCTCCCATCTCGCTTTTACTACTTGCTCTCCCCCAGGGTCTGCTCAATACCTGACTTCAAGGGTTCTGACTCCCACTCTAAATGCCATGCATGTCCTTGACCTTAATGAAAAAATCTCCCCTAAATCAGGGTTAGGTTAGGTTAGGTTAGGTTAGCAAGTTTTCCATCTTTTGAACTATGTATTGTCCAGAATGCCAATCCTGGCACCATACATTGAAGCCAGGCCCCACAAAGAACAAGTGGGCAGGGCTCCATGCCAACAAAGAATGACAGACCTCAAATATTCTGGGCCCTTGCCAGATTTGCACAAACATAACTTATCATCTTACTGGCATAAGGGCGTGATGAATGAGAACTCAGAGGACAAATAAAAATAGGACGTTGTCAGGACTAAAGAAAACTCAGACATCATGGAGCTTTGAGCTAAACTTGATGCCAATAGGGAATGCTGAGTCCCACCCAAGATGTGTGGTTGGCATGAGAAAGCTTCAGAAAAAGCCAGTGGTTTAAATTTTTCCCTTAATTTGGGGCCGGAAATTCTTAATTCTAGGGAGGAAGTGCTGCACAGAGAAGAATGGCCTTCAGAGCAAGGCCAAGTCCTAGATTCTGATCTATGGGCACAACTGCCAAGTTTGGGAATTTGACAACAGATCATCATTCTTATATTTGCTAACACACTTTGAAGCCTTATATCTAGCGCAGGGCTCTTGACCAGGGCTCGGCACGGAAGATACAAAATAATAATAATAATAATAATAATAAAGACTGATTACAGAGGAATATGTCAGTGAGTGTGACACTCATGAGGATTATGCTTGGGAAATGAACTGCGCAAAGTGGGATATTAAAACTAGCAGTTGTCAGAATTCTTTTCCCCAAACCACACATGCTCCTGTTTAGTTTTATAATAAATATCAATTACCCAGCAGGAGAGGAAAGATTCATCGTCTATCACCAGACATCTGGCTTTGGAAAAAGCTTTGCTGAGGAGAACACAACCTGTGTGAGATTCGATCTGTGCAGCCTCCATTCTCTGATAGTCTCAGGCAGTCTTTCATCCAGAGAAAGAAATGACTTTGCTGTTTTATTTATAGTTATATTTACAATATTGCATGAAACTTTTTAGTTGCATAGCTTTCTGGACTTCCCTCTTTTACAACCAAATGATCTCAACGAAATGTGAAAATGTACCTAAAATTAGCAACATACATTCATTCATTTATTCAACCAACTAATCAACAACTATTGTCACCTGCCACATGCCAAACACTGTGTGGTGCTGGAGATATAGAGAAGAATTAAGAAATAATTCTTGCTCCCAAAGAACTTAAAATATAATGAGGCATCAAACAATGAGGAAAAGAATCGATTGGGCAGGGAAGAGACATCTGCTGGTGTCTAATTATTCTAGCAATGAATTTATGATGTGTCCATAGTAAGACCTTTGCCCTTTAAATCGTTTGTGGCATTAAGCTTGTCTTACCACTAAGAATAAGCAGGTCAGAAACATGACATTTTCCCAAGCATAACTTAAGCTAGGCACCTCAATCAAGAATCCTCCAAGCTGTGTTTGTTCTCAAGTCATGAACAATATTAAAGAGGATTCCAGGCTCAGCCACAGGCTTCTCCCAAACCAGTTGTCAGCTGTGAGTCTCTAATTCCTGGTATGGAGTAGGTAGCCCAGTCCAGGCTCCCTCCTCTTTCATAACAGGTTCTCATTTGGGATGTCAGTATCCTTCTGCGTTAGCAGAACTCAATGAGAACCATCTCAGTCCTCTAACTTTGAGTCTAAAGGATCATCTCAGTCCTGAAAGTCTGACTCTAAACATAGAATTGTAAAGAGTTTGAACTTCAAAGTGAATGTGTTGGAGTCTCTACTCCTTTCCTCCCAGAAACCTCTTTGGCCTCTCTATAAATCTGCCTCCCCTCTCCTAGTGACAAGTTCTGCATTCCAAGAATCTCAAGACTAGAGTAAATCAGAGAGTAGCCAGATGTTCCCCAGTCGTGTTCTATTTCTGAGTATGTGAACATGACTTACCAGTTACATTTAATTCAGTGATTATGATGAGAATTAGACAGAACCTGATATCAGGAAGTGTTATCAACATGGACACTTACAGATGGCCAAAAATGTACAAAGCAAAAAACCAAAAACCTGATTAAGCTCTAGAAAGCCATATTTATTAGTCATGTATGTCAGCTATTTACCATATATCACTAATTACCATGCAGCAATAATTGTGGCATTAAACTGCATTTAAATGATTTTTTGGAGATTTCTTCTCTATATATACACATATAATAATGCTCAGGCCTCCCAGTTTGTCCCTGATCAGTTAATCTCTCTTCTTACAACTTTGAAGAACTAAAGAGTACATGGCTCCTAAACTGTCTGATATTGGCTCTCCCTTCACCCTACCCTCTATTTAACCACAGACAATCTGAGGCTCTTTCAATAAAACATTGGAGAGTCAGATGGCTGGGCATCCACTCCTAGGAATATGGCAGAAGTAATATTACCAAAGACCTTTCAGTATCCCACTACCTTTTACAACCTCCTCTTGGATGTGGGCAGTTTCCACAGGTCTGTCCTCTTTTAAAGGAGTTCTTGTCAGTCTCCACCTAGACCCATCCTCTTCCTGAATCAGAACTCTGAAATCCTTCATTATTTCTCTTTAACCAGCACACAGAAAGACAGAATAACAGGTGGGGAAGAGAGCACTGAGCTAGTAGGGCTGCCACGGCAAGTGATCCCAGAGTGAATCTGATAATGCAGACTTGACTTCCCTCACCTTTAAACACTCCATTGAAACACCATAGACTTTCAGGAAAATCCACATGCCTGAGCCTCCTCTAGCTTCTATCATGCTTGTCCTCATTCTTTTCACTTCCTTCTATGCCTTTTTCTTTCATTATCCCCTCCCATTATCCCCTTGTAATTATTCTTCTCCCAGTATCCATCTCTTGCTTCTGCTTTTGTCCACACTCAACAGCTGAATCTGTTAGCCAAGTATTACCACAACTAAATTTACAATAAATAATGCCAAGAACATATCCAAAGGGACAACACCTTTGGACAAATCAATTTACTCAGCCACTCAGGGATACTCCTTTGGCTACTAGAATGCAAATTTTCTTCTTATAGCTGACCTGTTTCAGATTGGAACTTGATGAGTAAGGAGCCTTCATGGTTTCACAGATAAATGAAAGCATTAACTCAAGTTTTACAGAACCATATTTCTTCCCTGCTAAATGGTGCAGAATTCTGCAGTCTTAATCAGGTACCTATGTGATCTTTGAGGCAGATTCCAAGATCATTTTTGAGGGACGTTTTGCACTATCTCCAAGCATACCCATGACTAATCTCTATTCAGGGTAGGTCAGCCCCTCAATTGTTATCTTCATCTCACTTTTTATATCTAATATCAACTTGAATGATATCTCATGTGCTATCTAAAGTGTATGAATTAACAAGATGAAATAGCAGCACTTTAATATCTCATGAGAGAGCTTGCCAACTCTAGCCAAAAACAGAGCTAGAAACTTCTGTTTGAGAGACCTGCAAACATCTTGTGGCTCTTGCTTTCCTTGATCTATTATTTTGCAGATAACCATGAGTTGAAAGAAAATTAAGCATACATTCAAATGTAATTATCAACTATAGATATGTGCTAATAATATATTAAAGAATGAGAAAAATAATAGATTGCTCGTTGGTTTGTACTTATCATCCAATGGATCATGCTGATGTACCATTAGGATTCTACATTCCACACTGAAAACGCCTGCTACCGTGTGCAAAGGAAATCAGAGGAGAACAGTGCTATGCCTTAGCTTAATCCGTAACAGATGGCCCTGTCAGGCCAGCCCATCTTTCCTACCTTTACTTTTTCAATTTCCCAGTTACTTTTGGTCCCTCTGTTTGCACCCTCTGCCTTATGTACCATCTTTCTCTTTATATAAAATAAAATACAAAGTAACCGATGGAGAATTGGATAGAAAGGATAGAGAAGAAAAATTACAAACGTACCTCCACATCTGATTCATTAGGAAAGGAGTGCACTCTTAGGAAGAAGGGAGCTCTAAGAGAAAAGAATGTTAAAAGATTCCTTAAACTACATTTTGGAGTAACAAAAACCTTTTTTTCCACCTTCTCTGTGTAGGACCTTTTGAAAGTTTTCCAGGAATGCTGAGGTGAAAGCTCTGCCTTGCAGTAGCTGATTCCAGACAATGTCTTTATACCGTAAGCAGAGACTACCAAGGTAGAGGTGCACAGTGCACAGTGCATTGTGTGTAGAGAATTTAAAAGCAATACTAAATCCTAGTAAAAGTCTTCTGATTTTTATCATCATCATACAATTTCAATTTTAAATCATGTCAATGGTAAAATACTCCTCCAAATCATTGTTAAGCTAAACAATTGCTGTTATTATTGTTGAGTTTTATATAATAATAATATGTAAACTTCAAATTAGTCATTTTTATTACTTATCTTTTAATAAGCATTATATTCTACATGAAATCTAATTCAGAGAACTTCCAGTTATATAGTGGGACCCCTACATACTCCGCTAAGCTATATGCCTTCATTTTTAAAGTTAGTTCTTAACAGTTCAGAAACATTCAAGTTTGTATCTGTGTCACCAGTCCCTATGCGACTATTTATTTCTGCAGTTAAAGAGATTCTTAATAAGCAATGATGGCCCAGTGATTGTAATGACAATTAGCAGGACTTGAATTACATCAATTTGGTTAGTCTAAATGATTATGTGGAATTTAATTGTGTCTAAAATTTAAATTTAAGGGTGTGCAAACTGAGAGGTATGATATTTTTGTTTGGTAAGTGCAAATTTTAGTTCACACAAAAATATTATACTGAATTTAAACAATATTTTTAAAATTGACATTTATTAATAGTTTTGTTTTGTTTTAACACCAGAGAATAAATTTAAAAATAATGATTATTACAGATCATTGCACAATAATTACTGGAAATCATTTTGTTACGTAAAGGACAGGAATGTTAAAAGTGATCTGCCCTGGGTGTCAAATATACCAGGCATGCTGCTGACTATAAGTGTTGCTCAGGGGAGAGACGGTCACTATCCCTGGCGTCAAGATTCATTTTAAGCCAAGAGCTCTGTCATGTGATCCTGTTTTCTTCTCTTTCTCAGCCATTCCCAACAAACTCACTATTCAATACAATTCAATTCATATCTTTAAACCAAGGCCCTTTTGGTCAATCACTTTCCAGTCTATTGCTTTCTTTACCTAATCCCTAAAAACAACTTTTTAATTTTTCTTTTAAATTCAATGATCTCTGCTATTATATTCATCTGTGTACTGATTACTCTCAAATTTATATCTCTGACTCTCACCTTTCCCTTGAACCCCAGACTTATATACCCAACTCCTTATGCCACAGCTCCACCTGGGTGTCTAACAAGCTTATTAAATTGATTATGATCAAATATGATTTAACATTCTTACTCTTACCTACTCTTTCCTCAGGAGTCCCCATTTCAGTTGATGGCATCACTCTTAATCAAGTCATTTAAAACACGATCTTGATCTTTCACTACTGTCTTTCTCTTATATCCCACGTCCAGTCCACCAGTAAACCCTGAAGAGGATAAACCTTCTATATCTAACCCAAAACCATTCAATTCTCTTTTCTTTCCTGCTACTATCTGAGACCCAGTTTCCTTTCTTACCTATTTTCCCTTTAGTCTCTTTTCCGTAAGTGTCCTTAGCAAGCTTTATAAAACATCAATCATCTTAGTTTACTTACCTGAGCAAAGCACTCTAGTAATTTTCTGTCAGATTTACAATAAAACCCAAAGCCTTTATGTTGGCTCACAAGCACTATATAATCTGGCACTAGCTGTATTTTTCGATATCTTTTCTCACTTTCCCTTATTCACTTCACTTACTCTGGTCACACTGCCTTTGTAGCTATTCCTTGAATACACCAATCATCTCCCTGTCTTAATCTTTTTACACCTGCTTACCCCTTAGCTTGGAAGACTTGTCCCAGATTTTCCTCTGGCTTAGCCCACATCTCTCCAGCTCATTGCTCACATGTTGCCTTTTCTAAGATGCCTTTCCTGAAAACACTGTGTTATGTATAATAGCACAGAGGGACACTCAATTGTTTTGCTTTGATTTCTTTTTCTCCAGGGAAGTTCTCAATATTTGACATATTACATATTTATCTGCCACATTACAGTGTAGTCTCAAGGGGGCAAGGACTTTGCCTATGCTGCCCATTGCAGAGTCACCAGAGCTAGAAGTGGTACAGAGAAGCTGTATGAACAAATGAATTAAGTGAACAAATATATTAAATTAACAAATGAATTAATCTACTCAACTTTGATACCAAATCCAAGTCTGTGCTCTTTCTCGATCGCCAATCCTCAACTCCTATCCGGTAATTAAGAAAATATCCTTGCCTTTTTTTCTGCCATCACTGAGTTCCATTCTCAAAGTTGCCCAAGAGAAGAAATAATTGTGCATCAGAGGGCACCTCTGGGGAAGAGGAGGTGAGGCTGGAGGTGAGGCAGCAGCAGAGCCAGGTTGCCCACCTCTCAGTATCTCCAGTAAGTAGTCTGTGCTTTTTCATCTTGCTCTTGAATCATGTAATTCAATCATGGTGACCTTGTGCCGCATCCTAAAGGATAAATCTCCTCTGGATCATATACATGTCTTCAATTTTTATTCATTATTTCAAAATCTAAAAGGCTCTGAAATCCTAAAACATTTTTTTTAATTGGCAGCAAAACATGACAGGGCCTGGTATCAGGCTATTTATTGTCTTTACCACATGTTTTGTGAATATTCATACATTTTGGTAAGAGTCTTATTAATATGTTTGATTACATGATGATGCCCACAACCTCCTTGGCACAATATACATAATTTACACTCTTACCTTTAAAAACTTGAAAAATTCAGAGTTTTGAAACACACTTGGGCCCAGTGGTCTTAATAAAGGATTGTGAAGCCTTACTCGATTTCTTAGCCATACATGATGGAAAAGGAGATCACATGATGTAGAACTGAACAATGAAATGTCAGGGGAAATTTGCTTGAGCTTCTAGAGAAAATTCGTGCTTCCAAAATGAAAAGATAAAACCTCCAAAGAGAATAGTATTACCCCAATCCTTCCTTCCTGCTCAGGATCTCTGCTAACGATGTGATACCTGCCACCTTGTGACTATGAGAAAACAAAATTAAAGACAAAAAGCCAAAGAACTGAGGATGGTGGGGAAAAAAGGGAAAATAATTAGGTTGATAATGATCCTGTTGAGTCTCCAAAAGAACCTTGGAATCAAGCACCATGCTTCTTTAAGTAGATAGTAAATTTCTCTGTTCGTAAATCAGAGGTCATCAGATTTTCTGTTACCTCTCATAGATGGGATTAGCCAGGGACAATAAAATAATGTCTTAACAGGTGACAAGTAGGGCCCTCACTCAGCAGACCATAAAGTAACCTCTTCCTGGTGAAGAACCAAAAAAGAGACATATATTATGGGTCAGTCGACAGAAGGCCCAGATGCTGGTCTTATCAGATTGCCAAGAAGAAAAAAGAAGGAATAAAGCAGGAGGATTTTCTTTGGCAGAGAACCAGAACACAGGCAGCTGATGCTTATCATGGACACACTAAAGTTTGTCGGTGTTGTGTGGTCACACCCCACATTGTTCTCTGGAAATGTGCTATGGAATGTGTTTGTATCTGTGTGCATGCACGTGTGTTAAGGAGTGCCAGGTCAACACCAGAAGTTATAAAACATCCTTGCCTGAACAGTCCTTGCAGACCTTTACTGAACTTTTTGATGAGTGGGTCTTCTCTACAGCCACCGTCCCTGCTTCTCTAAACTGCTTACAGAGATCCAAACTCCAAACTCCATATGGATGCTGCCATTCTTCTATCTACACTCTCTCAAGATTCTCCATGTTCTTCTTCTCCCTTCCTTCCCCACGACCACTGGAGCTCAAAGATCTCTTTCCAGTCTTCCTCTGAGCTCCAGGACACTGCCTTTCCACAGGATAATGCCTACGTCCTGCTCCCTTCTCATCCTCAATTTCCTTCTCCAGCTGATGATCCCAGGGAACACTCAGTGTTCCTTAGACTCCACTGTGGATAAAAAGATAAAGAAAGTTCTCATTGGTCTAGGTAACTGACAAGAATCAGAGGAAGTGGGAGGGTAACCCTTGATCATACCCCCTATTCCTAAATCCTAGTCTTTCCTCTATCGCATTCCCAGATCCCAACTCTAATTAATCCACTCAAGCTCAATCTTGTGCCTAAGGCTTCCCCACTCCCCTATTATTTTTGGACTCTTGCCTAAAAGTTCAAGTTTCCTTGATAATAATGATATTGATAATGATGATAATGAGGAGGAGGACAGCAATGATTTATGAACATTCACTCATTGTGAATGAAGCATAATAAAAGCTTTACATAGATTATTTAATTTAATTTTTACTTTATGAGGTAAATACAACTATATTACTTTATTTTACAGATGGGGAAACTAAACCTTAAAACCAGTGAGTAGCCTGATTAGGGACACAAGGACACCTCTGAGGTAGAGATGGATTTTGAAAGGGATATGGGAGACACAGATCATGGGCAACACCTCTTCTCTCCTATTCAGAGTTTAATCCTTTTGTCCCAACAAAGATCTCATGTACCAGTATCAAGAGCTAAGGCAAACTGTCCTCCTGTCCTGCAGGTGAGTAATTTCAGAGGAAGGATGTGAGTAAGATGACATGTGCCCTCCTCTGTCCGTCTCTAGCACCTATACCTTCTCCTTATCTCACCTATGCATTAGCCTGGTGTTGAGTCATAACTTCTGGCTCCCAGAGATCACTTCCCCATTCTCATTTCCCTTAATGATGTGACTGAGGGGTCTGAGTTCTTGGCTCTTACTTTCTCAACTTCCTTCATGACCTTCCTCTCCTCGATAGTCCTGTCATGATCCTATCACCTCTCCCCTCCCCATTCATTCATGTCTCTTTCTCAACCTATTGCCCTATTTTAGTGGGTAAGGGCTAGCATAGAGGTGAAATTATCATGACTATAAAGGAATAGAAACATCTAGGTCTCTCATTTTCATGGATTTTCTCCACAACTATATACCTAAATTTGTTTTAGTGTTTTTTTCTTAAAGAAGGCCTTAACAATTGAATTAGCTTTAAGCCCTACAAAACTTAGATCTACTCCTGCGCTGCTTAAGAATGAAAGGTGGTTATGTGTAGACCAGTCTCCTCTCAAAAGGTCAGGGCTCTGGCATCTATGTCTCACATGCCCATGCAGGAATTGTCACTGCTGTGCTTGTGGCTAGGCCTGTGGTTCCTAGGATATCCGGGGGAAAACCATGTGCCACTGTTAGTGCAGCTTGGCATACTGGACCACTGCCCACTGCTGCCACCTGACCTGAGAAGGAAAAAGATGAGAACCCAGTTGTGCCATGACTAATGAAACCATGACCTGAACAGGAAACTCAACTGTCCATTTCATTTGTTACAACCTTGCTTCTTGGGTAATAAAGTCAATTATTTTGCCTCTCTTTGTGTATATATTTTTGATGTTATTATCCCTTAGGACTCTAGCCCAAAAATGTTTTCAGCATCTCAATTACTCCATCTCAGCAAGGATTAGGAAAAAAAATGAGGAAAATGAGAAAAGTTGATAATTCTGTGCAAGGCATTTTGCTTGGCAGTAGAGGTACAGAGAAAGAAAATAACACACATACCCTTTTAAAGCTCACAGACTAGAGCCATGGTCTCCCAACTAGGTGCAGGCAGGTTTTCCAAAGGGAGGCAGGCAAAAGCAGTTTTAAAAGAATTGATATCTAGATTCTCAGTTTGTGTGCTATTTCCCAAACTTAGGAAATCTGGTTTGATCATGGTGATAAATTTGCCATTGACATCTCCTCCATAAAAAAGAAAAACACAGCCCTTATCTGTCATTGAATCTTCCCTGGTTCATGGCCCTGGACTATAAAAATCTGCAGACTACTGGAAAAAAAAATTATTCAAAATATTGGCACCAATGCTGAGTGATCCAATGACTTGGGTAACAAGTCCTTTTTTGTAAGTTGGGAAGTTTCCAGCATTTGACTCAATATTGAAGGAGGATTTAATCTAATTATCAACTGACAGACCGTGAAAATAATTTTTAATAGCAAGTTGCAGTGTATTTTAAAAAAATACCTCAAAAGGAATTCAAACAAATTGAATGACATTACAACAATAAAATTTTTCCTCCCTACATATTTAATTATGAAGTAGTCTCTAAGCTTATAACTATGCAAAAAAAAAAAAAAAAAAAAGAACAGTAATTGGTTCCAAACTTTATTTCCCAGCAAGATCATTCATTCAAGGGCATATAAACTACTAGGGGAAGAAAGCAGCTCTATCTTTCTCATTTAAGAAATATGTTTCCAAAAGATACCATTTGTGATTATGAATTACTTATCAAAATTTGTAATAAATGTTTTGTCCAACTGTGTACTATTAATCATTGTAATAATACCTTAATATGTACTCCTATTTATGACAGCTAGAATGAGTCTTTTAAAACATAAACTAAATTATGTCACATTCCTGTCCAAAGTACACTTCTAATGACTTCTCTTTACTCATAAATAAAATCCCAAATATTTATCATGGCTAACAAAACCTACATCGAGCCACTGGTTATATCTCCTACCTCATTTCTGATTCTTGTTCACTTCGCCCTGGTCACACTTGCATTCTTGATGTTCCAATAAGTTACAGCCACTCTCCTACCTCTGGGCCTTTTCACTCAGTGTCCCCAGATAGTTACATGTTCTCCACACATAAGATTAAGCCTCAATATTTTCAGACAAGCCTTCCCATCATACTCTATCTCTTGTCTTCTCCCTACCCTTTTTTTAAATGCTTCTTAGTACTGACATAATATGTATTTATCTGGTGATGTATTATCTCCTCCCTTGGAACATGTGATCCATGAAAGATGAAACCTTATTTAATTTGCATGTCATTGAATCCCCAATGTTTAGAACAATGCCTGGCCCATGGAGAAGCTATAATGAACAATGAATTAGTTTACTACCAAGTCCAACTCTGAGTCTGAGTCAGTTTTCTCTCCCTCTTCCTTTACCTCAACCTGGGTCCCTGAAGGGTAGACATTATTTTAACTGGGTTCCATTTTCAAGGTGCTTGTGGAAGAAATAACTGTACATCACAGGGCACCTCTTTGAAAGAAAGAGCCAAAAAGTGAAAATGGAGCCTAGAAAGTTTGGCAATAGCAGAAGTGGAAGTTGGATTTTGTAGCTCTGGTGACAGTTTGTTGCCCACTTAGTGGTCAATTTCCCCTTTCTCTGTGTTAACAGCAACCTGATTTCATGCAGGGTAGTCATATGCCTTATCTTGAAGAATAAATTATTGTTTAAGCCAATTATGGAGCTCCTGCTCCTCTTGGCCGAATATTGTATTTCCTAGACATCTTTGGGGTTGTGGCATGTGATTCAAATCAGGCCAAAAAAGCAGAGGAGAACTCTGCTTAGGCCTCTTGAGAAAGAGTTTGTTTCCTGAATAAAAACAAGAGACTCCAAATTATCCATAACCCTTGTTGTTTTGAATGTTGGTGTGAGGATGTGAGGTCTGGAGTTGTCACCAAGGAGTTAGTCAACCATCTTGTGATGTTTGAGGAAAAATTATAAGGATTGTGAAGTAAAAGAGGGAAAGAGTTTGAGGTTATAATAACATTATTTGACCATTGAACAAAGTCTAGAATCATTGAATCTCATTTCTTCATAAGTAAATAATAAATGTTTATATTTATTCATTTTACAAATGTTTATTGAGTTCTGCTGTGTGACAGGCACTGATATAGAAGAGGTTAAAATAGACAAGGATTACTGCCTTCATGGAGCTCCTGTTCTAATTTGAAACCTCTGCCAGCTGAGATTTTTTCTTCCTTTTCCATGGACAGAATTACTCAAGGGCAATGTTATGATGTCAGAGCAGATGAAAACCAGGGCTCTTACACCACATCTTCTCTACCTCTTCTTGTTGAAGAAATGAATAAAAGGTCAGTAATAAGCGATGTAAGCAAACTTGGCAATGCCAGGAAGGTAGCTGTCAGGTTTGTGAGACAGAAGGAAGAGAGAAGAGGAGAAAAGGAGAAAGACAGTGAGGCTCCCCTAGGCAGAGAACAAGAACAAAGCATCCGGTTCCTCTCCAGACACACGCTGGAGATTGCTCAGCGTTTTCTAGAAGCTTGACCCTCCCTGGCTACCTTAGATCCAAGCACTACCAGTTTTTGTTTAGTGGAGAGGGGGGAAGGCTCTCACCGCATGCCGCCAGGATATAAAATGTCCCTGCCCTCCCAACCTCGGCAGCCCTTTCCTAAACCTGGCTGAGTGCATGCTTCTCTCTGACAATCTTGCTTCTCAGGATTGCTACAAAGGGATCCGGGCCTCCCTAGCCCAAGCTTCCCTTTCTCTACTCCCAAGAGCATTTATTTCTATTTCCCCTTCTCCTTTCCCTCCCGTCCCCTCTAGATCCAGTTGTTTTTCAGCTTCTGTTTATGTTTCCCTTCATCAAAGGATTGTGCCTTCCTACAAGATGAAGCCTTCTCCTCATCTCCTTTCCCTCATCCCTAGTCTTCTAGTTGAGTTCAGGAGATGCACAATACTCCTTAGATTTCATAAGGATGAAAAGGTAAGAGTATCTCTCAGTGAACTGACTAGCTGATATTGGAGGGGGTGCTAGATGGGGAGACAGTTATATCTCTAATGCTCAATCCTGCTACTAGTCCCCACTCCATTCCCCAATGTATCTCCAGATGGCAACCTCCACCTGGAAGATTCATCTCAAAAATCCCTGCCCTCTTATGCCTTATGGGCTCTTGGAGTTGCTGGTGATGCAGAGATGAAAACTATACCTAATATTCTTGAGCTCTTACTATATTCTAGGCACTTTTAGATATTCTATTATTATTTTATTAATTCTGCAGTACAACTCTATGAAGTAAACATTGTTATTTCTATTTTACAAAAGAGGAAACTGAGGCTTAGAAAAGTTATGTAATTTTGCCAACAGCACACAGCTATTAAGTGACTCAATCCTGGACACAGTGACTCCTTTGTATGAGCAGAAAGATGATATGGTATTTGGGGCAAAGGGTTGGCCAGTTTGGGCCCTACCCAGAAAACCAAGGGCCATTCACTGCCAGGACAGTCATGTAGGTCTTAGCACTTTTTCTCTCCCACAGAGTATAAGCCTCAGGTTGTACAAAACATCTCTCTTATATTGCATCATTTAGGAAAGTAATCAGTCCTCCTGTACCTTAGGTTAAATAATTATATGGGAATAAAGGCACATGCTCACCCCACACACCCTATCCTCATGCCTCTGTGCTTGGGCTACCACCTTGTCACTGTACCAGCAGCTTGTCCCCAACTTCAGGATTGCAGTGTCATTAGATTGAGCCACAGTTCCAACACCCATAATTTTCTCTCTGTCCTTTCTTCCAAAGGGGCTGCTTAGGCATCTGAGGTTTCTTTCCACTCCCTCCCCTCTCCCCTAATCTCCCCTGCCCTAAACTTTTCTTTCCTCCAAAGCCCTGCATGTCATCTACCCCCTACTCCATGTCATCTACTTCCCCCTCCATGTCTTCTATCTCCTCCTCCCAATCTTATTCCACACTGTTTCTGCCCCATCAGAGGGGAAGAGAAAGAGTAATTAGTAGAAGAAATTAGAAGACTTCTCTCAAAATCTAAGGGCTATGGTTCTCTCCCCTACCCCATGCCATGCAAAGTAAATTTTCACTGGATGCTCATGTGGCTATGCCTATGGCTCCTGGGATGTACAGGGGAAAACCAAGTGCCATTCACTGCCAGTACAGTAATGTAGGGTGGACCACCACCCACCACTGCCACCTCATTGAAGTAAAGGAGGCTGAGACCGCGGCCTGGGGACAATGAAGGCAATAAAACCATGGTACCAACCAGGAAACCTCTATCCATTCTCATTCAATCATGACTTCTTAAGTCCCTTCTGCAGAGGACACTGCTGCTTCCCACATAATAAAGATAGTCTTTGTATGTGTCTTTAGTGTTACTAGCCCCTGAGTGGGTCTTTCCTCTCTACAGGATGTCTCCTTATCCTGAGTGTTCAAACCTGTGCTGAGATGGTGGAGGCTATGAAGAGGATCAGAAGAACTGAAATCAATATCCCATTTTCATAGCTATCATCTCATTCTTCAACAAATGAGTCACACTGTTTCAGGCTCTCTTCTCGGCACTAGAAGTATAGAGAAGTTGGGGAAGGTCATCAAGAAGACACAAACCCTGGTTTGACCTGTGAGCTGGACCAAGGTAACTGAAGTTTCCCTCCTCCTCCCTGTGCTTGGAATGTGCCCTTTGCTTGAGTCCCCATGCTAGGAGCTGCCCAAGGACACAAACTTGAGATAGTAATGTCTTGATGAAACTGAGTGCATGACTTTGGCAGGTGGACACATAAATCTGTTAGTCTTATGGCTCCATAAGACAAGCCTTGGAAGTAAGTTTCCTTATTTATTAAACCCACGACCTACCAACCTGGAGTGGTCTGCCTTTTCTTTGGTCTCTCCCTGCCCTTCATGTTAGGGGGCCAGTTTCAGATTATACCCAGGAAGTTTCTGAGAAGGTTTCAACCCAACACACACATGCACACTTGGACACACACACACACACACAGTCCCCAAGAGTGCTCACCATCTGAAACATTCCATACACATCAAGGCACATGCTTTGCTTCTGCTCAAGAACAACATGGGTGGTCTAGGGATCACTCTTCCGATTACCACATACTGTTTTAAAATATAGCTGTTATTATTATTTGAGCATGACAAGGCCAGCAGATCAGGAGATGACTACCATTGAAAAGATAGATCCAAGAGAAAGGGCATGCCATGCTATCCCATGGGGTTTGGGGGGAGGCACACAAAGAAGCACTGGGCTCAGCCAGGGGCAGAAGAGGAGGAGAGAAATAGATTAAGAGCTTTTTAGTGTGGTTTCCATGGGAAGAAATGGGTAAGGCAGGGTAAACATGTTTAAGATCAACTGGCTTGAATAATTTTAGCAGTCAGTTGTCCTAGATGTCTGGTCCTGGCCCTGTGGTGATGAGAGCAGGAGGATAGTGGCCCAGAGTGGGAGACTGAATAAAGGAGGTGGACAAGGTCATGGGCCTACAGTGGTTGCTTTGCATATGAAATGCATCCTAATTTAGAGATAGCTTGTTGGCTATCTAGAAATAAGCTAACCTGGAGAAGGGTGGGCCTTCCAGGGTCAGCAAAGCACTAAGATGTCAAAGCAACAGAAAATAAAAGGCATGGTTAATACAAAAATTTCTTATACATGACCCTTCTGACCCTTCTTCTAGGAAAGGATCCTGACATGTAATTCTTCTTCAGACTACTATGAAACTCCAGCTTGCGAATTCCAGTATGATGCCTCAGATCCTTCCTAGTATGCTAGAATCTCTATGTCACAAGCTCAGAAAGACACTTGTCCAATTGTGAGAAATTTTTGCAGTACAAGTAATAGGAATCTGGGCAAAACGTAGACAGCAAACAAATCACAACTCCATTTAGCAAAGCTCAGTGTATTAAGTCTGACTCACTGTTAGGGTTAGACTGTCTGACTGCATTCAAAGCAGTTTCGCTTCCATGAGATTCAAGTGATTTTTCCAAGAGTTAGTTATGGACCTGGAACTGGACACCCTGCTGATATCAAAAGAGAACCCCTGAGTTGTAGTAGCCTGTGATCAGCACCAGAAAAAAACAGAAGAGTCTTTTGCGTTTGGAGAAGCCAAATTGAAGAGAAAGTAGCAGGTGTCAAAAGCAGATAGTAATTCTTGTAGCTTTCTAGTGTCTCCAGGGCTGGTCCTTGAGTGCAAGGCCTCTCTAGAGAACCATGAACCACAAGTGGGACATAAACTGACAATGTTTACAGCTTCCCGAAACCATAGGGAGAAATTTTTATTTTACTGCCTCTGGGATCCAGCAGAAATGAACCTGCTTCTGACTCTACTACTTGAAATCTAATATCATCTGTCCCAGGCTGACGTATTCTCAATGCCTCTGGTAAGGAAGGTAAATGATCCACTTCTACAGAATCATATAGCCTAGCACTCATGATTTTTAGATGGTTCTCTTCAATTCTACAACAAGCACTTATTAAAATAAAAGACTCCTAGTTCTTTGATGCATGGGCAAAAAGAAAAAAAATGAAGCCAATATCCAATGTTCCCATTCTCTTCCACATGGGTCCAGTATGGAATAGTCTCCCAATTCTGGGTTTGCTTTCCCTCCAAATAGTAACGGCTTACACCATTTACCATGTAATGTTTCAAATTATGATTCCACCGACCAGGCCACCATCTTTTTCTGTCCTTGGAAGAACCAAAATTGTAAGATTGGCGTTCAGATCTTCATTCTAATGTAAAGGTGCTAACACCAATGTAGCAGACCTGGTGTGGGATCGAGATTTGAATTTTGTAGTGCTGTTTCCTCTTCTCATTCTTACTTTGGCTTCCATTGTCACTATTACAGCAAAGCACTTGCTCCTCACAGATTTTTTCCTCTGAAGTTTGTTACTCCTTTAGACAAGAGTTAGCTTATTTATGTTGAAAACTCCATTTAAAAATGTACGTTTAATGACAATACCTTAAAAGTTTTATACTATTGGCCTTGACGTGAAGCCCAACACAAAATTCTCTTTATTTATAATACTAAGCCTGAACATACTCACTATCTTTTTTCTGAACTTTTGCCTTTGGGAGAGAAAAATGGTAGCAATATTCCACACAGAAAAACTCCTCAAATGAGTCTAAGAATTGCTTTATTTTTACTACTCAAATCCCTAAAATACCATGATCACAAAGAGAGCAGGAAAATTTTCAGAAACCTATACATTATTGAGTGATCTTTGTTTATTATTAATGAGATGAAAATGGGAAGGTGGAACGTCCAAAACAGAAAACAGAAAATTAAAATAAAACTAGAAATGTGTATGCGTGTGTGTGTGCATTTAGTTTTCCACAATTTTTATTCAGATGCTGAATACAACCCATGTAAGCTTCACAGGTTGTCTTTGGGTACCAAGAATAATATAACTCACATTCTTTTTTATTTAATCAATAAAACATTCTTTAGAGCAGTTTTAGGTTCATCGCAAAATTAAGCAGAAATTACATATACCTCTTGTCCCTACGCAACCACAATCCCCCTCTATAGAGGTTCCTGCACCACAGTGGTACATTTGTTACAATCAATGAACTTGTATCGATGCATCATTATTACTCAAAGTTCATAGTTTACATTAGAGTCCACTCAGTGTTATACAGTCTCTGAGTTTTGACAGATATATAATGACATATTGCAAACATTCTAGTACACAGAATAGTTTCATGTTATAAAAATTCTCCTCACTCTGCCTCTTTATCCTTCCTTCCGCCAAGTCTTGGCAACCACTGATTTTCTACTGTCTCCACAGTTTTGCCTTTTCCAGAATGTTATATAGTTGAAGGCATATAATATGTAGATGTTTTACATTGGCCTCTTTCACTTAGTAAGAAGATCCTTCTGTGTCTTTTCATGGCTTCATAGCTAATTTCTTTTTAGCATTGATGAGTAGTCCATTATCTGGGTGTACCACAGTTCATTTACCCATTCACCTATTGAAGGACATCTTGTTTGCTTCTAAGTTTTGGCAATTATGTATAAAGCTACTATAAACATGCAGGATGTTGTGTGGACATACATTTTCAACTCCTCTGAATAAGTACCAAGGTGTATGATTGCTGGATCATATGGTAAAAATATATTTAGTTTTGTAAGCAACCACCAAACTGTCTTCCAAAGCAGCTGTACCATTTTGCATTCCCACCAGCAATGAATGAGAGTTCCTGTTGCTCCATATCCTCACCAGCATTTAGTGTTTCTGGTGTTCTGGATTTTAGGCTTTCTATTAGATATGTAATGATACTTCATGGTTCTTTTAATTGGCAATTCTCTAAGGACATAGATGTTGAATATATTTTCATATGCTTACTTGCCCTCTTCTTACTTGTACATCTTCTTGAGTGAAGTATCTGTTCATGTCTTTGAGCTATTTTTTAATCAGGTTGTTCATTTTCTTATTGGTGAGCTTTTATTATTATTTTTCAGTTACAATTGGCAGCCAATATTATTTTACATTTGTTTCAGGTGTATATAATAGTGGTTATACAATTATATAATTTATGCCATGATACCCCCAATAAATCTAGTATCTTTAGTTTTAAGAGGTCTTTGTATATTTTGGATAACAGCCTTTTATTAAATATATATTTTGCAAATATTTTCTCCTAGTCCATGGTTTGTCTTCTCATTTTCTTGACATTGACTTTCACAAAACAGAAGTTTTTTTTTTTTAATAAAGTGCAACTTAATAATTATTTCTTTCACAAATTGTATCTTTGGTGTTGAATCTAAAAAGTCATCATCATACCCAACGTCAACTAGGTTTTCTCCTATGTTATCTACTAAGAATTTTAGGTCTGTAATCCCTTTTGAGTTAATTTTTGAGAAAAGTGTAAGGACTGTGTCTGCATTAATAATTTTGCTTGTGGATGTCCAGTTGCTCCAGCACTATGCGTTGAAGACTACCTTTCCTCCATTGCATTGCCTTCATTCCTTTGTCAAAGATTAGTTGACTAAATTTATGAGGGTCATGGTATGTGATTTTATTTATACATTGTTCGATTCAATCTGCTAATATTTTTGTTAAAGATTTTTGCCCCACCCTCTTTTTTATACTAGAATAGTGGTTCTTGACCAGAGAGTTTTAAAGTGCCCAGAAACATTTTTGATTGTTACAAGTTGTGGGGAGATGTTGATATTCACATCTAGTGGTAAAGTACTACAATGTTGTGGGAGAGACCCCAACAACAATTATTCCACACAAAATGTGCTGAGAATAAAAAGCACTGTGCTAGAATGTGTGCTTCTATTGTCATTATATGGCCTTATTTCTCAAAGAGAACACTGGAGATGGGTCTTAGCAAAAGTGAAAATACTATTCTTCTATATATCTTTATTTTTAAACTGAAATATATGTATTTCATTATTATTCTTAATTCACTTATATCTGTAACCTAAATCAAGGCACAATGCGAATAGAGAATCCTAGCTTTCCCAGTAGCTGATGTGAATACTTCTTCCTCTCATACTAGCAATTAGAAACACATTTCTTACACATGTTCAAACTGACCTTAAGAGAGAAAGAGATTGGAGCTACCATTATATCATGTGTTATAGGTCTACATGCCAAGTGCTTTTATTTATTTGTGTGCTCTCTAAATTTTAGAAGCCATAGCTTCTGTGTATTTGTGCAGCAGAAACATAATGTGGACCATTTTGGAAAACATTGGTTAACGAGTAAGCCATTACTGGGCCCTTATCATCACATACACTATTTATGAGGCATTAGTGTTATTATAGTTATCTTCTCTTACATGAGAGGAATTGTTATTTTTCTTTTTGGCAAATCCCATGTAGGAGAAATGTTACCACATGGTCTATTAGGAAAAGAATATGTTAATACTAAGACTTGGACCTAAGCCCTTGGTGTATGGAGTAAAGATAGAAGAGAAGCATCCTGATTTAAATAGAAACTTCATTCAGGCCCAAATAGATTGAAAAGACAAGAAAACAATTCTGTGACTCTACAGTGACATTACTTACTGGTTTATGCAATGATCACTATTTGATTTACTTGTGAGATAGTTTGAGAGATTCTAAAAAAAGTTCCATTTTTTCAAATGTCCTTGCCCTTTCTGCTTCAAATACCATCCCTAGATTAATTTCGAGAGTGAAAGTGACATAAATCTCTGAGCTGTCTACTTTAAATACACACACCCACAGGAGTGGTCCCACACACTGTTGTTTGTATAATGGGAGGAACAATAGAAACTAAGGTAGAAAAATTACCACAGCAAAGTTTACATTATTTACTCTAGAGTCAGTCCTGGAGCTCAGCCCTGGAGGGGAAAAAGAAGGAAGAAGAGAGAGAGTTTTGTCTGCTAGAAATCTACTTGAGAGAGGGCACCATAGTTAAAGAGTAAGTGGTGGAAATGTGAGGAGAAGTGAGGATGTGTTCGTGAGAGTGCCAGGAGAGAAAGGCTGAAAGGAGAGGGATGAGAGACTGAAGACTGCTTAAATGCAAAAGGTAGGTTTCTTCCCACTATGGGCTGAGAGTTTGTTTGCAAGAAAAATCATTATGAGTGAGGCTTAGGGATCTCACTAATTATGGAAGACCCTAAGGGAAGAGATTTGTGTAGCCCTCATTGGCATATGGTTGGCAGGGTTAGGACAGACAAGCTCTTCACAAGGGAGAGCTCGACATATCATTTAATTACATGCTTGTCTATGTAAGCAGCTAGTACCAGAGGTTCATGGTAGATAAGATAAGCACAGTTTGTAAGAGCCAATCACCACATCTAGTGCTGAGTAACTCATTAATTTTTATTGTGTAAAATTTCACTCTTCCATAGAAAAACACATATTGGTACACTATATTAGGGTGGCCTCCTCTGAACAGAATCATTACTCTTAAGAGTAAGATAGAGCCATCCATCCTAATATTCATAATAATTGCTGTTTTAACCATATAAAACACACGTATAAAACATAATTTGCAAAGAAGAAGTTTTACTGATGAAACAGATTGTTATTTAATCAATACATTCTTGCTCTAAATAATAGCTAGTTCCTCATTTTTCCATAGTTTCCCCATCCATTGAATCAATGGAGTCTCTGCAAGCTGCTTTCTTTGAATTCTTGGGGAGAAAATAATATTTAAAATCAAATTTTCTGAAGGAGAAAATTTGAACTAAATTAAAAAATCTTTCCTTTATAAAGAAAACTAATCCTCGAGTTTCACCAAAAGTTAATGTTTCATTTCTCTATTTTGCCGTAAAAAAGCAGATATTATTCTTACAGCATAGGACATTGTTCTTTGAATGGTATGATTGAGGCATCAGTGTTGTTACCTCCTAAACAAAATTTTAACTGTCAAGTACTTGTCTTTCTCATACTGGAAAGAACTGGAGAGTAGGTTTGAGTCTAAGGATATCATCTTGAGGGTTGTCATTAAGGGAGAGCAGTTATACATTAATCCTGGTTTTGATCTGTTCTCAGATATTTTACAGTGTTTGTCCCTCCTCCTGTCTTTCATCTCATGCATTCCTGGCCATCAGTCTAATGTCATCTACCTATAGATCCCTTTCTTCCAATTTGTTATATTAGAAGGAAAGTTCATCCATCATTGTCTCATTTCCTCCAAAGACTCAAACAGAAGAGTAGGGATCTAACTGTTGTTGTTTAAATATTCCATGTCATGTAATAAATCAAAACATTCTTCTGGCTATGATATGATGATGAATATATAAAGTCACCTTGGACTCTTGATACATTTTTTGGGGAAAAAATACTCATCTTTGGAAACATAAGCATGTTCTTCTTTTTTATGAGAAAAAATTATTAGGATTTTTTCCAAAAAAATTAAAAATTCTTAATAAATTAGGTGACATCTGACTTACTTTTTCTTCAAAGTTCATCTATACATTTTGAAATTATAATCATAAGTTTAAAGAGTATACATTATAAATCCATATATAATGCACTGATCTTTGTTAAGGAATCATGGAATGAAGATACAGAAGGAAGATTGAATAAGAGAAAGTAAAAGTGAGAAAAAAGGAAACCCAGGAAAGAAACAAAAGTATAGGAGGCACTTCTGGTCTAGATAATATGGCATAGACTAATTTTTTTTCCGCTTTTCCCTATTAAGTACAACTCTAATCCCTGGAAATAATACAACAGACAACCAAAGGAGAACTCCAAAAATGGAAAGAAGAAGCCAAACTGTTTAATAATCCCAGAGCTAGAGGAGAAACACGGCGATAGTGTGTCTTACAACCCAGCTCCCAACAAAAAGTCGTCAAGGTCCAGTATTTCCTGATCTTAACCTGGTAATAGAAAATGGCCCAATAGACTTATTTTTCCCCTAAAATACATGGAAGCCTCCCTGAAATCCTAAGTAAGTTCAGCAGCATCAGCAAAAAAATATATCATTAGGGACCACCCCCACCCCCGACAATAAGTGACAGAGTTGAACTCTTTTTCCCCACTTGGTCTGAGATGTCTCATTCTAATGAGAGACATAAAGAGGTCAAACAACCTTAACAAGGGGGATCCTGCCACAATCAGCCCAGTCCAGGAAACTATCTGTCACATATAAAAGCTCAGCCTGAAGAAAATCCTCTGCTCAACATGGGGAAAATCCTCTGCTCCCTCAGACAAAACCAGCAGAGACTAGGAGAGCACCAGCAGAACCATACACACTGAGAGTAACAAAACACAACTGCAAGGGAAAGGCTCTGAAAATTAAATTTTCATTAGAATCGCAGCCCACAAAATAGATAGGACATGCCTGCTAAACCTAAATAGAGCAACTTACTGCTATAATAAAATATTTAAGTAGGACTTAGTTTCCTAACATAATGTCCATAATAAAACTGAAATTGCCTGTCATACCAAGGACTCGGAAAGTCACAACCTGAATGAGAAAAGATACAACTGAAAACCATACACCAAGACAAATCAGCTGTTGGAATTATCTGACATAGATTTTAAAGTAGATAAAAATGATTCATCAAGCAATTATAAATTCTCTTGCATAATTGCAAAAGTAGAAAATCTTAATAAAGAAGTACAAGTTATTTAAAAAGAACAAAATGGAAAGTTATAGAACTGAAAAATACAATAACTTAAAATTAAAAATTCAATGGGTAGGGTCAATAGTGGAGATATAGATCACAGAGGACAGAATCAGTAAACTTAAAGCAAAAACAATAGAATTTACTCAATCTGACAAATAAGAGATAAAATAAAATGGTGGGGGAGGGGCTGGGGAAGAGCCTCAGTGACCTATGACATAATAAGAAAGATTCAACATTTTTATCTTTGGAGTCCCAGAAGGAGAGCAGAGAAAGGGAGTGGCACTGTAAGTGTATTAAAATAAAAATGTCTGAAATCCCCAAATTTGGCAAAAGACATAAACCTACAGATTCAAGAGGTGAGGGTAAATAGAAAAAAAATGCACACCAAGACACATCATACTTAAACTTATGAAAACTAAAGTCTAAGAAGAAATTTAAAAAGAAGCCAGAGAGAAATGACACATTACCTATAGAGAAACTTCATTGTAAATGACAGAGGGTTTCTCATCTGAAACCATGAAGGTCAGAAGACAGTGACATTTTTCAAATGCTAAAAAAAGAAAACTGTCAACTGCAATTTTCACATCCAGAGAAACTATCCTTCTGGACATAAAGACATTCTCAGATGAAAGATTGCTCTCTGAAAGAAAACATCACTAACAGACTATCCTTAAAATAATGGCTAAAGAAAGTTTTTCAGACAGAAAGGAAATGATAAAGAAGGAATCTTGAGACATCAAAAAAAAAAAAAGTAATTAAAAAAACAAAAATATTATATGCTTACAGTAGACTGTCTTCTTTATGAGCTTTATAAATCATGTGTGATGAGTAAACAAAAATTATAATGTAATGCCCTGGTTTGGAACTCCACGAGCCAAGAAGGAAACTGACACCGATGCAAGCGCAAAAGGGAGTTTATTGACAAACTCGAGTTTGGACTCCACTCGTTCACTGACGCAGCAGTGTTTGAGAGGAGCCTCGACCGAGGGCTGGGACCTAATTTAAAGGGCAAAACCGCAAGCCTTGGGAAGATGCCTTGACGTTACCTGATTGGGGGATTAGGTTGACCTTTAAATGGATTGGGTGGTAGGTTGTTGGGTCTGCGTGCAAAAGGGGGTCGTGTGCAGTTAGGGCTGCGAATAGAGGGGGCCGTGCGCAGAAAGGGCCGAGTGCAGAAGGTGCCAGGTGCAGTAATCAGAATATGTGCAGGAGGAAATAAGGGTGGGGTGCCTTAAGGGCCCACTGATTAGCTGGCTTGGCTGGTTTGGCCAGGTGGTAAGGCATTGTTCTTGACCACTGGCCTTTGGGGAACTTTTCGTACAATTCATCTTGGGATCACTCAGAAAAATGGAATCATTCCAGTCTTTCAATAACACCATCTGACACTCAATAAAATGATATTTTTAAATGAAGAAGGTTAAGGGACGTAAATAAAAATAAGATTTTCACACTTCACTTGAAGTGGCAAAATATTAATGTCAAAAGACTGTCATAAATCACATAGTATACACAGGGCAACCAATAAAAACTATACAAATAGATACATTAAAAAATACAGTAAATAAATTAAGATAGAATCCTCCCCTCCTTCTAAAAAAAAATGTTTAATTATCCAACTGGAATACAAGAAAAGAGAAATTGAGGAACAAAAATAAAAATAAATGAACAACAAAAAAAACAAATAATAAGATGGGAAACTTAAGGATCAACTAATCAAAAATTACTTAAAATGTAAATAGTCTAAACACACAAATTAATAGAGATAGGCATAGTGGATAAAACCACAACTCTTCTATATGCTGTTATTAAGAAACATTTCAAATTTAAAAACATGGGTAAGTTGAAAGTAAAAGTATATACAACAATATTTCATTTAATTATTAATTTTTAATAGCAGGGGAGGCTATATTAATATCAGGTGAAGTAGACTTCAAAGCAACAAAAATAACTAAAGATAAAAAAGAACATTGCATAATGATTAAAGGATCAGTCCATCAAGAAGACACTAAATGTGCATGTACCAAACAACAGAGCCTCAATATATGAAGTGAAAAATATAGGGGTAATAAGAAAGTATATATGTAAGGCAACTTTTCAAAATCAAATGTTCGTACTCAAAATCAATTACAGAATATTTGAGAAGGTCCTGATAATCTACAGCTATTGTCAGGTTCTATCTAAAGCCATCACATATTATGTCTGTTGTAATAAATGTTTTTTGTGTTAAATAATTCTCTTCTTATTGAAGTGATGGGTAGCTGGAATTGTTATTCTATCTTTTAGCAAACCCTTAAGAAAAAGTTAACCCACCTTGTATGTAAATTACTAAGACCCGGACACAATCCCTGAGGTGCTAAAGAGGAATTAGAAAAGAAATCATTGTTCATGATTAGTGTCTTCTCTACAATAACAGAAGAAAGAAGTCACAGAAAAATATCTCTACAACTCTATAATGACAGCACTTCTCAAAATGAAGATTAGTTCATGACCACTGGTATAATTTGAAGGATTCTGAGAAAATCCTTTCTTTAAATGTTCTGTGTTTCCTGGCTCACATTCAACCATTAGTTTAATTTGGGTAGGTCTAGAAATCTCTGAGCTCTCTGATTAAGTACACATATCTACTTTGAACTTTATCAAACAGTATTATAAGTATAGTAGGAAGGTCAATGAAACCTAAGGTGAAAAAAATTCACAAAGGTAGATCTTATTCATGTCACTATTTACTTTGTCAACCATAGAGCCAAGCCCTATGAGGGTAGAAGGGAAAAGGGAAGAAGAATACATCCAGCAGCATGAGCTTCCTGAAGGAAGACACTGTGAAGAGTAGATAATAGAAAATATGAGAAAGTAAGGATGGGTTTGGGAGAAAAGAACTGGGTCATTTGGGGTGCATTTAGTGCTCTGAGGACTGTTTGAGACTGAGTATGCTTCAATGAAAGTACCTAGATGGAAGGATAGGTTTCCTCCACATACAGGCTGCAGGAAATTATCTGTGGGAGATGATCCACTGCACGAGACTTACATAAGGATATACAAAGTATGGAAAATAATCAGAGAACTCTATGAAATCCCTAAATAGTACTAGGACAGGCTAGAAGTAGTGTTCACAGAGAGGGGAGAGAATGGTGGAAGCTCAGTCTATGCTCACCTCAAGTACACATCTACTGGCAGACATCTAAAGTAAAAAATATAAACCTGAAAGTATGAGAAAATTCAACACTTCAGTAGAAAATACATATTTTAAACTAATCATACAAACAACACTGATGCCTGATAAATTCCCATTGCAGCTGTAGGGATAATGCAGACTTAGAACAAAGTGATCATCTCCCAGCTTTGGGTTTCAAAACTGGCATCTTTGAGTCTGACCGGTAGTACAGAGTCCCAGGATGGAGGAAGAAATAAAATACATTTTAAAAGTTGATGAGCTTAATAAGGAAAATATAGTATCCAGCTAGAGAATAATACTGTTTTTCACCTATAATTTGGCTGATATAAAGGATTTGAATATCTGACCAAAACTTTCTCTTTTGGTAACCCCCAAAATACAAGGATGTTAGATCACATCTAAGGTGGGATGGGACCTCTTTGAAAGGGTCTTACCTTAATTGAATGAGCATTTTGAGAAACCTGTATTCCATCCTCAAAAAATGGGCTGGCTATGTGGTAGGGTAGACCTTTGAGATCATTTAAAACCTATCAAGTTAATATTTAGAGGATATAATTGGAAGATGACCATGTGATGAGAGAGTTGTTTAAAATCAGCCGAGCTAGAAATATCACCCTGCCTTGTTATTCTCCACCAATCACCAAAACTGGGCTGATGAACACCAAGGACTGCCACCATGATATAAGTGCCCTGTAAATCAATGTGTGATTTGGTTCTCAACAAGCACCAAGTAATTTTGACTGAAATAAATGTAGACCATTAAGATATATGTGGACTGGGCCTGATACAATGAGCATGAGCCATTACCCATATCTAAAAATAATAGAATTTATTAGGACCTAATATATATTACACTTAGCATATCCACTATAGAACTTCATGATCTGCACCACTGTTAACCATATCCATTAGCCCTTTCATCTCAGAGGAAAGATGATTGGCATCTGAACAGCCCTGAGATGGTACTTTATTCTGGACATAGCAAAGAAAAGCATTCTTGAATAAATACACTTGAAAGGTCACCTGGAGTCAAATATATTTAAACCATATTCTTGAGCTTAAAAATGTTCATATTTACTGGGTATTGACCTAATGTCTTAAATACCTTGACTAATCAGGAATTGGACTGAATAGATTGCCATGACATTTGAAAAACTGGGACAAAATTCAGTTAAGTACCTGTTATCTTTAAGGGTATGATAGCATTAATATAATGTTCCTGTTACGCATGGGAGTAATAAGTACCACACAACATATGAGTGTTTAGGTAGACTAACAGTGTTTAGTTCTCTTTCTCAACTATGAATTATTTGTAACAGATGAATTTTTGGTTGTACCGGATTCCAGTCCAATCACCTCAGAAAGAGGTTGGATGTGAAGTAACCGAGCAGCATCAATTTCTACAATGCTCTCAGCTGCGTGGGCAGCAGAAATCATACCTGGTTGTAAATCATAACCATATCTAGCCCCTCAAATGAAAATGGGCTCTGGTGCAAAAATTTGTCAGTTTGAGATACACCTCACACTTACAAAGATCTGTGACCAATAGGAATATTAGCACTGTCAAAATGGATATTAAACCTCCCTCTCCTAGGTAACTCTCAGTTCAGAGACCACACCATGATTGAAAGGGCAAACAAAAATGACCATTAGACATAATTCAAACCATCTGACGATAGTAAAGAATGTCAATAAACAAAAGCACTGATTTGGAGGAATGCCCTGTGGCACCCTCACTTGGATAGATGCCTTTTACTCATTTTTTGTTATGAACGCTTTATCATATGGCTTAATTCTTTGTGATGCTATAAGTCTTTGGCTTCGGTCCTTGCTGAAATAATTTTACTGCTATAGAATCATAATGAAAGTTTTCCTGGAGAATGACCAAGAAATCATTTCCATTGACTACTCTGAAAAAAACAAATAAAATTATAAATTAGTTGGCATATTACAAATAGACTTGAAAGAAAAATAGGAAAAAGCATAAACTTAGATATCTGTATGATCACTCTCTGCCTTAGTTTCCTCATCTGTAAAATGGGGATAGTAATATTCACACCTCATAAGAATGTTGAAAGGATTAAATAGATAATATATGTAAATTATTATGTAAATGCTAGCTATAATTATTTATGTAATTAAAATGTATTTAAAATGTTATTTTCCAAAGTATCAATTCAGATTCTAGTGTATGTAAGTGCTCTCGAGAATTATTTATCTTATAAAAGGTACCACTTCAAATACATTACTCTCCACTGCCATTGACACAAATCTTCTTTCTTGTCTATAGCAAATCATCGTTTTTTCTACTGCAAAGAGTAGTGGATCTGGCAGAATAAGGCCTTCGCAAAAGCAAGGAGATCAAATAAGGAGATGGGGAGCTGCTCAGGATCTGCCCATTTATTGCTGCAGGAAAGATAAAGAAGACATTTCTAAAGCATTAATTTATGAGCCCAGAGTTCTAAATTACATCACCTATAAATCTAAGCTCCCGCTGAGTGAGACGTAGACCTGAGCTTTGAGATATGAGGAATAATGGTGTTATTTATCTTCTAGGGCCTGTTGGATGGCAGAGATGCAAACGTTGATAATCAAGGCTGCTGAAGGAGCAATGACCACTCTAAACTAGTTGAGGTATCGTATCTGGCGACAATCTCTGTTGTATAATTCAGACAAGAAATGAGAGTACTGCTGACAGGAAATTCTGGTCATTGTTTTGTTAGCTTTGGGTAGTTTTCAGGGGTATTTCTTTTTCTTCAATAGTGATTGGCAGAATTTTTTTAAACCCTACATTGGTGATTTCTAGCTTTCACTTTTCTCCTTCAATAGAAACTTAACATCCCATGGTGGTTTAAATGTAGGTCCACAGTGTTAGAAGAAAACTGAAATTGCTTTTTAATGTTGATTATGGTAGGAAAAAAACAACTTTTTTTCATTTTAGATTAAGCTGTCTAGTTAGTGACTGGGAAGGAATGAGGGGTTTTTAAAAAAGTAAAATGCACCCAAAGGAGAAATACTATAGATTTGAATAATGTTAATTTTTTAAAAAACCACCAAATGAAGCTCAGACTAAATTGAGTGCTCTCCAAATCACCCAGTGACTATTAAAGAAATGCCTCTGTAGAAGGGAGAAAAACCCATTTCCCTTAAAATTCAAGATAAACTAATGGTATGTAACAAATAATTTCCTAACATTCTGGTTAAAATGAAGGCACAAAAATTCTGAAACAAGATAACTGGAAAGGTGCCTGATTTTTGATATTTTAAAAAGCACCAGCTTGGAGATTTGCAAGGGGTTGCAGTTTGGAAGGAGCAAGAACTGCAGCAGAGCAGTTGGCATAGACACAGCCACCCCCGAGCAAGTGCATATCAAAAGTTGTCAGCTCTGGCAACGCTATATGAGGCACAACTGAGGGGAGAATCAACAGAGTATGGTATCATTCCTTTTCTGGAAGTGCTGAAAATCTGCTTGGAGAGCTATAATCAACCCAAAGGCAATCATTAAAGTGGAGACTCAAGAGCAAGTGCAGAAATAAAAGTCATCATTTGGGTTCCGATCTGAGGCAACATAGATTACAGGAGATAATGATAGAAAGACAAGAAGAAAGAAGACCTGAGTTCTGCTCTTGGCTCTGTCACTAATTAGTTTTTGGCTCTGAACAAGTTACTTAAACTCCCTGGGCTTCTGGTCCCTGTAGTAGATGGGTAAAATGTGGGGATAAAGCATGGGCATGCCTTAGGAAAGAGAGTGTGGTTGTCCTGCTAGGTGCCAGGCAACTCTCCCTTCTCTTTTGATATATCGCAAGAGACCCATAGGTGACACCATATGTCTTAGAGTCCCAAAGAAAATGGGACTTTCTTGAGTTGATGAACAAAGTAAAAGCTTTCCTGTTTAGCACTTTACTGTCTTATGGAGAAAGAAACTTTAACCTTAGTCATAAAGAAGGTGCATGATAACTGTTGAATTGAATGTTATGCTGTGATTCATGTTAGTTCATTCACCGTGATTTCTATCATTGATGTACAGGTAAGGATGCTGCAGGAGTGACTATAAAATGGAAAAATACATGCCTTGACAATAGACTTTCAGCCTCACTAGTATTTCAATGAAAATTAAGATGACATTTTTATTTATTAGCTTGGTGAAGATGAGAAGGCTAGTATTATCCAGTATTAATATGGATGTAAGGAAATGGGCACTTACACGTACTGCTATTGAGAGTGAAACTGATTCTTTTTCTAGAATGACAATGTGATAGTTTTCAAAGGTTCTTTATAAAGGACATATCCTTTAAAGCAGCAAACTCATTTCTAGAAATTCTCTTAAGGAAGTAGTTGGTTAAGAATCCCAAAATATATATGAGATTGTTCCTGTAGCATTATTTAAAATAGTGAAAAATACAAACCTAAATATATTTTAATAGTTTAGTTAAATAAATTAAAAACATATAAAATAGAGTACCACACAGCTATTTAAAACAAAGATAACATTAAATTGTTTATACAACAACCAGGGCGACTGAGGGTGATAACATTTTGAATGATTATAAATTTATTTTTTCTTTACTGTTTTGAAATTTCTTGCAGTGACTCTGATAAATCATTGACTTCACCACATGAAAAAGCTGTTGTGAGGATGAGAAACAATTTAAGTGAGGCGACTGGTCTAAAAAATTTCTCATAGTAGACTCTTAATTAGCAGGAGCTCTTGTTATTTTCTCATTAATTAGGTGAACTCGTGGGAACATGGGTCCAGGTCTCACGTGCTGATTGAAGATGAAATTTATGCGTTCACTTTCAATGCCTTTATTTCTCTTTGAAAGCATTTTTCAAAACACTTGTAAAAAATTTTTCATTTACTGAAAACTTAAATGGCGCTTGTGACTCTTATTTTAAAGGAAAGGAGAGCTTTTGCTTCTTCTTGACCTTTTTTTTTTTTTTTTTACAATGGTGTTATAAGTTAGCAAATGAGAAAAAAACCATCATTTGCCTTAGTGACCTAGAACTAAACATTCCCCTTTGTTTTTATTATTTTCATGTTTCTCTGCTCAGAATCACTACCAAAAAGTCCTTTAGAACAAGAATCCCGACCCATGGGCCACAGACCGGTACCAGTCCATGGTCCGTTAGGAACCAGGCCACACAGCAGGGTGTGAGCAGCAGGCGAGTAAGCAAAGCTTCATCTGTGTTTGCAGCTGCTCCCCAGCACTAGCATCACCGCCTCAGCTCCACCTCAGATCATCAGGCATTAGATTCTCATAAGAGCACAGGTCTCTGGTGCCAAAAAGGTTAAGGACTGCTGGTATATAGCCAGTGTGAGGATTAAAACTCAAACACCTAACTTTTAGGAAATAGAGTAATATTTGAAAATTATTTCCCTTAGTCTTAGAATTTTAATTAAGAGAGCTAAAAAACCACAAGTTTCTCTGTGATGTGTGAACCACATTCTAGGAATGTGTAATCTTTTGAAAAAAAGATGACACCAGTGGTATTTAACAAGGCCAGTAGGTCACAGGACACCATCACCTTGTCTTGAGCTGAACTTAGTCAATAATCTAAAGACAAATTAAACAAAAATATCCTCTCTATAGCCATCAAGACTTAAGAAGGGTTGACTCTGTGTGTTGATTATTTAAGTTTTTAAAGAATTGGATTTCTCCCTACTGCACCAATGCTCTTTCCCTTTTTTTTTTTTTTTTTTTGTTTGATCACCCCCCTTTCTTTCTTCTAGCTCTTTCCTAGTTCCTAACTTGCGCTGCGTTTGAGTCTATTTCTCTGAGTTCCGTGTGAACGGGGGTTAGATAAGCACTGCCCTATGGGCTGGCCATCTGTCATTCTTCACATGTGAAGAAGTCTCAGTCTTACTCTGTAGAATCTAAAACGAGTTTATTTTCTTTCTACATAAGTAAAACATGTTGATCCTCAAAAAAAAAAAAAAATACAGTCAAGCAAAAAGAAAATGAAAAGCATCTGTAATCTACCATCCAGAAAACCACTGTTATATTAGAACATATCTTTCTAGCGTGCTGCTATGCACTTAAAACAATTTTTTTTTTACAAAAATGGGATCATTATATCAGCTTTCTAACCTATTGTCTTTTTACTTAATCATTATATAAATTTTTCCATGTCATCCAAATTCTATAACATTTTTTTTCCATTTCAGTTTAACAAACATTTCTTTAGAGCTACCCTACACACAACCCCATGTTACCCAATACAGACCAGAGGAGGATCAAAGATAGTTCTGCTTGCAAACTCAAAACAAGCATAAGTGAGTTGTGTGTGTTAGATGTGGGTGGACAGAGTGTTATAGAAGTAAATACTCAGGAGATGAAACCTTGACCATAGGTTGAGAAATGACTTTATGTCGTAATGAGGAATGCAGGAATTCCAGTGTACAGCTGCACCTATATATACTATCAGCTTATATTTGAGGCCTCCTCACCTAGCTGCTCTACTAGGTGTTCACATTTTTGAAATGTTATGCTTCATAACTATTAGCCATCTGGGTGTAAGTAGGCTTGCTTCTTTGCTTTTGCCATTAGGAGGATATTTGCTTATCTAACAACTGTCTTCTAGGCCATCAGCCTATGATAAAAAAGGTTACATAGGGAAACTGTAACTATATATCTCCAATCTGGCCTCAACTTCAGAACTGCCTGCTAAATGCACTGCAGGAACATTGCTTGGCTTCGTACTCCAGCTCTGCAAGAAATATTGGGGAAATCTCCTTCACCTCTCTAAGCTTCTTCCTTCATTGGTAAAATGGGGGTAATTATTCTGCTTCATAAATATGTCATGAGGATCAAGTTAGAAAATTTATGTGATACCTGGCTTAAATTTAGCATTATTATTATTAATATTATGCATCCATTTGGCTGAAAATGACAGGAAGAGAGAGGACTAGAAGCCTGGTGTCTCATATTTCTCTATATTCTTAAGTGACTGGTGGTTTCCAGTCACTGAGATGGTTTCCAAATTGCTCTTAGCACCTCTGGAATTTGGGTACCACCCCCAGTTCCACCTAGAGTGGCCACATGGTTACTCTTCTACTCCACTGCCTGAAAGATTTTCTTTCTTTCCTGTGTGCACTGATTAACTGCTGTTTCAGATTATTACCCCTCCTCTACACAGCTTGAACTCGCTCCCTTTAGAAATACTCTGACTAGAGAGTTAAAGTCTGGTCTCACCAAAGCTCGTATCACAGTGACATTGTTCACTTCTGCTGACCTGTTACTGCTCCTGCTCTGTGACAAAACTGTAGAAGCAGAAGAAGCATGGGCTTGCAAGTTAGATTGATCCGACTTCAAGTTTTAGATGAGCCTTTTCACTTTAGTTTTCTTAAGATGGAGATAATAATTCCTATCTTGAAGCATGTTTGAGGACTAAATAAGGTGAAGAATATTAAATTATGTAACAACCCTGGAACTCAGAGATTAAAAAACAATGCTTCTTTTCTTCTTCCTCTACTCTCCGGCTGATGCTCTTGTATCTCCAGCCAAGATGGTAGCCACCTTGCTCCTGCACAGTGATGATAAGTTGGCACCTAACTCCTTTGCTGCATGTTCCCCATTTAGAAGGATCCTGCTCTACAAGACCATTTCCTAGACATGGTGCTAATTGCTTGGTCATATAGTATAAAAAAGTGCATTCAAATCTGTGTCTGATGAATGCCTGCTCATTAAATATGCACCTATTTGTCACATGATGGCCATGACAATTTTTCCCAGAAGAAATGTTTCCAATTTACATATGTGTGGCTGGTGCATGAAGTAGGTTTTATAAATCACTATGTCATCACTACTGAAAAATACCCTCTAGCCATATTAAAAGGAGCTCTGACAAGGGGCCTAAGTGAATGGAAAGGCCATAAAACCATCAGTTCATTTGACATAAAACTGATATATTATGTGATAATGCTTCAAGTAGAACCCGGGACCCCATTCATCACACAGGCTGTTCATTGGCTAGGTTCTGAGCTGTGTGTTAATAAAATCATCAAGCTTCACTCACGTTGCAAATTGCAGTCTCCAATCAGCACCTAGGGGCCTACACACCAGAAAAGGTTCCCATTGAAAACATGTTTCATTCACTAATGAACTGTCCTGGGAGAAAGTTACATCAGGACAGAGGTCACACAGCTTCTTGGGGATACAGTGTCCTTATGTGTAAAAAGTCAGACTAGATCTGTGGTCCTCAGTAAGAAGTGTATCATACTTACCCAGCTAACCTATAAGAGGGCAAGGGCTGGAGCTCCATCCCAAAGCAGGACCTGGGAATCCTTAGCTTTAGAAGATTCCTTAGGTGATTCTGATGCTCATTTAGGGTTGAGTCGTTTACTTAAAGTGTCATCCCAGGATTAACAGCATCTGCTACAGAGTAGAATCTGATTTTAAACAAGATCCCAGAGATTCAATACACATTAAATTTGAGCAACATTAGAACAGGGTTTCACAGCCTTGTCTCCGTATTAACATCTCATGAGAAGCTTTTAAATATTCCACTGCCCAGCTGTGCCAAAGATTCAAATCAAAACCTCTAGGATTACAATATTATTGACTATATTCTCTATGCAATTATCAGTTTGTTCTCTGTATCTATGAATTGATTTCTTTTTGTTCGTTCGTTTTTTAGATTCCACATATAAGTGAAATCATACAGTATTTGTCTTTCTCTGTGTGACTTATTTCACTGAGTATAGTATCCTCTATGTCCATCCAGGTTGTTGCAAATGGCAAGATTTCATTCTTTTTTACAGATAAGTAACATTCTATTATATATATGTACCACTTCTTTATCCATTCTCTATTTATGGGCACTGGGATTGTTTCCATATTTTGGCTGTTGTAAATAATGCTACAATCAACATAGGGGTGCATATGTCTTTGTGAATTTGTGTTTGGATTTCTTCGGCTAAATACTCAGAAGTAGGATTGCTGGGTCATATGGTAGTCCTATTTTTAATTTTTTGAGGAACCTCCAAACTGTTTTCCATAGTGGCTGTGCCAATCTGCAATCCTAAAGGCACACAAAGGTCCCCTTTTCTCCACATCCTGGCAACACTCGTTATCTGTTGCTTTATTGATGATAGCCATTCTGACAGGTGTGAGGTAATATCTCATTATGATTTTAATTTTCATTTCTCTGATGATTAGTGACATTGAGCATCTTTTCATATGTCTATTGACATCTATATGTTGTTCCCTTTGGAGAAATATCTATTCAGGTCCTCAGCCTATTTTTTAATTGGATTGTTTGGTTTTGCTATTAAGTTGTATGAATGTCTTATATATTTTTGGATATTAACCTGTTATTGAATTTCTCATTGGTGAATATCTTCTCCTGAAATTCAGTAGGTTATCTTTTTTTTTTTTTTCTTTTTGGTCGATGGTTTCTTTTGCTGTGCAAAAGCTTTTTAATTTGATGTAGTCCTATTTGTTCATTTTTTCTTTTGTTTCCCTTGCCCAAGGAGACATATCCACAAATATTGCTAAAAGCTATGTCACAGAGTTTACTGCTATGTTTTTCTAGGATTTTTATGGTTTCAGCCTTACATTTAAGTCTTTAGGTCATTTTGAGTTTATTCTTATATATGATACAAGAAAGTGGTGTACTTTCATTTTTTTGCATTTGTCCGTCCAGTTTTCTCAATACCATTTATTGAAGAGACTGTCTTTACCCCATTGTATATTTTTGCCTCAATTGTCATAGATTAATTGACTGTATAGGCAAGATTTTATTTCTGGGGTATGGTGTCACATGGGTACTAGATTTATTGGGGTGATCACTTAGTAAGTTATATAAATGTCTAATTACATTGTTGTACACCTAAAACTAATATAATATTGTATGTCAACTACAATTAAAAATTTAAAAAATTATATATATGTATATATATACACACACACCACGCATACACACATATGCATACATCGCTATGATCTGGGGCAAGCAAAGATTTTAAAATAGGATTCAAAAGTAGAAATTATACAAAAAAAACCCTGATAAAGTAGTTTTATCAAAATTAAAACATTTGCTCTTCAAAAACCCTATTATGAAAACAAAATGGCAAGGAGAAAAAATCTAAGAGTGGAACACAGGTATCGGATTTTTGTTGTTTCTTTATCTTCCCAAATGATTCTAATATGTAATCATGCTTGAGACCCACTAGCTCAGAACCTTGTTTACAGTTTACACCAGAGACTTCAGCTGCAGTTCTGAAAGCATGGGGATAATAGGAATGTGCAGAATCTCTGGGCTTAAAGAGGAGGCTTCAAACAACAGAAGGGAGAGAGGTGTTTTTTATTGAGCCCCACCTTCAGCCAGGTATTGTTTCATTCCTTCATTCTTATACAGATTCCTCCAAGACAACCCTGTCAGGTAAGTATTGTTAAATATTTTTAAAACGAGAAAATTGAGGCTCAGAGAGGTAGTGATTTGCCCAAGGTTATGTAGCTAGCAAATAGTATTTTCCTACTCTAAAGTTCATACTCTATTTCCCTCCCCTTCCAGGCCCTCTCCTGCTGTGCCTCCCAGGATATTTTTATTTTTATTAACTCAAAGCAGTTTTAGGAGTGAAAGGAAGAAATGGGGTGATTGCATTTCCAGGGTCATTCTACAAGTATCATTAGAATGGAATGTGGGGAAAGATCCAAACTTGAAGCTTTTCGGGGATAAGATGAGCAGAAAACTAGGGAAGCCCAGATCCACCCAGCTGAGTGGTGGTCCTGGGTGGACCTGGGCATAGTGTCTTTGCCCTAGTTGACTAATGCAACCTCCTTAGGGTGAAATGACCATACTGCTATGTTAAATTTAGTGCTCACTAAAAAAAAAAAAAAAAAAAAAAAAAGGCAGTTTAACTGAGATAAAATTGACATGTGATAAAGTGCACACATTTAAAGCATGCAATTTGATAAGTATTGTTATACATCTACACTCATGAAACCATCACTACAATCAAGATAACGAACATATGAACCCCCCAAATTTTTCTTTGTGTTTTTGTGATAATTTTTTCCTATTCCTCCTCAGATAACCACTGATTAGCTGTCTATATGATAATAAGTTTGCATTTTCTAAAAGTTTTATACAAATGGAATCATGCAATATATATATACTATTTTTTGGTCTGACTTCTTTCAATCACCATAATTATTTTGAAATTAAATTGTTGCATGTATCAAATGTTTTTGTTTATCTATTTATCTAGTGAGAGGTTGTAATATAATAAGAAATACAATGGAGTATTACTCAGCCATAAGAAAAGATGAAATACTGCCATTTATGACAACATGGATGGATCTTGAGATAATCATGCTAAGCAAAATAAGTCAGACAGAAAAAGGTGAGAACCATATGATTTCACTCATGTAGAATATAAAACTGAAAGCAATAAATGAAAAGACAAAAACAAACACTCATAAACACAGACAACAGTTTAGTGGTTACCAGAGGGAAAGGGGCAAAGTGGGAGGTAGATAAGGGCAAAGGGGATATGATACGTGGTGACAGAAGGAGATTTGATATGGGTGGTGAACACACAATGCAATATACAGATGATGTGTTAGTGAACACTTGAAACCTATATAATTTATTAACCAATATTACCCCAATAAATTTAATTTAAAAAGTATACATATATATTTGGCCTTTGTCCCCAGATCTTGAGAGAGCTCCTAAAACCTTTGAGTGATGAGTGTCTTTGGTATGCTAATGAGATGACTTGGCTGCCTAGATAGCTTCAGGATGAAGGCTAGCCACCAGAAAGACCAATGCATGAGTTCCATATGCTCCACATACTTACCATCACTTGATATGTTAAATCTTTTTAACTTTGGACATGCTAATAAATGTATAGTAACATGTTATTGTGGTATTGTGGTTTTAATTTGCATTTTTCTAATGATATTGAGCATCTTTTCATATATTTATTCAGAATGTGTATGTGTGTTCATATATATCTGTTTTAATTATTTGCCCATTTTTTATAGTTCTTTCCTATTATTGCATTTTAAGAGTTCTCTATACATACTGGATAAATGTAATTCATGTGATTTGAAAATAATTTCTCCCAGGCTACAGCTTGTCCTTTTATTCTCTTAGCAGCATCTTTTGAAGAGCGAATTTCAAATGAAGTTCAACTTATCAGTTTCTCCTTTTGTGGATTGTGGTTTTAGTGTTGTATCTAAGAACTTTTTGCCTAACCCAACTGCACAAAAATTTTCTTTGATATTTTATTTTAGAATTTTTAGCTTTAAATTTTACATTGTTTTATAGTTTTAAATTGGATACATCTATGATCTAAGTGCAAGGTATGAATTGAAAAATTTTAATATGGATATTTAATTGTCCCAGTACCATTTATTAAAAACACTGTCCTTTTTCCACTGAATGGCTTTTAAATTTTGTCAAACCAGTTGTCTATAGTAGGTATTCTGGACTCTGTTGCTTCATTAATGTTTTTTCTATCTTGCCATACTACCTCACTGACTTGATTACTTACTATAGCTTTAAATTTAGTGCAAAACTCAGGTAGTGAAAGTTCTCCAGCTTTGTTCTTCTTTTTCAATGTCATTTTGTTTATTTTAGGTACTTTGATTTTCAAAATAAACTTTACAGCGAGAAAATATCCTGTTGAAATTTTAATTGGGAATGTGTTGAATTTATAAATCAATTTGGGGAAAAGCTATCTTAATAATATTGAGTATTCCAATCCATGAAGATGGTATTTCTCTTCATATATTTACATCTTCTTTCTTAGTGGTGTTTGTAGTTTTTATTATAGAGGTATTGCACATCTTTTGTCAGATGTGCTTTCAAGTATTTCATATTTTGATGGTATTATAAAGATTGCTTTTTAATATTGATTTCTAATTGTTCATTGCTATTGTATAAAGTAAATTTTTCTGTTTATCTTGTATCCTGCAAACTTGCTAACCTTATAGTTTATTTGTAGATTCTTTCTGATTTTCTACAAAGACAATAACGTTATCATCTGTGTGTAACAAAAATTTTACTTCTACCTTTACAAATTAAATGCCATTCATGTTTTCTTGCCTTATTTGACTGGCTAGAACATCCAATAGAATAGTTGTGACAGTAGACATCCTTGCTTTGTTCCAGAACTTAATGGAAGATTTAGTTTTTTCATCATTTAGTGTTAGATGAAGGTTTTTTAATAGATGGCTTTTATACGTTAAGTTTCCTTCTACTCCTAGCTGTTGTTGTTGTTGTTGTTTTAATCAGGAACGGATGTTTGCTTCTGTGAAATGCTTTTTTCTGCATTAAGATGATCATATGGCCTTTCTTCTTGACTGGTTTAAAAAATGCTAGCTTAACATTGCATTCCTGGGATAAACCCCATTTGGTCACAATTATCCTTTTTATATAACTTGCATTAAATTTCTTATAATGTCGTTAAGACTTTTCCATCAATGTTTATGAGGAATATTGGTTTATAATTTACTTGAAGTGTCTTTATCTGGCTTTGGCATCAGAGTAATTCTGGCCTCATAGGGTAAGTTCAGAAGGGTTCACTTTTCTTCACTTTTCTGGAAGAGTTTGTGAACAAATGGTATTATTTATTCCTTAAATGTTTGGTATAATTCTCAAGTGAAGTTGTTGTCTGGGCCTAGAATTCTTTTGGTGGTGATATTTTAAACTATAAATGCAGTTTTAAAAAATAGATACAGAGTTGTTTAGGTTATGTATTTTCCAGGAAGTTTTGGTAGTGTCTTAAGCAATGTGTCCATTTCATCTAAGCTATTAAATTTATTAGCATAGTTATTCCTACATTCTATTATTTGTTAATATCGTAAAAACTGTAGTGATGTCGCCTCTTATTCTTTCTGATAACAGTAATCTGTGTCTTTTTTTTTTCTCCCGATCACTCTGGTCAGAGGTTTATCAATTTTATTGATCTTCTCAAAGAAACAGCTTCTACTTTTATTGAGTTTACTCTATTGTTCTGCTGTTTTCCATTTCATTGCCTTTTATTGTAATCTTTATTTCCTTTCTCCTTCTTACTTTGGATTTGTATGCTCTTCTAAGTGTTTAAGGTAGAGGCTGAGATCATTGACTGAATACCTTTATTCTTTCTAATACAGGCATTTAGTGCTATAAATTTCCTTCTGAGCACTAAATTAGTACTAAGCATCAGTACTTCAACATTACACTGATTTTGATATATTGTATTTTTATTTTTATTAGTACAAAATACTGTCTATATTTTTTTTGACCCAGGGGTAGTTTAAAATTTTATTTTGTTTCTAAATATTTGGTAATTTCTTGATGCCTTTCTGTTACGGATTTCTAGTTTAATTTCATTGTAATCACAGCATACTTTGTGTATAACTTGAATTTTCTTTGATTGGTTGAAAATTGTTTTATGACCAAGAATAAAGTCTGTCTTGGTAATTTAACCCACTCTTGAAGTGAAACTATTCTAAGTATTTTACCACATGCCCTGTGACTGGTGTATTCTTTTACTCAAGATGGTGGAAAAGGCACTATTCCAAGCCCTGTGTGAGTTCTGCAAAGTTTTTCATTTAATCTTTTCAGGTGGTCTTCTCCCAGCCTCGGATTATTTCTTCAGATGAATAAGCTGATTATTACTCAACTGAATACCCTATGGGTACCCTCTGCAGACCTCTGGAGTTCTCTGTGTAGCGCTCACTTCTCCACTATTCTGACCTGTGAAATCCAACTGCCTTGACTGCAGTGCACTTCCGGTTCCATCCTCTAAAGCAGAAAGTTTCCCAGGCCCTATAGGCTTCCTCTCCCCAAAGTATAACCTTGAAACTCTTTTTAGGCAGATGCGGCAATTATAGAGTTTGTTTGCCATCTCTCAGTGACCACTGTCTTTCACTGTTTCTTGTTTTGAGAAATACTGTTAAGTATATATTAAGTTTTATTGGACAAGAGATAAATCCAGTCCTGTTACTCCTCCTTGGCTGAAAAAGGTTTGAGTAGTTTGTGAAAATGTTTTCTCTTTTCTACTGTTATTAATCAGTGTTCTCCAGAAAACGGACAATGAGGTATGTGTGTATAGAGATACAGAGACAGAGACTGAGATACTATTTTAAGGAATTGGCTCAAGTCTCATGAGATTGTGAAGGCTGACAGATTCCAAAATGTATATGCTAGGTTGACAGGCTGAGATGCAGGGAAGAGCTGAGTTCTTAGATTGGTAAATATATGGAGGTACTGGAAGAATGAAATACCTGTAGAGGGCATGGAAGCTACATCTCTCTTTCCACAACCTTGCCCTATGCATCTCTTCTATCAGACTGTTTCTAAGTTGTATCATTTTAATAAACCAGTAACCAAGTAAGCTGTTTTCCTGAGTCCTATGAGCCATTCCAGCCAATGATCAAATCCTAATAGGGGGTTACGAACACCTGATTTATAGCCAGTTGATAAGAAGCCCAGCTGACAACCTGAACCTGAGATAGGCATTTGAAGTGAAAAAGCAGTCTTGTGGAATTGAACCATTAACCTGTGGGATCTGATGCTATCTAGTAAGATAGTGTCAGAATTGAGCTAAATTTGTAGGAGACCCAGTGAGTGACCACCAAAGAGTTGGAACAATGTTGTGGGGGCGGGGCGGGCGAGGGGAGAGAAATAACCTATACATATTTTAGTGGCCAGAAATATTCTGCGACAGGTGTTTTTTCCTTACAATTTTTTCTCCAGAATCATGGCAGACTAAATTTCAGCTTAGATTTTCAGCCTCTTTGTAATTCTCTTCTTGATTTCTAGAATCTTGTCTGGCATGTATGTGCATGGCTTAAGAACAGGCAGCTCCTTCAAGAGGGAAAATGAAAGGAGAATGTCAGTCCCATTTCTTTATGGTTCTTTTCTCTCTAGGATATTGGTACCTTAAGTTCTAGTTGTTATTAGCCCTGAACTCTATTTTCTCGTTTCTCTAATCCAATACTTTCTTGAGCAATATGTACTTTTCAGCATCATGCCCCGAGCCTTCAACATAGGCAAATACCTTGAGGATGAAAAGCAGCCTAGCTTTCTCTCAAATCATGGCTCCTAAACTCCTGACTGTCTTAATTTTTCTCCAATGCTTTCGATTAGCTAGTTTTTAAAGATTTTAAATATATTTTGTTTCCTTCTTAAAAACTTCCTAATAATCTTAAAACCCTAAATTTTAAATGTATGAGGATATCAGTCCTGCTTCTTCATGGTTTTTTTGTCTAGTACATTGATACCCTAAGTTCTGGTTATTTTATTATATCTAAAATCAATTCTCATCTAACAGGTAAAATTATAACATTTTAAAATGATTCTTTCTAATAAATACTTCCAGTTTATATTCTAATATGTTAAAACATGGGTATACGGTAATGCCGCAGAATCAAAGCAACAGTTTTACAAAGAACCCACTTATTTTTTCTGATATAAGAAATGGCAACAAAAAACAATTTGGCAAGAACAATTTGGCAAAATTAAGTAAATAAAAATTCAAAGCTTGCTTGTCATACTTTAATTCATTTTAAATCAATTACATAAGGATAAAGAAGCATTGCTTAGGTCTTAAAGATACTAAAGAAATTGAGATAAAGATGAGATGAAAAGCTGTATAAGACAAAGATTAAACTCCATTAATATTCAGGAGAATGAAGTTCTTGTCAATCACCCCTTAAGAAAAAAAATGAAAAACTATTTTTCTCAAATAAAAGACGAGAATTGGTAATAGAATTGGAGCTGTAAGGATGACTCTAGCAGAGCATGAAAATTATAATTCTGGATGTATTGGTTTCATCCTTGTGTTTATGCAGTGACAGAAGGATTTTCTTTACTATGACAAATGACAAAACAACATTGAAATACTATACTGATGCTACAATTGTACCTCCATAATCATTTACATGTGGATCAGAATTAAAAGTTCAATAATAGTAGATTAGGACAAGGAATTGAATGATCTTCAAAATCTTTTATCACTTATGTTTGCACATAAGTTTACATTAAATATTAATTTAAAAATAAGATTACATATACATGAAAGTTAGAATAGAAAATACTCTAGGGGCTAAAATTATGGGTGATGTATTATTTTTCTCTTATGTTTCTGTAGTTTAAAATTTGCTGTGAATTACTTTGTTAATGAAAAAAAAATACTATTGAAAAAATGAATTGTTTTTCGAAAATGAATTGTTTTTTTTAAAAAAAAAACAAAGCTGTAATATGTCAGTGTGCTGCCTCACTCTGTGGTGCTGCTCCTTACTATGATACAGCTTTAATTATTCAGCACACTAAAAAAGATCCTGATTCCTATCTCAAAGGAAGAAATGCAGGCTCATGTTAACCCAAAGAGGACTAGTATTATGGTACAGACTGGGCAGTATTGGTGCTGACAAGGAATAAAAAGCACTTAGTTTTGTAATTTCTTCAGTGGCTTTTTGGTAATTTTGTGAAATCTTGTGTGTTCAGGTCTGGTAAAGGAGAGAAGATTGGCAGATACCTACTTTTCAAGCAATGGCTGGGGAGAAATCTAAAGTGTCAAAATAGTTTTGAAAGAAAAAAAGTTTTCATAACCTTAATCAATTACACCTTGGTTTTATTTTCCTTCCTTTGTCATAATTTTTACTTTCTCTTTTGTTTGAAAAATCCCCCAAATAAGCCAACCATTTTGGAAGTCTTATGAACACTTTGTCATGACTTATAAAATTTTATTTCTAGGGATCCAAACCAAGTCTTCTTTGATAATTTTATTCTGTGTGTTCAGGGAAATTGGCGAGCCCAGGATAAAGCTCCCTGGCTACAAGCCTGACTTAGGATTTTGCTAATAGTGGCAAGCCCAGTTATTTGCATTGTCCTTGAGGACATCATCATTATCCTGTGTTAGGAATCGCCACAGAGAGAGAGAAAGCCATATACAGACCATGATTAGAAAGAATTCTCTCTACGGAAAACTTGTTTTTCAAGCCAGTTGTCGCTTGCCTAGAATGACTACTCTGTCCTCTTATATAAATTCTACTGATTCACAAGGCCCATTTACTCAACAGACACTGAATACCTGCTTTGTGTCAGATGTTTTAGGCAATGGATACACAAATGGCAAACAAGACAGACAAGATTCCGGCTCTCATGAATCTTACTTGCAAGAAATACAATAAACAGTAAACGAATTTCAGATAACTAGGGGAAAATATGGTACATGTGGTGGGAAAGAGTCTATTACATCAGTCAAGGAAAGCTACACTGAGGTCACATTTGAGCAGGAGCTGAAAGAAGAGACTGAAAGAGAGTCAAACTCCAGTAGAGAGGTTGAGTCCAGTTCCTTCTTCCATTTTCAATCAGCTCTGCTCCCCCAGCTTGCAATGACCAAACTCTACAATAGCACTTGTCTGTGAGATTCATTAGGCACTGAATGTATGTTGCATTACAATGCTATTTGTCTTGAGAGGTTGAGATGCTTGTTCTCCATTCAAAACTGAGCTCCTTCAGGCACAAGCCTTGTCCTATGATGCTTGATATGCCCAAACCCCAAATAGTACTCTCTGGTAACAAGCATTCAATAAACACTCACAATGATCTGTGCTACTGTTATGGCTTCAAGGAGCATATCAACTCTTGTCAAAAGATAGAGTTGGGCAGAGGGTACTGAGAAGTTCCAGCTGTTTAAAAATGTATGTCCAATAAATACATGTTGTTTTTGAATTATTATTAGGTTTATTTTGTAATAAACTGATAATGTTGTAAATGTGTTTATAATTTATTAGAACGATCCACATTCCTTAACTGAAATTGCAAAGAAAGTGCTGCACCTTTATTTAGTTGCTAAGGAATGGTTTTTGTCTTAGGCCATTAGGAATGAAAAGTCTTTCTTGAACTAAAATAATGCAAACTTCATAGCTGCAGTTTGTAATTAGCCTTTCCTTTTGTCATATAATAATATTTCAAGAGAGAATCAAGGCCCATGACTGTGCTATTTTTCCTGAGCTGAGACAGCACACTGACAGATTATTCACACTGCATGTGTGTTATGTGATATTGGAATCCTAATAGTGGTTGTAAAATTTCGTAGTTTAAAAAAATGATACGACCCTGGAGACATGTTCTAAGTGAACACCAATATGGATGTTTGAAATTGAAAAGGTGAAACATCTGTACTTTGCCTTTATAAAGTAATCAAACACCATCAACCTGGAAGCAAAAGTACTGTAATTTTTTGCTTTATTCTGAATTAGAATAATGTCTCCTTGTGATAAGACTATTCCAAACTCCTTTTACTTCCACATTTACCCAAAGAAGAAACAATCTGGTAATTTTCAAGAAGTCAGTTTCATTTTTTCCTTTAAAGGCAGTACAGTGTTACAGAGAAAGAACACTACTTTGATGGCAGGAATCTAAATTAAGATCATGGCCCTACTACTCAACACTTATGTGACCTTGGGCAAATCACTTCTTCAATCTTCTTGTCTCTCAAAAGGAGATAACACCTTTCCTACATACCTTCAAAACTTTCAGTCTCCTAGATCACTGCCAGGTATTCAACCTCACTAGGAAATATTAAGGATTATTAAAGTTCATGAGTTTAAATGCATTAATTAAATGTTATGGGAGTGTGATATTTTATTCAATATATTTACTGTTCGAAATTCTGGGGTCATGTGAAAGAAAGTAGGACTTATGGCTATGCTCTCTCCTCCCTTCGTTTTAGTAAGATAGTTAAAGATAAAAACTTTAAGAATTTTATTATTAAAGAGTAATAATTCAAATAGGTTGAATGGCTAATGGAAGATTTGCTACTTTGGGAATGAAGGCTAATATATTAATAATAGTAACTGTCAGGCAAGTAGTCTTTTTCCCATTTTAAGAAAAGGATTTGGTTGAGAAAAGTTAAGCGATTTGTTTATGATCACACAACATGCCAGAGATGGAATTCAAAACTTCAAACTAGATCTGCTTGAGAAAGTCACTTTCGCACCAATGGCATTCAAATTTAGCATGCAAATGCAGATTCCCAGATAACTTTTCGGAACATGGATTTTTATAAACACATTGTGTAAATGTGATATGGCCTGAGATCCATTCTTAAGAGCCCATTATTTCTGAGAACTGCTTACTCAAGAAAACCAAAATCACATATCTTCACGACAAACTGTATTCATTTATTTTTATCTGGATATCAACCTGAATAGTTTCTCAGCCACTGCAGTCCTAGAATTGTTACCTGAGAGGCTATGTGAAAAGGTACTCTAGGAGCATTTTATGAATGCAGAGAATTTTTGCTAAATTAAATATGGTAAAAAATTAGCCTACCTTCCTGAATTAACCATAAGATATAATCCATCATCTAGACCGGAACACTGTTGAGAATGAAAGGCACTATTAATAATTATGTCAAGACAACAGGCATTAACTGGATTCATCACAAGCAAACCAAGACATATGAGAAAAGCCACTCAAACTTTTTCTTACCCATATCCTGCCACTGTTACATATTTTTATACACTCAATACCATCTATGTTCCTAGTCCAAAACAATAAGTAGGCTTACCATCTGTTTCACTTTATTTTGAAGAATATTCTTTAAAAGGAAAGAAGTACTTTTTTGCATTCACAAAGCCAATCCAATATGGGATACAGCTGTGAAGTAGTTGAAAGAGAACACCAGCCAAGGGACTGAGGGTCTGCATTTAAATTCCAGAATGCTACTTTGTAGCTGTGACCTCAGACAAAGTACTTCCCTCTTATTTGAGCCCCATTTCACCATCTGTAAAGTAAGAGAGGATAATATCTACTTCCAAGTTTAGTGGATCAAATAAGGTAACAAATACATTTGAAGGTGTCCCAAAAAAGCTGGATAATGCTATATACATGGACAATAAAATATGAAAGAAAAAAACACAAATATATCCCTCTGACAGCAGCTGCAGTTGATACGACTAGGTGTTTTTGATGTATCATCACTTCCCACATCAAGGTTCTGGGCAGGATGGTATTCTGGATCCCCATACTCTCAGAAATAAAAGTGATGATTGTTTATAGTAGAATGACCACTACAGTTGTCTATATTTATAAATTACACCTCAACAACAACAAAAAAACAATCCCTATCTTCAGCACTGACAGCACCTGCCATGACTTTCAAGGGCATGGTACTACTACATTCTCATTATATTATCAGCTATGGTGTTAAGTCCTCTGGCCCCATCCTTGGAGCCAGGGCAGGTCAGCACCAATACAACCTTGCAACATGAACTTGTGAAGAAATCATGTGACTGAGTGTTAGGACCCTCAGGTATTAAGACCGCCTCAGCCACTATTTAGCCACATGACCTTGGGCAAGATGCACCTATAAAATGAGGGGATAGACTAGAAGATCATTAAGGACCCTACAAGGTTGACATTCTATAATTCCAGACATTTTTTGTCATTTTACAAGTCTATGTATCTTATAAAATGTCTTCTTCTTAGATATTTCCTATCCTTTCTCATTACAGAAGGAAAAGTTTAAGCACAAGTAAACAGAAATAGACTTTGAAATAGAGATTAAAGTAGTTTCAGGATACATTTAAATCCATATGCACAGATAAAATAGGTGTTCGATTAAGAAACATTTATTCTTTCCCACATGAAACTAAATTGCAGTTTAAACATAAACTAAGAAACATTTGTTATACAAGGTAATTTGCTATATGACCATGACCTTGAGGTGTTAGACAAGAAAATTATTAAAGGCCCATAAGTCCTGAATTTTGCAATTCCAATATATTCTAGGCATTTTATGTGTCTTAGATGACTGCCTTAATTTCTGGATATTTCCTTCACATTTTCCAGTCTATTCTCATTACAGAAGAAACATTTACCATACAATTACAGAAATAGCAGTTTAAAAAAGATTTAAAATAACTTCAGGATACATTTACACTGAAACAAACAGTTGCTGAGTCATGAAACACTTATTCACAGTCTCATTAATTATGGAAAAATATGAAGCAAGTAATATTTGTCTTACAAGTAACTAAACTTTTAATTTTGCAACTAGAGACAACACTTACAGCATTTACACAATACTATTTTCAAAATAGTTCTGACTTCTAAGAATTACAGTCTCAGTGAAAGCTTTAGATATGCAGCTTACCAACTTTTTCACAAGAAGCAACTATACAACAAATAGTCCCCCACACTCCCAATATCAGAAAATGAAATTAGAAATGTAAGAAAAAAAATCCTCCAAAGTATAAAAGATTAAGGTCCAAAGAACATGTTTACAAATGAACATTATTAAACTGAACAAGTGACTTTATTTTGCATATTAACTCTTTTTTCTTACTACTGACTCCTTTCCTTACTTCTGATTCTGGGAATATTTATGCTACACCAATATTATAGGCAAGGCACTGGGAGAACAAAGGATTAGATGTGTCCCAGTGGCTGTGCTACAATGGTTAAAATCAGCTCTTGAAGAGAGGAGAAGCACTTAATTATAGATAGCACTTTACCAATTTCTATGGGGTAAAAATACTCCCACGATGGAAGGTTTCAAGCTACCAACAATTCAATAACTGGCTTAAAAATTCCCGAAACCTTAACAATCTCTTCTCACAAGCCATTATAAGCTGATTATAACACAACCACTATATGGTTCTCTCCATCAAAGTAGCTCCTAATCTCTTCATGGTACATATTTTAAAGAACAGAAAAGAAAGGGAAGATGAGATAAATTTAAATAATTACATATATTTTTTGCTAAGCAGTTTTAAAAGTAAAAAAAAAAAACAAAAACTAAAATCTGTGGAATTTTCTTACTTCTCTTATTTACTACTTCAGTTTTTCTCTTGCTTAAATTTTATTCCAGAAATTTAAAAATGTAGTGTAATGGGCAAAGTAAAAAGTGAGTGGAATAAGGAAAAAACACAAGAAAAGATGTCCTAAGATACTAGTAACAGTTACTATGTTTACACTGGAAGAAAAATACCTACTAAGGTAAGGGAAATATGATGTAACCTTTAAAATTCTATCTTCTTTAAGCCTTTTCAGTTCAGTTCACAGTCCTGAAGATTTGTCCTGTCCTCTTTGCTGCAGCTTTGATGAGATTAGGTAATTTCTTTTGCACAATACTGAGGAGCATACATTTTTCATACCACTCACACAATAATCTCATAACAAAAGGCAGAACTAAATTATGGAGTTGAAACTTCCTTGCATAGTCACCCTTTTATTAGATCTTGGGCCAGATGCCGGCTGGGGTGACCAGGAAATTCTTCTGGTAGCAAAACATGGAGCCTGCAGGTTGGGCATGTCCCCTGCTGCATTAAACCAAGGTCTAATGCACTAAGGAGCAAAAAGATTCACATCAGTCTTTCAGATGCAGCCTAGAAGAGGCAGATATTAATCTATACATCAGAGTTGCCAACCCAACATGTCTATCGGGATCTTAAAGCCTTTATTTGAAGGAGTGCCAAGCCAACCGCTACAATCATGGCACCTTCACTAAGTAACAGTGGAACAACTTTCAGCCAATTTATTCTTCTAGGATCCTTCCCCCAACCCCAAAATTTCAAATAAGTAGCAGTTATTCCTAATAAGGAGGTTAAAAAAAACCTGCTATATTTTTCTCTAGTTATTTTATTATATATTTCTCATTCATAATACAGAAAAAGTCATAAATAAACCTATAAAAGTCAACCAAGACCTTGGACCAAGTGCTAATGGTGGTTTAAAGTTAAAACCCCTAAATGGTGAATCTACCTTTCATGTTGTTCTTTCTTTGGTGACAACAATAGTGCTCTTTTGGATGATAACTATCTATTAAGTCATTTGTTCAAATACTGACTTTCCAAAAACAAATCATTTTTTTACCTGTATGAAATAAGGAGAGCCAGGTCACATGAGACAGGATTCGAAATATAAAGCTCATTAATTCTAACCCTAAAAAATAACCTGAATTCTATTCAATGGGTAATGGCAAAGAATAAAATAAGTTTTGTGAAACATTTATTTTCTAAATGGATCAGTCTTTTAAAATTTCAAATGGGAAAGTTGGGTGAATAAGTATCTATCTTGGAGATCTTTTGAAATTAGCTATTCTTTATAGATGCAGAATATAATTCTGTAGCATGTACCACATATCTATGAAATGCTATTTTACAGATATGGCTCGAATGAGCTGACTGCTGTTCACTTATCCAAGAAACTTTTCTTGTGCAAGATTATCTTTTCCTGTGTCAAATTTTATCTCTGCAGAAGACTTGGATCATAAATTATAATATCGATAGTACCTGCACAGCAGCAACACTAGGAGTTAATCTATATAAATGCCAAGAATCAAAAGAAGATATGCCAGCCTCACATTTTTCTAACTCAAGCCTGAGAAGCTTCAAAGGCAAATATAGGATCCTGGACAGACTACCAAGGTAAGCCTTATGCATTATAGCATTATAATGTAGGGGCCATCATTAGTATGGACAAAGGACACTATGTTTATTTATAGCACATTAAGGTACAGTAGCACTGTTGCCAAACTGCCATAACAATAAATATTCCTCTCAGTTGTATCAAGGGAACTACCTACTCTTTACCATTTAAATACCACGGTTGTCCCCTTCCTATGAGTGTATAGAGATCTGAGAAAGCATAATGAATCCATGTCTAGGTGTTGAAACAATATAAAATTTCTGCATGGTAGCCCAAAGCTCAGCATTAGATCCAGTGAAACTCATGACAAAACACTGGATAATGATACATGCATATGATTTCAAGTAAGGCAGCATGAATCTTATTTAGTTTTTAATGGTAAAATATTTAAAAGGTAAGTTTACCTGAGAATGGAATTTGTGAGCACAAGGCAAAACAGAGAGGTTTTCTGGAGAGAGATTCTCATGACAAATCACACAAGGCTCCTTTTCTTCTTCTTCATCATCCTAGGGAAAATACACATAAGAATCTAGTCAGCACATTTCTTTCTCTCAAACTTAAATGTATTTATAATTAACATTCTCAGTCTCACCAAATTATTGGTTCCTTCCCATGTAGCAGAACCTTGTGAACTGAGGGGTCTCCAGGCTGGTTTTGGGGGCTGGGAAGCATTGGACTGTGGTGGAGTATGACTGGGTGAAACACAACTACCATTTGGCACTGATTTACCTTGACTCTGAAAGAAGAATATTATACTTATTTTTTAGAACTGTTTTAAAACAGGAAGAACTGATAAAACACAGAATGTGGTACAATGAGAATTGGCAAAAGGGTAAAGGTCAATCAGACCTAGATATATTGGCAAATTACTTAAGTACTTAGAGTCAGGTAAAGACAAAATAACTACATATCCTTTTTAAATTAAAACAAGTGTTTGCAGAGAAGTTTAAAAAATGTTTCTTTAGAATCATTCTAAGTAACCTAGAGTAAATTTCAAGAGGGTCAGTTTTATTCTAGAATGATCAGAGGTAAGTATTTTAAAAAAACTTCCCATGCCATTTGTCCACTTGAAATTGAACTGTTTATTGTTAATAGGTGATTTATTATAATCATAGGCTATTGATATTTCTGAACATGTTATGGGGATAATTATAACAGCTAACTAGTATAGTTAAGGGACTGAGGGAATTCAAGATAGAAACTTGATGAACACAGCCTATAACAAGAAGACACAGCACTGAGAAAGGTAGGAAGATATGGTCCCCCAAGAAAAAAAAAATCACACCTCAGCCACTTGTGTTCCACAGTGTGGAGGGATCTCAAGGGCACAGAACTTTTCCTTGAAAAGTGAGGGATTCAAGTTCTACATTAGGTATCCCAACCCTTAGATTATGCAGAGGACAGATGAGCCCGCAAACACTTGGCTTTAAAAAACAATAGGAGATACATCGAGGAAAAACTATAGAACTTCAGTAAAAGAAAATTCTGCTCTTAAAGAGCATCATGCGTAGACTCACTTCAACTGGAAACCAGTGAAAAAACACCAGATAGAAAAGCACATAGAGTACAGGTAAAGGGGACCACTTACTAAGCTTGGAACGCTCTAAAATGAGGCAGGAAGCAGCAGGGACTGTATGCAGAGTCAAAACACGGCAGTAGCCATTTTTACAATCTAGTTCGGTCATACTGTTGCTGGTAGTAGCAGATGCCATTTTATAATTCTCCTTCTAGCCTTCTAACACCATTTTATAATTCTCCTTCTAATATATGTTCTGAAGAAAGCCTCACAGATCACTACACCTCAACCAGTCTATGCAGCTAGCCTGCAGCAGTCACTACCTGCCACAACAGAAGGGTGCCCACACAGAGGATACCTCTGGAACACCTGGCTCTAGTGGCCGGAAGAAATTGTGCTGCTGGACAACAAAGGACATCACCTACATAAGGCTACTCTTCAAGACTAAGAGACATAGCTGATCTACTTAATACATAGAAGCAAACACAGAAAATTAGGCAAAATGAGAAGACAGATATATTCCAAACCAAAGAACAAGCTAAAAACTCAATAAAAGGACTAAATGATAAATGAATGAAGATAAGCAATCAACATAATAAAGTGATCAAAAGCAATGGTCATAAAGTTGCTCACTGAATTTGAGAGAAATGAACAAACACAGTGGAGATTTCAACAAAGAAAAAATATAACAAAGTACTAATCAGAGCTAAAGAATACTATAAACTGAAATGAAAAATGGACAAGGGAATCACAGAAGATTAGATGATATAGAAAAACAGATCAGTGACCTGGAAGGCAGAATAGTGGAAATCATCCAAGCTGAACAACAAGAAGAAAAAGCAATTTTAAAAATGAGGATCGTTTAAGGGACCTCTGTGACATAAAGCATACTAACATTTGCAATATAGATATCCTAAAAGAGAAGAGAGAAAGAGGCAGAAAATTTGAAGAAATAAAAGCTGAAAACTCTCCTAACCTGGGTAAATAAATCAGACATCAAAGTCCAGGAAACACAGTCTCAAACAAGATGAACCCAAAGAGGTCCACACCAAGACACATTAGAATCAAAATGTCAAAAATTAAAGATAAAGAATCTTAAAGGAAGGCAGAGAAAAGGAACTAGTTACAAACCAGGGAACCCCACAAGACTATCAGCTGATTTTTTAAGCAGAAACTTTGCAAGCCAGAAGGAACGCCACAATATATTCAAAGTGCTGGGGGGGGGGGGGGGAACTACAACCAAGAATACTCTATTGGTAAGGTTATTGTTCTGAATGAAAGGACAGATAAACAGTTTCCCGGATAAGCAAAAGCTAAAGGAGTTCATCACCACTAAATTAGCCTCACTTCACTTCTCAAGACAGACACAGACTACAAGTGAAGGAATGAAAAAAGATATTCCATGCAAATGGAAACAAAAAGAAATTTAGCGTAAAAATACTAACATCAGTCAAAATAGATTTTAAAACAAAGACTTTAACAAGATAAAGAATGACATTTATGCTAAAATATTTAGAACTGAAATCATATCAAGTACCTTTTCTGACTATAACAGTTTGAAACTAGAAGTCAATTACAAGAAAAAATTAGAAAAAAAACAAACATGTAGAGGTCATGCAACATGCTATTAAACAACCAATGGGTCAATGAAGAAATCAAAAAGAAAATTAAAAAACACACTGAGATAAATGAAAATGGAAACAATGATCCAAAAATATATGGGATGCAACATTTATAGTAATACAGGCCTACCTCAAGGAACAAGAAAAATCTCAAACAATATAACCTTAGATCTAAAGGAAAACACAAAACTCAAAGTTAGAAGGTAGAAAATAATAAAAAATCAGAGTGGAAATAAATAAAATCAAAACAAAAAAAATAGAAAAGATGAATGAAACTAAGAACTGGTTCTTTCAAAATATAAATTCAAAATATAAACAGAATTGATAAACTTTAGTCATTAAGAAAAAAGAGAGGGTCCAAATAAATAAAATCAAATTGAAGAGAAGTCACAACTGACAGCATAGAAATACAAAGGATCATAAGAGATTACTACAAACATTATATGCCAATGAATTGAATAACCTAGAAAAAATGGATAAAATTCTAAAAACATACAATCTCCTAAGACTGAATCAGGAGGAAATAGAAAGTCTAAACAGACTAGTTCCAAGTAATGAAGTTGAATCAGTAATCAAAAAAACTCCCAACAAACAAAAATCTAGGACCAGAGAGATTCACAAGTGAATTCTACCAAATATTTTAAAAAAGAGTTAAATACTATCCTTCTCAAACTCTTCCAAAAAACTGAAGAAAAAGGAATACTTCCAAACTCATTTTACAAGGCCAACATTACCCTGATACAAAAACAAGACAAAGACACTTAAAAAATTACAGGCCAATGTGCCCATTGAACACAGAGGCAAAAATCCTCAACCAAGTATTAACAAACATAATTCAATAATACATTAAAGCAGGTGTCCCTAGCCCTGGGCCGCAGACCAGTAGCAGTCGGTGGCCTATTAGTAACTGGGTCGCACAGCAAGAAGCAAGCAGCCGGTGAGCCAGCGAAGCTTCGTCTGTGTTTGCAGCAGCTCCCAGCACTAGCACCACTGCCTCAGCTCCACCTCAGATCAGCAGGGATTAGATCCTCAAAAGAGCACTGGTCCCTGGTACCAAAAAGATTGAGCACCGCTGCACCAGAGAGATCATAACCCACAATCAAGTGAGATATTTCCAGAGATGCAAGGATGCTTCAATATTGACAAATTAATTAACGTGCCACACCACATTAACAAAAGAAAGGATAAAAAATCATATGACCATCTTAATTGATGCAGAAAAGCATGTGACAAAATTCAACATCTATTTATGATAAACATTCTCATCAAAGGGTGTACTGAGGGAATATACCTCAACATAATAAAAGCATATATGACAAATCCACAGTTAACATTATATTCCATTGTGAGAAGCTGAAAGCTTTTCCTCTAAGATCAGGAACAAGACAAGCATGTCCACTCTTGCCACTTTTATTCAACATAGAATGGGAAGGTCTAGCCCAGCAATCAGACAAGAAAAATAAATAAAAAGGCATCCAAATTAGAAGGAAGAAAAACTGTCTCTATTTGCAGATAACATGATACTATAGAAAAAACTAAAGACCCCACCAAGAACTATTAGAACTAATAAATGAATTCAGTAAAGCTGTAAAATATAAAATCATTATACAGAAATCTTTTGCATTCCTATATACTAATAACAAACTATCAGAAAGAGAAATTATAAAAACAATCCCATTTACAATTGCATCAAAAAGAATAAAATACCTAGGAATAAATGTAATCAAGGAGTAAAAAATCTGTACTCTGAAAACTATAAGATGCTGAAGAAAGAAACTGAAAATGACAAAAATGAACAAAAGACTATCATGTTCATGAACTGGAAGAATTAATATTGTTCAAAATGTCCATACTGCCCAAAGCAACCTAGAGATTCAATGCGATCCCTATTGAAACAGCACTGGAATTTTCACAGAACTAAAACAAATAATCCAAAAATTTGTATGGAACCACAAAAGACCTCAAATAGTCAAAACAATCTTGAGAAAGAACAACGCTGGAGATATCATAATGCCTGATATCAAACTATACTACAAAGATACAGGAATCAAAACATTATAGTACTGGCAAAAAACCAGAAATCTAAATCAATGAAAGAGAAGACATAGCCTAGAAATAAACCTGCATGCTTATATGGTCAAGCTATGACAAAGAAGGCAAGAATATAAAAAAGGAAAAACATAGTTTCTGCAATAAATGGTATTGGAAAAACTGAATAGACACATGCAAAAGAACGAAATAAGACCACTTTCTTACAACATTTACAAAAATAAACTCAAAATGGATTAAAGACTTAGATGTAAAACCTGAAACCATAAAAATTCTAGAAAAAAAAAACAGGCAGTAAACTCTTTGACATAGTTCTTAGCAATATTTTCATGGATCTGTCTCCTCAGGCAAGGGCAACAAAAGAAAAAATAAGCAAATGGGACTATGTAAACTAAAAAGCTTTTTGCACAGTGAAAAAACCATCAATAAAATGAAAAGACAACCTACTAAATGGAAGAAGATATTTGCAAATGGTATACCCGATAAGGGTTATATCCAAAATACATATAGAACTTATAAATCTCAATATAAAAAACAATCTGATTAAAAAATAGAAGACCCAAGTTTGGATTAAACATGGCGGCATCAAAGATCTTCCGAGATCTCTCCCCTTGAAACAACAATAAGCTGAACATCTAAAACTCAACAAAACACCCGAACTTCACACTAGCATGTCTGAGCATGGGATTTGTGTCTAGGAGCTACCACAGGTCAGAACCCCGGTGTCCGGCGGTGGACTGGGAGAAACAAAAAAGCTGCTTGTTGTAGCCGGAGCTCCTTGTAGAAGCAGGGTAGGGAGGAGTGGTGAGTTCCCTGAACAACCCTGCCTGAGACTGCTGTGAGCTCTATGCGGCCAGCTGCAGTGCCCAATCATCAGGGCAGAAAGCAGAGAAAAACAATTGATTTTTACCAGTTGTGGTTGCAAAACTGAGGCTGAGCTGCAGCCTCAACTCCAACCCAGAGGGCCCCTCCTCCCATTCCCGCCAAGATGGAAAGCCACAGAGCCCAGGGAAATCAGAGCAAATGCTACCGAAACTATCACTAATACTGACAGGAACTAAGATTGAGGGTAAGGAGCATGATTAAACATTTATAAGGTAAAAAAAGACATCATTAACACTTTATATAAAGCAGAGATCCAAGAGGCTTAGATGCCACCTACTGGAAACCAAAAGAAAAAACACCTTCTTTGCAACAGGCTAGAGACTGTTATATAATAAATCTTCTTTCTGGAAAAAAAAATAAAAAGAACAAAATTCCATTAATGCTCAGGGGGAGAAACAGTCGATTAAACACCACGAACAACCAAGGTGACAAGGCAGCTCAGAAAGAAAAAAGAAAAATCTCCAAAAATAAGCTTACAGACATAGAAATGAGACTTAAATGACAGAGAATTCAGGATGGTACTTCTGAAAAAAACTCAGTGATATCTGAAAGAAATTGTATCACAATTTCGAGAACTGAAAAAAAAAAAAACACAACTATAGAGCAGAATGAGTTCTTTAGCAAGGAGACTGAAACCCTCAAAAAGAACTGATTAGACCTTCTAGAGATAAAGAGCACACTGCAAGAGTTAAAAAATGAAATAATAAGCTTGGGAAATAGAGTCGACCAAAGAGAGGAAAGGATCAGCAATATCGAAGACAGAAATCTAGAAATAAATCAGAAGGAAGAAGAGAGAAACTGACGAATAAAAAATAGTGAAAGAGAAATACAAGGACTAGCTGATACCATCAAGAAAGAAAACGTAAGAATAATGGGCTTTACCAAAGGCCAGGAAAAGGAGCAGGGACTAGAAGGCATTTTCAGACAAATAGTGGACAAGAATTTCCCAAATATGAGGAATGAACTGGAGCTTAGGATTCAAGAAGTCAATAGAACACCCAATTATCTCAACCCAAAAAGGCCCTCACCAAGACACATCATATTAAAATTAAAAAAAACAATGACAAAGACAGATTCTCAAGGCAGCCAGGGTAAAGAAGACAGTAACCTATAAAGGAAAACCCATTAGATTATCATTGGACTTTTCAGTACAAAACTTTCAAGCCAGAAAAGGAGTGAAATCAAATATTCAAACTATTAAATGAAAGAATCTACCAGTCAAGAATAATGTATCCAGCTAAGCTCTCTTAGATATGAAGAAGAAATTAAGACCTTTCGAGACATACAAAAATTGAAGGTATTCTCCACTACAAGGCCTGTACTACAGGAAATACTGAAAGGGGTCAGCACATCTAAAACAAAATGACAAAAAAACACAAAACAAAACATAATTAGGAGTGAGATGACTAGCAGGCTGATAAAAGCAGAGGAGTGCAACCCTTACTAGGAACAGGAAACTATAAGCAAAAATATGCTATAGCAAGATAGTAATGAACATTTCAGCATACATAGGGACAAACTGAGACAACAATGACTGAAAAGCAGAGCTTTCAAAGATCCAAATTCGCAAAGGGGCATGGACATAAGGCATTCACAGAAGTAAATGAATGACTGTATATAATAAACAACTATCCTTTTCATATTCATAATGCTAACCACAGGCCAAAGATTTAGAACCAAAGTATATAACATAAAACAAGAAGGACCATAGAGAAAACCCACAAAACCAACGAAAATAAAGAAAACAGAAATGCAAGGACAATGAAGCAATGGAAACACTGAGCTACCAGAAAGCAAAAGATAAAATGGCTATAAGAAACCTCATATTTCAATAATCAACCTAAATGTAAATAGACTGAACTCACCAACAAAAAGCACAGAGTTGCAGATTGGATCAAAAAACAAAACCCAACCATATGCTGCCTCCAGGAGACACATCTCAGCTCCAAAGAAAATATAAACTCAAAGTGAAAGGTAGTGGAAAAAATATTTTAAGCAAATGACATTGAGAGAAAAGCGGAAGTAGTGGTACTAATATCAGACGAAATAGACTTCAAAATAAAAAAGTTAAAGAAAGATACTGAGGGACACTTCATAAGGGACACTAAGAAGACATAACACTTATTAATATCTATGCTCCCAATCAGGGAGCCCGAAATATGTAAAGCAATTACTAACAGAACTAAAGGGAGAAACAGACCAAAACACTATCATAGTAGGGGACCTAAATACCCACTGTCAGATATGGACAGATCATCCAAACAGAAAATCAATAAGGAAATAACATCCTTAAATGACACATTAGACCAACTGGACATATTGACATTTACAGACCTTCCATCCAAAACAGCTGCTTATACATTCTTCTCTAGTGCACATGAACATTCTCAAGATTGACCACATACTGGGACACAAGATAGCCTCAACAAATATAAGAGGGTTGAAATCATACCAACCATATTCTCTGATCATAATGCTTTGAAACTAGAGATCAACTGTAAAAAGAAAGCGGAAAGAACCACAAATACATGGAATTAAACAACATACTACTGAAGAATAACTGGGTCAGAGAAAAATAAAAAGGAGATCAAGAGATACATAGAAACAAATGATAATGATAACACAACATATCAAAACTTTTGGGACACACAAAAGTGGTCATAAGAGGAAATTCATATCATTACAGGCCAATCTCCAAAAACAAGAACAAGCCCAAATAAACAACCTAACGTTTCATCTTAAAAAAACTAGAAAAGGAAGAACAAAGGAAGCCTAAAGTCAGCAGAAGGAAAGAAATATCAAAATTAGAGCAGAAATAAATGAAATTGAGAACAACAAAAAAAAAACAGAAAAGATAAATACAAACAATCATTAAAAACCTACCAAAAAGTAAAAGTCCAGGACCACATGGCTTCACCAGTGAATTCTACCAAACATTCAAATATTTAATACCTATTCTTCTCAAACTCTTCCAAAAAAATCGAAGAGGAGGCAATACTTCCCAACTCATTTTATGAGGCCAATATTACCTTAATACCAAAACCTGGTAAAGATTACACAAATAAAACTACAGACCAATAACTCTCATGAACACAGATGCAAAAATCCTAAGTAAGATACTCGCAAACTGAATACTGCAACATATTAAAAAGATTATATACCATGATCAAGTGGGCTTCATCACAAGGGCACAGAGATGGTTCAACATATGCAAACCGATTAATGTGATACACCACATAAACAAATTAAAAAATAAGAATCATATGATCATATCAATTGATGCAGAAAATGCCTTCGACAAGATATAGCACCCATTTATGATCAAAACACTTAACAAAATCGGTATAAAAGGAAAGTACCTTAACATAATAAAGGGCATACATGACAAGCCCTCAGCCAACATAACACTTAATGGTGAAAAACTAAAAACAATCCCTCTAAGATCAGAAACAAGGCAAGGCTGTCCACTATCGCCACTGTTAGAGATCCTATGTTCTCCAAAGTGGAGATAGGATCCTAGGATCTCCACTTTGGAGATCCTAGCAAGTGCAATCAGGCAAGAGAAAGATATAAAAGGCATCCAAATAGGAAACAAAGAAGTCAAACTGTCACTATTTGCAGATGACATGATCTCTATATAGAAAACCCTAAAGACTTCACAGGAACACTACTAGAAACAATAAGCAAATACAGTAAAGTCTCTGGATACAAAATCAAAGTTCAAAAATCCATAGTGTTCCTATACTCTAATAACGAAGGGTCAGAAAAAGTAGTGAAAAAAATAATTCCTCTTGCAAGTGCAACAAAAGAATTAAAATACCTAGAAATAAATCTAACGAATCATGTGAATGACCTATATAATGAAAACTACAAGACCCTATTAAAAGAAACTGAAGAAGATACAAAGAAATGGAAAGATATTCCGTGTTCTTGGATTGGAAGAATCGACATAGTTAAAATGACCTTATTACCTTATTAAGCATTATACAGATTAAATGCAATCCCCATCAAAATTCCATTGGCATTTTAAAGAAATAGAACAAAAAAACCCATCAGATTTGTATGGAAGCACAAAAGACCCCCAATTGCCAAAGCCATCCTGAGAAAAAAAAATGAGGCTGGACACGGAAGCAACCAAAGTGTCCTATGATAGATGATTGCCTAAAGAAGCTGTGGTATATATATATAATAGAATATTACTCAGCCATAAGAAGAGATGAAATACTGCCATTTGCAACAATGTGGATGGATCCTGAAATAAGCATACTAAGCAAAATAAGCAAAACAGAAAAGGTTGAAAATCACATGGTATCACATATGTGGGATATAAAACTAAAAGCAACAAATGAACAGGAGAAACACACAGAGACTCATGGACATAGACAATAGACTAGTGATTACCAAAAGGGAGGGGAATGGGAGGGGGGGAAAATAAAAAAATAAAATGTTAAAAAAAATTATGTGTATATAGTATGAAATGAAAAAAATAAAAATTAAACTGGCATTTAAAAAATAAAAAAATAAAAATAAAAAATTAAAACAGGGGACCCAAACAGGAATTTTTCCAAAGAAGACATATGGAAGGCCAACAGACATCTAAAAAGGTGCTCAACATCACTAATCATCAGGGGAACGCAAATCAAAACCACAATGAGATATTACCTCACACTGTCAGAATAGCTTATCAAAAGACAACAAATAAGTGTTGGCAAAGATGTGGAGAAAAGGGAACCCCTCATACATTGTTGGTGAGAATGTTAATTGCTGCCAGCACCATGGAAAAAAGTATAAAGGTTCTTCAAAAAATTAAAAATAGAAGTAAGATATAATCCAGCAATTCCACTTCTGGGTATTTATTGGAAGAAAACAAAAACACTATTGTGAAAATATATATGCACCCATATGTTCATTGCAGTATTATTTATAATATGAAAGATATAGAAGCCAAAATATGAAAACAACCTAAGTGCCCAATGATAGATAAATGAATAAAAATGTGGTTGTATACATATACATATAAATATATATATACACATATATGTAACACACACACACACACAAAAGAATGAAATCTTGCCATTTGTGATTATATGGATAGACCTAGAAAGTACTGTTAATTGAACTAAGTCACAGATAAAAACAAGTACCGTATGATTTCACTTATATGTGGAATCTAAAAAGCAAAACAAACAGAACAAAAGAAAGAGACTCTAGAGACAAACTGATGGTTGTTGTGGGGTAGGGTGCAGTGTGGGGAAAAAGAGAAATAGGTGAAGGAGATTAGAGGTACAAATTTCCAGTTATAAAATAAATTATGAAGATGTAATGTACAGCAAAGAAAATATAATCGGTAACATTGTAATAACTTTGTATGGTAACATATGGTTATTAAACAATGTGGTGATCATTTCATAAGATATTTAAATGTTGTACACATAAAACTGATATAATATTATATGTCAACTATATTCATAAAAAAATTTAAAAAGGCTTTTCATTTAAGATGTAAAGCAAGAAAAAAAAACAACTTTGAATTCAAACTTTCCATCTTTATTTTTTTAACTATATACTAAAGTCACCTTAAAGATGACAGTAAAGTATCTCCCAAAAATTACCTCAATGATAATTAGAGACTTATTACATAGATATGTGGTCCTTCTACTAAGCACCAGAAGGGGCAGCAGAGATGCATTTATAAAAGGGCATTAAAAAGCAATTGTGGGTGATAGATATGGCCATTACCATGATTGAAGTGACGGTTTTATGGGAAATATATATTAAAAAAAACAATTAACTACTATAGATAAAGGCAGAGAGATACAGTTGTTTTTTTGTTGTTGTTGTTTTTACCTGAGCTCTCTTGGGGTCAATAAATTGAGAAATCTTGTAAACAATTTCATCAAATGTCAGTCCAGATAGGGACTTCCCATGAGCATCTTTCAATTTCCGTAATAGATCTGTAAGCTCCTTTCTGGAAGAGATCAAAGAAAGAGCTGTGGTGATTTTTCCCACTGCCCTGAGGATGTGCTCTCCAAACGAGATATAAAATCCTACTGTACAACTGATATGTCTCAATTTAGTTCTTTGATCTAAAAAAGTAATCACAGGTCCATCTGTATTGATCTTAAACCAAATGAAAAGCCCTAATGTCTCATTAATAATAATATATTCATGAGAGAAAAAGTTTAGTATTTATTTTCTTTTAAAAAAACATTTTAACTGTTTTTGAAAACTCATTGTGTGAAATTTAAGTTTGTTATCTACTTAATTTATACTCTGAGCTCTTTATATTCCATCTCTCAATGCTCTCTTACTAGGACTAAATTTTCCTTTTCAACTGTTATTATTGGTCTCTTTCCTTTATCATTGTTAACACATTGGTACACTAGGGTAGGATAAAGTATTTTTCTTTTTCAAATGAAGTGTCCTGTCATCAGCCTTATAAAACTCTATTTGCTTTACTATTTATTCATTTCATACATACATATTTAAAAACTGTATTAAAGTTCTATTTTTATTATCTACTCGTGATATTTATAAAACCATAATCTATCCTGAAGTATAAAAGTATGTATATTAAATAAAAGTATTGGTCTGTAAATAAAATACTGATAAAAACTAGCTTGGGTAACTAGAATTATTTCCTTGGATACCAGAATAAACATAAAAGAAACTTCATTTCTGGAGTAGAATTAAATATCTTTCTACTGAAGTTAAAACTGTGAAAAGCACAGTAAAATTATGATTTCTTGCATTCAACTGTGTTTCCTAACAAAGAAACTGTAAGGACCCTCAAGGAAATTAAGAAAATAAGAAAGCAAAACTGATGTCTGGGCTTATACTGCATACAATCAACTTCAAATTCTTTTTAGAAAAGGTTATTAGATAATAATTGCACCTGGTGGCATTAAAATTGGTTAAATTTACAACTACTTGCAGTTTCAGTAAATGAACAAACCTAATTTTAAAAAATATTCTCTCATGACTTAAGATTAATAACTTCAGTGAAGAGGTTTAACATTTTATTGAACACATCCCTTGATAAATTTCATTTTCCTTACCAAGGCCATGGCAAGGAAATACCTATACTTATGTGTTATGTTTCTCTGAAATGTTGCATTGTTGTAATTATGACTATGGACTGTAGCATATGCTCTGTACTCACCACTAAATATAAACTAAGTACCTGGTCTGTTGTGGAAAGGCAGTTTTCAGCCTGTCTGTAATCCTCTCCCAATTCATCATAGAGAGATCACTTCCCAGACCTGCACTGGGGGGCACAGCTCTCCCACTGGTGCTGGCACAGTCCAGGCAATGCTGTCATCTGTAAGAAGCAGAGTTATAACCTATCAGTTTCAATTATTAGGAAGTAACATTCCATGCCAACATTATATTTCCATACCTCAGAAAATGGGTAGAATAAAGAAGAGTATTAACATATATATTCCCTTTTTAGAGTTTTTTCTTAACTAGCACAACAATATTTCTAATTGTTTATATTACCCTTATTTTAAAAATGGGACCTATTAGTCTCAGTAATTGCAAACATATATAGAAATACATACAGGGTTTTATTTCTGTATTTTATAACAATGAAACCTGAAAACAACCTAAAGTCTGTAAATAGGTTAATGAGTAAAAAATATAGCATATTGAGTCCTTAAAAATAGATCTATATGTTTGGGCATAAGAGATGTCCACGAAATATGTTTAATTACTTTTTTAAAGTCTGCGGCAGAATATTTTATGGTATGACTCATTTTTATTAAAAAATTTTAAGGTATATGTACAAAACAATGTCTGTAAATTATAAAACAATATAAACAGTGGTTATTTCCTAGGATTCAACTGAGGGTAATTTTGCTTTCTGCCTGTATATTTCTTTATTATATATTTTAAATATATTTTGTGTATTTCTATATTATTTATGATTAGCATATACAACTTTTATAATTAGAGAAATAATAAAGTTGAATTTTCAAAGATGAGAATACCATTAGAATGCCTTCCCAACATCTCATGAATGCTACAAAAGTGGTGTGGCAATTGAAGTGAAAAACTGTGAATATTTCTGAGTGCTAATATGATTAGTAGGATAATTATATACATGGCATCTTTTACCTAAGGCTCTACAGGTTATCTTCAAATGTAAGGTTATTACTCATAAAAACCAGCAACTACTAACAGCCATTGGAATAACTCATACAAAGCCTAGTAAGTCAGAGAAAGAGCAGAATACTGCCCAAAAATCTGGGTTTGCCTCAGTATCCAGCTTTTTCCCAGGAATCAGAAAGTAATCTTATTAAAAGGTGGGGGTACTTTAATATTTTCAATAAAATTTTACCATAGTTTCTTATGAATGGTGCAGGAGCAAGCCATGTGAAATCATGGTGATAAAAAGCTGTGGTACTTACTTAACATGTTAAAGTCTATATACATATTGTTTGCAGAGAGGCAGTCTCTACAAAATAAGCAGAGTTCATATGACTAAATAATTCAAAGGGAAACTGTCAGTAACATACAAGTACAAAAAAAATGACTAGAAGGTACTTAGAAAGTCAAGATTAGAGAATTTTTCATTAATTATATTTAACATAATCTGGGAAAATGTTTTCCTTTCAATAAAAAAAGTTACCTTACATAAGATTATAAACAATAATTTTATTCATTTAAATTTCACTATTGCTTCCTTAGATTTGAATGAGACTTACCTAGCTATTTGCAGCTTGGAAGATTTATGACTTTTTAGTATAATGTGTTCCAATGTGACACTTTATATTATCTGTTTATAGATAAATAGTATACTACTATACATACATATATGTGTGTGGGTGTGTATATGCATGTGTGTGTAATTTTTTCTTTAGCTTTGAGGTATAATTTAGTTTGTTGTGACTTGGCTTCTTTGCTCTTCAATCTACCCAATGATCATGCTAAATATACATTATCTTAAAATATTAATCTACCCTTCATTGTCACCTGCTATAGAAGCAAACTGTAATTATAAAGATTCTCTACTATAAAAATATATCTTTGTTTCCAAATACTAAGCTACTGTCAATTAAATATGTAACCTTAACACAGTGCTCACATGGAACATATAATCAATGATTACGCAGTTATCATCACTACTACCCACCACCCCCATCGTCATCATTTATCAAATAAATGAACAAAGAGAAGACAGACATTCATATGGAAGTCCACTGTAGTAATAAAGAACTACTTAATATCTAATCTACCAAGAAGGGCTCTGTACCAGGGAGGGTCTAGGTTGGCCAGGTGCAGAGATGACTGCAGGGCAAACAGCAGGCATTTGAGGAACAGTGAGTACGGGTCTAAAGAAAGATTCTTTCACAAGGGGTCTTCCAAGAACTGCTGCATCTAAAATAGAAAAGGTAAAAAATAAAAAATCCACACACATTATTTAATATGGGTAATGATCTAAACTCATAGAGCAATGTTTGAGGAAAAAGTGATTTGAAGTCTAGTCAGAAAGTACAATATTAACAATGTTGTCATAAAATTAAATATATGAATGTTTGAAAAGCAAAGGGCAATGAAATACACTAAAGAACACTGAAAGAAACCAAGAGAACAAGGTTCTAGTCCACTTTCCCTTCACCAAGCTGGGTAACTTTGGATGCCAAGTTACTAATCTATGTAAAAATAAAAGGGTTGGGTTATGTGATCTTTAAGGTTTCCTCACAACTGGAATAATAACGAACTGTGCAAAGGGCCTCCTCAATGAATACTTCCCATGTTGGTAAACAATACTGACACTCAGAAATTCCACTGAAGAACCAAAGTTGTCTATAGATATTACTTTCACTATTATGTATTGGAGTGAACTTGTACACCTGATAGAATTCTGACTTTATGTTTAGCTCCAATGACAGAAAAAAGCTAAAACAGGGAGGGCCTGGGGATAAATTTTCTAATAGTGACTTATAGACATGCTTGTATTTCTAACTTCCCAGGGGCTGTGAAAAGCTACACCTTCGTAGCATCTACCAATGGGGTGGATACCTTATTGACTGACTACAGAAGAGGACAGATGTGCTGGGTCTAGCATAGGCATAAAACAGGAGTTTAACTATTCGTTGAATTTAAAAAAATGAACATCAATATAGCTCTTAAGCAATGATCCTAAAACCAGTATGTGAAAGGTTAATGAGGAACTTTATAGTGGATAGATGAGGCTGAGATTCATTTTTTAACATCACTAAAAAAGAGATATTGTGTGCTTTCTGATGTGTATATACATCATCACCTATAAAGAACTCTTGCCAAAAAATATTGAACCTGCTTCCAGCCAACCCGCTAGATCTAATCATCAGTTTATAGGAAATTGTAAACATGTACAATGACCTTAGAAGGAT